>OZ010671.1:41249509-41933259 GCA_963932185.1 Troglohyphantes excavatus
TTCAACCCCCTTTAACTTACCACCTCCTTTTACAAAACCACCCCTTTTGACTTCCTTCATTCCCATTCCTTTGTAAACTATCTCATTTAATTATTGCTGACATTGCTAACAATATGCATTCTCTATGTGCTTTTCTCAACCGTTCCCACGACCAAAGTTCCCTATCACCCGCGCTCTGGATTCCCTTTTGGCACCCCTCCAAAAACTTCATATGTGTGCTCCGCCTTGACAAATCCCTACACATTATACTTTTCCCTATGTTAGCTGAGGTTCTCCCTATTTGGGGAAATCTCGCTCTCTTCTGGCTTCGACTCTCAAACCGCAAGGACGTGTGCTTCACGGGCTCCTGGTGTGATCACTAATAAAGAATATAAATACAACCTTTGGCCCTCTTTTTATGAAATCAATCTTAATATTTCAAAAGTCGACAGCGATATGCCTATGTCGGAATTCCCCTAACAATTAATTAAAGTTAAAAAATTTAATTGAGATCACCGGGAGCCCAACCAGCGAACCATCCGCCCAGCCAGCCAATTATCCACCAGCCGAACCGAAAGTTGATATCCGCAAACACCAGTATACGTTCAAGCTCCGACAGAACAGAAGCCCGTCTACCTTTTAGAAGATGCGACGACCGAACGTGCAACGGCAGCGACTCTCGTCAACCACGTCTCCTTCAGAAACGAAAGCTGACGGAACACGGCGCCATGACGTACGAAGCCAGACTCCCGGCCTACCCTCATCCACTCACCGCCGACTCTCCTTGTGTGTTGTGTTCTCCCGACTTGCTGAGAAATTAAAGTTCCGTTCAAAATTAAAGTGCCTTGAAACTAGTGAGTACTCCATCGCGAAATCAAAGTTCTACAAGTTACCTAAATCTCAGTGATCAGTAAAACACGAAGAATTAACGAATGTGCACCACGAAAACTAGTTTCGATTCTCGTTTTGTATTCATTTCTACGATTTGCGTGCTGCTTCGATTCGAATCAAAACATTCGCCAGTACCAATGTTCGCGAAAGCAAAGTTCTGCAAGCTACATAAATCTTAGTGATCAGAATAAAAAATTCAAGAAACGTTTAACTATGATTATTTTGCATTCATGCGTCGCCTCAATACTTAGAAAAAGAAAGTTCTACTTTGAAAAGTTGTTAATTGTCAATATGATTTAATTATTTTTATTTTCATAAATGAAAAGTGTTATAATATTTTAATTTTAAAATTCTGAAATTTAGTTTTGTTTACATTTTTTATGAGATAGTTTGGTTTTCTATTGAGATAGTTTGGTTTTCTATTACAGTGCTTTTCATCACAATTTAGTAGTGAAATGAGATTAACTTCAATTATAATAATTATTAAATTAATTATTGTTTAGTGCATAATAAATTTTGATTTTAGTATTAATTTTATTACAGATTTTGATATATCATTAAACTCAATATTATCAAAGATAATCAGTAGTGGTATCTGATTTGGAGAAGATAATTGTTTTAATTTTAATGGAATAATAATTTATTTTTTTTGTTAAATTTTAGGAATCTTTGTAAATAATTGTGTTAACTTAAAGTTGATATTTTGTGAACTAGGATGTACAATTTTTATAATTCATGTTCGAGAGAAGTTTTTCTAAATTAATGGTACTTAGAATATAATATACTGGAATTCGTCCTTTTTGAAAAATGTCATGTTATACGACCAAAATGGATAGAGTGCTCTGAACCCTTCATTGGCTCTATTACGTGAAACCCTGTAGATCTTCATTTGAATTGCGTACCCTGTTTGTTTTGGAAAATATAGGTGTATTTGCTTTTGAAGGATGAAATTTGAGTAAATTGTTTTAATGGTAAAGATAATTATAATGGTGATATTGATATTACATTAAGGTTTTTATTTTACATTGTTGTAGCCAAAATTTTAACGAAAGGTTTTTCACTGATTTCTTGGAACACATTTAACCCTCTCTGAGTCTGTTAATAACTTTTTCCAATTTATTATTATATGTTCTTCTGGCTTACCCATTTCGACATGTAAACTCTAGATAAGTTTCCCACAAATTTATTTGGACACACACTTTACTATGAGCAAGTTGCAGGTGAATTCGACATCACACATGTTTAACCACACACCTTTTCTTCAATCAAAGGAAATTTATTTCAATCAATCACATATTTTCCTTCAATTTCAACAGCTTCACTTTGTTCTTTTATTCACCCCAGTATACCCATATGTCAATTGTACATTTTCATTTTATACTTTGATAATTGTATTGTTTCTTGTTTATAATCAATAAGTGCATTTTGATTACTTCATATTGTTTATCAAACAACCTTACTGGTTCATCACTGTTCCTTAGTCAAATATTTTGTTTTTCTAAAACCCAATCAAATTATGTCAACATAGTAATATAATCAAACTAAGAGGATATTACATTGTATAATTGAGATGAATGAGTTCATGTGCCATCGACCTCTGAGAAATCGTAATCTGCAGATTGTCCAACCTGACCATGATTACTTGTTTGTTGAAAGAGTATAATTGTATATTTTCAAAGAACAAACCAGCTTGATCAAAATTTAACTACCACCAATTCAATTTTAGTATTTGTGACTATTTTCTTTGTGCAACATTCCACCATGGTCGACCATTTTTACATCAATCAAATCGAGGATCCTCCCATGTCAACAAATCACTCGAGCATGCTCCAACCATTTTTGGTTCAATCACATGGAGGTTTGACTTCGTCTTCTAAGAAAATGCTATTTTGATATCAAATGTATTAAAATTAGTAGATTTTGTTTTCAGAAATACTAACCGTAGGTTCATGAGGTATAGCTGAATTACATTTCAAGGATTATGTTTGTCAATACCTGCCATCCAACCTTAGTCAGGCTGTAACCAGTCATTTTTTTTTCACCAGTGACTTGCGTCACTCGAGTCTCTTTAGACTCCCATTTACAAAATTGTTTAGCGTTGCACTAAAGAGTTGTAGTAGTTACATATATTTTCTGACCGTCATATGTCTTTATATGAACAGAACAGTTTTATATTTCATTGTTTACAACATATGTTTGTGTTTAATTTTCACTATGTACAATATTGATTTTTATATTGGTATACTTATTTTGGTATTGTAATTTAATTAGTTTCATAACTATTTGTAGAGCATGTGTTAAGGCGAGCACATACAGCAGTAATTTCAAAATTTTAATTGTACCTCTGTCAATAATATTTCTTCTCTCCAATCACTTACAAACTCTTCATGTTGCTCAGATGGTCTGATCAACCATTTGGCTGACATTACCTTCTTCTCTTACTTTTGTCTTTTTCTCGCATTTCTGATCATCGCTGGCCGATGTGTATGATTTTGCGGGAGGGAGATGAAAGATAATTTCAACCCCCTTTAACTTACCACCTCCTTTTACAAAACCACCCCTTTTGACTTCCTTCATTCCCATTCCTTTGTAAACTATCTCATTTAATTATTGCTGACATTGCTAACAATATGCATTCTCTATGTGCTTTTCTCAACCGTTCCCACGACCAAAGTTCCCTATCACCCGCGCTCTGGATTCCCTTTTGGCACCCCTCCAAAAACTTCATATGTGTGCTCCGCCTTGACAAATCCCTACACATTATACTTTTCCCTATATTAGCTGAGGTTCTCCCTATTTGGGGAAATCTCGCTCTCTTCTGGCTTCGACTCTCAAACCGCAAGGACGTGTGCTTCACGGGCTCCTGGTGTGATCACTAATAAAGAATATAAATACAACCTTTGGCCCTCTTTTTATTAAATCAATCTTAATATTTCATATATATATATATATATATATATATATATATATATATATATATATATATATATATATATATATGTACATATATATATATATATATATATATATATATATATATATATATATATATATATATATATATATATATATATATATATATATATATATATATATATATATGTACATATATATATATATACATATATATATATGTACATATATATATATATATATATGTACATATATATATATATATATATACATATATATATATGTACATATATATATATATATATATATATGTACATATATATATATATATATATGTACATATATATATATATATATATATATATATATGTACATATATATATATATATATATGTACATATATATATATATATATATATATATATATGTACATATATATATATATATATATACATATATATATATGTACATATATATATATATATATATGTACATATATATATATATATATATACATATATATATATGTACATATATATATATATATATGTACATATATATATATATATATATGTACATATATATATATATATATATACATATATATATATGTACATATATATATATATATATATATATGTACATATATATATATATATATATGTACATATATATATATATATATATATATATATATGTACATATATATATATATATATATGTACATATATATATATATATATATATATATATATGTACATATATATATATATATATATATATATATATATATATATATATATATATATATATATATATATATATATATGTACATATATATATATATATATATATATATATATATATATATATATATATATATATATGTACATATATATATATATATATATATATATATATATATATATATATATATATATATATATGTACATATATATATATATATATATATATATATATATATATATATATATATATATATATACATATATATATATGTACATATATATATATATATATATATATATATATATATATATATATATATATATATATGTACATATATATATATATATATATACATATATATATATATATATATATATACATATATATATATATATATATATATATATATATATATATATATATACATATATATATATATATATATATATATATATATATATATATATATATATATATATATATATATATATATATATATATATATATATATATATATATATATATATATATATATATATATATATATATATATATATATATATATATATATATATATATATATATATATATATATATATATATATATATATATATATATATATATATATATATATATATATATATATATATATATATAGTAGACGCTCGTTTTTACGAACCTCTAATTTACGAACACTCACGATTTTACGAACTAGTGTCTGGTCCCGAACATGGTCCCATAGGCATAATGATATTTTTAATTCCCATTTACGAACTAAAGTTTTGAAAAATCTCTTTTTTGCGAACTCATTTTCATACTTCGCTAGCGTTTACCTGACATCAGACAAAGTTTAAAAGTTCACATCTTTAAAGAGTAACAAAGCAACACATACAAATATTTCAAGGCCATTCTGAGAAAAATTAAAGGGGCCAACAGCAGGCATGTGATTGGAGAGTGGCACTTTGACGTCAATCTTTACCCCTCCCTTACATTCAATAAGCATGTGTCAATGTCGAGCGGGGAAAGGGGTGCTTTGTTAGATTGTGTTTTGTAGCTGGTTAGTTTCATCTGGACCCTCAATGTCTGAAGTTTCACACGATAAAGTCCACACACACAAAAGTCCAGAGGGAGTTTCAGCCAGTTTTAGTTGAGGAAATTTAGTCATGTCGCAGTTGAAGAAACGCACTCGTTTATCTGCTGAGGCAAAAAAGAAAATTTTTAAAGAAGTAGAAGAGACAATTTTTAGCAAGATAGAAATCTCTAAGCAATATGGAATTCCAAAGAATAGCCTATAAATAATTTTAAGAACAAGAGAAAAAAAATCGTTGGATATGCAAACAAGACCAACAAGAGTGCCCCTCTCGAAAATATTTTAGAGCTGCAAAATATCCCAAACTGGAAAAAGCTTTGCTTGCTTGAATGAGGAAAATTATAGGACGAACATTCCGATTAATGTAATGTTCTTAAGGAACAAACCTCTTTTGAAGAGGACAATAGTGAAATGTTTTCAAACATCGATAAAATGAAAACATGTATTTTCTAAAATGTTGTTTTAAAACAGAAAAGTAGCGATTATTCTGATGTTTGATTTTTCATCAATAAAGGTATACTTATTATTTTTTATTTAACTATTTTATTTTACAATTGTTTGTTATATCGAATAACTATATATAACTTTACTTTCTAATATAATCTCTAAATAATGCTTTATTTATAAAGAGAAGACAGTTTAATAAAAATCAGCATATAATTTACTAATTCTTATGATATTCTATTTTACGAACTTTCGATTTTATGAACAATTTGGTTGTTCCCTACGAGTTCGTAAAAACGAGCGTCTACTGTATATATATATATATATATATATATATATATATATATATATATATATATATATATATATATATATATATATATATATATATATATATATATATATATATATATATATATATATATATATATATATATATATATATATATATATATATATATATATTAAAACAAATAGCAAATTTAAAATCGTTTCTGCTGAAATTAAAAAAAAAATGTAAATAAGATGCCACTAAAGTATAATTTTTGTATGCAATGTGTGTAGTAAGTATTAAAAGCACGAATTTTAAATGTGCATGGTTAAATTGTACTTGGATTTTTCAGGAACAAAGGGATTTTGCCACAACCAACAAACATGGTCATCAGAACTAAAAGAAAGATTGGAATTATTTTTGTTATAACATTAATTGTGAGTTAAGTTTCTTGTACATATTGTATGCCTTATAATCAACTTAATAAGCCATGTTTTTGTAACAATAATAAATTACTTCAAATGTTAGAAAGTAATGTTTAAATTTGTTTTATTAACTTGTAAAATACATAACATTTAATTAAAAACTAAACCCTACAGAAACACTAAATCATATTAAAAAGTAAACTGAAAATTTGGTCTAGATTTTTTAAATATCTCAATTTTGGAAAATGTTTTCTGATGAATATGATAATAACGCTTCTATTACTAATTTTTGTTTTCAGGAATTAAACCGCACGAACCAAAGGGTTAAACAAAATTAACGCGTGTGAAACCGCTGGTAACTGCTAGCCTATAAAGAAGATAATTTTTATGTTTGTGGATTTGTTTTTTATACAAATCTACAATTTTAGTCCGAGCATGATGA
Source organism: Troglohyphantes excavatus (assembly GCA_963932185.1). Classification (NCBI taxonomy): domain Eukaryota; kingdom Metazoa; phylum Arthropoda; class Arachnida; order Araneae; family Linyphiidae; genus Troglohyphantes; species Troglohyphantes excavatus. The sequence goes on from OZ010671.1 coordinate 41,256,716, forward strand.
AATTTTGCACACTTGACCTTCAAAGCAAGTGGAAGGTCACTGTCTACATGAAATTTCGAACACCCCCCCCTCCCCCTTTTAACTTGCTTAACAATTTTAAAACCTAATTATAATAATGCGATACTGTAATAATATAATATTTGAACAATATAACATATTTTACATCATTAGCCATGATAAACGGTGCATTCTAATTCGCTGATGAGTAAATATCGCCGATATAACGCCAAAGTGTTGCCAAATGAATAAATATATCGCTAAATGAATAAAATTATCGCCAATTGAATTAAAACATGGTCATATACGTAAATATATAAACAAGTTGACGATATTAATATCAAAGTATTTTTATAAAAAGTCAGAGGAAGGTCACAGTCTACATGAGATTTCGAAAAAACACCCCATTTCTCTTCTCTCAACGCAGTAATGACTTCTTACTAAAACCACCAGATGGCGCCACGGTGAAGAAATCGACCAACACTGCGCAAAGCTGTGAAAGGAAAGTGAATTGTCTGTATGTTTGTCTGTCCAACAGTTATTTCACGGGCAACGCCGGGCACTTTAGCTATTTGGAAATAAAGTCAAATGCTTTTATTTTGACACTTAATCAAAGAGTCCTTGTTAAAAAAGCTTTATGTCAATAACTTAGAACTCTTCAGCTATTAAACGATGTAGTTGAAAATTCAACACAAATATACTGATAGAAAAGCACATTTCTTTTGTAAATAGGCTCTTCTGGTGGCTGCGGAGGCCCAAGAAACACCGCCTGTCGACGGATCCCCCCCTCCCGACGAATCGCCAACACCGCCTGTCGAGGGATCACCACCTGTCGACGGATCGCCAACACCGCCTGTCGACGGATCCCCCCCTCCCGACGAATCGCCAACACCGCCTGTCGAGGAATCACCACCTGTCGACGGATCACCGCCTGTCGACGGATTGCCAACACCGCCTGTCGACGGATCACCGCTTCTCGACGAATCAGCGTCGAGTGATGTTACAGGGGGCCAATCAACAGCCGCCCAAGAACTGTCTTCAGAAGGGGACAGAAACCACTGCGGAATCGATGGCTTAAAGTGCTTAACCGACGAATTCTGTTTGCAAGGGGTAGAAAAGGATGACGATCCTGCACTCAAATTAGGAATTTGTCGTGCTTATAAGAAAATAGGTGAAGTTCTCAGAGTATTTACTTTCCGTCACAGTTGCGAAATATATCAGGGGCGTTCTTGTGTTACGAATATAAAACTTTTTATACAATCAAAATACCCTTATATTAGCAATATTCTTTTTTTTTAAATATATATATACGGGCAATTTTTTTTTTTAAATTCAAGATTTTTAAAAAACTTACTTTTTGAGAGAAAAAAATTGTGAAAAAAATGTATGTGTGACATTAGCTACATTTTGCAAAAACTTATGCATTTTCAATTTAAGAGTATTTTTTTAAAAAAAACTACTAGACTAGTTATTAAAAAAAAGCAAGCTATTTTGTTTAGCAGATTATTGGAAGTGTATTACAAAAAAAAATAACTATAAGTCTATTTTTTTTAAATAGCTTTGTGCTTTTTCCTTTTTGAAAGAATTAAAAAATAGATTTGAAAAAAAAAATGCATTTAAGGATAACAAAACAACAAAAAACAAGCAAAAACTGTTAACATCCTTCCTTATTATTAAAATAGACTTAAAGAAATATTTTTTTTTTGTAATACACTTACAAGATTCTGCTAAACAAAATAGAGTCGGGTTTTTCAAATAGCTAGACTTGTTGTTTTTTAAAAAATATGTTTATGTAAAAAAAGCACAATTATCTTTGCAAAATTTTGTAATGTCACACATACAATATTTTTCATCAGAAAGTTTCAACTATTCAAATAAGAACACCAACACTATTCTTTTCTTGTCATCAATATACTGTTACTAAGTAAAAATTTTCAAAACTGTAACTTAAAATTAAAAAAAAAAAGGGGTAAGCTTTTTAAAACTTTCAATGTTTTTTTAAAAACATTAATTAAAAAATGTTACCAATACAACACAATTCTTTTTACAGAATATTGCTAACATTGTAACTTTAATTTTGATATAACAAAATGAAATTGGGATATACCAAAATAAAATTTTAATTTGATATAACATGTTCATTAATCCGCATTCAACTTTATTTCAAGTTTTTCAGATTTTAGAATTCGTGATTAAGGGATCTCGAGTTCTAGTCAAGACAGAATAAAATAGAAGAAGCACACCATCTCACAATGTTATAGGAAACTAGCTGAATTAAAACAGAAACTTTTCCTAATATTTTAATCTCAACTTCTCTAAAAAATACAACTTCAAATGATTTTCTAGCTTTCAGCTTCAATTTAAAAACCAAGGAAGTGTATTTAGTATTAAATGTATTCTGTTAAAAAGTTACCCTCTTTCAATATAGAAAATGTTCACACTTTATTGTTACATTAATCATGGTGTTACTACTTTTATATAGAGCCTCATGTAAATTAAGTGGGAAAATGAGTAAAATTTACTACGGTTTAATACGGGAAACTTTTCTACCTTGGATCACCTTTTAAAACCCTTATATAGGAAAAGTTCCTATTTATCATTGTTTTTCTATTTTAACCAACAAAATGGCATTCTATTTTTATGTTCCATCATTTTTAAGTACTAATAATATATTTTCTTACTTCTTAAATATTTTTGTAACATTCACATTTTCTTGTTACATTTATTATATTTACCCTGTAGAGCCCATGTAAATTCAGTGGGAAAATGAGTAAAATTTACTACGGTTTAATACGGGAAACTTTCCTACCTTGGATCACCTTTTAAAACCCCTATATAGGAAAAGTTCCTATTTATCATTGTTTTTCTATTTTAACCAAAATCTCATTCTGCCATTATTTTCCTTCATTTTTAAGTATTAATAATATATTTTCTTAGTTTTTAATATTTGTAAATATTGTAAAAAAGCTGCACATGAAAAATCAATGGTACAATACCCTCTTGTGCCTTGCATCATACTCCTAAAAAAGTAGGGATTTTTTTTTTATCATTTGGCCTACTGGATCAACTTCAGAAGTTTTGAATAATTTAATTTGCTGCATTAAAATAGCAAATTTTAGCCTAAAAATCCATGACAATCTTCCCTAATAGAAATTTTCTGCGATGATGTTAAAACTTCTATGGCCTTTTTCATAGATTCAGAATCAATACGAACTTTTTTTTTTAACCGCCTACCCAGCGCGCCCACCAAAATTTTAAAATAAAATCGCTAGAAACTTTAAATTAAAACCGCCAAATCGCGCGCCAAGAAGATAGGTTATCAATTCGACTGTTATGTATTTTTTCTATGTATGTTCGCGCAGGATTTCGGTTCTAATTCAGGTATTCCGAGGTATACTGTGATCAAGGAATAACAGTCCCCCCTACTCTACGGTCAAGGGTAGTTGTCCTACATTTATAATATTCAACTTTGTTATATATCTTAGTGATTTGCATTGTTAATGTGATTCTATTTTTATAATCCGATATCCATTTCAGATATGGAATGTGACGATTTCTTTTTCAGGTGTGAACCAGGATTGATATGCAGCGTAAGTTTCAAACTTCAAGTACTAGTCTAATTGAATAGTTATCAATGGAAGAGGAATATGGAAGAAGGGGGTTAACTGACGCAAATCATCATTCGACATAAACAACTTTTTCACTGACAACAATCTTGAAGAAAAGAGTAGATTTCCGTTGAGCATTCATTACTTGCCGCCAAGGAAAAAATTAGCACAATACTTGTTCCTATTCATCATCCCTGAGCGTGATTAATGGTTGTAGGTTAACAAAATTGGCGCATTTTCGCACATTTGGCATTTAGGTAGGCTAATTTGGCATTAGGCTAAAACTAATGAGAAAAATCAGACATAATTTAACAATCAGAATAGTAAAATATAGGCAGGGCCTGATTACCGAATAGGCCCGTGAAGCCCAGGATTACACTTTACATTTTTGAGGGGCCCCAAAATAACACATTTTATATAAATATTTAACACTCCTAACTTAGTTTGCTACTAAATTTACATTAAAAAAGTGGCATTACTAACTTCAGCAAAAAATAAAAAGTTGCCACTTGTGTTAAATTTGTTCGAATATTGGAAAAAAATATCAAAAACATGCATAATATTAGGAATATTCATGACTTATTAATATATTTTGTTATATTATTTATACATGCCATTCAAGGGCAAGGATTTGAATGCATGTAAAAGCTCGATTTGATGTTCCAGGATCTATATGAGAGCAATGGGGCCCCCATTTAAAGGCGGGCTTCCAGTGCTTCAATGTCTTAATCGGGCCCTGAATGTAAGGGAATTAATTTCTGTGGAAAACACATAGTATCAAAATTTCAAGATAGGGGAAATGTATATATGTATGAATATGTATTTTGCTGTCAAAAAATGTAGGGTAATTAATGTCTGGGGAAAACACATAGTATCAAAATATATGTATGAATATGTATTTTGCTGTCCAAAAATGTAGGGGAATTAATTTCTGGGGAAAACACATAGTATCAAAATATATGTATGAATATGTATTTTGCTGTCCAAAAATGTAGGGGAATTAATTTCTGGGGAAAACACATAGTATCAAAATTTCCCGATAGGGGAAATGTATATATGTATGAATATGTATTTTGCTGTCCAAAAATGTAGGGGAATTAATTTCTGGGAAAACACATAGTATCAAAATATATGTATGAATATGTATTTTGCTGTCCTAAAATGTAGGGGAATTAATTTCTGGGGAAAACACATAGTATCAAAATATATGTATGAATATGTATTTTGCTGTCCAAAAATGTAGGGGAATTAATTTCTGGGGAAAACACATAGTATCAAAATTTCCCGATAGGGGAAATATATATATGTATGAATATGTATTTTGCTGTCCAAAAATGTAGGGGAATTAATTTCTGGGGAAAACACATAGTATCAAAATTTCCCGATAGGGGAAATGTATATATGTATGAATATGTATTTTGCTGTCCAAAAATGTAGGGGAATTAATTTTTGGGGAAAACACATAGTATCAAAATTTCCCGATAGGGGAAATGTATATATGTATGAATATGTATTTTGCTGTCCAAAAATGTAGGGGAATTAATTTCTGGGGAAAACACATAGTATCAAAATTTCCCGATAGGGGAAATGTATATATGTATGAATATGTATTTTGCTGTCCAAAAATGTAGGGGAATTAATTTCTGGGGAAAACACATAGTATCAAAATTTCCCGATAGGGGAAATGTATATATGTATGAATATGTATTTTGTTGTCCAAAAATGTAGGGGAATTAATTTCTGCGGAAAACACATAGTATCAAAATATATGTATGAATATGTATTTTGCTGTCCAAAAATGTAGGGGAATTAATTTCTGGGGAAAACACATAGTATCAAAATTTCTCGATAGGGGAAATGTATATATGTATGAATATGTATTTTGCTGTCCAAAAATGTAGGGGAATTAATTTCTGGGGAAAACACATAGTAACAAAATTTCCCTATTGGGGAAATGTGGTGCTTAAAACAAGCGGATAATTACATGAAACTCAGATAAAAATAGATTCTGGAGTAAATAGATTGTGAAAATAGATAAAAATAGATTTTCAACAGCCGCCGCACTCATTAAATCTAAATATGTGAAGGTCGTAAAAATAACAATTTTAAAGTTATGACAGACATAAATTTATTTAGACAGCTGGACTACGTCGACAAATATCAATGACTGACCTTTCTTGAGTGTGATAAATGGTATCTGTGACAGAGCTGAGAGTAAGAAGCAGAATCGTAGGTTTATAACAGATTTTTATAAATTTCTGTTGAAATTTTTATAAATGTCTGTAGATGGGGTTACTTTAATATATTTAATTTGTATTTCCCAACTCTAGTGAAGTGTTTGAATACCATGCAGTGAAACTAAAAGTATGTCTTCGGTATCCATATATTATGTGATAACTGAAGATTCTGATAATCTATTATATTTTGAATTTAGACTTGTTTACTATTATTATTTATACTTTTGTTTTTTCTCTATGGCAGTGGTTCCCAAAGTGGGTTCCACGAAAAAATTTAGGGGTTCCGCGTGACAAATTTTATTTGATTAAAAAAAAATAAGAATGGTGTTTAATATATTCACATTTTCCTCGGAAAGTTTACAATCGACCCCCAAAATTTATGTATTTTTTTTTGTTGAATATACCGGTGTATGGATGTTTAACCGGGATCAAACTTTCGATCCTACCAATAGATGGCCATTGTGGCATATTCCAAACTTCCTTTCCGGGTTACTGCTTTGGCGATTGTCTATGTCCCTTGGCTTCTTATAACCGCACCAGTTGAAGCACGTTTTTATTTGTTTTCATCATAATCACTGACCTGTCTGCATTGCATATTCTTAAACGACATCAATTAGATGGAAAAGAAAAAAATAATAAAAGTAATGTATTAAAAAAAATGAAAAACTGTGGATTATTGAAAAAACCTAAACAAAAACGGAGCCTTTTCACACCATTTCCGGTAGAAATACATGGACGGAAGTATACACCAGAAGACTGGTAGGAGGGCTAGTTTGTTTGTAAACAAAGTCAGTTAAGCATCCAATGCTATTGTGCCCTTGTATTATTAACGGTAACTGTAAATCAGATCGTAAACAAAGTTTCAATATCAAAAGAAATACCGTAATATCTAAAACATAAAAATTGCCCTTATAATGGATCGTTGGTTAGAAAATGGGTCGTTAAAGAAAACTGACGTTGTTAGTAGTAATGCAGAATAATTTGATTGAATTGAGTTCGGATACACAATTAGAAGCCAAATTTAGAACAGTTTCATTAACAATATTCTGGTCAGATGTATTCGATGAATATCCAAATTTAGCAAAACAGGCTATTCGAATTCTATTGCCGTTTGCAACCACTTATTTGTGTGAAGCTGGGTTTTCAAAATATGTTGCGACAAAAACCAAATATCGTAACAGACTTGATGCTGCACCAGATATGCGAGTTCAGTTATCGAACCTAACGCCCAATTTTAAGAGAATCATGGAATCAAAGAAGCAGATGCATTCTTCACATTAAAGATTTTCCATTTATTTTAGTTTATGTTTTGTATTTTATTAATTATTTCTATGATGAATTGTTTTTTTTAGTTTTGCTTAATTCAATAAAATCTTAAATACCAAAATAATACTTGTTTAATTTAATATCAGATATTAAATTTTGAAAAGTCGTTGATTAAAAAATATTCCGGGTTCCGCGATCATTGGCAACAAATTTTGGGGTTCCACGACCAAAATAGTTTGGGAACCACTGCTCTATGGAGTCAAGTTAGAAGAGGGGATAGGATACTTCACTTCAATGTCGGAAATTTACTTTTTTTAATGCTAAAGCTTGGTTGGTGTAAATAAAACCATTTGACCATTCAAAATGTATGTTCTAACTTTGCTGTCCAAAAAAATATCAGTTTTAGTACCAAATTTTTTTTTTTTTAAAAACCCAAAAACCTTAAATGATTCCTAAAGTTCCCTTTTTTTCATAACTCTTGGAGAATTTGGATTTAATTGGTCGTCTAATTTTGTTCGTATACTTCGGGGGGATGAGGGGGGAAGTAAATAAAATACATGAGATATAAATTAATAGAAAACTCAAAATATATTTTTTAAAAATTCCCATTTTAATGCAAATTTTTCATTTACTGCAAAACATGGCCATGGCTTGACTAGTAAATTAGAAAAACATTAAGGTTTCTACTAAGGTTTACTTCAGTGACATCGATTGTTTGTCAAAAGAATGAGGATGAAAATGCCTAATTTCCTAAAAATTGCTATGAAACCTAGTTTAATTTTTCTTCTTTCAATAAATAATGACAACCAAGGCTTACCGAAAATCGAACACAGATCCTCATGCACCCCAGTCCAGTGAACTACCAGTGCGACATGAAGAAGTTATAAAAAGAAGAAATGTTAAAAAGGTGTGCCGAAAGAATGGGAAGTATTATAATTATAATAGAATTGTAATAACTTATTTTCCGTTTAAGCAATCGACATCAAATAATGTGGAAAACCATCTTCTGAACAGCTATTTTATGTTTGTCAGGTGGCTATGTAAAGATGGCTTGAACAGAAGCTGAGATTACCAATATTAAATCACACTGCTCATTTTTGAGAAAGTACGATTACTTCAATTTGAGTATGTCATCATGCATTTACGATGCAATTGTTCTCAAATAAAAGAAAAACAAGTCCATGTACTCATTTTTTACAGTGTTACCTTCGATACATTTGGCCTATTGTAATGTAATCCCGACCGATGTTCTTAATATCCTTACATTATGAATCCAAATCAATTAATCTTATTTCAGGTCTTCAAAAGGGACATTGTTAGAATAGTTATGAGATGCATGACGCCGGAACAGACAACGAATGCAGGAAGTCCAGGCAGTGCGGGCAGTACAGGCATTCCGGGCAGTACAGGCATTCCGGGCAGTACAGGCATTCCGGGCAGTACAGGCATTGCGGGCAGTACAGGCATTGCTGGCAGTACAGGCGGTGCGGGCAGCACAGGCGGTGCAGGCAGCACAGGCGGTGCGGGCAGCACAGGCGGTGCGGGCAGCACAGGCGGTGCGGGCAGCACAGGCGGTGCGGGCAGCACAGGCGGTGCGGGCAGCACAGGCGGTGCGGGCAGCACAGGCGGTGCGGGCAGCACAGGCAGTGCGGGCAGTACAGGCGGTGAGGGCAGTACAGGCAGTGAGGCCAGTACAGGCAGTGAGGGCAGTACAGGCAGTGCTAGCAGTGCGGCAAGTGCAGGCGATGCAGCCAGCGCGGACAGTGAAGCCAACGCGGAAAGTGCGTGAAGTGCGTGAAGTATAGGCAGTGCGGGCAGTGCGGTGGCTACAGTTGAGATGCCGTCTGTACTTCCTATCTGAGCTACAGCAAGTTCCGGAGCTGCCGCCAGTTCCCCAAAACAATGAATCATTAACTCTTTGTTAAAGTCTTCAACTTAATTGTTTTAAATGATAGTAAAGATCTCGTTTAAATGTTAATTATTTATTTATAAAATTCATTCAGTTTAGTTTTACCTTGATTAAACCACCTGACGGATATAAAAACGTGTATATCCGTTCGTGTATCTCCAGTTTTCCCAGTAGTACATATAATATAAAAGTTAATAAAAATTCTCTTTTTTTAAAAATAATTATCAAACTTAAAGCATTAGAACTTCTGAAAACCTTCTCTACTGATATAATTTTTTTTTTAAAAATTGTATAAAGGTAATACGTTAAAAATATTAGTTAATTTTCCTGCAGTGAAAACAAACCTACATATTTGAAATTTTGCTTATCCGTCTGAGGGATTTACATGTTATTCGAACTCATTCCAAAACGAAATCCAAGACATGTTGCCACTTAACGGATAAAAACGTATAAATCCGTTCGAATAGCTCCAGTGTTTTCAGTAGTACATATAATATAAAAGGTAATAAAAAAAATATATTTTAAAATAATTATCAAATTTACAGCATTAGGACTTCTGAAAGCCTCCTCTACTGATATAATTCATTTTTTTAAATTGTAAAAAAGTAATGCGTTAAAAATATTAGTTAATTTTCCTGCCGTGAAAAAACCCCTACAGATTTGAAATTTTGCTTATCCATCTCAGGGAGTTACATATTATTCGAACTCATCTCAAAACGAAATCCAAGACATGTTACCACTTAACGGATACAAACGTGTATATCCGTTTGAATATCTCCAGTTTTTTCCAATAGTATATATAATATAACAGTTAAATAAAAAATATATTTTTTTAAATTTTTTAATTATTAATTAGGTATTAAAAATGATATGATTAAATTTTTTAAAGCATTAGGACGACTTTTAAAAACCTCCTCTACTGATATATTTAAAAAAATATTTTTGTAAAAAATGGAATGAGTTGGAAATATAAATTAAATCTCTCTACAGTGAAAAAAAACTTACAGAGTCGAAATTTTGTATATCCACTAGAGAGTTAACTAGAAAAGATCTTCGACTCTCGAAATATAATTTTATCGCTTGTATTCTGACCTATGTAATTTTGAAAACCTGACAATACATCATGTGGATTTGACTAAAGCACTTGCATTACTTAAGTATTTGACAAATAAAGACTTAATTTCAAAATGTGTGTTGTTTATTTTGTGTAATTTACAAAAAGTTGCGAATAGAACAGCACAGGGTTGCTAACACAGCAGAAAAAGGGAAAACTATAAAAATCTCAATAGTTAAAATAAACTCATCTGAATTAAGCGCAACTCCTCAACATCTTTGCCGTGGTTATGTTTTAGAAATTTATTGCAATATTATACAAAGTATTTAACAGAAAAAAAAAATTCAGAACTGATAGAAAATATCAAAACAAACAAACAAACAAAAAACGCAGAATGAGTGCCTGGTGGCAAGTAACACGGAAATCCGTTAGAGGGCGCTAGTATAGGAATGAACTTAGCAGTTGCAGTATACTTAAAAGAACGGTAGATATTATGATATTACTAAAAACTAACGGTTATTTTTAACTATTACTTAAACATTTAAAAAGGTCCAGATAACTATTATAAGTACTGGATTAAAAAGACTTTTTTTGTCAGAAAAATTTATTTCGAAACTTGGTGAGCTGCATATTACTATTGCATTTAAAATTTTGTAATTTCCTTGTATAGTAGAATATATGATATTATGTCATTTATTTTAAGTTTTCTGTTTTTAATAAATATACTATGTAGTAAAATATAAGACGAAAAAATAGAAACATGGATATACAAATGTCAAATTTGAGTTCATGCATTTCTTTTTAAGGCTAATATTAAAAATTATTTAATTTGGTAATTTTTATTTTAGGAATGATTATGATTGCAGCTAAATTGGCCATTCAGTTTTTTTCTCGATAACATTTTAAGGGTAATTATCTCTTTCAAAAATATGTTTACGAAATTTGTATACAAAAACTTTATTTTAATTGCATTCGAATGAGACACGACACCATGTTCCTCAAAATTCGAATATAAAAACTTTAAAGACAATGCGAAGATATATGTTTTACGATAACAAACACTTAAAGTACACGCAATGAAACTAAAAAGCGCTGCGTCGCCTTGTCCTGAAATACCACTGAACCCAAATTTCTCACATGTACATTGTACACCCAGTATTCCACCGATTCGCAACTCCCTTTGAAAGTTGCTTAAGAAACATAAAAAAAACTTGTTGTAACCAAACCCCCTGCTATCACAGTGACAAATCGTCGTATTTTTCTTCAATAACACAAACCGTATTTATCTCTACAATTTGTACTTTAAAAATAACTTTTTTCCCCGTTTATTATTAGGAGATATATGTTCTTTTTTCTAACCTATTATTTCTGTCAAGTCAATGATAAAGTTGAATAGCGCCATCTATTAATCGTTTGAAGAACTTATTTTGTGAAAATATTTTTTTATTGCTATCTTGTTTTATTTTGAAGAAAAAATACTTATACGGGTTTTTTTGCGTTTAAGGAACTGTTATTTATTCAAACTGTTCTTTTTAATTATCGCAAAAATGGAAATAATTTTATATTTTAATTGTTATTCAAATATCTCTCATCCCTACATTAGAAGGACTTTTCAGGTACGCATTTAAACTACCATAAAACAGATGTTATTGTTTAATGAACGATCATCAGGTACTTGGAATGGATAGGAACCCCAATGTGGAGATAGCAGGCATACGTACATTTTGCATTTTAGAAAAGGCCGTCCAAAACACGTCTGTTGAGGAAATAATAATAAAGTCTCAATAAAGGCTTTGCGTTTTACTGTCATTATAATGGAGACCTTAAATTAAATGCATGTTCGTCTTCCCCAGATTGTTATACCTATCCATTTCGATGTCGGTGACTGTGCTGGATGCAACGTTATGGTATAAACCGCCAGTATAATTGAATCAAAATAAACATTCCTTCTTGACTGTTCTCGTCTAATTCATTAGTCGTTTATAAGTAACGGATAGAACTAATAAATTAAAGATAAATTATTATAAAGATAAATTATATTAAAGATAAATCCAATTTTAGGATAAACATATAATGAGTTTTAATGAGTGATGAGATGATGAATTTAAGATTGTTGTGTATTGAATAAAAATAAATTAAAAGTTCTAAAACATTTTGTCGAAATCGTAATTACGCGATAATTAAAAAACATATTAACAGTGAGGTTTTGGATTTTAAAAATAAGAGTGTCTGAGAGTTTGTTTTGTTCTTTATACAAATCTAACATTTTATTCCTCGCTTGATGAAATTTTGCACACTTGACCTTCAAAACAAGAGACCACTCCCACGCCTTAAAGTAGAAATGACTTCTCACAAAACCCACAAGATGGCGCCACGGTGAAGAAATCGAACAACACTCTACCGGACAACGCCGGGCGATTCTTTATAAGTATGACAAAGTGTACTTTCGTATGAGTTGCCAATGCAATTATTACACTTTAATCTAAACTATTGTTTATCTTTCTTACAGGGAAAAAAATGTAAATAAAATAATTGGGAGACCACTTGCACGTGAATCGTTCTAGGAAATGTTTCTGTAAAAGAATAGAGTATTCGCATTTTAAACCGGATATCTACGAAAAAATGTTCGATTCAAAACACTAGTGACCTGACTACGGCTTAAGTCCTATAGAGTGCTAAAGGCTCCACAATCTAAATGTTAAAAACTGCCATTTAAAAATTCCAGCAATGGATTTTCATTTGTTAGTAAACAGTGAATACAGTACAATTAAATTCTTCATATTATACGTAATTTAAGCAAGCCAAATCACCATTCTTTGTAACTTTAAACAGATTGCAGGTATACAAACCATCCAAGCACGTTATATTTAGAAGGTTCGGTAAATGTTTCATTTTTTAAATAATTCAGTTATAAGAAAATTTAACAAAATTAACTTATACTTTATTTTTTAATTGTTGAAATATATTTTATAATTAGATTTATTTTTATCGTTATTTGCGTCATACTTAAAGTCTTACAGTTTATATGTATTGTTTATTTCTACTTTAGATTAATGAATATATGAATATATTATGATTGAATATTGAGTAATTATGTAATTGGTGCAATTGATGAATATTGAGTAATTATTATGTAATTGATGAATATTGAGTAATTATGTAATTGGTGCAATTGATGAATATTGATTAATTATGTAATTGATTAATTATGTAATTGATTAATTATGTAATTGATTAATTATGTAATTGATTAATTATGTAATTGATTAATTATGTAATTGATTAATTATGTAATTGATTAATTATGTAATTGATTAATTATGTAATTGATTAATTATGTAATTGATTAATTATGCAATTGATTAATTATGTAATTGATTAATTATGTAATTGATTAATTATGTAATAGATTAATTATGTAATTGATGAATATTGAGTAATTAGTAGGTAATTGATGCAATTGATGAATATTGAGTATTTATGTAATTGATGTAATTGATTAATTATGTAATTGATGTAATTGATTAATTATGTAATTGATGAATATTGAGTAATTAGTAGGTAATTAATGCAATTGATGAATATTGAGTATTTATGTAATTGATTAATTATGTAATTGATGAATATTGAATAATTTATGTAATTGATGAATATTGAATAATTTATGTAATTGATGAATATTGTGTAATTGATGAATATTGTGTAATTGATGAATTTTGAGTAATTATGTAATTGATGAATATTGAGTAATTATGTAATTGATGAATATTGAGTATTTATGTAATTGATGAATATTGAGTATTTATGTAATTGATGAATAATGAGTAATTATGTAATTGATGTGTAATTGATTAATTATGTAATTGATGAATATTGAATAATTTATGTAATTCATGAATATTGAGTATTTATGTCATTGATGAATAATGAGTAATTATGTAATTGATGTGTAATTGATTAATTATGTAATTGATGAATATTGAATAATTTATGTAATTCATGAATATTGAGTATTTATGTCATTGATGAATAATGAGTAATTATGTAATTGATGTAATTGATTAATTATGTAATTGATGAATATTGAATAATTTATGTAATTGATGAATATTGTGTAATTATGTAATTGATGAATATTGAGTAATTATGTAATTGATGAATATTGAGTAATTATGTAATTGATGAATATTGAGTATTTATGTAATTGATGAATATTGAGTATTTATGTAATTGATGAATAATGAGTAATTATGTAATTCATGAATATTGAGTAGCTAGCAATATGGCTCGGCGTTGCTCGTGATCAATTTGCGAAGTAAGAACTCCCAATTTTTTTTATTCACTCTCTGTACAATGTGAAAAAAAAAACTTTATCAAAACCTAGATTTATTTAATTATTTTGAGTAGTTTTCGAGATACACAAACCTAGTACTTTTTAATTTTTATGTTATTGACGTTACATAATATTGCGACTACTAATTAAACAGATGTTTTTGTACAATGTTTTTTTGTTATCTAAAAATTTCTAAAAAGTAAAGATTAAAAAAACCTTTGCGAATATTAGCCTTGTAATTTAATGTCGATAAAAATAATGTATTTTGCAAAAATAAAAGTAATACATTTGACGATGTTGCTTCAATGTTAATTTAAAACTTATATTATTTTAAAAGTTGCATGTTTTTTATATAAAATTTAAACCTTCAGTAACAATAACCACATGTAGTAAATTTCTCATTCATTTAGTTTTAATACTGGCGATGCCATAATATATCAAAGAAAAAAATATTGCATTCTTTGAAATGGAAATAACTTATCGTATTTGGCGAAATTTTTATTTTGTGCCAATTGGCGAGTGTAGTCTATATATCCTTATTTGAACATAATTTCATCAATTAATAAAATTATATTTACAACATAATCTGTTTTAGGAAACTACAGGTTCATCCTAGGAATTGAAAATGAGAATTAGGACCAAAACAAAGATCGGGATTATTTTCTTATCCTTAATTGTAAGTTATTTTAAATAATATTTTTTGCATACAAAATTGTTAACTTTAACTTTGTTTAAATAACCATTCGCGTTCAATATTTTTTATAACTCCAAGTTCTATTTTCCCGTAACTAGATCCTCTCTAAAAAAACAGAGCAGTTTATACTTATATTTTTATAATAAATTGTAATTCACAATTACCTTAAAAAATACAAATTTCTATACACAGCTTTTATAAGGTGGGGTTTAACTGATTAAATCCACACTGTGAAAAAAAGTACTTAAAAATGTGTTCCAAGCCTACATGTTTTTTTTTAATATAATTGCATCGTAAACGGGCGTATGACATACTCAAATGCAAGTTACCGTACTTTCTCAAAACGTAGCAATGTGATTTAATATTTATAATCTCAGCTTCTGTTCAAGTGATCTTAATGAAACCTAACAAACTTAAAATAGTAGTTTTTCCATATTATTTTATGTCGGTTTCTTAAATGGAAACTGAGTTATTGTAACTTAATTATCGTACTTGCCATTCTTTTGACACACAACTTTTAAACGTTTCTTCTGTTTATAACTTCTTGACCCTGGTAGTTTAACGGATAAGGCACTGGAATGTGGTGGTGAAGATCTGGGTTTGATTTACGGTAAAATTTTATTGTAACAATCGATTTATTGAAAGTGATAAGGCAGCCTATGAAGGAAAGCATCTATTTATTTTTATTCGTTGTACCAATTTTTGAGTACATATCTTTTTCAAAGTTGCAGCTCATGTATTTAGAGCCATGATAAGCTACGAATGTAAAAAAATGAGTATATTTTAAATATTTTCAAGTACCTATTTTTAACAGTGCAGACTTACGAAATCCCGGTTTCAAATTTTGTGATTTGTATAACGTAATTTGTTCCTTCTAAGCAGTTTGAAAAGTCTAATACTATATTCTTTTTAAACTTTATGAAATAAATTATTTGCAGATGTTTGTAAACAGCTTACCTGTACCTGATGACGCAGAAGCAGCAGCTGGTGCAGAAGAAGCTGGTGAAGAAGCAGCAGCTGGTGCAACAACAGCAGCTGATGGTGCAGAACCAGCACCTGATGGTGCAGAACCAGCACCTGATGGAGCAGAACCAGCACCTGATGGAGCAGAACCAGCACCAGACGGGGAAGAAGCAGACGCTGCTGCTGCTGCAGAAGAAGAAGCTGATGCGGCAAAAGAAGAAGCTGCTGGTGCAGAAGCTGATGGTGCAGCACCATCACTTGAGGATGCAGAACCATCACCTGAGATTGCACAACCATCCCCTGGGGGTTCAGAATCATCGCCTACAGGAGGAGACTTAGGAGAAAAGCACCATTGTGGGGAATTCGATCTGTGGTGCGAAGTCAACGAATACTGCCTACAAGGAGATGAAGACTACGATTCCGCTACTCTGAGGAAAGGAGTGTGCCGCGCCTACATGGGAATAGGTGAGAAATTCGAATTTCTAGATTAATATACTATTCAGGAGCTCAGTACTAGAACTGAGTAAGGGCGTGTCTTCTGTTTTTAGGTAGAGAGCAAAAGCGTTTTCGTAATACAGATCGCGTTTAAAAGTATTAAAGATTACAATTGAAAGCATGGGCGCAAGAGAACCAGACAGTTTTCAAATGGTTCAGGAAGGACAGAAAACACAGAAAATACAAAAGTACACCTTTACTTCATGTCGCTGTAGCCATTGCTTAGAGTTGTTTGGTTCTTGCACCAATCGATAGAGGATTGTTTTTTTTATAGGATAAGAGAAAAAGTGTAAATCGGTTAAAAGTGGAGCTGCCTGGTTCTCGTACCCACGTCTTCAATAGTTCTCTTTCAAGTTTACTCGAGTTACTCAAGTTTACTCGGACAAAATTACCAATGAATGATATAGGTTATTATACGGCGTGTATGTTTATTTATATCTTAGGCTTGGAATATGAACAAACAATAAAGCTTGGGCGATGTCGACATTTTGCCATCGTGATTAATCGCCAGTCAAACATCGATATTTTCCAGTTAATTGATATTTCCGAAATACAAATGTTTCTAATAAATAGATAATTTCGATATATGCATGTGGTTGATGCATCAATATTTCAGCTATATCAATATTCCCGTTATATTTTAGATATTCGATATTTTCGATACATTGATATTTTCGATATAGCGATATTTTCGATATTGCGATATTTTTGATATAGCGATATTTTGATATAGCGATATTTTCGACATATCGATATTTACGATAATCGATATTTTCGATAATCGATATTTTTGATATATCGATATTTTCGATATACTGAAATCCACAAATATAGAAATTCCGATTTTTAGACATTTTTCGTTAAATATGCGTGTTATTTCGAATGATCGTAAAATCGACTAATCGGTGAAATCAAAAATTACGTTGGTTGGTTGCAGGCACGTAGGTAAGGGGGGGGGGGGGGTTTAGGGGGTTCAAACCCCTCCCATTGTAAGTAAAAAAAAATGAAATACCAAATTACTGTAAAAATCATAAAAATAGAGATTTTAGTGGGGGGGGGGGGGGGGGGGGGCACTGTGGGCATGGAGTATTGAGACCGAAACACGATGGCGTCATGTTAGGTTTCATTTGAAATAAAGATAACAAAGGGAATAGATCGTCAAACGGGGTCGTAAAATAAGACTTAAAAATGACAAGACTAAGATGCTCCAAGACCACATAATTTCGTTTATCTTAAAATACTTCAATATAAGTTGCCAGTTTATTCTAAAGCAAATACCTGCTCTTTGAGTATTATCTAAATTTCGCGAAAAACAATCGAGCGTTTTTTTTTTCTTACTTTTTGTACGAATCAACCCAGGACGCAGACCAGTCGGCTCGTATCGCCTTTTTTATTTTTATTTAATTCTAAAAATAGATCAGACACTCTTTCTTTCATCAAATATGTATATGAAACTTTTTACATTAAAATGTAGTATTGTGTAATCTATAGGCGCCGAACGTCTGAGCTTTTCCTGAGGTCCTGGCATTTTCAGCGTTATTTCGTAAATAAATCTTGTTTTATTACTCTTTGCGGTTCTGTTCCGTTCGATACCCCCCCGCACCCCCTGGGGAAGTCTGGAATTGCGAGTTTTAAAAATCTCTGATTTGGGAACATAAGCCCAAAGAAATAGCAAATGAAAGCGAGGGAAGATTAAATTGTCCAACTTGTAAGATTAAACTTAAATTAGACCTCCGAATGGACACTCCGTTGTACGTCGCTGCATATTGGAATATTGGTGACGGTTCGGGGCCCATCTCGAAGGGAATGCCCGGGAACAATGCCTCGTATGTTTGAACCATGATCAGATAACGAGGACAACACCTGGCGCCGTTAAGTTGATAATTTTTTTTTGTTTCTTTTAGATCTTTGAATTAAAATGACCTTTACAATTTAAATTTAATTAATGGTGTAACCAGCGTTATTCATTTATGTTATTATCTTATATGTTTGTCCTATTATCATGTCCCCGTCACCTGTATATATTTTCATGTTCCCGTTACGTGTCTATATATTGTTCCCGTTATTACGATTGTAACGCCCTCTACATATGTTATGTCTTTCCCGCTGCGCAGGAAAGCTTCAGTCATGTAACTGCCTCTTACGGTGATGCGTATTTAAGGTTTCGTTCCTCCCCGAGATTATTGTAATGTTAGGCATATGTGATTAAAGATGTTTATGTTCTATCCTTGAATAGTTATTTAGTCACTACGCCTTATATATGGCTACCCAACGTGGCGCAACACTGTAAGAACAGCAATTGCATGGCTCGCTTTTTAGGTTTTCGTTCCGATTGATGAAAATGGCGAGGGCCGCCATTTTGAAGTTCGTTTCTAAACGAACTATATTTCTGTTCTTCAGGCAAGAAGGAATGTCATCGGATGTTTAAGATAAGTGTTATTTTGTTTTCTTTTCAGTGTTATAATTTTTTTTAATTTGTAGGCTAGGTTAAAGTTTTGAAACGCAAAGTTTCGTTTTCAGTATACATCCTGTTTACTGTGAGGAGACAATTTTGCATAACACGTATGCTGTGTCTCGTTTGGAGTGTTATCTCTATTGATTTAATTTTAACTAGTCTTTTGAAATTAAACCGCAATGGTTTGCTGTGTTTTGGCACTGAATTTCAAACTAAGAACCACCTTGGTTCTGTAAATACTGATTGTGCGAATCGTATTTGGTAGCATTACGAATTCAAAATTCGTACACACGGAGATAAAAAGAAAAGCAATTTTTCCCCCTCCTCTCCACATAACTGATAGTGTTTTATTTCTCATTTATTTGAAATTATTGCTGGCCTTGAAAATTCTGATTGTGGGTTTTATTTATTTTATTTTGTTCTCTTTCGGGAAAAATAAAAGAATGTGGTTTGACATGCAAACATAAGAAATAAATGTTCTTGTGTGTGATTTAGAATAGTAGATATTTTATTGGCAGGAAGTTTTATTTGTGATAGTGCTTATTTAATTTAATTAGTGGCATTAACTAATTATTAGTTATTTAATGTTGTTTTTAAAATTTATTTTGAAAGAACACTTGAATTGATTCCTCATTAAATGGAAATTGTTAATGCTATTGTTTTGATTTTATATTTAAGTACTTCATAGATTTCTAAATAATTTAAACAAAAGTGATTCTTCTTATAAATTTGTTCAATCATGTTAAAATATATTTTGGTATTCTGGTAATCTAATATTGAAATGGTACCATAGAAATAGTGCATTTTAACTAGAGATCGGGTGTTATACAGTGTCATCTACACTTGAAAATATTTAATACTGCATAGTGTTATTTGCTTGAATAAATGAATAGTTGGAATGATTTTATAATGGTTTACAATAAATTTATAATAGTTTAAATGATTTAATATTATTTTAACTGATATTAATTGGTTTTCTGAAAAATAATTATAGACGATTTGAGTGCTAATATTTCATGGTAGGGTAATTGTAGTGAGTTTAAGTGCATTGAACTGTGAAATAGCTCTAGGACTTTGAGGTAATTATTTTGTGTGCCTGTTATCTACTGTCATAATCTGAACTCACAAAGAACTAGACTGAAATCCCACGATGGCTTTTCTCGCACGAGGAAAGAAGATTGACCTGGTCCGGCTGGCAATTGAACTGGACTTGGATGGTATTGATAATCTCAAAGTTATTCAACTGAAGACGAGAATTCAAGAGAGTGAAGCATATAAGGACGATTTAGAGTTTGTCCAAGCAAGGTTTGAAGAGATAATCGCTGAAAGAATAAAAGAGGAAGACCTTGAAATTAAAGATAAGAAAAGGAAGGAAGACCTTGAAATTGAAGATAAGAAAAGGAAGGAAGACCTTGAAATTGAAGATAAGAAAAGGAAAGAAGACCTTGAAGCTGAAGAAAGAAAAAGAAGACTGGAACTGGAGTACGAAGAGCGGAAAAGAAAAGACGATTACGAATTCCAACTTCAGAAGCTGAAACTCCAGGATGAGGCAACACGATCCCAAGTTCCTCTTACCCAGAACGATGGTTTTCAAGCAGCCAAACCAAGATTGGACTTGCAGACGCTGATCCAGAGATTCGATCCAGTAACGAATGACATCAGCTTATACCTCGTTCTCTTCGAGCGACAAGCTCACAGAGCTGAGATTCCAAGGACTTTCTGGGCCTCTCATCTGATTGGTCTGCTGCCATATGATATTGCTCAGATCATGGCAAGAGAAGTCGAAGAAGTTGCACAAGATTATGAAAAAGTGAAACAGCTGCTTCTAAAGCGCTATAAACTCACTCCAGAGAAATTTCGTCAATTGTTCACAAAACATTCGAAATGTCAAGAAGGCACTTGGACAGATTTCGCCTACGAACTTAGGAATTACTTTCAAGGTTGGATTACAGGTCTCGAGATAACAACTTTTGAAGAATTGTCTGATCTGATGGTTACAGACCAGATTAAACGCCGTGTTCCACAAGAAGTCAAAGTGCACTTCATCGATGACTGGACACAAATAAAGACGACTACAGATCTAGTACAAAAGCTAGATGACTACGAGACGGTTCGTCCAAACAACAAAAATGACTCTACGTCGAATACCAAGAAGTGGTCCAGTCCAAGATTTAATACTGGAAACTTCAGAAAAGTGGCGCAGAATCCAAAGCCAAGGCAAAATGAAAGAAATCTTAATCCAGAGAACAAGCCTGCCATATACTGCTATGGATGTTCCAGACCTGGTTTCATAAAGGCAAAGTGTCCGACATGCTCTCCAACGGCGGGAAATGAGAATTTCCCTGCAAATTCACTTACCATGTACACTTGCCATTCCAAGATGTCCCCTATTGCACTGATTGATGTGTGCATATCCGGTGTACGAGCCAGAGTTTGTGCAGACACAGGCAGCAGATCAGTCGCTGGTGAGATCCTCTACAACCTGCTGAAGAGAAAAGGAGTGGAGTTCCAGGAGACTTCAGTAACCATGACTTTGGCAAACGGTTACCAAACTACTGAAGAGGCTTGCACAGCCACGGTGTCCATTGAGGTTGAAAACAAAACAATCATTCTGGATCTCCTTGCCCTTCCAAATGCAAAAGGAAATCGAACTCTCTTAGGAACAGACTTCCTAGAAAAGTCGGAAATTGTTCTCGACATAAGAAACAAAAGGTGGAACTTTTGTGACAACCCTCGCCGAAAGGTTTATTTTGGGAATAACATCACATCGACGTCTCAGCAACCTGTCGAAACTCTTCCCATCAACAGCTGTAATCTCCGTGAAGAAGAAGGCGAGAGCTTGAACATCGAGCAAAGGCTCCAGGTCAATAATTTGCTTCAGGATTTCGAGGAAAGCTTCAAACCAGGGGGAGAGAGCACGACTTTCATAGAGCACCGCATTAATACGGGAACGCATGCTCCAGTCGCTTATCCACCATACAGAGTTTCTCCTGCGAAGAAGGAAATATTGAAGAAAGAACTGGATGACCTCTTGCAAAAGAAAATAATCGAAGGATGTGAGTCGCCCTGTGCTACTCCTCAATACGTTCCAGGTGATAAAGTGTATATGACCCTGCATCCCGTCAGCAAAGCTGCCACTGGACAATCCAAAAGGTTTATGCCAAGACGAGATGGACCCTATGTCATCCGTACACAAAGATCACCATCCACATTCGAAATTGCCAGCCTGGACAATCCCCAAGTGCCCCTGGGCGTGTACCACACTTCTGCCCTGAAGGCCTACACCCAGGACCCCATCGAACGTCCTTGCAATCCGTTGCGAAAGCGAGGAAAGCCACCAAACTTACCCAAAAGAACTGGTGCTGGCCCCTCGTCGGGACTACGTCGGAGCCAGAGGGGGAGGATGTAACCAGCGTTATTCATTTATGTTATTATCTTATATGTTTGTCCTATTATCATGTCCCCGTCACCTGTATATATTTTCATGTTCCCGTTACGTGTCTATATATTGTTCCCGTTATTACGATTGTAACGCCCTCTACATATGTTATGTCTTTCCCGCTGCGCAGGAAAGCTTCAGTCATGTAACTGCCTCTTACAGTGATGCGTATTTAAGGTTTCGTTCCTCCCCGAGATTATTGTAATGTTAGGCATATGTGATTAAAGATGTTTATGTTCTATCCTTGAATAGTTATTTAGTCACTACGCCTTATAATGGAAGTTAATATTTATTGGTAATAAGTAAATAATTTTCTCTGTATTAAATTATGTATATTTAATGTTTAATTTAAAATTAGCAGTGGTGATTGGATTGCACAATTCTATGCAATTTCGAGTGTTTTTACTTCCACTATACTTTAGATCATGTAGCCTTTATAATTTATATTATTCTTTACTAGTTTTGCTCAACTAAAACGCTTATTAGATCTTTAAACTATCATAACTATAAATTATCTAACTAATCGTTACCACACATATTATAAGGATTCTCAAACTTTAAATTTGTTCTCTAAATTTATTTCATAATTAAGGAGTGAGTTACTAATTTTAAAAGTACAGTTATTGACAACAGTTAAAAGTAGTTAATGACAGTGATAACTGTTGCTTCCTTGATATTCAAATGCCAACGTATTCCTTTTTACTAATGAAAATTTATAAATTTTTTTGAGAAATTTTTTTTTTTTGGGGGGGGGGGGAGAAGTTTGTTGATGTTTTTTTTGGGGGTGGAGGGGGTTTAAGTATTCCCCCTCTAAGGGACCCCCACCCCCCAAAAAAACTGATTTCCTTAGGTACCTTATCCCCCCCCCTCGGGAAGGGGGGGAGGATAAGTAAAGAACTCCGTTGCTCAGTCAGTGAAACCCCCCCCCCCCCCATGAAATATCTATACCTACGTGCCTCGTTGGTTGTATGGGGTTTAATGGCGCAAGAGCCAAATGTGGCCAAGCTGCGCCAAACTCTAGATGTTTCAAACCAACATTAAAATTCTAAAAATTTACACATGAACAAAATAAATTTCAAATCAAAGGTAAAAATCCCGAGTAGTTTAAAAAGATAAATAATGATGAATGTGGTGGGTGATTCAATAAATACAACAAATGGGGAGATGAAGTATTAAAAAAAGCGATTATATAAAATTCTAAGACGAGGACAAGAAGTTAAAATATGAATTATGGAGAGAGGTTGTTGTCAATGATGACACAGCGGGGCAGTTTCGTTGAGCAATAAGTGTCTATGTGTTGCTCTTGAATGACCTATGCGGAGACGGGTCAATGAAACATCACACCGTCGAGATGACAAGGATGGTAGGAACGGGATGCTGGGAAATACGGAGGCTAATTTATTAGCCACCTGTAACCTCTAGCCATCGCTCCAGTCCTTCCGCACAAGGTCCTGCAAAACATTTCGTAGGTCGTCATACGGGATTCGGATATTAAGCTGGGATGTGGCATTTTTGGCAGCTTGATCTGCCACTTCATTGCCAGTTATGCCAACATGCCCAGGAATCCAGCACAATATGACGCCATAGCCCCGTCGGATAAGTGTATTATGGATAGTTAACACCTCAAAAGCTAATGGATGATTTAAAAAATCTGATGATAGAGATTCTATTACGCTTTTTGAATCGGTGTAAACTATGAAATTGCCAACAGTCTGGTGAGATATATATTTTAATGCTTTGTACAAGGCTAAAAATTCAGACGTAAAAACAGAGATGAAATGTGGTAACGAATAGCTAA
This sequence comes from Troglohyphantes excavatus, assembly GCA_963932185.1. Lineage (NCBI taxonomy): Eukaryota > Metazoa > Arthropoda > Arachnida > Araneae > Linyphiidae > Troglohyphantes > Troglohyphantes excavatus. Next base: position 41,280,964 of record OZ010671.1, read on the forward strand.
AAGTGTCAGATCCACATACAAATGCACAGCCGACGTGATTACCGGATTTCGAGCCATCCGTGTATACGGCTGTATGAGAATTAAAATTTTGACTTTGATGTTTAAAAATTTGAATATATATGATTGGACTCGTGGTTGATTTATCATGTCCAACAAACAAGTTTAAAAATGAATAATTAGAAGAACTCCAAGGAATATTATCAAAAAGAGGACGTTCCGCAACTTCTACTGAGTGAAGGGCAGTGCCACTCAGGGTATCTCTCATTCGCATCCCAAAAGATGGAATACAAGATGGGCGATTCCTGAAGAAAACCTCCCGAGATCTGTCCAGAATGCAATTCTGCAATGGATGGTCAGGGTGTGACAAAATGCGATAATAAAGTCGCAGAGACAACAAATTGCGTGTGGAGGCTAATGGTAATTCATTGCACACAACATAGAGGCTATCGACGGGTGATATGCGAAAAGCTTCAGAGCAGATTCTTAGTGCTGAGTGGATGTATCGTATCGAGCTTACGCAGCACAGATGGACAAGCTGAACCATAAACAGCGCAGCTATAGTCCAATCAGGAGCGAATTACAGCTCGATAGACATTCAGCATAGTGAATCGCTCTGCTCCCCAAAATGTAATTAGAAAGTACTTTTAACAAATTGAGCTTTTTCATGCACGACACCCGCAAGTCCTTAATGTGTGGCAGAAATGTAAGCTTCTTGTCAAAAATAACACCTAGAAATCTCGCTTCGTCTACTACTGCAATCCTATTCCCACCCAGAAAAATGTCTATGTCAGGATGCCGGTTTCGTAGACGGCAGAAATGTACACAGGATGTTTTTTGGACAGAGAAGTTGAAACCATTTTCTGCGCTCCACTTTGTCAACCGTGTAACAGTTGTTTGCAGTTGTCTCTCTACAAATCGCATGTCCTTTCCTTGGCAAAAAATGCTCAAGTCATCGACATATAAATTGCCTTGGACAGAAGGAGGTAGCTGTTTCAGGATATCGTTGATCTTAATAGCGAAAAGAGTCACGCTGAGTACGCTACCCTGAGGAACGCCCTCTTCTTGGATAAAAGTATCCGAAAATGCAGAGCCAATGCGAACGCTGAATTCTCGCAATGTTAAAAAGTTCTTAATAAATATCGGTAGATGTCCTCGAAACCCAAGGGAATACAGATCTCGGAGTATACCATATCGCCATGTCCGATCGTACGCCTTCTCCATGTCGAAGAATATAGCTACGAGATGGTTTCGGCGCAGAAAGGCATGGCGTATTTGAGTTTCGAGATACAAGATATTGTCTACCGTAGAGCGGCCGATCCTAAAACCGCTTTGAAATGGTGTTAGAGCGTTGGTAGTCTCTAACATGTGAACAAGGCGAGAATTCACCATCTTTTCTAAAAGCTTGCACAGGCAGCTGGTCAGTGCAATAGGCCGATAGTTATTTGGATCTTTAGAATCTTTTCCAGGTTTAGGGAAAGGAATAACTATGGCACGTCGCCAAGCCAAAGGAAAAGCATGTTCTTCCCATATGCGATTATAAAGGCGCAATAGATTCCTCAGAGAGTGACTAGACAGATGTTTGAGCAATATGTAAGTGATGCCATCAGGACCCGGTGCTGTCATCCGGGTTTTCTGAAGACATCGTGTCAACTCCCTTTCTGTGAAACAACAATTATAGTCAAGTTCGGTGTCTCTTTCAGGAGTAAAATTTATACCATGGGATTCGGCGCGATATTTGATACGCTGAAAATTGCCAGGATATGTGGTAGAACTGGACACGGCAGAAAATACTCTCGCAATAGAATTTGTGATTTCTACCGTGTCAGTAACCAACTGGCCATTTTCTTCCACAAGCGAGATAGAATGTGTGGAATATAATCCCATGGCTTTTCGAACTTTGATCCATAATTGTTTTGAGGAAATGGCAGATGTTATGCCAGAAACATACTTCTGCCATGATTCTCTTTGGCTCTGACGACGTATTCGTCGCGCATGGGCTTTAGTAAATTTGAACTGGGTCAAATTTTTGGATGTGGGATACCTTCGAAATGTATCCCAGGCCTTTTTTCTCTTTTTGTGGGCTATCTTGCAGGCTTGATTCCACCACGGTTTCGGTAGTTTTGGTAACTTTGATGAGACTGGAATAGAAATGCGAGTAGCATCCATTATAACATTAGTGACAGATTCTATACATTGATCGATGTCATCTTGGTTAACCATCTCGTCTGACAAATCAGCAATTGATGCAAACAAATCCCTATTCGCCACCTCAAATTTAAAACGAGGCAGGCGAGATACAGGGGTTGTAGCATTTCCCGGAAATGTAACAAACAAGGGGAAATGATCGCTGTGAAACGGATCATTTCCCACATGAAACGTCAGGGAAGAAAACAGAGATGGTGAACACAAGGCAAGATAAATGGAATGGAAAGTCCTCGATGGGGCGTGGAAGTATGTTGGTTGCCCATTATTGAGTACACATAGATTTTGATCGTGTATTAATTTCTCAATTTGACTTCCACGACGATTTGTATCTGGGCTTCCCCAAAGAGGATTGTGCCCATTAAAATCGCCACATAAGATATAAGGAGCTGGAAGCTGATGCTTAGCATAACCTGTCTAAATCTGCTTGGAGAATTGTATCATTAGGCAGTAGATAAATTGAGCACACTGTAATGAGATTTTTTACAGTGACTCTCACTGCGATAGCTTGCAGGTTAGTTGTGAGACTCAGTGGGGTGAAGGGAGCACTATTAGATACAAAAATAGCAACTCCACCACTGGCTCTATCTCCGCTAATGTAATCCTTTCTAAGGGGAGTATAACCCTTAACAAGAGAACTCTGAGTTGGTTTGAGCAGAGTTTCTTGCAGACAAAAGCAGATTGGATGGTATTCATCAATTATATATTTAACGTCTACCGAGTTCTGGTGAAAACCGCGGCAATTCCACAAAAAGACACAGGCCATTACGGGAAGGTTATGGGGTTTGAAGGCTGCTTACTGGGTTTTAATTTAGGAGCGAGATTACCTGGCGTCTCCATACCAGGCTCCACATCCATATCAGCAGCATCGGATGAGTCAGATGGGATATTGTGGGGTATAGGGGTTCTCGTTTTATTTTGGTTTTTTATTATTGGTGTTTTCAGTTTGTTCTTTTTTATTTTTACAAGATTTATTGAGAGCTGTTAAAGGAGATACAACTTCAACAGCATTATTTTTGTTATTTTTAGTTATTGTGCTTTTGGAAAAAAGAGGAGTGGGTGGAGTTTTAGTAGTAGTTTGACTATTGCTTGTGGGAAAAAGAGGAGTGGGTGGAGTTTTGGTAGTAGTTTGACTATTGCTTGTGGAAAAAAGAGGAGTGGGTGGAGTTTTAGTAGTAGTTTGACTATTGCTTGTGGAAAAAAGAGGAGTGGGTGGAGTTTTAGTAGTAGTTTGACTATTGCTTGTGGAAAAAAGAGGTGTGGGTGGAGTTTTAGTAGTAGTTTGACTATTGCTTGTGGATGGCTGATCTATTGAAATTTCGCATTGTATTGCGATAGAGGAGGTGGATTTTTTAGTGGCAGCTGCATATGATAGATTAGGCTTGGGTAGAGAGATGGAAACTTGCTTTTTGGCATCCAAATAAGAGAGTTTTTGCGTTGTTCTCACAACCTGAATCTATTTTTCTTCCTTCCACTTTGGGCAAATACGAGAGTTTGCAGAGTGCTCACCCTCGCAGTTTGTGCATTTAAGTGGAAGGGTGCAATTCTGGAAGGAATGGCCTACATTGGAGCATCTCGAGCAAGTCTCTACTCCTCTGCATGTGTTTATAGAATGACCGAACCTTTGACACTTAAAACAGCGCAAAGGATTCGGTATATAGGGTCGGACTGGGCAGTTGAGATACCCAGCTTTAATATTTGCAGGTAGATCAGGACTATTGAATGTAAGTATTAAATGTTTGGTTAGGATAATAGTGCCATCTCTTTTCATTGTTATTCTATGGACATTAGTCACTCCTTGAGATGCGAGTTCGGATTGGATCTCGCTCTCAGGAACGGCTAAGAGGTCCGATTCGGAGATGACACCTCTGCACGAGTTTAAACTATTGTGGGGAGTTACAGTGATAGTTATATTGCCTATTTTATTAGCAGAAATTAAATTTTTAGATTGAGCAGTTGAGATAGTTTCTATTAGATAATCGCCGGATTTTAGTTTTTTAACGGATTTTGGGTTTTTGCAGATTCCCTGAAGGTCTTTTTGTATGAAAAATAGGGACATTGTACCGAGAATTTTTTCAGGTGAAGTTATGATCAAAAATTTTGGACTTTGTACTGTTGGTTGATTTGATTGCAACGTAAAAGAATTTGTAGAACATGACGGGGTCGCCGGATACAAAGCCTCTGGCAGGGCATGGTTTGGGGGATCCATATAGGTTTCAGGTGTACATCCCGGTTCAGCCCCGCCCACCACCGAGCCCTACAAGGAGAGGCAGTGCCACACTGCCACGGGGGTAAAACCGGGGTATAGTGCTACAGTTTCGGGGTGTGGATCCACGAGGGCACTCCTAGCTGCAGTACTAGCCCTTAAATGCCAAATAACAGTGGTGTCCAACACGCCAGGGGAAAAATTCACTGACGTACTGAACCACAGTGATATTAGGCGAGCCGGTTGACCAAAAGCAGGCTCACTCCTGGCCTCTCGTTTACGTTGAAGCATGGACCAAAGGGAACGCAACGACGTCTCTAGGAACTAAACCCCGTCCTGAAACGAGACGTCGCAGGATCCCCAGGACTCCACTTTTCCACGATACGAGCTACCGCACACGGCAAACGTGCAGGTCAGATAATCTGACAGAAACCAATATAAACTGTCAGAATTAATACAAAAAGTGAAACAACTAAATTGAACCCACGAAACAATACTGAAATATAAATAAGGAAAACCCAACAATCATAAACAGATGAAAAATTCAACGATAGAACAAAATATAAAAACTAAAAATCGTGCACTTGGTAGGGCCTTTGCTAAAAAGGAAAGAACGAAAAAAGCTAAGGCCCAGCTAGGGTACCTCGGGGTTGCCAAGCCCGTACTCACAAGATGTGAGCCCCCTGAGGGGTGAAAAATTACGTAATCGCAATCGCAATGGTTTTTTTACCTTCCGGAATTTCGATTGTTTTCCAAACATGACCTACTAATGTTGCATTGGTTTTGCATTGGAAATTGACCTTTCATGTTCTAAGCCACACATATGCACCGTTGAGGAGGAAGGTGGTTATTATGAGTCGCAAGTGCTAGAGTAGAAAAATACCCTCAAAATGCTCTAACTACTTTGATTTTTAACCGACTGAACAGCGCGCAACCCAAAACTCCAAAATAAAACCGCCAGAAATTTAAACCGCCAAATCGCGCGCCACGTCGAGAGGTTATAGATTCGACCATTATGTATTTTTTTTATGTATGTTCGCGCGGGATTTTGGTTCTATTTTAGATATTTGCACAATTTTCTTTTGTTGGATAGGGTATGTTTCAAAGAGGAGCAATTTGAAAAAAAATTCAGTCATCCGGTATATAACTATCTGAAATTCTCAATTAACCGGACCGTTTGAAAAAAAATATTGTCCGATTTCGAAAACTCTTTTTTTGTTGGATAGAGAAAAATCCACTTAGACAAAATCTGCAAAAGCTAATCGGATATCCGGTTGTTATATACCCAGAAATGTCGATTAACCGGAGTTTTTTTTAACAATTTATCTGTTTCAAAATGTTTTCATTGTTTAACAGAAGTTGTACAACAATGACAATTCGTTTAACCAGCATTTATTGCCATTGATAGGGATTGTTTTACAATATACATTGTTCAGCACAAGTTACTACTTGAATTTCTTGGTGAATAATAATAGGGGGCGAAGCCCCCTGCTAAATTTAAAACAAAAAAAGGGAAAAATAAAATAATCTTTCTAAAAAAAGGAAAACCGACTTAAAGAAAATGCGCTAAAAAGTAAAAAATAATTTATAATTTTACGAATGAGTTGAAAAATTGAATATCAATTTTATACTTAGTACAACTTTTTGAAGTTGGTGCCAATATTCAAAAATCATACCTTAAACTTTGGCGCCGATTTCAGAAAGTTGTACTAAGCATAAAATTGATATTCAATTTTTCAACTCATTCGTAAAATTATAAATTATTTTTTACTTTTTAACGCATTTTCTTTAAGTCGGTTTTCATTTTTTTTAGAAAGATTATTTTATAATTAATCAACTCAATCGAAAATTGTCGCCGTTCAACGGAGTATGAAGTACATACATTACCGATGAGTCTGCGATATCAAAGTGTTAGTTTATAGAAACTGTGATGTTTTGCTTCTTTCTTTAAGAAGGTTTGTTTTTCGTACCCACTCCTTTTTTAAACAAATATGGGTTGCAATATTGCATAAGTTTCAGCTATTTTAAATTTAACATGAAATTCCATATGAACTATTCATTCGATTGAATTCTCCTCAATTTAATAACAAACATATTTTGATTATATATACACAATCCTTTAACTCAACTGTAAGCGATTGTTTGCAAAACTGCATAGATTTGAAACAAATTAGTTATATTTTTCCCACTATGGAAATGCCAAAGATATCCATAAAGAAAAGCAACGATAATTAATGAAACAATTTTTTAAAAAATGGTGGTGATAAAAATTTCTCTTCCAAAAATTTCCCATTTACTTGACCTGTTGGTTTGGAAAAACTATTGAATCTAAACACAACAAAATAAATAACTTGAAAAAATTAAACAAAAGTTAATTAATGCCTTTATTAGTACATAATTTAATTAATTTACCTAAATTTATTAACTAAAGAATAATATAATTTTTTTCTTGAAAACGTAATATGAATTATTTATCGTCCATAGAAGATATATCACTTTATGACTGGTATTACTTGACAGGCACTCCAGATTGGTGCGAATTCTTAAACGACACATTCTCATTGATTATATTACAATTGTAAAAGTTTGAGCCGTTGAAAAAACAGCGTGTGTCATTTTCTTAGTTTAATATTTCTGTATTTTTTTATTTTGTTGTTCGACTATAAATTTTTTTAAAGTTAGACAATAAATAAAAACTTTACGAGAAAATAGCTTTGCTGTTAACTCAGTATGAATCGATTTGACAACTTCAATGAGTAATAGAGTCGCAAATAACTTATAGGGAAATTTCAACAAATCACTAAGGAAAGTAAAAGTTATTGAATAATTTCATTTTCATGAACATTTTTATTTCGATGAACAAATAATTTCATTTTCACGATAATTCCATTTTTACAATAATTTCATACTCACGAATAATTCTATTTTTACAAAAATTATTCATATTGACGAATAATTCTATTTTCAAGCATAATTTCATATTCAAGGATAATTTCATATTAATGTATAATTCTATTTTCACAAATAGTTTCATATTCACGTATAATTCCATTTTCACTAATAATTTCATATTCACGAATATTTCACTAATAATTTCATATTCACGAATATTTCACTAATAATTTCATATTCACGAATATTTCACTAATAATTTCATATTCACGAATATTTCACTAATAATTTCATATTCACGAATATTTCACTAATAATTTCATATTCACGAATATTTCACTAATAATTTCATATTCACGAATATTTCACTAATAATTTCATATTCACGAATATTTCACTAATAATTTCATATTCACGAATATTTCACTAATAATTTCATATTCACGAATATTTCACTAATAATTTCATATTCACGAATATTTCACTAATAATTTCATATTCACGAATATTTCACTAATAATTTCATATTCACGAATATTTCACTAATAATTTCATATTCACGAATATTTCACTAATAATTTCATATTCACGAATATTTCACTAATAATTTCATATTCACGAATATTTCACTAATAATTTCATATTCACGAATATTTCACTAATAATTTCATATTCACGAATATTTCACTAATAATTTCATATTCACGAATATTTCACTAATAATTTCATATTCACGAATATTTCACTAATAATTTCATATTCACGAATATTTCACTAATAATTTCATACTCACGAATATTTCACTAATAATTTCATATTCACGAATATTTCACTAATAATTTACATTTACGAATAATTCCATTTTTGCAAATAATTTCATATTCACGAATAATTCCATTTTCACTATAGTTCCATTTTTACGATAATTTTATATTCACGAATAATTCTATTTTCACAAAAATTTCAGATATTTACGAATAATTCTATTTTCACAAATATTTCGGTAATAGCCCAATTGCGGCCGAAGGGAGCCAGGTTTACCATATTCTCAAAGAAGAAAATAATTGTTTATCGCCCAGACAAAAGGTTGCCATGGGCCGCAATTGGAACTTTCCGAATATTTCATATTGACGAATAATTCTACTTTCAAGCATAATTTCATATTTAAGGATAATTTTATATTCAAATATAATTCCATTTTCACAAATAATTTCATATTCACGAATAATTCCATTTTAACAAATAATTTCGTATTCACGCATAATTCCATTTTCACGAATAATTCCATTTTCACGCATAATTTAATTTTCGTTAACAATTTGTTGGTTTAATTTCAGGAATGGAATGTGAAAATTTTCATTTCCGATGCCAACCAGGATTACATTGCGAAGTAAGTTTAGGTTTTCAGATACAATTGTAATAAATTCTACAGGGGCCAATTTTTTCCAACTCTTCTCTATTAACGTTAATTAACGAAGTTTATAAAAATACGTTATTAAGTTTGAGTTATTGCAAATACGCTATTCGAATTCTTTTATGTAGGTTACATTCTTTTCGGTTTGTGCTTATTTTTTTTTCTAGTTACTTAAATAAGTCATGATTATTAAGAAGAGTAATATTTTATCCATTTTCTTTAGTAAATAACTACATAATTCATTTCAAATCGTTCTTATGTGAATTATATGTATTTAAAGGGTGTCCGAGTTCGAGGAATCCAAAATTTTTTCCAAGGACAAATTTTTCTACAACAATAAAGAATTGGAAATAGTTTCTAGCTATGTTTATCTAGGTATTCCCAGAGAGTTGTAATATTAAATAGAGAGCGCCTTCAATACCAGACTCTCATAAGGTCGCGGTGTCAACATTGAAAAGTAAAACTCACATCACGTGGTTATAGCGCTGCCACATTTGGCGTTCAGACATCTGCAGGAGTTTCAAATTTGGCGCACTTTCTTCTCTTCTAAGGAGTTCTGTCCGTATTCAACTTTTTAACGTATATGTACGTATTTACTTATTTTCAAACAATATGCGCTAAATATTTCCTCTTCATTAACGAAACGAAAATATTTTATTTGTGTTCAATACTCGAAGAAGCGAAACTCTTTATATTTCTCAGGTTTTATTGTTCATATTTTCTTATTGAAGTATAAAAAATAACAATTGAAAGAACTTTGCTTATGGTAAATTTTTTACATAAAAACATAATTCAATTATTTTAAAACTACAAAGTAAGAAAAATCTCCTTAATATATCTATTAAACTCCCTTAAATTGTGCCACTCGTTCAAATAAAAAACTATATTTAAATACAAAATTAAACACAAAACCATATTACAATACTTTGATCTCGTTTAGTTTTTAAAGTCGCCAAGGCCTGCCAAGTAATATTGGCGCATGAATGAATTGGTATTTTTACATATCACGTGGTTTCAATGATGGATACACGGAAATCAGCATTTTTTTCCTCTATTTGTATCATTACTCTATGGGTATTCCATTTTCTTCATCTTGTTGCTTTAATCTTGCCAAAAATTATTTTATTTCTAAAACAAATAATGCAGTAACCACTTCTTGGTCCATACTGACAGGTGCAAAAATTAATTCGGTTAACTCATAGTTTAAATTATTTGATGCTTTGATTTTATCAGTTTTAACATACGGTGCTGCAGTTTGGACGATAAATAACTACAACGATCTAGAAAAATGTTTTTGTACTTTTGTTATAAAGCTCCTTACAGTTTTCCGTTATATACCTGGATATATTTGTTCAGCACAAGTTACTACTCAAGACTCGAATTAGGTCATCCTAGGATCTCTTTAGTTTTCATTCGTTTAATTTTAAAATAATGGATAGACCTTCACAAAATGTCAGATGATATAGGTTTGCTAAAATTTGCTACTTACACATGTATAATTTATCCTTTAACTGCACAAACAATAAATTTAATTGGGCCATCTCGATAAGAAATATTTTACAAAACGCTGGTTTTTATTTTGTTTGGCTTTCGCAAGACCATAAAGTTGCTGAACATTACATTTCAACGATAGTACAAGTATACCATGACCAATACACCCAAAATGATCTTGCTTCAATGAACAATAGTATTAACCACTCACAGTATAAATATATCAAAAACTCACATTTAATCGAAGACTATTTAATTTCAAATATAGATATCAATTATTATATAAATTCGTTGCAATCAATCACGTATATTTTTTAAAGGAGTTGCTTTCGAAATTTTTCCTAATAATTCCTGTAAATTTTGTAACACAACAGAAAATGAAACCTGGGATCATGTATTTTTAGTCTGTCCAAATTACGATGCATTCAGACGAAAATATTTATCATCAATTGAATAATGTAACATTTCAACCATCCGAAATTTTTACAAAAAAGAATATTTTTGTTTTTATAATTACGCAATTTCTGTTTTTAAATTCCGGGAGGACTTGATCAGTGAGCTTGTGCAGGAATATCAGACTAAAACCCTAATTCTAATTGCTCATGTAATTTATTTCTGTCTTTTTTTGCATATTTGTTCAAATTGTGTTTTAAATTTTTTTTTAATGTATTATCTTGTATTTTGTGTTATCTAATTTTGTATCCGCTTTTGTTAAATTATGTTGCCAACCTTTGTAAACGGGCTACGGCCCACTACAATAAACTGATCTATCTACATCTACTTACCAATACGTCGTGGCTAGGCCTTGGATATAAATGATAAGTTGTGAAGAATATATTTTTAAAAGACATTTATAAAGAATTTCTATTCAAATAAAGGACGCAAAACACGGGTAGAATTTTAAAGAAACAATAGGCAAACTGAAATAAATTTTTCCTAACACTACAAAGTCAAATTAAGGGAATTTAAAATAGCTACCACTGTTTCCGGTTTAATTTTTTAAACAGTCAGCAACTGAACAGTCGCCACGGAGACAACATGAATAAAAATTTATTTATATTTTAAATATTATATTTTTGATTAAATATTATACATTTATTCAATATATGTTTAGAAAAATTAATTTAGGTTTGACGGTGTTATGTTAAATTGAAAATAATAATACCGGGAAGATGTTAAAGCTAATAATGTGTAAAGCAATACAGCAGACGTAAGTTGTAAAGCAATACATATAGTTACCAAAAAATCCTCCGTTCTTAATAAACATGTTAACTAAACTAATTCCTACGAAAATAATAATTTTCACGAACAAAGATATATTTAAATTTGTATAAAACACCAATTAAACAACTGTATTTCATTCATGACTTTATTGTAATAGAGATAATAATTTTTTCCCTAATATAATTTTATTTTACGAATTTATCTTAATGTCTTTTTAGCAAACCAGCAGATCCACAAGTCGTGTTATCAAAACGTGCGTCGATCCTAACAAAATGTCTACTGGTGGAATGTCCGAAACTGGAGGAATGTCCGGAACAGGTGCAATGTCCGTTACTGGTGGAATGTCCGTAACTGGTGGAGTGTCCGCAACTGGTGGAGTGTCCGCAACTGGTGGAGTGTCTGCATCTGGTGGAGTGTCCGCAACTGGTGGAATGTCCGAAACTGGTGGAATGTCCGAAACAGGTGGGATGTCAACTACTGGTGGAATGTCCGAAACAAGTGGAATGTCCGAAACTGGTGGAATGTCCGAAACAGGTGGAATGTCCACTACTGGAGGAATGTCCGATACTAGTGAAATATCTACTAATGAGGGAGTTTCCGTAACCGCACACCTTTTCTTTTAAACTTATGAAACAATATCACACTTTGGTTTGTGTACAGTTTTTCATGTAGCCAAGAGTTTTAATCTTTAAAGTAATGTGACATTCAAAGTTGTTAAACGTCTGTTTAAGAACGACAATTTCAAACACTTTCAAAAGGGTGTCCTGTGTATTATTTCCTAATAAAAGAACTAAATAAGCATTTCTGAATCGATGTATTGTAAAATATATAAAGTCAGTAATAAATAGTACTTGCTTAGAAGTATAATTGCTCTATTAACAGCCATCTACAACCTTCCTTATTTTATTTTAATTTCAATCATTTGTGTGAATTTGGGCTAGCTGCGCACTAACAATAACTGCATTGCAACTTTTAATCAAATGAGCAAATAAAAATTGATATTGCATCTACAAGTAATTAATTGCGTTCAACCCAGAACTTTCAGATTTTGCAATCGACAAAGTTAAGATGACAAATCGCCGAACTTGCCGTAATCCATAAAATATTGCCGAATTGTCGATAATTCGCCAAAGCTGTTACAGAAGCAACAAGCGAAGGAATATATTGTACTGTTAAAATGTTGTTGAGTGAGCGGATACAATTTGAGTTTTCCACACGGTAAAAAAAAAGATAATTGAAAAAATGAGTACATGAACCTACTGGTTTTTCTTTGAGTACAATAGCATCGTAAATGAACGATGACGTACTCCAATTTAAGTAACTGTACTTTCTAAAAAATGAGCAACTCGATTTAATATTGCTAATCCCAGCTTCTGTTCAAGCCATCTTAACAAAGCGACCTGACACACTTAAAATACCTAGATGTTCAGAAGATGGTTTTCCACATTATTTGATGTCGATTGCTTGAATAGAAATTGAGTTATTACAACTCAATATCTTACTCCACATTCATTCTGCACGCCTTTTTTTAATATTTATTCTGCTTATAACTTCTCAGTGTCGTCCTGGAAGTTTAACGGATAAGGATCTGGACTGCGAAGCCTGAGGATCTGGGTTCAATAACCGGTAAGTCTTGCTTGTATTTGTCGATATTTATTGAAAGTGGTTTATGAAGGTAGACTAGCATCAGTTATTTTTTATCCATTTTTGGGTACATGTTTTTTTTTTATTTTTAAAATTGAAGCTTATCTGTTCGGAGCTATGATAAGCACCGAATGTACTCAAAAATCAGTACACTTTACTTACCTTTGAGTACCTACTTTTAAAAGTGCAGTTGCATGCAAATAAATTGTTTAGTTGCATGTCCGATAATTGCTAGTCCGTGGCTAGCTTTAGATACACATGATAAGTTATAAAGAATATGTTTTTAAAAGATATTCATAAATAAAAAAAATACTTTTTAGCATTTGGGTAATCAAATGAAGAACACAAAGTATTGGAAATCTTTTACAGAAACAAAAGAAAAATTCAAAAACATTTTTCTAACGCTGCATATTTAAATCGAAATAAAGGAATTTAAAACTGCTATATACATGGTACGTTCCATAAGTAATGCGATTAGTTTTTCCTGACGCGAATATACACTGCAGCGCCCTCTAATCTGCTGGGATAGGTGGAGGGGGTTATTAGCTTCATAACGCACCCATTCTCAGTCCGCTCCAAGCTGCCGGAAAGACAGGGGCGTGCGTTCTCTGAAGCCCCTTTTGAGCTTAATGTAACACGACGCGATGGATCGCGATGAATGGAGCAACGTTACACTATCACATGTTGCGTTACGTTTGGGAAGTCCGCTAACGAAACGTTTCTATTAATTCCGCAGGCATTTTGGAGTGATAGCTTATATAAATCACAAGTTCACAGATTGCACAAGTCGTTCACGGAAGCATGATCAAGTCCAGGATCGAAACAATGGTCATTGATGTCGAAGGCATTGTCCAACACGAATCGTACCTACCGAGACCACTGTGAACGCAGCTTTTTATTTGGAAGTGCTCAAAAGGCTGCTGCAAAGTAGGGTATCGCACTGCCGAAGTGACATCAAGGATGCATGGAAACCTCATCCCGAACGCACCAAGCCACAGCACCTTCGTTGTCAACGATTTCCTGGCCAGGACCCATACCCCACTGGTTCCCCAGCCTCCTCACAGTCCTGAACTGGCTCCCCCTGACTTTTTTTGTTTCATCGCTTAAAAGGAATCCTGAAAGGGAAACATTGGGACACGGTTGAAAACATCCAGACTCATGTTACATCGGCTCTAAAGGACCTCCCGGAGAAGGCCTTCCAGGATGCCTTCCAGGCCTGGAAACACCGCCTCCATAAATGCAGCAGAACAGGTAATTGCATATTTTCGGACATGTGACGCTTCATTAATGGTTTCTACAGTTCGCTTTCAGCTTGGCTTTTCAGTTTTTCGACCTCCAGCTGCGAATCTACCTGCATTGAGGAAGAATCGTTAATGATCCGTCCGTCAGACAGTTATAAGCCTCTTATTTTAAGGCAAGTCTTCCTTTCACAATGCTTTGAGAACTCTTTATTCTGTTTCCAAAAACGAAATTTTCAACTGTTGTTTGAGAATTAGCCCACTGGCAGGGCAACTTTTCTTTAACTTAGCCCACGTGAAAAGGTTAATGTGTAAGGATACGTTTGGTCAACTTTCGACGAAAACATTGTTATCTGATATTGGCTCAAAATTACGAGGCAATGTTCCCACGGTTTTCCTTCAGGACGGATCACGTACCAGTCCTTAGAAGTGTGAGACAGGTGCTTTCTCAGAGGGCCCCGTGCCGTGAGTAGGGCCCCGCAAGGACAAGGAAACGTCGTTTTAAAATATTCTAAAATCGGTTTTCGAAATGAAGCGTCTTTAAAATTAGACGCTTTCTCACAGGGATAGGAAATCAAATAGAAAAACAGAATTGGAAATCAGGATATAGATAGATAGATAGATATGTTTATTGTAGTGGGCCGTAGCCCATTTACAAAGGTTGGCAACAAATTTTAACAAAAGCGGTTACAAAGTTTGATAACACAAAATACAATATAATACATTTTCAAAAAAAACAACTAAAACACAATTTGAGACAAATATACAAAAAAAAAGACAAAAATAAATTACATGAACAATTAGAATTGGGTTTTAGTCTGTTATTCCTGCACAAGTTCACTGATCAAGTCCTCCCGGAATTTTAAAACAGATATTGCATAATTATAAAAACAAAAATATTCTTTATTGTAAAATTTTAGGATGGTTGAAATGTTACTGGGTTCAATTGATAAGTATTTTTGTCTGAATGCATCGTAAATAGGACAGACTAAAAAAACATGATCCCAGGTTTCATTTTCTGTTGTGTTACAAAACTTACAGGACTCGTTAGGAAAAATTTCGAAAGCAACTCCTTTAAAAAATATACGCGATTGACTGCAACGAATTTGTATAATAATTCTTTTTATAGTGATATCTATATTTGAAATTAAATAGTCTTCGATTAAATGTGAGTTTTTGATATATTTATACTGTGAGTGGTTGATACTATTGTTCATTGAAGCAAGATCATTTTGGGAGTATTGGTCGTGGTATACTTGTACAATCGTTGAAATGTAATGTTCAGCAACTTTATAGTCTTGCGAAAGCCAAACAAAATAAAAACCAGCGTTTTGTAAAATATTTCTTATCGAGATGGCCCAATTAAATTTATTGTTTGTGCAGTCAAAGGATAAATTATACATGTTTAAGTAGCAAATTTTAGCAAACCTATCATCTGACATTTTGAGAAGGTGTATCCAGTATTTTAAAATTAAACGAATAAAAACTAAAGAGATCCTAGGATGACCTAATTCGAGTCTTAAAATATATCCAGGTATATAACGGGAAACTGTAAGGAGCTTTCTAACAAAAATACAAAAACATTTTTCTAGATCATTGTAGTTATTTATCGCCCAAACTGCAGCACCGTATGTTAAAACTGATAAAATCAAAGCATCAAATAATTTAAACCATGCGTTAACCGAATTAATTTTTGCACCTGTCAATATGGACCAAGAAGTGTTTACTGCACTATTTGTTTTAGAAATAAAATAATTTTTGGCAAGATTAAAACAGCCAGATGAAGAAAATGGAATACCCCCTAGATAAACATAACTAGAAACTATTTCCAATTCGTTATTGTTGTAAAAAAAATTGTCATGCTTAGATAATTTACCGCCCTTACGAAATATAACTATTTTAGTTTTATTAATGTTAACAGTTAAAGAGAAGTTATCACAGAATTTTTCAAGAATATTAAGTTTTCTTTGGAGATTTATTGGGCAATCAGCGAGAATCACAGCATCATCGGCATAAAGCAAAATATGTATAAAAATATCGGAATTGATATATATACCAGGGATTGATGATTCGTTTAACCAAATTATTAAATTATTCAAAAACAGGATAAATAATAAAGGACTTAGAATTTCGCCTTGTAAAACACCAGTAGCAATATTAAAGGATTCGGTAGATCCGTCACCTACTCTAACTCGATCTAAAATCAGGATATAAAACAGAATCAGGATAGAAATGTTATGTTTTTGATGTCCAACTCTCTAAAAAATAATACAATGGACATAAATTTAGTATTATTTGATACGAAATTATACTTAATACGGGGAACCGATACGGAGATAGAGGGGAAGGAAGATAGTCTATCGTCTTTCTGTTGGTGACCAATCCATAATTTCTATAGAAATAAGAGATTGGTCACCAACAGAAGGAATATAATAATTATATATAATTTGCTATAATGACGTTTCACATGAAACCCTTCTGGTCGTGCTCCGACACAGCTCCCCTTCGATGGTTTTATTTTATTTAGATTAGACTGCTTCCACGGGGTTTTAATTTTTTTTTTTAATTTAACGTTTTCAAGTCTAAATTTATTTGTCAATTGCAGCAATGAATTTAATAATCAAAGTCAGACTTATACTACTGTTCCGCCAGTTGTATCACCTATCCTTCCTTTGGTTACTGAACGCAACTAGCAGAAATGTGGTGTGACTCTGACTTTGATTTACTTCACTATTACTCAACTCATTATGGCTGCAACTGCCACCACTGGGTCAGAAAAAGTTAAATAACTATTAAAAAATTGATTTAAGCACTAAAATAAATATTTTTTTTCCCATTTCTACATTTTATTTATACAACTCGTTGTTATTAAAAAAAATAGTACAAATATACATATGAACTAGTCTAGCATGAAAAACACACCTTAATATCTAGTTCAAATAATTCCCGTAGTTAGTTTTACACAGGTGCCCGCGTCTTCTAAAAGCTTCCCTGATCACTTTCTATGATATTATTATGCCAAGTGGCATAAATAATTAACATCACTTTCTATGATTGGCAGATTCATCTATCATTTGAGCGATATATTGTGGTTCCAAGTTCAATATGTTGCTCTATAATGAATTGCATGTTATTCCACTTAACGTTATAACCAAGGCGAGTTGCAAACTTTAAACACTTAACCTCGAAACTCCGTGTGGCCGAGTGGATTAAGGCATCATCTGGGAATCCGAGTGTTCCCGGTTCGAACCTGTACGACGGACTAGACTAAGAATAGTAAAAAAGTAGTGATATTGCGATCGGAGGGTTGCCAACTTCGCTACCAAAATACTAGAATGTCGTCCAGAACATCCACAAAAAATTAACGGCGTGTATACGGGACTGGTGCACGATAAATCTGATCGGGGTCCAAAGTACCGACGTCTATTGAAGGCGTTGGGTGCCAGCTCAGGTGTTTCCTCGTTATCTAACCATGGTTCAAAAATACCAGGCATCGTTCCCGGGTCTTTCCTTCGATATAGGTCCCGAACCGTCGCCAATAGCCCACTGTGCAGCTCCAGTGGGATGTTAATTACCAAACCAAACCAATCGAAACTCCGTTTTTGCGTTTTGCACTCACACCATTCAAGCAGTCGAGCGCGTTTCAAACGTAACTGTAGAGAAACGTGAATTAAAGCAATCAACTGAGTATATCCACACATAAAATGTTAAATATCGTCGGCTTAGAAGTAAAACCACGTATATTTAAACCAAATATTTACCAACAGTAGTTGGGGACGAAATAAAAGCGATTATCTTTTAAATGTGAATGACCTTGGTGTGATGGATTCTAGAGACAACGAAACGTTGACATTGGATTTCGTCGCCAACTACGAATGGAATCTTTGGTCTACGTGGTTTAAGTTCTAAGTCGACTATATGCTTTTAAATTTTTCAAGAAAGGTATTACTCTCATTTTGAAGAATAACGTGTTTCCTTCCGATTTATGGCAATATTTTCAAACGCATTGCTCAAAGTCTATATCAACAAATTCTCACGAAAGCTTGCAGTACATAAGACCCAATCATTCAATGAAGCAGCATTTCTAGTAGATTAACGATATATCATTTCCACACCATATTACATACTCACTGCATGAAAGAGCGTTTTCCATGCGTTTAGCTTATCAACAATTATCACATTTTAGTATAGATCCCTACATGTAATGTTTAGCTTTGCATCACACACACCTAGATATAAATGTGTTAAGTAAGCAAAAAATTACTTAAGTTTATAATGCTTTCAAGTTGAAAACCGGAAATCGCGCTATAAAAATTTTCGTCGGTACAAATTCTATCTATTTTATGTCAAGTTGCATGTATCAGTTTACATATACAATAGACCTTTAATTATCCGAATTCCAGTTATCCGAACAAAAAACAAAGCGAATCGCCATTTATTCGGATGGCTTGGAGAAATAATAAGAAGTCAGTTAAATCCACATTAAATTTCATTATATAATAAAGCAAAGATCGTTTTTTACTAAGAAATTATCTTTTTATTTACGTGCACTATCCAATTATCCGGATATTCGATTATCCGGGTGGGACCTGGTCTCAATTGATCTGAATAATTGGAGTTCTGGGGAACTGATAAGCATAGTATTCGAATTAATAAAAAAATTACGACTAAAAAAATTATTTTTATTTATATGCGAACCATAAGATTTATTATAAAAAAAATCAATATTGTACCATTATCCGTTCTTAAGATTGTATTCTTCAGTTCTTAAAAACGATGTTAATTCATAATTACTAAATTGTATAGAAAGAGTCAAACTCAACTTTGAAATGTTAACTTACTAGCAATACTTTTATAGGCTTATATTTTATTTATTTAAAAATGAACATTAGAAGTATCCCGGTTTTAAAAGCTTTGCAGTTAGAGACGGCTTAAGGGATTTTAGTATCACAAGCAAGCTTAATTTAGGTTCAATATTGCACAAAGTAATATTTTATATGCATTTATGTAAATTGGTATTTTTATTTTTTAATGCTTTAAACAATATATAAAAATTGCTAAATTTCTTAATAACTCAATTTAAAAATTCTTATTAACGTATCAATTTCTATGATGAGAAAATAAAATGCAAACCATACATCTTCCATAAAATGTAAAAATATATATTTTATAAATAATAGAATTATCATAAGTAAATTAGATTCAATAGCAATCTACAGTTAACCTTTCTTTACAGTCAAATTTGTCGCCTTACTCCTAATGCTCCAAGAGGCCGCTTGTGTTGTTTGAATCTTAACCTTGCAGTCGATTTATAATTATGTCCTAGTTTTCGTGAATGTCTTATTTCAAGCAAATTAGTATAGTTAGTTACGATATCGCAAGTTAGCATCGTCAGTTACGATATCGCAAGTTAGCATCGTCAGTTACGATATCGCACGTTAGTATTGTTACTTACGATAACGCAAGTTAGTATCGTTACATATGATATTGCAAGTTGTATCGTTAATTACGATATCGCAAGATAGTATTGTTACTAACGATATCGCATAGCTTCTTACGATATTGCAAGTTAGTATCGTTAGTTACAATAACGCAAGATAGTATTGTTACTTACGATATCGCAGATAGTATTGTTACTTACGATATCGCAAGTTAGTATCGTTTCTTACGATATCGCAAGTTAGTATTCTTTGTTACAATAACGTAAGTTAATATTGTTAATTACGATATCGCAAGATAGTATTGTTACTTACGATATCGCAAGTTAGTATCGTTCATAATTTACAAATTATATTACTTTTCCTCATTAAAAGTAACATTAAAAAAAATTAACGTTTTTTTTGTGTGTATATGATAGAATTTTTTTACACTGCGCAATTACTAAATTTTACAATTTATCAAATAGGATTTGAAAAGCGTAAGATCATATAATAAGATTATATAAAATCATATAATAAGATTGTGTAATTTCGTATAATAAGATTTTGTTACAAAATAACAGGAAACCCATGTTAAGCATATTTTAACCCTGCAGTGCATGATGAGTTTCAGAAGACCCAAACCAGAAAATGCGTTCTAAATACAAGCCCATGCCAAGAAAGAGAGCATTTTGTTTATGAAGCCACCTTGGAACAGATTATGATATGACCCGTACCCGTATACTATGTCACTTTCCTGTTTTATTAAATAAATTCATTGGATCGAAGTTCCATACGAAATATTTTTAGCCTATGCAATAGTATATAATTTTTTTTTCCGAAGTATGTTCACATGAATTAATTCATTTACTGCGTATTTTCACTATACCACTTGAGACTCAACCCCATTTGGGTTCATAGGAGTTAATTTGGTTGTCCCATTTATATTTTTTAAGAATTCGGGTTTCTAGAAGATATTTTGCATGCACACTATTTTTTTTTTCAAAAAGAATAAAAAATACTATTTTTTTTTTAAAAGTAATATTTTTCAGAAAAAAAAAGTTTGAAAAAGTACTAATTTGTTCAAATAGTACTATTTTTTTCAGGGAAAAAAGGCATTAAAACTTAACTATTTTTTTTTCAGGAAGGAAAAAAAGTGTGAATAAAGCATTTTTGTAAGGGAGAAAAAATAGTGTACAAAAATACTGTTTTTTTTTTAAAGTAAGTTTTCTTTTTTTTATTTACGACTATTTTTTCAGAAAGAAAAAAAAAATTAAAAAACTACTAGTTTTCCAAGAAGGAAAAAAAGTGTGAAAAAATTACTGTTTTTTTTCAGGGAAAAAAAAGTGAAAAAAATACTACTTTTTAAAAATAACTAGATTTAAGAAAAAAAGTGCTGTAAAAGTACTAAGTTTTTCAGAAAAAAAAAATTATGAAAAAAGTACTATTTTTTTCCCAAGACAAAAAAAAGTGTGCAGTGAAGGTTTAAGTATATCCAAAGCAAAGACATGGAAAAAGAACATTTAATGAAATTACAAACTACAAATCTTAAATCAGCGTTCGACAATACCCCCCCCCCCCCCCATTACAAACAAAATACAAAAGTTTAATAATTTTTACATAACAATAAACCACCCTTGTAATATTTAAAATATCTTTTGCATATACTTTTTAAATATTATTTAAAGATACAAAAGAGCACGTATGCAATATTAATTTAGACAGTGTTGTAGCTAGTGTTTTTAAGGTAATTTTAAAAAAATCCTTATCAAGGCTATTACAGAATCTATCGGAGCTGCAAATAGCATTAAAAAGTCATACATCATACCCATTTCCGCCAATCAGTGAAAATTTAAAAATGACATTAAGGATGTTATGTCTTTCTCCCATCAAAGGAAGGGGAATCATCTATCCAAGTTACACATTTGTAAACTTTTGCGAAATATTTATATAATACAGATTACAACAGGGATCTCAAACAGAAAAATATTGTCACTGGATACATCAAAAATATGAATCAGAGCAAGTTACAATTTGCAAGTCACCAAAGTTACTCAAGTTACTTGTTTGAAGGTATAAAAGTTGCGTGACCAAACTCACTTTTTTTTAATAGCCAAAGAAACACCAGTGTCAAAAAATAACAAGAATTCACGTTTAAATATCAGAGATGAATTCCGTTGCTTTATTTTGTTTTACAGCCGTTTCGGTAAGTATTTGGTTTCGTTTTTTTTTTTTTTTTTAATTTTTTTATGAAATTATAGTTTAACCGTTAACGTTTCGTAGGTTCCGTATAAATATTTTCACGCCTGCGTGGGCCTTAAGAATGTTGTTAATTCCTGCAAACTTGACAAAATCACAAACCTCTAGTTGGCAAACTTGTGAAACATTTAGCTTACTTCAAAGTGAAATTCCTTAATTCTATTTTTAAAAAAAAGCCAAAAAATGTTTCACAAGTTTGTCAACTAGGTTTGTGATTTTGTCAAGTCTGCAGGAATTAACAACCTTCGATGGGGGCGGGGGGACACAGCAAGGGCCCAGAATATAGCAGTGTTTAAATTTTTTGTTCTAGATAAACTAGATATTTTTTTTAATGTAAATATTGTATAGTTGTTCACTGAATCCTCATTGATAATAAGGAAATTTTTTCTTAAAAACTTTTTCATTCATTTAAACTAAAACTTCTCACTTTTAGCAATTACATGATAATACACATTTATCCCATAGGTTTATGCATAGGACAGTTTCAAGAATTTCTGGAGTAAAAATGAATTTTAGTATTTTTAAAAAAAAAAGTACATATATTTAGAGATATTTTTTTTTTAAAAATAACCAGGCCTTGAAACCATAAATAGAGGTTAAAGCATAAATACAGGATTATGGTAGATAAATAAGTTAATGTATGCAAAACTAATCACGGAATACTTAAAAATTTGGTTATTTTAATTGATTAATTTTATCTATACCTATTAGAACAACACTCTTCTAACAACGTTATAAGCAAGCGCCTTTCCTTTTTGATACCTCTATCCCACTTTGACGAAAATTATGTGACGTCATAGCACAATTATTTAAAAACGCCAGGGTGGTTATAATATTATGACCATTCAGTGTACATATAATTTTTCAACAACACCAGTGATCGAAAGTTTCAATATACACAATGTAATTATAGAAAATTAATTTATTTGAAAACAGGTTGTTGCTTTTGCTGAAGGAAAAGGAAGGTGCGGCTTTTTCTTCCCTTGTAAGCCCACACAGTATTGCCACCAACCATATGGCTATCCGATATGCACTGATTACAGCTACCGATGTAAGTATTTTTAAAGAAATCCTTAAACTCTTAATTAAGAAAGAATTAACACTGATAAATAAACTTGAAATAGAATTGATGCCATAAGAAAAAATCATAAAATGCCATTCTTGTATAGGAAAAAGTATGTTATACGTAATTGTCTCCTTAACTATAATACTATAAGAAACCGGGTCACAGAGCTGGCGTACGGAAAACAACAAGTCTAAGTCCAAGATAAATAGGAAGACTTTTAAATGTTATTATACATCTTTATAATTAATTATACAGGGTGGTCACAAATTGTTGGGCGATGATCATTGTCTGGCCGTATCACATTTAGCTGTATTAGCATTAAAAAAAACAATTGTTCAATTACCTCGTTTATATTTTTAACAATTCGCTTATTTTGAGTAGCAACAAACAAAGTAGTTAACAAGCAGGAGGGGCGAATAAAGTTTGGTTTAAATTGATTAATTAACGTTGCACTAAAGCTGAACAGTGGGCTATTGGTAACGGTAGGAGTGGTGGTGGGAGGGAGGGGGGGTCGATGACGACTTAAGGCCCAAGCGTTGAGGCACCGGACTAATAAGGGTGCCAAATGCAGGGAAATGGGACAGT
Organism: Troglohyphantes excavatus; assembly: GCA_963932185.1. Classification (NCBI taxonomy): domain Eukaryota; kingdom Metazoa; phylum Arthropoda; class Arachnida; order Araneae; family Linyphiidae; genus Troglohyphantes; species Troglohyphantes excavatus. The sequence goes on from OZ010671.1 coordinate 41,304,602, forward strand.
ATAAAAAACGAGAGAGAGAAAGAAAAAAGAAGAAAATAGAAATTTATTGTCAACATTTTACATGGATTTAGGTTTTTTAAGGACAAAATTGCGACAACATAAAGTTCATTTCCGATTTCCATATTGTGTTATAAATTACCTGCAGTAGCCTCGTAAAAAAAGTACCTTGCCAAAAATCTGAGGGTTGCGAGTTATTTTCTCGTTGTCCGGCAAACATTTGCACTGTAGAGGAGACTGCCGTACATTAAATCTGCCGGGACCCTAATATCCTCAGGTTAATCGTGGGAATTTAGAGGAAAGAGTATTTCCAAAACAAATGAAGGATTTATTAATTTGTTACAATTTTAATTAATGGTTCTTCTCTGGGCGACGTGTATCTTACATTATTGGTTACAAAAAAAGTATACTATATCTATTATTAATATGCAATACATCTTCTATTCATTTTCAGATGGATATTGTGACCGGTTTTTTTGGTGTGCGCCAGGCCTGACTTGCCGTGTAAGTTATAATAATCTATTATCACACTATGACGATGAATCTATGTCTAAGAATAATATGTTGAAATCACATTTTCCTAGTTACATTTTTTCATCAGCACTCCTTTCTAGTCTATTGTAATGAGATCTTAATTTTTGAGTTGGGCTTTACTTTTATCTGCCGTTAAAAGCTGCGTCTTTCGTGTTTGGAAATTTCAGTTTTACACCGAATGAGGTCGCCAATCATGGACATTCCAAACATTTTTAAAATTGGACAACCAGAGTACACAGCTAAACTCTCCATTCTTCTCCCAATGCCTATTCTACACGAACGAGTAAAACGCGCGCGAGCTTCTCGGTGATTCGAGAATTCATACCACGTGGTATAAATTTTCGAATCACCGAGAAGCTTACGCGCGTTTTACTCGTTCGTGGAGAATGGACCTAAAGCAACCTTTCCTAATAGAAGATACTTTTTTATTTTCATTAAAAGAAGCCAAACACACTCCGCATAGTTCTCTATATGCAACCAAAATCAGGCAGGCACAGTTTCTAATGTACTGTAAAGTTTGGTCCCGGAATACTTTGTACGAGCGCTACTGCCACTTGTCATACACAATACTTTGTACTTGTCATAAAATTAAGCTTTTTATTTAATATTCTCAGTTGAACTTTAGTATGAAAATTTGCCTTCATAGTGAAACCTTCGACAAATCGTAATTTTCCCACTGATCTCTAACTGTAACTTCTGGATCGGGCAAGACATTTTGTCGACTTGAAGCCGATGTTGAGGCAACCATGATGTACACCACTTTCTTTGCTACCGCAATATTTCGTATATTTTTCATGTTAAAATAAGTGTACTGCTTTCGGCTGAGTTTTTTTTCCATTTTCTTTTTAGCCCCATTTTATATGCAATCGGCTATTAAAATAGAAAGTCATTTGCAAGTCAAAGTCGAAGTAGATAACAAGCAAGAGCAAAAACTATTTGTTTGGCAATATAAAAATTCTATAAAAAGAAAATATAATATTTATACACGTTTTGTATTTCTACTATGATATGGTAATAAAAAACACCACTAAATCACTTAAAAAAATTGGGTCACAGCATGGCTGCTTTCAATTGGCTTCAACGCGCCCATAGAGGAAACAAGGTTTGAGCCTTCCAGCAGTTACAGTTAGAGTTCAGTGTATTTTCCCCACTCCACACAATTTTCACACAAATGGTTTAAGATGTCAACTACACAAAGAGAATTGTAGAAATTGTAGTTATATCTTCAACTTAAGCACACACTACCCGATATACGTCGATTAGAACTGAAGTTACAGCGGTTGAACGAACCAGATTATACCAGAACTTTGATTTTTATCAACATAAATTATAAATACAATAACAAACTACTACTTCTTCAGCGTCTCAGTTCTACTTTCTTGTTGTAGTTTTCTTCATGCACACCTATTGCCACAACAAGTACATCCATCATCACTTCTAAAGCATCGAGCGCACTTTCGAGCAGTACGGAAGCCACAACCTCTACAACCACAAGACCATCTGTAGCAACAACCTCTTCAGGATCATCAGGACCATCTGAAGCCACAACAATCTCTTCAACAGCAAGACCATCTGAAGCCACAACAACTACAACCACTTCTGAAGCCACAACTTCTCCGATAAGTATTTCTGAAGTCACAGTAACTTCACCAACAGTCACTTCTGAAGCCACGACAACTACCTAAATATTTCAGAAGCCTCAACACCCCTTATGAAGCCACAACAACCAATTCTAAAGCCACGAGATCCAATACAACCACTTCTGCAGTCCCAACAACCACTTCTAAAGCCACAACAACCATTTCTTAATTCACAACAATTTCTCAAATAAGTAAGGAAGACCCGCGACAACTTCTGAAGCCATATAAAATCCACCGTTTCTGAAGCCACAATAACTCCAACAATTATTTCTGAAGGTACAAATAGCTTGAACATCCAGCCTATCTGAAGGCACTACGACCAGTTCACCAATAAGTAGTTCTATAGAATCAACAACTGCATAAGTGAACAACTCAGCACATATATTAGAAGACAACAAAGTTTCTGAAGGAAGGCTTTACTTAGTATTTTGTCAGATAAAGTATTAGTAATTTGTTAGATTTAGTTAGTATTTTATTTTGTTAATAAATTTTTTTATCTGGTTGATCAAATTTGATGTATTAAAGCTGTTAAACATGTCCTAGCACTTTTCATCCGTAGATATTGCGCTTGATATCTGTTTCCCTCCGAAATACTGAAATTAACTAATCTAGTGTATCGGACGTCAAGCACAGCGTCTACTGATGAAAAACGCGAGGACATCCTCCCCAGATAAATATAAATTAATAAATGAAATACATTATTTTATAAATTATTATTTACATTTATTTTAGAAAAAAACCTCAGCAATTACAGTACTAAGCTTTTCGCAAATTATCTTATTTTATAAGTTATATATAAAAAAAATTCACTTGAAGTAGCCTTAGTTCTAAATTAAGACAATAAAGGCACACTAATTAAGGCACACTGCATCACTAATCCAGCAAACAACTCGCATGTCCCTTATCAGGAGACAAATTAATTATGTAACATTCTACAGTTTGTTCTCACCAAATAATGGGTGCACTTCCCCCCTTTTATCATTTTAGATGACGGAATATCGTAAATCTAAATACAAAAATGCTCAAACTAAAGTTTTAAAAAAATCAAATACATAAAATGTAAATTATGTACACATTTTTTTTAAAATTTAAAATACCCCTTCAAACCAAAAATTTACTTTCTAAAATTGCTTTAAATCTAATCGTTATAAATAGAAGAAAATGTAGTCTGTATTTTAAATACTGAACGAGTTATAACTAATTAGTGTTATTTGGAACCACATAATAAAGAAGAAATATTGATTGACACACATAAAATGCATCACAACGTCTTTTATAAAATAGAGTGTTTGTTCATAGTTTATTGCGAAATTATTTTATTTATTGTGCCGTTAATATTCTAAAACACGCCTTAATGCTTCATAAAATTAAAATATAATGAGTAATAAATAAAATAAGTAAGCTTCAAAACTTCAGTTAATAAGTTCGCATATGGATCCGTTTAATAATGATTCAACTAATATCGAATGGTGATCTGAGTCATAATTTTAATATATCCCACTCCAGCACGAAAAATGATTCAAAAATACAGCATTTGAGGAAAAATCAACTTAAAGAATACAAAACTTGTATTGTAATAGCTTCTTTTAAATTTCTTGTAAGTATTTATGGAGGTAAATTCTATTATATTCTATAGAATAGTAATACATATATACACCACATACATATTTTTCAATGACATAATTTCAAAGGTGCCATTCTTTGACTTGTGTCACTTTTCGTGTCGGGGTGCGATATTATATACTTTCAATTACTAGCCGGTCCCCTATTAATATATTCCCTATTAACGCTTATCAATCAGAGAGTTGTAATATTAAATAGAGAGCGCCTTCAATACCAGACTCTCGTAGGGCCTCGGTGTCAACATTGAAAAGAAAAACTCACATCACGTGGTTATAGCGCTGACACATTTGGCGTTCAGACATCTGCAGGAGTTCCAAATTTGGCGCACTTTCTTCTCTTTTGGTGATTAGGAGTTCTGTCCGTATTCAACTTTTTAACATATATGTACGTATTTACTTATTTTCAAACAATATGCGCTAAATAGTTCCTCTTCATTAACGAAACGAAAATATTTTAGTTGTGTTCAATACTCGAAGAAGCGAAACTCTTTATATTTCTCAGGTTTTATTGTTCATATTTTCTTATTGAAGTGTACAAAATAACAATTGAAAGAACTTCGCTTATGGTAAATTTTTTACATAAAAACGTAACGTAATTATTTCAAAAGTACAAAGTAAGAAAAATATATTTAATATATCTGTTAAATTCCCTTAAATTGTGCCACTCGTTAAAAAAACTATATTTAAATACAAAATTAAACACAAAACCATATTACAATACTTCGATCTCGTTTAGTTCTTAAAGTCGCCAAGGCATGAATGAATTGGCATTTCCACATATCACGTGGTTTCAATGATGGACACACGGAAATCAGCATTTTTATTCCTCTATTTGTATCATCATCACTCTATGTTATCAATCCCGAAACTCAAGGGAGAAAAGTGTGTCGAATAAAACGATAACCAAATCCTTAACCAAAACAACTTTAAAAAAAAATGGATGGTTGAAAAACTGGGGTTGTTTCACGACTCAGAGATAGTTAGGAAGGAACTCTTAAAATACATGTGTTTCAGGACCAAAGTGCAAGAAGAGGTTTCTAGAATTTATTTTTAAAAAAAGAACGCATCTCATATTTCTCTGAAGAATAAAAAGAAAAAGTTGCGAAGAGAGTTAATTAAAAAGTCATGAACACGTCAATCGCATTTTCTGAAGCAGTAAGAGATAGCTTAGACGGGAGAACAAATGTGTGCTTTGAGGAAGGTCAAGGAAAAACCCTCTAAGAAATAGCTTTTACATTGAAAGAATATTAATTACTCAGTCGCGGACAGTTGATTATTTTACTGTGCGCTTTTTATAAACGTTTCATCTCAATAACGAAATCGTAATTCCCCAAAGAAAAAATTACATTTAATGCAAGCGAACAATAGGCATGGACGCTAGGAAACGGTTTTAAATTGGTTTGGTTTGGTTAATTAACGTCGCACTAGAGCTGCACAGTGGGCTATTGGCGACGTTTCGGGGTCTAAATCGAAGGAAAGATCCGGGAATACATACACATTCACACACACATTCATACCTGTACCTCGTTATTTTAGAACCATGGTCAGATGACGAGGAAACACCTGAGCTGGCACCCAAAGCCTTCAATAGACGTCCGGACTTTGAACCCCGATCAGATTTATCGTGCACCAGTCCCGTATACACGCCGTTAATATTTTGTGGATGTTCTGGACGACATTTTAGTGTTTTGGTAGCGAAGTTGTCAATCCTCCGATCGCAATATCACTACTGTTTTACTTTTCCTTGTCAAGTCCGTCGCGCAGGATCGAACCAGGAATTCTCTGATTAGGTGACGCCTTTATCTACTGGGCCACGGAGCCCCGGGCCTATCTCAAAGGAAAGATCCGGTAACGATGCCTCGTATTTTTGAACCATTTACACCTAAATTGGTACCTGACGCCATTAAATTGGGAATTTCAACCCGTCAAGTCATTTCGAATAATTCAATTTGGTTTGGTTTGGTTAAATAACGTCGCACTAGAGCTGCACAGTGGGCTATTGGCGAACGGTTCGGGGTCTATCTCGAAGGTAAGACCCGGGAACACATACACATACATACACACATTCATACATGCATCTCGTTATTTCAGAACCATGGTCAGATGACGAGGAAACACCTGAACTGGCACCCAACGCCTTCATTAGACATCGGGACTTTGGACCCCGATCAAATTTATCGTGCACCAGTCCGGTATACACGCCGTTATTTTTTGATGATGTTCTGGACGACTTTTCTAGTGTTTTGTTGCGAAGCTGGCAACCCCCAATCACAAGATCACTACTTTTTACTTTTCTTTGTCAAGTGTATCGCCTGTCATCGAACAACGAATCTTCGGATTTCCAGCTGACGCCTTTAACCGCTCGGCCACGGATACCCTATCATTCAATTTGGGAATTTCAAATCGTTAAGTTGGGAAACTTCTTATCACAACAATCTTATTTTATTTCAAACTGTAAGGGACAAAGTTCAACCTTTTGGAATCTGACTTTACGAGACAAAATTGAAAGAGAAAATTTCAAAGAGAATAAATTAATATTTTATTTTAAGGTATATATTCGTTCCTTTTATTTCAAAATTTTGTTTATTTATTGTCGATTATTTTTTATATATATTATCATTTTATTATTAAGGAATACCGTCGTTCTACTATGGTTAATGATACTCGAAACAAAGTATTCTCAAGCATCGAAAGATTATTTGCACATAAAATTAACTTGGAATTGATAATAGAAATTTTGCAAAACAAAAAGCAAGGCGAGACATCAGTATTAATTAACAATTGTTTAACAAATTTTGCGTATCAATGTCACAAATATCTTATTATAGGGAGCGTTTATTTATTGCTTATCGTTATCTTCCCTCTTATTATGCATCCCCCCCCCCCCCCCCTCCGTTTCACGTCACAATAATTTTTTGCATGTTTTTCTTTATTAAACCGTCATTAAAACTTCCATTCTAGGTATTTTACCAAATATCCCATTATATCAAAGTTCTTGAAAGAAGTTTCAAAAAAATTCTACAGTTTTTCTACATCGCATAGACACTAAGACCTCCGCCCCCATGTCACCACGCCACAGTCCCACATGATACACTCCATCCCCCAAGAGTACTTGAAGTAAATTGAAAACTGGGCCCCTCGAAAGTTTTGCCGCCTGTGCCTTTTCTCTTAAATCCGCCACTGAGTGCGACGTTAATTAACCAAACCAAACTAAGAAATCTAAAAACTCCGAGAGGTTCTTATGTTTCCGTTCCCAGCAATAAATGAAATTCTCATTATCCATTCACACAAGTGCCACTCCGCTAATTCACTTGATAAAGTGTCACTGGCGGTATTCTATGACGATTTCTTGCTCTGGAGGCAAGAGCGGAAAACCCCATTTCCGATATTTCCTTTCTGATTCTTTTTTATTGTCGTTTTCCTGTGCAATTTGCTTCGCATTTGCCCACCTCCCCCCACCCCCATCCACTGAAGTGCCATTAACATAAAATTGCCGCTCAACGGGAAACTTTATGCATTTATCAGCTTGGAATTACTGAAGTTGTTGAAGAGAAAAGCGTTTGAAAATGAAGATGTTTGGAACGGTTTTGTTTTGTTTGACGTTTGTGGTCAGCGCTTATGGTAAATATGTTTTAAAATGCATCAATTTAAAGTATATATATACTTAGTAAATATATGTTTTAATCTATGCATTTTTTTAAAGAAATTCCTAAATCAAATTTGAGAAAAAGATTTGCATTTCTTGACAGCATATAACTATTATTTCTCGTATTTTGAGGTAATGAAAATTATAACTTATACTTACCCCTTAATCATTTTAACGCATAAATATATTTAAATATTCCACAGTACAACGCTACTGATAAATTTTGAAAAATCTCTTCACTCGCAGTTTTTTTTACTTACTTTCCAGAACGGTACAATTACATTAAGAAAATAAACCAACAACCACTCGAACCTCTGGTCAACCTTTCCCCCCCCCCCCCCTTCCCTCCCCCCCCCCCCCCCAATCAGTTGTTAATTTTTGCGAGCCTCACATTCGTATTAAGTGACTATCGCTAATAGTAAGCGACGTCATTCCATTAAGAATTTTATCAATTCATCTCGCACCGAATTCGATCCACCTCGCATATAAGAACGCGACCGCTACAGGGTTAAACAGTTACTCGCACCCCCTCGATCTCTTGATATAAAAAAATTTACATCTATGAAAATTTTATAGACCTTCCAGTTGAAATGAATACACAAATGATTGGAGATTGGCTCTTTAGGCAATAAAACAGCTGGTGATATTGAACATTAAGAAGCTCACGGGTGTCGGATGCCTATGGTATTGCCAGTGATAAACTGTAACTTCTGAATTGGGCAAGGCAATTTGTTAACTTGAAGCCGTTGAAGGTTAAAAAACTGTATCCCACTTCCATTACTACCTCTTTTTTTCGTATATTGTTCGCACTAAAATATGCCGAATTGAAGTTCTATTGGCTATTTTTATTTAATTTTTCAATTAAAACCCATTTGAATAACCTATTCTTTGAAATCCATTTTAAATAATAAGAATAATTAAGTGGATAAGCCGAAAAAAATATCTATTTTTGGCGATGTACAAATTGATTCTATATGTAGAAAATAAATTATCAAAACATATTTAACATTTCTATAACGGTATGAGAAGAAAAAAAACCACAATCACTTTTAAAAACTAGTTGGGGTTTAGTATGGCTGCTTACAATATGGCTTCAACCACGTCAATAGAAGAAATTGCTTATGAGCGTTCCGGAAGTTAAAGTTAGAGTTCAGTGGGTATTACTCATAAGGTTAACACAAAAGGATTCCAGTCTAGGCGATAGATCAATAAATATATTTTTAACTTCTGTGCAGGGCACTTCCACTGCGTCAACTTGTCCGGAACATGGCGCAACCAGCTCGGATCCAACATGACCATCGAGATGATCGGCGATTCCCGCCAGATCACAGGACAGTACAACACTTCCGTGGAGAGCAGCAGAGGGGCGGCCACAATATCGTCCAAGATATCTGGTGAGTGCACTGAGCTAAAAATAATAAGACACTGGAGCAAGGACTAAGCGTGTGCGACCATTTTACACCTTTTTGAGATAAGGTAGAAAAAATATCTTCCGCATAGGTTTGCATACATTTAAAAACGTATTCAAAAATGCATTAAATGTTTTGATATTCTTTCTTACAAAAGGAATAGAAAAAACAGTTTTAAATCTTTCTGTGACGCGAAAGCATATTATTATTTTAGTTCAGTGGGTGAGTGTTCGGGTCATTCTTTATCGTATTGCAGCAGTTGCAACTTTTTTTGAATCGCACACAATTTTGAATAATCGAAAAAGTACAAATATTCCCTGCTGTCTAATGTAACACACCCTACCTATGAAAATTGTTACGCAATTATGTTTTGCTTTGCAAACCAATGCTCTTTTCACTTGAGGTACGTTGGTTTGAAATAACGTCGCACTAGAACTGCATAGCGAGTTCTTCAAATAGAAACTTACATGTAATACCTTAATCTTCCTATGGAGTTATAATGTATTTCTGGTGCGTTGATGCATTGAACAATCCATTCCTTTCACCCATTTATTTTCTATTCATGTGGTGTTTCTAAATTTTGTAATTTTTTTTTATGAATTTAGGATTAGTGCAGCCCGTTGGAGCTGGAAGTTTAATTGCATTCAATGTGCTTTGGAACAAAGGAGCATCGATAACAGCTTGGGTTGGTAAGTAGTTTTCCTGTAAAATTCACATATATATCACGTCCCGTAAATGTTTAATTATACACTGTATGAAGAACAACCGTTAAAATGGATGGTAGTACCATTGGAACAACATTGGGAGCGGGAAAATGTTACTGTTGCAGTGTTAACCTTATATAAGCATTTTTTTAAAAAAACATTTCTCTCTTGCCCACAATTTTAATAAAAGCAACAATTGAAGACGCGAGTACAAGAACAAAACAGCGCTACTTCCGATTTATACATTTCCACTTATTCCTATAAAGGAAAAAAAAATCGTCGATTAGTGCAAGAACTATAGACACCTCTAAGCAAACAATGGCTATAGATATATAAAGGGAAAATAGCTGTACTTTTGCATTATATTATTCAAGAAACGTTCGTTGTTTTTCGTCCTTCCTGAACAATTTTGAAAACTGGAACTGCCTTGTTTTTGCACCCACGTCTTCAATGGGGGAGTTTCACGCCGAGAAGACCGCTGTTCCAACGGAACATGGAGAAAATTTCGCGACGCCGAAGAAGTTCCGTAGGGTTAGCATGGAGCTTTAGCTCCTGTACTATGATTTTAAGTTTTAGTCTTTAAATAATACCTCAATATAGAAATATTTACTACATATAGAGATAGATTGTACTCATGGTTTATGGAGTATTTTTGTGTTGAAATAAAAGTATTCTTCCGTGTTTTGTTGTAATTCTAATAATATACAAATATAATATAAGTATTTCTGTATTTAAATTTATTCATGTAAAGAATAAAAATATTACTTATTTGGAAAAACAAATATTATTAACAAACTTTCCCGTAATTGCAAGCGTAGCGACTCAACAAACGAAAGCAAAGTTGTCTGCTGTAGGAAAGAAATCGAAACTACTAGCTAGTTACCATGTTGAATGTTGATACGTCACGTGAAACTCTCCCATTACGACAATTTGCCGTTACAAAAGCTGCAATTGAGTAAAATCTCCTCGGATATCCCAAATAATAAGCATTATAACGATCCAAATTCTGATTTTACTCCACCCTTTATTTCACTGTAACACTCTACTAATATCCGTTGAGAAAACTGGCGCCACGCCCAATTAGTAAGCCAAGTGGACAGTGTATTTGTCTAAGAAATATGTTAGTCTAGAAATATAGTATAATATAGGTCAAGACGTATAGGGCATCAATTCTAGATTCCTAAAACTGTACTTAACTGCAGGCCAGTGTATCGTGTGCGACGGTCAGGCCAAACTCCACACTACCTGGGTGCTGCGATCCCTCCAGACCCCACGGAAACGATGGATGAGCACCCGAATCAATCAAGACACTTTCTGGAGAGTCGACGACGTAGAGCAGTCTTCACAAGAGCAAGTAAGCGTGATTACTAACATTTCATTTTCTATTGCTTTGATAGTTTAGTGGTCACAACATCAGACTCGGATCTTGAGTTCAAAACACGATTCGGCTTATTGAACTATAACTTCTGGAATGCTCATAACCAGTTCCTTCTATGAGAGCGGTTGAAGCCATTCCGTAAGCAGCCATACTCTACCCCAACTAATTTTTAAAAGTGATTTTGTGAGGTTTCTTTTCTAGAAATGTTGAATATATTTAGGTATTTTATTTTCTACATATAAACTCAATTTGTACATCGCCAACAATCAATTTGTATATCGGCCAGAGGTTCGAGTGGTTGTTGGTTTATTTTCTTTATAAGGTTATTGTACCGCTCGGGAACGTAAGAAAAAAATTGTCTTACCTCGAGTGAAAAGGTTTATGAAAACAATATGATCTTGACACAATTATATATGTGTTAAGATGATCGTTTCTTATTATGCTCTAGTCGAATGTGGGCTAGGGTGCATCAAACGCCCCACGTTTTTACAAATTTCATGGAAATTGTCTGTCCCTATGTTTTTTTTGTTCGAAATGCTAAAAAACTTATACACGTAGAATTTTGTAAAAATTGAATAACATCTATGTGGTCCTCAAGTGCCAGGAATGTACAACAAAAACGAAAATTCTGAAAAAAAGCATTGTGCGTAAAAAAAAATATAATAATGTATACTTTAATAAAATAATGCAATTAAGATTGTTTTGTGATATAATAAAAGAATATATAATCATATACTATTAACTTTCTAATATCAATTTAATTCGTACAATTACACTCAATTTAAACTATAGTCAATTTCGGCCGTTTTCGCAGATTTCTCTGTTTTTGTCGATCTTGTTCGACGACCTGCAGAACATGTTGGTAGGGATCTTCATGTTTTGCTGATACTATGAAATCAGTACTTAGCTTCACCCCTCGTTCTGCACAGTCGTTGACAACATTCAATGCTTGCAACTTTGTGAGTGTGTGGTGTAGGATACAGAACTTGACCATTCTGAAACATGTTCTATTAAAAAAAATTGAGTCTAGTTCAAATAGATGAAATAAAATCCAAGAATCCGTTTCAACTGAATTAGAAATAGTTGTATTTACAGTGAGATTTTTGGGAAATTTGGGTTTTTCAAAATCCATACCATATCTACCTTAAAATTTAAAAGCAGTATCAGTGGAATTTAGTTTTGTAGCTAGCATTGTATCAGCGATAGCTTTTCGTTCTTGTGGTGGAACTCTGTTGCTCCAAAGTACAAGTGGAACCATCTCTTCTGTAAGATACTAGCAGTAATGGTTTTCAAAAGCACTAATTGCACTTTCAGATATGATGGGGTGGACAACCTTGTACGTTATAATAGAACATAGCATTTGCAGGACATTCCAAAGAGCATTTATGGCAGAATCACAAGTTAACCACCAGGTGCTGTAGGAGAGAGTGGCACAGTCACAGTTTGACATGTTGTTGTGCCGGTATAGGTAGTTGCTGATGCTGCTCCAGAAGACAAATTTTAATCGTGTATAACAGTTTGGCCATCCAACATGCTTTGTGCAAAGCTCCTGGTCGATTTAATTTTACTGCTTGTGTAATATTGGAAAAGTCAAGGTATATTAGACAAAGCTTTATGAATTCCATAAAATCATCTCTGTATTTTCCAATATCGATGGCACATTTTGCTGCATGGATTGCACTAGCTCCAACTATGCTTCTCGCTTGCACATTCACTGAGTTTGGGTCATATGGTTCAAATCCACCATCATCTTGATCAAAATTGTTACAAAATAGTATAAATAAGGTTATACCTACTAACTTAGAAGCCTTGACCCTTAAGTCACCAAAACATGAGACAAAATGACTTCTCTGATATGAAGACGGTAAGCTGACCAAAGAAGTTTATGTCCCAATTTATTTTGCTCTCTGACACAAGCAGCAGTAACGTGGCCTGCGTTGGAAGAAGTTGTGTCAAATGTTCATAATTGTTAGTACATTGCTAAGAAGTCAGTTGCTCATATATTAAGTCGGCAATGATTGAGTCGCATTTACTGTTAGTTCCTTGGAGATATGCAGGCACACGAAGAATCTTTTGCTGGCGAACGTTTTTTTATTTTGTACTTATTGGACATTGCTGTTGAAAGTTTTTTATTCCAATGCAGAGTTGTATATTTAAGAAAGCACCACTCTTACTTGCAAGCTGTTGAAATTTCCATTGCAACTTGCCTATTCTTGTTCTGTCTGCTGTTACGTAAGATGCTGCAATTGTACATGTATCTCCTCCTAGTTTTGTAATGTTTTTGTATATGCTGCCTGTTGTCCTGGACTCATAGCTAGTTGAAACAATATTAGGTTTCTGCATAATGTCGTATGGGATGAATAAACTCGTTCCCGTTCTTTTATATCGATGATGACTTTGAGTACTTCTTGAGAGTCCTTCAAAATCAAAGTTTTTTTTTACATAATTTGTGTCATTTCGTTCATCAAAATCATCAGTAGATCTAATAATATAATTTAATATTAAATTGGAACTAAATTGGAACTTTTTTATTCACTTTACTTTTATTTTTATTCTTTTAGAATTAAAAGTAGAAATATACAAAATAAAAGTATAAAATCGGTTCAGAACAAAAGTAGTAAATCTGTTAAAACTGAAAACTCCAAGTTGAAATAAACCGGAAATGTACTTTACTGTAAATTGTAAACAAAGCTAAATTTGTCACTAGTCACCTGAAATCAATGAAGAATGAAGTCACCTGAATTTACTGTTAATATAGTTTATTAACGTTAAATATTTATATGATCCATATTTTACTTCATTATAATCATTTTTTTTAAATATCATAAAATAATAGTTAAAAAAATATGAAAGTAATTAAGTATGAAAAATGCTGAATTTGGGGATTTTACTCGAAAAAAACAAAATTTCAAGGTTGTTGAGGACCCCCTAAAAGTGTTTATAAATCGAAAATATTTCGTATGTCAACTTTTTATGGCTAATGGAACATTTTTAGATTGGGGACAAAGTGATTTTTTTCTAGAGGGGCGTTTGATGCACCCTAATGTGGGCTAGTCCTTGATACGGTTTAATGAAAAAACCAAAATCGGATCAAATCGCGATATGTGACGTAATAAGTGATGGCCCCTAACAAGAATACGCTATCTCGGTCCTTATTTTTTCTAATTCCGTTCCACTTCCAATTCGATTCGTCTTGTATTGCCTCTCGGACACATCGCGAGCTCTGCAGTGTTAAAACTGGAGAACATGCCCTCGCACTTTTTCTCGCTATTTCCCTCCGAGACACCAGACTGATTGATTGGTTGATTAAATTTTCCAACCTACCAATCCGGATGAAAAATGCAAACGTCACAAGAAAAGCGCGTGGACATATTCCCCACCTTTAATCAGTTGTAGTTCAAGAATGCCTACGTCGGTCGTTGTGTGGAAGTTCGGAGAGAGGAGCGGCAGCTCAAATCTTTTTCTTGATATCATAGCGTTGTTTTAAAGTTTGAGGTTCCGGTTCCCAGATTTTTCTTTTGGGATAGATCCCCCATCTCAAAACTTCACAAGTGCACAAACCAATTCAACTAATAACTTTCTAATATCCTATATGGGCTTCCAGTTGCCCAGTGGGTAAAGGCGTTCAGCTGGTAATCAAAGGATTGCTAGTTCGAGCCCTTGACAAAGAAAAGTAAAAAAAATTAGTGATCTTGCAATCGGAGGGTTGCCAGCTTTGAACAAAAATATTAGAAAGTCGTCCAGAACATCCAACAAATTATACTAGCGTGTATACGGGACTAGTGCACGATAAATCTGATCGGGGTCCAACGTTTTAACTCCCGTTGAGGTTGTGTCGGGTGCCAGCTCGGGTGTTGTCCTCGTCAACTGACCATAGGTTCAAAGATACGAGGCATCGTTCCAGGGACTTTACTTCTAGATAAGGGTATTGGTGACCGTTCGGGCTTATGTGCAGCTCTAGATGTTAATTCACCAAACCAATATAATATCCAATATGAAATATGGGCTTCAATTGCGCTCATAGTGAGAACTGGTTATGAGCGTTCCAGAAGTTACAGTTATAGTTCAGTATGGCCAACCAACTAAGTTTTTAAGTTATACACCATTAATAAATTTTATATTCATTCTAGACTTCAAATTAGTAAAGTTTTTTTTTTACCTTCTAACATTGTTGATCATATAACTTTATTTTTTCAGGCTTCCACTGGAGAAATCACCGGAAATTCAGGTATAAGAGTTAAATCACTGTTATTATAATTGAATATAAATCAATTTCCACTATTTACATTTATTTCATAAATCCATATTTTTGTAGATCTATTAGGAAAATGGAGTTCAGTGACAGGGGATTCCTTCGATATCAACAATGCAGTAGAATCTGGAGGTTTTGAAGGTAATACCTGCTTTTGGAAGATATTCTAACTCGAATTAACTAAAGAATTGTAAAATTAAAACTAATCAAGATTTTGTTAAAATCCAATAACTTTTAAGTATATTTGTGTAATTGTGTTATTTCAGGTATACATTCCCAAGCCGCAGAGAATGGCGGTGCCGTGTTTGGGAGGGCTGATGGCAATGAAACCTACACTGCTCTTGGATTTGTGGCTGCTCATCCAACACAAATTAGGGGATGGACAGGTATTTTATATTACTGTAATATGCAAACTAGATATTTTAATGCGGTAATCATTTTTTTTTATTTAAAATTTACGTACTTCAGCGGTTTGTGAACTTTGGGAGTATAGATGTATTATAAGACATTTGGCGCGGGTTTTCTTTGGCGTTTTTTGGAGGGGGCGGTAAATGCACATTATGCCAACCCCATCTGACTTTGATGGTATTTTCCGATTCTTGCGATGTCTTTCAATCTGGCAACAATATGGCGTCATCGTGTTCCGTATTCGTTTATGCGATTCCCGGAACTATTTTTAACGGCAATTTCGATTAATATCAGATCGAAGAATATGTCTTCGAAGAATGCAACAAAGATAATTTAGTTGTAGGAAAGGATATTTTTTTTTCCGGATTTATGCACCGTAATCAACTGCTCCAGAGGGTACCAACTTTGATCCTGAGTAGTTGGAGGCCGATGGCCGGAGACTACAATTTCCCGGAGTCAATGATGAAGGGACGAGTCTGTGACATTAGTTCACGATACGTGCGTGCGCTAAGACTATTGGCCAATAGTATAAACACAAGGAAAGTCTAATAACCGCTTCTGTTGCATAAAACTTTATACTAAATTCTAAAATTCATCGGCTCGAATCAAAAAACCGTTTTGGCGATATTTTTCGTCGCCAAGAAAAGAAACACGCCAAATGCCCTATAATATATCTGTTCCACTTTGGGACCTCGCACAACATGCTTCAGGAACTTTTAAATGTCGCAATTAGTAATCCCTACTATTATTGATATGTCCATCGAAATACTTGAATATTAAAAAAAAATCAAAGGGATTAAATAAAAAAAATATTGGAGTATATAATGTATTATAATTAGTAAAATTCTGTGCAATTGTATAGTTTATAGTAAAACAACTCAATTGTGCAATACATTACCTTGCTATCTCTGTTGTTGCTTGTGCTTCCATGGTTACTGTCTAAACGTGTAAAATACAAGTTTAAAAGATAAATTTTCACTTTTATGCTAGTAGTTCTGGGAACAGTAGATCTCGCGAACAAAATAAAACAACAACAAAGCCTGTACAGTAGAACTGCAATTATCCGGATCAGTGGCGGCCCGTGGTCAAAAATGTTAGTGCAGCCGAAAACATGTAACTCCCCCCCCCCCATTCGCTTTTTTCACAACCATACACGAACGGACATTCTTTAAAATTTATTGCTCAAACCAAAGTTTCCTTTCAACTTTTATGAAAGATAACATGTAAAAATAATGGAAAACACTTACTTATTTTTTGAAAATAAAATCAATCCTCCTATCAAACTTGCGAATCGGTCAATTTTAATATTAATTTAAGTAAAGAAACAACATCACACGTGCAAACTTATCGAAAACTATTTCCGTTTGGAGAGATTCTTCGAAATTCGTTTTCCTCCACCCCGCCTCGCCGATTCAGCAATGAACCAATCATTTATTCGAAATCCGTAGTACAGCTAATTTGAAAAAATCCTTTTGCGCTACGTTTGTGTCGTTACATCCTCCATTTTAGCGTGCTGGGGAAGTCATACTACGTAAGGTTGCCATGGCAACGATGCAGCCGATTTCGAACTTCGCTTTTTAGCTGCAATTTTTATTGAATGGAGTTTTTGTTTTTTCTTCTCCTGAATTTGTGCATTACGGAAACACGCTTGCTATTTATCGGAGATTTTTTTTTATTTAGAGTTGAAATTTAATCTCCAATTCTAATCTTCATTTAAGAAAATTAGTAAATTATATAATTTTAGTTTTAAAATATAATAAAATTAGGTGCAGCCCGGCTGTACTTGCTGTAGTGGGCGAGCCGCCACTGGGATCAATTGAGACCAGATCCCATCCGGTTAATTAAATAATTCATGAAAAAACGTTATTTCTTATTAAAAAAAAGAATTTTGCTTTAGTTTGAAATGTAATTAATGTTAAAAATAATATCATTTACCTATAAAAAGCCTTTAAAATGTAGAATTTGCTGATTTAATTTTATTCTCAAAGAGGTCCGGATCAAGATAATTGACAATCCGCTCTGCTTGATTGGGATAACTGGAGTTCGGATAATTGGAGTTCTACTGTATTTCGAATTTAATGACTTCAAGCAGCATTTATGCCAAATTTGAAGAAAATCGAACAACGCGTTTGGTCGTAAATGCACAACAAATTCGAAAGGCAGATGTTACTAACAGTATTGTGTTAATAGCAGACCAGTCAACAGAAAGTTGCGTAAGGTTCCATCAACCACCAGAGAATATGAACTCTATTATATTTCGTATCGTGTACAAACATTATTAACACGACGTCATAATTTAAAGTTTAACTATTACTTCTATTAAGTTAAATTGCATATTGGGATATAAAAACTTGAAATTAGTACTGGAAGAAAAGCCATGTTAAATTATTACTAGCGAGAAATCTCAATGAGAAATAATCGACCATGTTTTAACACTGAAATACGAACCTACACAATCTTTGCGATCGGAGGGTTGCCAGCTTCGCTACAAAAATACTAGAAAGTCGTCCAGAATATCCAACAAATTATACTGGCGTGTATACTGGACTGGTGCACGATAAATCTGATCGGGGTCCAACAGTGGCGGATTTACATAGGGGCTAAAGGCGGTTATAGGCCCCCCCATCCCCCCCCCCCCCCCCTTGGGCTATAGCCAATATATTTGTTTTTTTTAATCAAGAATTTTTTTTTCTTAAATTTTTTTTTTTTTGGAAAATAATAGCTATCAGTTAAGAGGGGTTATAGCCCTTCATATAGTTAAAGTTTTTAGGGAATTGAGGAGAGGACCAAGTTTTACTATGGGTCTCATTGGGGATGGGAAAAAGGGGTGAGGTGGGGGGTGGCTACGCGTCTTCTCGCACTAAGATGACATTGGACAATGCAACGGCCAAGAAACACATTGCATGGCAGGGAGTCTTGGGGGAAGATCGAGTTTTATGACTATCTCTCTCTCTCTCTTTGGGGGTGAGATGACCTTGACACTGCAAATGACCAGAAACAGCAAAACTGAAATCTTTTGTTGTATCACCCGAGTACGGTCATTCGTTAAAAGGTTTAAGAGAGGCGGGAGATTTTCTGTAGTAGGTTAGTGGATCTGATAGTGAAGGAGGGAAATAAAAATTCGTGTCGCTATGTACGGTTAGTTTTGATGAGAGAAAACATCGGAAAAGGCGATTTCTATGCTATTGCTTCATTAATAGCCGGGTTAGATAGTCAGATAATTTTTCTTTCTCTTGTGTATTTATTCGTGTAATTTTATGTATTTTAAGCAATGCAAAAAGCGAGACTGCAGTTGTAAATACTATTGGGTTTTATTCAAGTATTTTAATGAAGTAGTGATACCAGAATCACATTATCCTTGACAATCAATTGTTAACCTTTTATATGAAAGTTGCTCTGTTTAAATTAGGAAGACCGAACCAAATATCTTTGAATCGTATTTTTTTAAAAACATCAATTTTACGTAAATTGAAAAGATAATTCAAAGAACTGAACATGCTTAATGATGATATTTTTAAACTTTAATTTGGCATTTACATAAGAAATATTGTACCATATATGAAAAGCAAACAATCAAAATTTATTTTGCTAACAAAAATTCAAAAAATGATATTTTACATCACCTGATTTCGCTACCGAATTTTCTATCTAACAAAGGTATTTTATTTGTCCAAAATACATGTTGTCACATTTGAAATTAACTTGCAAAATTGAAATCTGTCTATGCGAATTAGAAAAATTAATTTTAGTTTACCCAATATTCGTTTCAAGTGACAAAACACGTTTTGAATTTTTTCTATTCGTATGTCAATCATTTGTCTGAGTTTGTGTGGATTGAAGCAAGTACTAGTAACTGCTAGTTGGTATTCTTATTAAAAGCGTAAAGTCTGCCTTTGCATAGTTTAACGTAATTTATTATTTTGACCAATCTACCTAACTATTTCAGTTCTTATCAAAATTTATGTACAATGGGGATATTTCACATATCACCATTGTACTTAAATTTTCGTAATCTACGAAATTTAATATTCTTCGAGAGATATTGTTATTCTGAGATATTGTTTGTCTCTTGCTCTGTCAATTAACCCATGAATATTTATATTTACATGATTTCCACAACCATACTTTCATTGATAGAAATATTATATTACTCATCAGTAGCGAAGATAGCTGCATATAATTTTAAATGGAGCCGAAGCCAATTATAATTAAAGATAAAATCATATGGGATGGACAAAAAAAATCTGGAATAAATCAATGAATATATATTTCCGAAATTAAAATCTCTATTCTATTAAAATTCAAATAAAAATAATTGATTGCACTGTTAGGGAGCATTCTTTTATGTCATAATATTTTTCACCTTTTTGTACACCCCCCTCCTCCCTATGTTACTTCATTTTAAATTTATGCAATTAAAAATAGTAATTAAAACTTTCATTCTGTATATTTTACAAAACATTTCAACTAATTAGAAAGATATAGTGATTTCTATAAAAAGTTTCTTATCTCAAAGTTTGTGAAAGGAATGTTTCAGGAACTTTTGCTACGTCACGCAATCACCGAGACCTTTTTCCCTCATGTCACACCACAGTCACGTATGATGGACCCCCTTCTTCAAGGGTGTGAGTCGTAATAAATAAACGGCCTCTTAAGATTCAATTAAGATCAAATTAGACTAAACAATATTTTTTGTAACATTTAATTTTATATTTTAAAACACAAAATTAAATTTATATTTAAACGTTAGTCAAAATTTTTCAATATTTGTTATTTTCTTCGTGTACATGAAACTATTTTTGGTGTGCTTTTTTTTTATGTTGTATATTGTATCTTACGTTTGTTTAAGAAATAAAAATATTCTCAATGAATCGGTATAAGGAATTTTCGGCCAAATTTTTACGTTTTTCTAAATCGATAGGTAAATTCAACTGCAAGCATTATCTGTCCTTTCACGCAATATATATTGTAGGCAAAAGATTACTAATACAACTTTGGCAACCCTGTAAGTTGTTGTGATGCAAATACTGAGAAAAATACATTGTTTAACCGCAAGGATAGTGAAGACCATATATATATATATATATAAGGTGTGCTCGTGTTTCGCTTTTTGAAAGGGGCAAGGAAAGAATTCTTTTGACGTCATTTTAGCTCCGCCTTACTATGAGTTTTTGATCATTCTCATTGGCTGTATGTTTCAAGCATTGCTACTTAGGTTCGATCCCCGTGAATAACGACTGGTAATTTAATTTTTAATTAGCAAAATAATGTAAATATCTGTAAATAATTGTGTTCAGGTAGCTTCACTGCTAATCCGTCCTTGTTTAGTTATGTCCCCGTATTTTACTTGATTGAAATTGTAACTCATTTAATATGTCCAATACAAATGCATTGACCTGATGGTTCCTAACCTCATTTAACTTTTTCAAAATTCACGGACATGCCCTCGTGGCAGCTAATATTATTTTAATACGCTTAATTTATTAAGCAACTTTTTTGCACTTTTTACATACTAAATACAATCCTTAAAATATAATTTAAACTCTTAAAATTTAGCGAATTCTAAATAAAATTAAAGATTATCACTTTTAAATAGTTCACAAAAAAACAAATAGATGGCAGCACGTCAAGAACCATTGGTTCAAATGGTTTCTGAATATTTTAATAACGAAACGACTTTGGAAATCGATTCAAAATGTTTTTTGAAGCAAATTTTAACTGTTTTCTTTTAAATAAATTCATGATTAGTTAAAAACAAGAATTCTTGTTAAATTAAGTACTCCTTGACAATATCGACAATTACTCTTAAAACGACTGTCGAGAGCATTAGACACCCCCACAGACAGTTGAAGGCGGAGGAAGGCGTCACTATGACGTCAAAAGAATCCTTTTCCCCGCCCTCCATCAGCAAGAGCGAGTACCAGCACACCTTTTATATATAGTCTCCACTATCCTTGGTTTAACCGTGTATATAAAGTTATAAAATATGTGATTTTTTTTTATTATTTGCGAAATCAGAGCAAGTTTTTTTTTTTTTTAATTTAGGTTACATTCATTTGAAAATTTTGTTATGATACGAGAATCCCAAAACAACTACGCAAAAGGGAGTTGAGATGTCAAAATTGACTGCTCGATTCAGGGCCGGATTTAGGTATAGGCTACAGTCTAGGGGCCCGCACAACTCACCAATAATAATATAGATTACCGAAAAAATGGGTGTCTCAACACTTCGAAATTATGACAACGACTTGTTTGAAAATAAATCACTTAGACAAAAATAAATTATAAGTATACCAAACAAGTTTCTAAATAACTAATAAATCAAACTAAATCCTAATGAAAATAATATTCTACAAAAATTTTATGATGCAGAAAAATTCTATTTTTCTTAATGGATTTGTACAATGCAAATATAACAACACTTTTATATTCTTTTAAAATATGTGTTTAATTTGTGATAATTTAAAATGGCATTGTGTTACTATTTTTGGAAATCATTTGTTTTTATTCTACACCGTAATTCTGTTCATGATGATACGGAGACGAGTGCAATATTTTATTGTAATTTTCATAAATTCCAAAATTACATCGCACATTGAAATTCTTTGAAATTGTTGAAATGTTCAACTTCGTATTGGAAATTTACAAAAAAAAAGTGCATTCCAAAATTATTAAAACTGAAAAATTATTTAGTTTGCAAAGTTTTTAGTTTTCAATTCTTGCATTTCAAAAAATTTCCGATCTACTCTCCCTATTTCGATTTACGAAGGAGTATTCAATACCACCGAGGGCCCGCACCACATATTTGGCCTAACTCTAAATCCGGTTCTGGCTTGGTGGGAATACCCCAAAAAACTGCCCCAAGGGTGAACCAGTCGTTTATGAGCAGCGTTGGAGGCCAAAAATTTCCCTTTTTTATTATCAGAAGGCGTCGAGACAAAAATTATTCTTATACAAAAAAAGTACATTGCACCAGAATAAAACACAACAAAGTTGCTTCTTTACATTGGAGGCATTTATCTCGCTAAAGTATCAAAATAACATTTTTAGGCGGAATTTACACATACCGTTTAACGACAATCGTCGAAATAGGAATTTGTATATATATATATATATATATATATACCCTCCCACCACAAAAAAAAAATTAGCCCCCCCCCCCCCCCCCTTTGGATGACCCTAGATCCGCCACCCAAAGTCCCGACGTCTATTGAAGGCGTTGGGTGCCAGTTCAGGTGTTTCCTCGTCATCTGACCATGGTTCTAAAATAACGAGGTGCATGTATGAATGTGTATGTGTTCCCGGGTCTTTCCTTCGAGATTGACCCCGAACCGTCGCCAATAGCCCACTGTGCAGCTCTAGTGCGGCGTTAATTAACAAAAAACCAAACCAACCGAACCTGCACAATGACAGGTACTTGCATTGGAATAACATTGGGGGGCGAAAGATGTTAAGGAGGTCCGATACCCAAAATTCGCAAAAAAAAGTCATTTTTTTATATTTAAAAAATAATATTCAAACTTATCTTAATAACTCACAAAAAACTGCTTCAAAAAATTCCTATTACTTTTTTAGTTATTAATGTTTTAATGATGTGTTCCTATAACATAGTTGTATCATATGTAAACTTTAAAAGCAAATATCTCTGTTCATGGTTTTGAAATTTAATGAACACTAAAAATGCTAAGGATTTTTTACTATTATACTTAAAATCACAATTTTTGTGTGTATAGCAACATAAATATATTTTAAATAGATGTATGCATTCAGATTTCCTATGTTTACCATAATTTGTTTTTTAAAACCACTTAAAATGGAATTTTATTTTTTTTCGTCAATTTTTTTTACAAAATTTCTAATATATTTTATTTTTTTAAAGTGATGTATCTGAATCAAAATTTGAATGCATACATCTATTTACATATTATTCAAGATCTTAAATAAAAAAATTGCTTCAAAATATTGAAAAACAAAAAAGGAGTAGGAATTTTAAAATTCTTAAAAAATTTACTAAAATTTTAATTTAAAAATAAATGTGCAATTAAAAAAAAATTTGAGCGTCTTAAAATGATTTTTTATGCATATTTAGAAAGAGAAAAAAAAAATGGATTGTACAAGTATAAAAGTAAAGACAAAAATGTCGAAGTTATCGGACCCCCTTAAGAAATCTGCATTTGAACATGGCTTCAATTTCCCTTTTTAAGGGCACATCTATCATCCTCAAGAACCAAATAAAGTAATTGAGACTTCGTGGCTTTCGCAAGCGTACTCGAGTAACTGCAATGATCCAAGGAAGTTTGTGCAGTATGGAATGGACTACTACAGAAAGGGTAATGCATATTGAGATAACCTCATTGGCTTATCTTATTTTTCTAATTATAGCGTTTGTTTGAAGTGCTTAACCCTCCGACGGATAAGATATACCGAATCTCTAAGTTTGTTTTCAATGCAGAAGATTTTAATTTATATTTCCAACACATTCCCTTTTTTTTTTTTAAAGTTTATTTTAATTATTTTATTAGAAAAGGATTTTAAAAGTCCTCCCACTGCTTTAAATTAGTAAAATATTTCAAAGTAGATTCGTATTCTTAAAATTATAGAAATAAAAATAGCTAACCGTATACTGATTTATATTTTCGAAAAAACTTTTAGAAAGCATTTCAGACGATTCCAATGTTTGAGGGATAGACATTATCTATCTCTCAAACGCTTAAAATTAACTGTAGGCTATTTGCCTACAGTTAATTTTAAGCGTTTGAGAGATAGATAATGTCTATCCCTCAAACATTTCGTAGATTAACCCTTTTTCGTTTCGTGTTTACCAAATGCTCGAGACGATTTTCCGCCTTATTTGAAGAATTTTTTACAGTGGTGCCCTAGGGTCACCTCGAGTTGACTCGTCAAACCAAGTGGTGCCATTAAGTCACCTCTCGACCGCCGAGGTATTGAGTAAATATTCTCGTATTGAGTCAACTCATTTTAACCCACTATTGGAGTTGAACGTTGGTTTTTAAGCTATTGGTTTAACGTATAATATTAAAGACTTGTTTAAAAAGTATTAATTAAAAAGAAATATCAAATAAGCGTACAACAGACAATTTTTCAAACCATCGTTCAGTGAAAACAACTTTCATTTTTAAACCGTTTAAGCGTCGCGTCGGTGAGTTGAAAAGAATCTTGGAATATTTAATTAATCCCCAATATAATCTTTTTTTTTTTTTTTTTTTTTAAAGGGACTAAATCCTATAGAAATTTTTAGCTTTCAAACAAATCAAATTTTATTTATATTTATTCTTATAATATTTCCAGATGCAGCTCAAGCAGCTTGAAAAAGAATGGGATTCGTTCAATGCATAAATATTTGTATGCACAAGTTTTTATCTAAGTAGATAAACCTCTTAAGTTGCCATATTTTTGTACTGTGCTTTTGTATTGAAATAAAAATTCTGGTTATAATATTAGTCATTTTTTAAGAACCCAATTCTAAGAATTTGAGAGATTATCATAGAAATAATCTGAATAAGGACACTGAAATAATCCAATAAGAACATGAAACAATTTTTTTTTAAATAAAATTAGCACATAAAAGTGCCGAGATAAATAAAAAAAAGGAATTTTTAGTCATTGTTTAACGTACTATTTAATTATACGAATTCAATTTAATAATTTGTTTCAGTACATTTTCTAAATGCGTATTTAGTTTTTAGAAAAATATTACAAATACAATTTTCTGTTTTTCGCTTCATCAGACCTACTCTCAATGATTTAAAAGAGCAAATAAAAATATTAAACTACAAAGAGCTTCCAAAGTCCAGGTACTTAAATCACTCGAACCCTGATCAGTTCGTAAACGTAAATAAGTCGTGTTAGTTCCGTTTGAGATAGTTTTTGCAAAAGCAACATACAAAAGTATATTTACGCTTTAAATTGACTATATTAATAATAAATTGATTGTCACTTACCTTAACTATTGAGAATTGTCTTTATTTGATCCTATATATAGCACAAAATAAAATCTTGAACGATTTATACTATCAACACAGCACCAGCACAGTATAACAAATCTTCTTTGGCACATGAAGAGTTTCAAAGAAGGCGCCAAAAAAAAATGTGCTTTCTGCGCATGCCAAAACCTCAGGGTAAGTGCCTGGTAGTAAACTTCACTACAGCGCTTTGTCACTTCAAGTAAGTGAGAGGGCGCTACTTGCGCTTTGCCAAACCGCTACCTTCAATAAGTTCTTTAGACCCACCATGCAGTGAGTTAAAATGAAATTAAATGTATCATAGATTACAATTACAAAGCAAGAATATGTCTGTCAAATGGAATACAGTTTCAGATTACAATTTCAGATAATAATAAATAATAATATTTTATATTCAGTGAGTTAAAATGAAATTAAATGTATCATAGATTACAATTACAAAGCAAGAATATGTCTGTCAAATGGAATACTGCTTGATAAATAATATTTCAAATAAAAAATTAAGAGGCTCCGCCACCCATCGGAGGACTGCTATGCTATTCTCCTCGGATTGTTTTGCAAACCAATTCACACTTCGCTTGCTGTAATGTAAGACACAAAAACAATGTGTCCTAGTAACAATACTTTTTTAATTATATTACTGAAAACTTTAAACTGAAAATTTAAATTATAATTCATCTTGGATTCAATAAATTTTTTCGCCATGTGTAATCAATATAAAAACATTTCCCCACGTTATTTTCATGCCTTTCCTGCGTCTTACCTCAATTTATAACATTATTGGCATTTTGTTTTGGATATAATTTACGTTAAGTCTACCTTAATTCAGAAATGTTTAATTTACTGAGTAATGACGTCATACAAATGAAGTTTATTGGAATGTAGTTTGAAAAACTGCCCACAGATGGCGCCATCACAACTTTTCGTTCGTTTGCAGTTTGGGTGTGTTTTACAAAATTTCTTTTTCTCAAAAATAATAAGGCTTTATCTTTTTCCTAATTTGACATAACCAAAATAATTATTCATTAATGAATTGAAGGGGTTAATCATCAGTGATGGAATGGATCATCCTTAAAAAGCATTTCTATCCTGGAAACTCAAAGTAGTTCATTTTAAAAAGATGTCACAAATTAAGTTATTTATATGGTATTTTTTAAATGTATATAATATACAAAAAACAATCCAAATTTATATTTTGAATGCATAATTCACTAATATACCAAAGAAAATTAAAAAGAATATAATCACTTAAAAAGGTAAAATGCTTTAATACTCAATTATACATCAACAGACACAATGCAACGTCATCTTATGCAAAGGAGTACAAAGTAATTTTTGAAAACTTAAATAAGAGTTTGTAAGCATAAATTATTTGCATAATTGTGTAGTTTTGTCTATTTTTTAACTACTTATCATTACTTAGCGTTTTAAATAAAAGCCTTACCAAAAGTTCTACAAAGGTTACACTTTATTATAGGACAACCTTCTTCAATGTGACAGATAACATACTTGTAAAACAATAATGTTCTTATAAAAGCAACTCATTTGGCACTTTCAAAGTATTTTAAATTGCCTATTTGGTAAACGTTTTAACAAAATCTTTCGGTAAAACTCCCTACTCACATTAGTTTTTAAACTAACCTTTTTTTTTTTTAGATATTTTGTAGGAAAATGCATGCCAGAAGAATGAGAACTGATTTCCATGTATGATTAATAGAAACAATTAAGTTTTGACATGTTTATTTTGATTTTTTTTAATAGGATCATAAAATGTGTCATATCCCAAAGGACAATCAACAGGAGATAGATTTTTTTGTACTTGAATATTGTCAAGGTTAAATTACAATAACTACTTTTTGAAATTTATATTAATGAGATCATTGGTATTTACTAGATTGAAAGTCTAAAGAGTGCTCTGTTTAACAAGAGCCTAGTTCACACCCTTTATTTTAAAATTCATCTTTAAAATGTAACCTCTGATATTAATTAAAAACCATTATTTTGTCACAATTTAAAGTATGCAATTTCATTTTAGACAAACATTGTACATTTTCAAGAAACTGATTACAACCAACAATTATTACGAATAAATAATAACATGTTATATTTTAACATCTTATAACCTTTAACGAATAATCAGATCATTAAAATAATTACACCGGTGTAATATTTTGATTCGAAAAGTTATATCAAGTTAATTTTTTTGTACAAAGAATATGTTTGAAAAAAGTGACATATTTGTAACATTAACAAGCTGAAAAATATTACATCACTAAACAATTCGTATTTCACCGACTGATTTGTGACTTTTCTACTAGACTAGGAAATGTACACAAATATTCATTCACAATATTTACAAAAGAAGTGGTGGCAACAGAAGAGAGATTATTTAACAACTAACCTTTCTCTACAGGGAGCCCAGAATCTCCAACGTTAGAAGGGGAAAGGCAAAGTATTTATATCATATATTCAATCATATAAAACAAAATTCTTATTCATTTTTCAAATTGATTATTAAATAAAATTAAAATATACAGTAGAAGTCCAATTATATAAACCCCAGTTATTCGGATCAAACAAAGCGGATCCGGATCATTTAAGAAAAAAAAGTAATCAGCAAAATCCAAAATTTAAAAATTACTTTTTTTACTAAGAAAGCCTTTTTTTTTCGTTATCTGGATATTCAATTATCTGTATGGAATTTGGTCTCAATTAAACCGAATAATTGGAGTACAACTGTATATATAAACTAAAATATAATTCTAACTACAAAATAATAATTATCTCCATCCATATATTTAGGTCATATAAGCCAACTCATACCACAAAATACAAAACAATCAATGGTTTTCACAAAAAATATTTTGTTTTTAAAAATAACATAACTATTGCAAGGAAGGCCCATGTAATATCAGGAATATGAAAATTAATGTAATGTTTGGATGGTTGAATTAACATGCCTTAAAAGGGGCATATGCCAGCCCCAAAACTTTCTGCTTAAGCCACCACTTTAAAAATAGCTACCATATCCCATCCCAAATTTTGTCAACCACAAAAAATATTAAAAAGCCTAATCAAGAAACCTAAAATGACTAATATTCTCACAAGATTGCTTCATATACAACATCCCATAATTCAAAAAATCAGCACCAAAACTAAACACAACCATAAACCTTAGAGATAAAAAAATATATAAACAACTGATACAGAGATGTGAATTTAAAACGTGCAAGATGACAAATAAAATATTTACAATAGTTCATTAATCTGTTATGCAAAACTATATACAGAGAGAAAGATAGGTGAAATAAAAATTTCAAAATAAAACATGTTGATTATGAGGGGAAAAAAATGCACATTTTTCAAAATACGGTTGGATTTTTAAAATAGAACAAAGAACTTTCGACATGTGAGTTGTCCTAAAAATGAGATTCCGTAAAGTATCACAGTCTTGCGCATAACTTGTACATTTTTTAATATGCAATCAATTGATTCTTGTAACTTGATCTTTGCGACAGATTTTTAATGTTAGGTAGGAATCAGTGGTATGGAATGATTTTCTTGTTCATAAAAAACACAATGCAAGTCACTAGAGCTAACAACACAGGATTCGCAACAACGTTGTTACTCCAGCTGAAGATAGGACAATATGGACATTGATAAGACCCGCATACTTGGCAAATACTTAAGACAAACAGGTTGTAGACATCAAACATTGTCTCATTGAAGCGCTCTGCAAAAGTTATAAATAGTTGTAATATCAACATACATTTGATAAAGTTACATGATTAAATTAATAATTACTGCAGTAATATAAATATATCATCAGTTACACAGTAGGTTTATATAATATTTATATTAAGTTATCTAATGTCTAAAACAGTAGTAACAAAATAGAAATTTAACAATTGAAATAATAGGAGTTTTCATTATTTAAAAATGGTTCATTTTAGTTTTAAAACGAACAAAAGTGATTTTTAAACTATACAGAAATGAAATTATATACTTTTTTTTTTATGAAATAGTAATATAATAATTTGTAATTTATTGAAATGCTATGCATGTTGATACAAAAGTGATAAATATTTAAGTAAGTATTCATTGGCATTTACTACTAAATGCATAGTTTCAATTGACCCACATATTTTATTTGGTTTAAAGTTAAAAAAACACTCTTTTTATGGCCATGTTGAGAAAAGGGACAGATAATCACAGATGCATGTAGTATATGTTCTTTAATAAATAGTTATTTAAATAGATTTTTAACTCAATTATAAATCATTTGAAAAAAATGACTAAATTTTTCAAAAGTTATTTTATGAAATTACTGGTTATTAATAATGCCTTACTGCTACATGATTTTACAACATATATTATATAAAACTAATACATAAATAATAAATAAAAAAACACAGTATAAAATAACCTCAAGAAATAATCTTAAATTTGATATATAAATTTTAAAGAATTAATTATTTCATTGAATGAATATCAATTACATTAAAAACAAGTAATTAACTGAAATATAACAAAAATCGAAGAATAAATTCAGTGAAATAAAATTTTCAATGGTAAGCCACTAACGATGCAAGATTCTTTATAAATTAATGTTCCTTGTGTGAAATATCAAAAAGTATGAATAAGTAATATTACCTGGTGCATAATAATCATAGACACGGACAGGTAGCCATCTTGTCATATTAGCCACAGGATACCATCTTTGAATTGTGAACGACAAACATGTCATTCTTTGATCAAGCTGTAACAATGATAAACTCATGTTATCAATCATAGTAAAAACAGGTAAATTTCACATATCATACCAAAACCTTGCAGATAATGCAGAACTCAGAAACAATAGAAATGCCTTTTTTCAAAAATTTAAATATTTAAAATATATTTAATTTTTTTTTTTATTATTCTTAACCCTTTCTTGGACATTGTCACTTTAGAATAAAATCAAATTAAAATTTTAACAAATTCAAACTAATCGATTTATTCTTTTAATTTTCTATTATAGTGGTATGTAACTCTATGATAAATTCTAGCAGTTTTTCACATTGAAATCCTTATGGTTGTTAAACAGTGTTAAAGTTTTGCATGGTGCATGAAACCTGTAAACAGTAACTTCACACCTTTCTTGCTAGTATGTTAAATAATAATTGAATGTTCAATATTTATTTAACTCGACCTCTCCCTTGAGATATACGGGTATTAGTTGCAATGACACGGATTAGAAACGTCATACACGAGGATCACTCTATGCTTCTAACAAATGGTACGATTTTGAGCTACTCGCTCAATGAATTACAACATGAAATAGTTGTGCATTATATCAAGAACACTATGTAGGGTTGTTTCTCCAATCATCTGTAAATGTACATAAAAAAACTTAAAGAAATTTAACTTAAAAACTAATCAAACTTGTCAGCGTGAGCACGAGACTGAACATCATTTAGATCAATGTTCACGTATTGATATTGTCTGCCTGAGAGTTCATAAGTATTAGTCCAATACACCATTGTTCACAGTGTGTATATGTGTTAAACACTAGGTGCGTAAAGAGGTGACTGGATCACCGATAGTGTCTGATGCACCGTAAACCGTTAGTGCTGGCACATATGTTGTACACGCAACAGTTCGTAGCAGTTAGCGTCAGATATTTGAAGATTTACTAATTGAATGTTTAAAAAAACCTCATAAGTAATAAGGCAACACACAACTCACATAGGTAAAATAAAACGACACTTTTCTTTCGTCGTAGCGAGCCTCTCTGAGATTCTGTACTATTCCCGAGTGTACGTATTTGTCCAGCTTCTGCTGTTCAATCACATATCCTGTAGGAATGTCAACCTCCAGTACAGCCATTCCACTTCTGTCACTCTCCTCTAACAGTGTCCATCTGCAGAGAAATAAAGAGACATTGTAAACCTATTTCATGCTACAGCTCACATCGTATAGTGATAAATACAGGTAGTTCATTTTTAGTTAGACTATAAACATTTGAATTATATAGTTTATAAATAAAATTTTAATATTACATTACAGACATTTGAAATGTTTTGAAAAAATTAATGTTTGTTTTAATTAGCAAAATTAATGGTTTTTAGCTAATTGATTATTCAATAATTGTATAATTTTAATTAGTTGTAAAAAAATAATCTAAGGTAAATTATTTGACTAACAATCAAGTAAAATATGGAAATTGTAACGTTTTTCTCCCGCATAAAAAATATATAATTTATCAATACATACTCTGAAGAATTTAATATTTAAATTATTTTTTTACATTAAATGCAGGCAAAGGGCATAAATTTGCATAGTATTAAATAGCAAAATAAATGGTTAACCATCTGATTATTTAATAATTACATAAGTTTAAATGCTATAAAAAAGAATCAAAGGCCAATTACTCGACAAAAAATCAAGCGAAATATAGAAATTATAAAGGTTTTTTCCACATAGAAATAGATAATTTTTCAATACTTTCATACTCTTTGAAGAATTTAATGTTTTAATTACTTTTTATCTCAAAGCAGCAAAGAGCATAGTTTTGCAGAAAAGGCTACAGATTATTTAAAAAATAAGATGAATTAAAAGAAAATCAATTAACTAAAAATGAAATTAGGTGTGGCTTACAGAATGTTACATGGTGCTTTTGCTTTTATGGATTTAGGATACAATGGTAAATTTAGAACTTTATGTTATATTTAACCCTTTGCACAAAGCTTTCTCCACTCAGGCAAGAACTTAATGTTCTTTTGGTTCCCTGTTCTTGAAAATAAACAAGAACAGAATGTAATCTTGTGTTTAAAAAACATCAATCCTTTTTTCAACTTGTTCTCTTGCAGATACCAAACTAATTATGATTTTTTTTCCCTCTATGAGCACGAAAAAATTCTAGGAAAAAGAACAGAAATAGGAATAACTGTTCCGTAGACAGAACACAAAGGTCAAAGATGTTCTTGGAGTACAAAGGGTTAAAACATCTGATGTTGAATTTATTAAACAAAGCAAACTAGGTATAAAATTTTCATCAAACTGATAATGGAATCAACAGGGTTAGAAACGGTTAATTTCTGCATTTCAGCTGCCCACCATTGCACAATGAATTATTTTTGTTTCATAAAATAAAGTGGCGAAGAGAGTAGACAATGTTGTCCATTGCCAATGGGTTTGTTTCATAAAGTAAATATAAACATTTCCAAAAAAATCAATGATTCCATACTTTTGGCAGGCACTTATTTCAATGTGGGAGCTATTTCTTCCGAAGTAGTAACCTTTGACCTTGAGAGAGAAAGCCTCTACAGGTGGTGGGGTCTGCAAGTGAGGCCAGTCGACATTATATTGCACAGAAAGCTGAACCAGAGCAATACCGGAACCTTGGGCTCTTACTAACACGACACCCCAAGCATTGTCAATCTAAAATCACAAATAAAAATTATTAGCACATTAATGCTTAAATATATACTTTTATTAGGAAATAAAAGATTAAAACATTATTATTTTATTCTAATATTACTGCATTAGAAAAAGACAAATTGAAATGTTAGGACAACTGAGACCTCTAGTTTTAAAAAAAGATAGCTTTAACAACAACAAAGATAGATAATTTTTTAACAAGTAGATATAATTTAAAAACTACATAAACAAAACAAGATAAATAATTTTTAACAAGATATATAATTATTTTTAACAAGATATAATTTTTTTTAACAAGATAGATAATTTTTTTTAACAAGATAGATATTTTTTTTTAACAAGATAGATAATTTTTTAACTAGATATAATTTAAAAACAACATAAACAAAACAAAATAAATAATTTTTAACAAGATAGATAATTTTTTTAACAAGATAGATAATTTTTTAACAATATAGATATACTTTAAAAACATGATAAACAAAACAAGATAAATAATTTTTAACAAGATAAATAATTTCTTAATAAGAAACAAGATAGATATAATTTAAAAACAAGATATACAAAACAAGATAAATAATTTAAAAAAAAAAACTTTTAAAACAAGATGATATTTTTTTCAATTTTGATTTTATGACATTTATTTTTAGTTTTCTTACAGATCAATCAGTAGGCGAAATCACAACATTCTAAAGCAGCTAGGTAATATTAATTTTACAATACGAAAGTAGCAGATGGTTGCAAATCCAGATAAGTAAAGAAATTAGTTTCAAAAGCAAAAAGACCAAGATGTGCAAAGGCTACAGCACACCAATCGTTGCACAATACTCAGTTGCAAAACCAGATAGATAAAAAAAAGAACAAATATCTCTCAAAGTAATACTCCCTGAATCTATCTAAAACACATTCATAAAAAAAAAAGATAAAATCTTCCCATAAATAATGCAATTAGTTTTTGTTTCTCTTGAAAAATTATTTATCTTAGTTTGAAACTTGAGGACTCAACTAAGCACTTTTGTTTTCACAACAAGCTTTAGATTAGCACATCCTGCATTATATCGTTTTAAAGCAAAAATAAAACTGGTTTTTATCTCTTTATATAAATAATTTTTTTATTGCAAAACAGGTTATTTTTTTAAAAGCTTAAATTTCCAACAAATATTAGGATTTTTGACATAACTGCTTGTTTTCGGATACGTTCTTTTTGGAAGTGTTTATTAAAGCCATAAACTTATTGTATAAAGAATAAAATTGCTTAAGTAAAAAAAGTAAAGTATGACTTCCATAATAAAGTCACATATTTTTAAATAAAGATTAAGTTATATATAAATATAATTACCTCAAATTTCTGCTGTTTAGATAAATTATCTTGTCCTATGTGCACATTCTTGATGAATCCTGGCACTGATGGCACCTCAATTGTCACACTGACATCGATTACATCTCGTACACGGGACTGAATGGCATGGGCAATCAAGGCTTCCTGTGCAATGATGGAATCCTGAAGAAAAATATGTACATAAACATCATTTTAATACTCTTTAAAGTTTTCATCAGAAAACATTTGACATATCAGTACATTTTATTATATTAAAATACAAATACAATGTTAAAAATACATAAAATCTAGATACATCTCCCTTCATCAGCATTCATTTTTGTTTAGTATTTTAATGTTCTTAAAGCAATGTTCTATAAGATGAGTTTTTATCTTACATTTTATTATGCTGTTTATACATAGCAGACATGTGATTGGTCAAACCAAATATTGGCTGAAATTTGATTTTCAATGTGGAAAATAAGCACTTTACTTAACTAAAATCAATTATCAAACAATCACAGATTTCTACTAAATTACGGAAAATCCCATAAATGCATAGCTCATAGTGCAATCTTTACTTATTGGTGCTTACAGAATACTACTAGTTGTCCTTGTAATGTACTCAAGTTTTAAGTTAACAAAAAATTATCCATTTTTAATATTTAAAAATTATGTTGCCGCTTTAAGTTGTGCTAAGCTATCGCTTAAGGTTTTAATATATATATATATATATATATAATATTTATCTATAATTTAATGAAAATTTTACAATGTTGATATTTGCTTATATTTATGGTGTATAATTAAAAAATTAGGAGCAGATAGCACATTATTATGTTATTCTTTATATATACTTAATTTATCCTATAAGTGTGTGTTGTAGATTAACACATTTGATTTAGAGATATTATAATTACCTTCATTTAGGATGCTATTAAATATGTATTAAAATATCTTTTTATATATATATTATGCCATCAGTCAACTTACTGAGAATCAAGAACATTTTAAGGTAATCATAAATCATCAAATGTTTTGTATAAAATTCTTCTTATGGAGGAAAGTTCTAATGTACAGGCACTGATGCCTGAGGTCTATTGTACTATATCTAAAAAAAACTAGTTTTGTTTGATGCAAAAAAATAAAAATTGAAACTCTAATGTTTATTTGTTAACTTACCTGTGTAGATGCCCATCCACCATACGTTAATCTCTGCGAGTTCAGCCACTCTACAATCTCCCTTTGAATCACTGCATTCCGTTCTACATGGACCAGCAAGCCGTAAGC
Organism: Troglohyphantes excavatus; assembly: GCA_963932185.1. Lineage (NCBI taxonomy): Eukaryota > Metazoa > Arthropoda > Arachnida > Araneae > Linyphiidae > Troglohyphantes > Troglohyphantes excavatus. The sequence goes on from OZ010671.1 coordinate 41,340,205, forward strand.
AGTGGCTTCGATATTGGAAGAATCGTATTTATCCGGAAGACGTGAAATGATGTAGGGTCTGGTATTTTCGATTTTAGTTGTGGGGCCCTTCACTCTTTCTCTAGCCCAGTACCGCATTCCACCTGAAAAGTATTCACTTTTATATACAAGTATTCTAGAGTACTGTTTTATTGGCCTGAACGTACTTATGGATTCTGCGTAATACTACAATAAATATATATATACCTTCCTAAGAATCAAATGGTGTACGGCAATTTATAACACTTCACATGGCTAAACTATACCTGGTTTATTATTGTACTGGCTAGGATTAAAAAACATCTTTATACTTTAATTGATGACTTACAAACGTTTCTATGTCTACATTTAAAATATTCCACAAATTACTATATTTTCTTATCATATATAATATTCAAATTAATTTTCACTAAAATAATGCTTTTTGACTTTATTAATTTATTCTTCAAGTTACACGTGTCAGGGTCACCAATGAGGTAAATATTTGTATATAGATTTGCAAGGGAATTCATCCCTGATATTTTGAATACTGGTCTTAAAAGCAATTATTGCTACACTTAAGTAAAGTTACATTTATTGAACAATAATACACATAGAATTGCTATTATTTTGATATTAAACAATAACGATGATTTATCACATATATTATATCTGTAGAAAAGATCTCTTTTATGCCCCCTAGACACAACAAATCTTAACACATTGATGAACCGTATTTTCAACTAATAAATATCAATGTACATTTAAAAAAAATGCTTTTAAAATAATTAATTTTAAGGGTCTTTTTAAACAAGCTTGTGCTGCCATCTATTCTGTTTTTACCCGAATAGTTGTGTGGTCTGGGGATTGTTCATGCGACAATTATCGCACAGGCATGCTAGTAGGTATAAGTTAGGCACAATATAACTATAATTGCATGAAAATAACTTTAAAATATAAACACTGCCCCCCCCCCCCCCCATACAATTTAATGTTAAAATCTCCTACCAATATCCCAAATAACATCTGGGGCACAAAAAAGGTGTCATACAATTTATAAAAATGATGCCACAGATACCATTTACAATAAGCAGGATGAAAAAAGAAAAATATCGTAAAATTCAATTAGTATTCACAACAAAATAAGTAACTATTCTACAAAAAGATAATTGGAAGTTAAGAAAATTTACTATTCCAGAGAAAAATAAAATATCTGACATACTTTCTTCCCTCATGCGAGAATCCAGATTGTTCAAGGCTTCATTAGCATCAGGGCTATTGGAAACTGTCAATGCATAGGTAACTATAGCAAGTTCATATGGATCGGGCAATTCACGTACTAAATGTAAAATACGTTCCAGGTATGTTCGAGCTTGTCGCCTTGCAGTTGATATTCTTGATCCAACATCCTAGAAAACATATATAAAAAAAATTCAAAAAATTTGACAATATTTTAAATACATATTTTATAAAACATTTTTTTCTTGTTTAAAATAAATTATATTAACTTTAAAGTTGTGTAACACAAGTTTCACAACTACTAAATATATTTCAGAAATTAAATCAGAAAGAAAGATATTGAACATTTATTATACTTTATAATATAAAACAGTTAAAATTACTTTTCATCTTTAGTAATTAAAGAAATCATTTCCTTTTTTAGCAAAAAAAAGTTTGCTTTTCACTTGATAAATTTTAGATAAATACATTTTGCATATCAAGTTTTGTTGTTTATAGATTTGTTTAATCAAAATCAAAAATATGTAATTGTGTTTCATTAGTTTCGACTTTTATTTTTAAAACGTATATATTAGACTAATAATGGTAGGTAAGATATTAAACAATAAGGTATTTTTGATGACTTGAGAACCATGTAAAGAACAACAAAAACAGTTAAAATTACTTTTCATCTTTAGTAATTAAAGAAATCATTTCCTTTTTTAGCAAAAAAAAGTTTGCTTTTCACTTGATAAATTTTAGATAAATACATTTTGCATATCAAGTTTTGTTGTTTATAGATTTGATTAATCAAAATCAAAAATATGTAATTGTGTTTCATTAGTTTCGACTTTTATTTTTAAAACGTATATATTAGACTAATAATGGTAGGTAAGATATTAAACAATAAGGTATTTTTGATGACTTAAGAACCATGTAAAGAACAACAAAAACAGTTAAAATTACTTTTCATCTTTAGTAATTAAAGAAATCATTTCCTTTTTTAGCAAAAAAAAGTTTGCTTTTCACTTGATAAATTTTAGATAAATACATTTTGCATATCAAGTTTTGTTGTTTATAGATTTGTTTAATCAAAATCAAAAATATGTAATTGTGTTTCATTAGTTTCGACTTTTATTTTTAAAACGTATATATTAGACTAATAATGGTAGGTAAGATATTAAACAATAAGGTATTTTTGATGACTTAAGAACCATGTAAAGAACAACAAAAACACTACAACAAAAAACTACAATAAAAAACTACAACAAAATATTATAACAAAAAAAAACAATAAAAAATTACAACAAAAAACTACAACAAAATATTATAACAAAAAAAAACAATAAAAAATTACAACAAAAAACTACAACAAAATATTATAACAAAAAAAAACAATAAAAAATTACAACAAAAAACTACAACAAAATATTATAACAAAAAAAAACAATAAAAAATTACAACAAAAAACTACAACAAAATATTATAACAAAAAAAAACAATAAAAAAATTACAACAAAAAACTACAACAAAATATTATAACAAAAAAAAACAATAAAAAATTACAACAAAAAACTACAACAAAATATTATAACAAAAAAAAACAATAAAAAATTACAACAAAAAACTACAACAAAATATTATAACAAAAAAACTACAACAAAAAATTACAACAAAAAACTACAACAAAAAATTACCCCTCTTAAATCTTTCAACTCTGATAGCGTAATAAGGACATGGGCGGTTAAAGAAATGTTACGGTACTGAAGATTTCCATAAGGAGAGACAATCTGAAAAGAACAAATATATTATTAAAATTTGATAGTAAAAACTTTTATAATCTTTAACAAGTAATATTTTAATTTTTCCTTCAACAAAATGCATCAGATTTCAAACTATTAATAATAATTTATTCGAATGCGTAATTTACAAAATTGTCAAATAAAATATCAATAAAAAAAATCAAAGTTTTTTACTTAGTATATTATAATTTGGGAAATATACTTATTTCTTATGGATTTAGAATCGCCATGGCAACTCTCAGCAAAAATTAAAAAGTAGTTTTATGAATAGCAATTTTTAAACAAATCATAACTATCTTAGGAACATTAATTTTATTAATACTTGACCTTAACCCTTTACACTCCAAGAACACTTTGCGATTTGTGTTCTTCCTACGAAACAGTTATTCTTCTTTACGTTCTTTTCCACGGATTTTTTTTATACTCATAAAGGGAAAAATCCTAATCTGTTTTGTATTTGCAAGAGAACAAGTTGAAAAAAAGATTGATGTTCTAAACACAGGATCATGCTGTTCTCGTTTATTACAAAGAACAGGGAAACAAAAGAACGGGTCGTTATGTTGGCGCCTGAGAGGTGACATCAGAGTGCAAAGGGTTAAACTAACGTTTCAGCATTCTAATTATTACACTCATCTTTAAGTTGATATTAATGTGACTAATAAATTACTTTAAATATTAGATTACTGTTTGGGTTAACATTGGAATATTTTTGTCACTTAGTTTATCAGTTATTTTTTGCTAAACTGATAATTTAGTGTGCTCATGACATTTGATACTTTAATAATAAACATGATTATGACTCATTGTTAACTATAGATTACAATTCAATTATTCAAGAAATATAACCCATATTACAAAATAAAGATTGCAAAATTGTTTTACCGATAAATCCATTTTCCGATCCAAAGGCTCGAGAGTGGTTTCATAAAATGCCCCATCAGGTGTTTGGTGGTCAATCAACCAACTGACAGCACGCGTTATCACTTCTGGATCAATATACAAGAAGTTTTCCCACTCTTGAAAAGTGGCCTTATGGAAAATTCTAGCACAAAATGCTGTCAGCCTGCAATGAATTAGGAAAGTTGAAAACAAACAATTTTCTCAATGTGCATAATTAAACTTTTACCATAGAAAATTATTTAGATTCTTAACAATGTTTTTTAATAAATATTAATTTCATGCACAGGGTTATTAAAAAAGGTATACATTTTGCACATTTGTAAGACTAATAAAGATATGGAAAGCGCCAACAAATAATAGGTTAGTGTGCTCATGACATTTGAGTTCTAAGAATGGAAAAGGGGACATATTCAATAATTCCATAGAGTAAGTTAATCAAACATATTAAAATCTAAAGCAGTGATTTTGAATTGAAAACAATATTCATAACAATATGAGTAATGGTATCTTGGATCGAAATTCGGAAGGTTTGCCTTAAAAATTTATAAGCATTGCATCAAATTTAATCAACTTTGTGTAAAACCAATTCTCACAGTCATTGGCTTTAAACATTCTTATGTTAATCATAAGTAGATTTTTTTACAAGAAGTACCTTTAAATATTACTTGCATAAATTCATAAACGTTTCAATATACTAGCAAACAATAAAAAAAATTGCAACTAAACAATTTTATAATTAAATTTTCTTTAAGAACAATCTTGCTTATTTTTAGCAAAAGCTTGACAAAATTATTTTTTAAATAAAATTTAATCAGGAATACAATTATGTAAATGATCATTTAGAAGAATTTACTAACATATTCAATAAGTGCTGTTAAGTCTTGTTTTTTTTCTGAATAAAAATTTATTGTTGTTTTATAGTTGTTATGAAATGATACACCTGATTCGTACATTGTTTCTCCCTATGGCTGGACCCAAACTTTGTTATGCGTCTACCTACCATTTGCCATTGGTATTAGAATTTTCAAATTTTTGTAATATCCATCTTGAAAATGTATACTTCTTTTTAACCATGTTTATTATTCATAATACTGAATTTTCTATATGAACAATTTTATTTTAATTTGGTCATATATCTAAAAAAGTTAAAACAGTCCTTTCCAATGGAAAATACTTTTTCAAGTTGTTAATGGCTCAATATTTCCAATATGAAACGAATCCTCTCCTATGCTGTAGTGTTTTGAAATTGTGTTTAAAAATTTTTTTACACTGTGGAAAATATTGCTGTTCTATTTTTTTAATTGTTTTAAGTGCAAGTTTATGAATACAGTTCCTTTATGTAACTCCTTTAGTGCTCAAAAATTATCGTTTGAAGTTTCTAATATAAATTGATAAATACATTTATGTGGTCTAAAATTTATCTGCATGTTCTCCTTGATATGTTCATAATTACAATTAGTCATGAATGAGGAAATACATTTAAAATATGTTTATATTTATCTTCTAAAGTAAAGCTTGATTGTAACAAAAAAAATATTAGATGTATTTTAAAAAATAATAATTTCAATTGCAATCATTTTAATATTTATAAACGAGGACAGGACATACCAGACACTGGGCTTGGAATTCCATCGAAAAGGAACAAAGGAACCATCATCGAGTTGGTAACTAAGCTGTCGCTGATATTCTAAAAATTACAAGAAAAGCAACTAAATAACTATACTTAATGGTCAAGAGAAATTAAAATTAAGAGTACTATAAATATTACTGGCATAAATTTATACATATTTCAATGCAGTGGCATCGGAACCTATTTTTCAGAGGTATGGCAAAAAACTGAAATTTCACTATTTTACATTTGATAATAATTTGCATAATTTTTTTAATAAAACACACTATTTTGCTGAAAGCAGGCAGGGTGGCAACAACATTCTGGAAAAAAAGTTCCCTGATATTTCCAATTATATTAAGAATTGTTGCAATATGTGCTTTGTATAGAAGCATAGTATCCACGCTACAATAATACTATAAATATATTGCATTATAAATGTAAAATTATAAGCAATACTTATTGACAGTTAAAATAATAATTTATGAATACAACACAAATTATGCACTCAGACAGGCATAATAGTAATTAAACAAGTTCTCTGGAAGCAGATAATGCAAAAAAGCAATTTTTTTCAAATTATTTCTTTTGTAGATAATTTTAAATGTTTTATATGCTTCATATTTCTTATTCCAATCTTCAATAAATCCCATATTCATTAGGCCCTCACATGTTGCTTACAATTCAAGGTCCAACGCATTTTGCTTTTGCTTCTCCCTTCAGCAGTGGTTCAGGTTTTTACAAAATAAAACTGAAAAGATGAAAATGCACATAACCATGTTTTTTTTTTAAATTCTTATTCAGAGCTAAAAGGAAATATTGACAATTAAATTACCCAGAATGGAGGGCATAACAGACAATAATTCCTATTTTAATGATCAAAATTTGAAAAAATCCCCGATTTTTTTTGAATTTTTGAAAATTTCTAGAATTAAACATTTCTATGATAATTCCCCGATTTTCCGGTTTTCCAGGTTATGTTACCACCCTGGTAGGTCATACCTGCCATAACCGTTCAGGCACCACTCTTTCAATATACTGACAAACAGTGGGGATTCTTATAACTAAACAACTTTCCAGTTATTTTTTTAAAAACCATCTCACTTGTTTATTTTTATTTTAGCCTCTGGAAAATTATATTTCAAATCAAATTTGATCGTGCATACAGTTATCTAGCTAATCATTTAAAAGAATTTATTAAAAAAATTTAGGAGTGCTGATGTTTTACCTATATTTAAATTCCTAAATGCTTGTTTTTCAATTTCTGGTTGCCTTTGCCCAGTCAATCTCAGGTACAAAAGAGTGAATAAGTTGGCTGCAAAGTTGAACATGGTTTGTTCTCCGCACCAAAATGGCTTCCTCAATAAGCTACTGGCATTGACAGGCATAGTTGGAAATGCAGGGCCAGTGACATCACCTGTAATATATCAAAAATGTATATAATTAGCTTGGAATATTTTTAAACTTTCAACTGTGCCATCTACTTCATACTTTAAAATCATTAAGAATGTTTTTATTATGTTCCTAACCAAAATGTCAACTTCCATATAAAATATTTTTTATATAATCTATTATAGTAATTTTACTAAAATTTAATTAAAATACATTATTTTTTTAAATTAAATATACATTATTTACTCACTTAAAAAAATAATTAAACACACCAACTTTCAGTTAATCTCCTAAACATAATAAGTTTTCTTTTACAATTTAGCATACTTTGAAAACATTGTTTGTTATTGATATGATATTATTTACTTTACAATTTGTGTTTGTAACACCATTTTTGAGAAATTATTCTATTGTTTAAATGGTGTTTTTCATTTAATATTTATAGTATATAAAGATGTGGAAATCATAGAATTTATACAAATTTGAGTAAAAAATATAATTTTAACTTAAACAAAAAAATTAAAATGGTAAAATACAAACCAACAACAGACACTTGTGCTTTGTTAGATCCAAACATATACAATCGTTCTTGTCGGTAGGGTACAATTGGTGTCTCTGTTATATTTGTATCCATATATTTTATTAGATAGGCCCCTTGACTCAGATCCAGCTGAACAGTGGTATGTCGGTACTGAGGAATTCCATCAGCCTAAAATAGGAGAAAAAATAAACAACGATCTTTAAAATAATCAGGATTTGTTTTTTTAAAAATCTGGCTTAAAGTATAAAGTATGTAAAACCAAATAAAAAATGTTTCTATAAATAAAATCTCATGTGCTTTTATCATCACACTGGATATCATAATAGAGATCCAGTTCATTAGTTATCCATTATCGTAAATCCAAATTCCTAATAGTGATCAATAGTGTGAATCCCTATTGATCACTATTACAAACTTGGATTTACTGTCACTAAATCACTAAATATTATAATTTTTTTCGTAAATACTATCATTAATAAACAAAATAAGAAGGAAATCAATATACTATTAGACTTTGAAACTATTATAGAATTTCAAAATATAAACTTCTTGTCTATTTAAAACCTTAACACAAGTAAGTTTTTAAATAATTGCAAAAAATCTAAAATAAATTTCCTTATATTTTCCCTGATATTGATTGAAAAGAAAATAATTTTGAGTGATAATTAATATGACTATTAAACAAATTGAAATATTTCAATACTATATCTACATGTGCCACAGTCTACATTTATAAATACAAATATTAAAAAACGAAATTTTTTTTTTAAACCATCTTACTTCAACATGAATTCGTCTAGTAATTATGTCTTTAGCCACTTGGGATTTTGTCATTATAGTGACATCAATGTCACCCATACGAGTTGGCACAATTGGCATGTAAACCTCAACTGTCTTGCCGGGCTTTATCTAAAGTTAAAGAAAATCATTTGTAATAAATATATTTAAAATAATATATATTAATATATAGCACAAGAAATTATCAGCACAAATGAAATATGAAAAAGTCTATTTAAAAAAGATTCTAAATTGAACATTATTGGTATACCAATTGATTCAGCTTTAACACTTGTTGAGAACATATTAGGTAATGTAAAGTAAAAAAAATAAAGACGATTACTAAAATATTTATAAAATTAAAGAATGCAAGAAAGTTTAAAATTAATAATATATTTGTCTAAACAAAAAATATATATAAAAAAACTAGTTCCAATGTGATTTTATAACTTACAAACACTAAATGTTGATGTTCACCATAAGAAGTCCTTGGATTGTAGGAATCGACTCTGCCAAACGACTCCACATGCACAAATTTATAGTCAGGAGAATCTGCCACGACTATCAGAGCCTTTGAAAGAAAACATATTTAAGAAAATTAATAACATTACTAAAAAATAAAAATAGACAACATGAAATATCATTTATTTAACTAATTTTAATATTTTTTTTTTTTTCAAATTAAAGAAATGATAACAGCGGTAAGAAACTAATTATTTACATAAATATGTTTTAATAGTTTTATATTCATAGGATATACATAATAAACTATATTAGTATGAAAACATAATCATTTAACCCTTCGATGCTAAAGGGTGTATATATACTTCAGGGATATCCAATTTTTCTAACAATACACCCAATTTATAAATTCATAAAAATACTCCATTTTACAATTTTTTTTCATTCAAAAAATTGAGGTACAACTTACAAGCTATATATTAAGAGTTATTTAAAAAAAGTTAAATAATATAAAATAACAGGCCAAAGAAAAATTATTTAAATATTCAAGTAGTGAAAACAACTTTACAATTGCAAAAATCATGTGAGCGTCAATGGGTTAAGGTGGTAAAATATGAATTAGCAATATTTCTAATGAAACATCACTACTTTAAAAAAAACACAAAACTTAAAAATTAAAATTAATTTACTAGACTTATTGTATAATAATACTATTACTTTATATCATTGTAACCAATGTAATGTGCTTTATTAATGTAATTGTAATGTGCTTTATTATATTTTGAATATATTTTTATTACATAATACTGCCTCTTAAATTAGTAAAAGTAAAACATTTCATTCACTTCTTCAGTGGCAGCAATTCGGGGGGGCAAGGGGGGACGGCTGCCCCCGCACTTTTTTTAGATGTTGCCCCCGCACTTTTTTAATATTGCACTATTTAAAACTAAGTTACACGTCAATTGTTTTACTGCATTTCCGAACAAAGGAAACATTTTGAACCCCAACTTTCTCCCACTACCACAGGCACGTATAAGTAGGGGTCAAACTCCTCCCATTGTAAGTAAAATAAAAATAATTAAAAACCGAATCATAAAAATAGAGATTTTTTCTTTTGGGGGGGGGAGGGTATTCTGTCTTGATACCCCCTCTGTGAGCATGGATTATTGGGACAGACACCCGATGACGTCATGTTAGGTTTAATTTGAAATACATATAAAGATAACAAAGGGAAAAGATCGTCAAACGGGGTCGTATAAACAAGATGCTCCAAAACATGCTATGGAAACCATATTGTGGTATGGCTGTTTGAGCAAAGACCAATCATTTCGTTAACCTTAAAATACTTCATTATAAGTTGCCAGTTTATTCTAAAGCAAAACCATCTCCTATGTTTTCTATAATAGTTTTAAATTTATTAGCCTGCGAAAACACCCAGCACCTGCTCTTTGATTATTATCTAACTTTGTATTTTTTTTTTTTTTTACTTTTTGTAATTTCCTCTTTGACTTAAATCCAGGACCATAGAATCAAACCAGACCAGTCGGCTAATATCGCCTAGTTTATTTAGTTCTAAATATAGTTCAAGATCAGACACCCTTTTTGTATGAAACTTCTTACATTAAAATGTAGTATTTCGCAATCTATAGGCGCCGAACTTCTGAGCATTTAAGGTTATAGGGTAATAATTCTTATTTTATTACTGTTTATGCATGTGATTTGCAGTTTTGTTTCCCTCCCCCCACCCCTTCCCAACTAATCTGGAATCCTTAAAAGTTGGGAATTTCGTCATCAGTCATTTAAAAATCCCTGATTTATGAAAATGTAAGCCTAAAGAAATAGCAAAAGAAAGCGAAGGAAGGTTAGATCACCCAACTTGCCTTAAACTTAAAATAGACCTCTGAACGGACCTCTCATTGGACGTCACCGCAGTACAGCATATTGGACTATTGGCGACGGTTCGGGGCCCATCTTAAAGAAAAGACCCGTGAACAATGCCTCATATATTTCAACCATGGTCACATAACGAGGACAACACCTCCCGCCGTTAAGTTGGTAAATTTCTTGTTCCTTTTAGATCTTTTGAATTAAAATTACCTTTATAATTTAAATTTAATTAATGGAAGTTAATATTTATTGGTAATAAGTAAATAATTTCTTTTGAATTAAATTATGTATATTTAACGTTTAATTTACAATCAGCAGTGTCGATTGTGTTGCAGAATACCATGTAAGTCAAGTCTTTTGACTCCTACATTTCTTTAGCTCATGTAGCCTTTATATAATTCTTTACAATTTTGGTCAAAAAAAACGCTTATTACATCTTTAAATTACCATAACTATAAATTATCTAATTAATCGTTCCCACACATATATTATAAGGATTCTCAAACTTTAAATTTGTTTTCTAAATTTATTTCAGAATTAGGGGTGATTTACTAATTTTAAGAATACATAGTTATTGACAACTATTAAAAGTAGTTAATGACAGTGACAACTGTTGCTTCCTCGATATTCAAATGCCAACGTATTTCTTTTTACTAATGAAAATTAAAAAAAATTTTGATAAAAAAATGTGTTATAGATTTGGTGGCGGGTTGGGTGAGGATTTTGTGGGGTTAAGGATTCCACTGAACCCCTATAGAATCTATACCTACGTGCCTGCACTATTTTACAGTTTGAAACTGTAATTATTTTTCTCAGGGTTCCAAAAGTCGCACCACAAATGCAGAATTGTAAATACTGCAAGAAATTATCTGGGAATTGGAAGGGTAAGAAGATAAAATTTTCCTCATTTCTTTTTCAACACTAACACAAATGGAAAGGATACCTATCCCTTTGGAGGTCGGTCAACAAGTATATTAATTAGATTCTTTGCAACAGTCCATATCCTTCCATAAAAAAAAAAATGGGGGGGGGGGGGAATAATCGTAAAAGAGTTAGTTAATAATCGACCTGGGCGGCGTCTCGTACCTATTTTAAGATAATATCCTTTCTTTAAATAATTCAAAACAAAGAGTAAATATAAATATGCAATATTCGTTGTTTTGGTGGTAAATATTTTTATTACCCCCCCCCCCCCCCCCCCCCCGCGCTCCACACACTCTTGTTCCATCTGGATCTTGCCCCCCCACTTTTAGCACCCAATCGCCGCCACTGCACTTCTTCATATCTTGTTTCACTGAGTTCTTTAATATGCAATATTGGTTATAATGCAATATAAAAATATTACGAAACAAGAATTAAACTTTCACAAAAGCACAATCTCAATTTAGTTTTAAAAATTCCTACCTCTATTTCGTACAACATATAGTTGAAAACACTAATGCGAATTCCGATTTGTTCCCCCTGCATACTCTGTGTAGGCATTTCCACATTCATATAGAATGGCCGTACACTAGAAAACTGAAATAAAAATTAATTTACATTTATATGATGCAAGAATCAAAAGATACATTTTTACATAAACCTACACAAAAGAAAGACAAGTTTTCTTACTTCTATTGATTTATCTTGTATGCCGAAGCCATCATAATTATTCATTCCAAAGGCCTGTACCATCCAACGTGTAGGTATATCTGGTACTGGTACATTGAAAATATAATAACCTAATGGGCTATAGAAATATAAACACTAATTAGAAATATAGGTATCACATAAGAACTATTTTTTAATCTTTTACAGATAAAAATAATTAACCTCTACTAAATCTTTTTGTTATATAGTAAAAAAGCTTAGATGTTAAAAATAGGACCAACTAAATTTGCCATATTAATCTAACAAAAAATAATTGAAGGAAAAATATTTTAACTTTAATCCAAACTTATCTTTAAAATTATTGCTTTAAAAGTTTTGATAGTAGTACAATTTTACTGAGGAATAAGTAAAGTTAAAAATACATGTTCTCATCTTATTATGAAACATCAAAATAAATTATTTTGAAAATAAAATAAATTATTTTGAAGCACAGTAGAATCTTGATTATCCAACCTAATTTAGAATGGATATAGGTCGATTAATTAAAAATTCCGGATAATAGAGAATTGTCGATGAATAGAAAAACTAATAAACTAGTAATTAATGTTTTCTTTAATTAATCAATTACATAACTTACTTTTAAGATGTATTTAATTTAAACCAATTACCTCTCTTTTTATCACTCAAATTAAAATCCTAACCCTCGACATGCCCCTGTTTAATAAATTTGAGCAGTTGAATCAAATATCCCTAACCCTTTTCTTTTCAAGAATATACATTTTCAAATTACTTAATCTATTGCCACATTCCATGCATGAAAAACCTTGAACCATTTTAGTAGCCCTGTACTGAACTTTCTCGAACAAGTCAATGTCTTTTTAAAGATATGGTGACCAAAACTGTACAGCATACTCAAACTAAGTTCTTACCAAACCTCTATATAATGGCAAGATTACATCATTAGATTTTGATAAACACTTTTTCTTATGTACCCTTATGTTCTATTAGCTTTTTTGTTAGCCACTTTGGTAACCCATTTTCATTTACTAATACCTCAGATCATTGACTGTATCACTATTTTGGATTTTTGCTCCTGTAAAACACAGGCCAGGCAGCCTTTCTAATTTTCACGAATGTAGAAAACTGGACATGGTTGGTTAACAGACAGTTCCGGATAAAAGAGGGACGGATAATCAAAGTTCTATATTTCACGCTATTTATAGTATTGTCATACATAAACTCATTTTTGAAGTATTTATAAATAAAAAAAAATTATATTTTAGCAGCATTATATAATACGTTAGAATTGATTTTAAGAAATTTCGAACATGCATTCTTAAGGTCATTGACTATACCAATTTTACCAATAAAATTAAAATTTTGATTCTAATATGTATAAAAATAAACGGCTTATACAGTGGATAAAACAAAATAAACTTACCCAATATTGATATCATGCCAAAGCCAAGCATTATCATACAATCTTTGAATACGATTAATACGATGCATCTTAAAATTTTTCAAATCAAGTTGATCCTTTTCTGGACCTATAGTGAGAATTTAATATAAATAATTTGATAATTAAATACGTAGAATTTAACACTTTTACATGTAAACAGTGCATTATAAAACTTACATCCTATCTCATCAAATCCATCAGGACAGTCTTTGTAGCCATCACAGTGCTTTTCAATCCTATAGCAATTGCCCTCGAGGCAAGTGAGGTAGCCCTCACTGGCATTGCAGTATTCTAGGAAGGGGAAAAAATTAAAATCTTAATATCATTAAGAGTAAGTAGATATAAATAATATTTTTTGTCAAGTATTTTATATGTAATGATTTTATTTCATATAAAATTAATTTATTTTAAATTTTCATAAAACCGCGGTAGTTAAAAATAAACTTCTTGAATTTTATAAGACAAAAGTAGAATCAGCTTTTAGCTGCAGTTGAGATTAAATTATAGATTAGTATAAAAACGGATTGTGGCTGTCCAAATCTAAAAAACAATTTATTTATTTTTCATTTTGTGAACATGTTTATTTTTATTTTACATTTTCAAGTCATGTATTATCATCAAGTCATTATTTATATATTAGTAAAATATGAAAAATTATATTCATATAAATTACAACTAAAAAACTATTTGAAGTATACTAACTATTATTAAAAAAAATTCAAAAGTACATTTCGCAAGAAGTTGTTTTTCATACATTAAAAAAAATAGAAAACAAGAAAACTCTTGGTTAATTTACAAAATAAATATAAATCCTCTGAAAAACAGGGATAAAAAGTGTTTGCTTAATTACAATTTATAAAAACATGTTCACTTATTTACAGTGATAAAATATTTTGTAAATTATGATCTACAATTTTTTGTAAATTCAATAATTATACAATTTGGCAGCTTAAAGATGAAAAGTAATATATTACCAGCTTTTCTGGTGATATTTGCATCACTGAAAACAACAAGACCAGCATACTATTCAGGGAAAAAAAGAGAGAAAATTACAATAAAAAATTAATGCATTGCATGCTAGATTAAGAAGCAGAGAGAGAAATATATATTTATAAAGCTTATTATGTTACAAAACATACTTTAATCAAGTTATATGCAAATGACCATTATACATGGTGGGATTATGAAAAAGTATAACATATGAATAATATAGCTTTCCAGAATGCCATATCAGCAAATAATGTTTAATGTATATTGTAATTTCTTAGAAATGCAAGCAATAAATAAATTGTGTTGATATATTTTACATTTATATCTCACTTATATTTAAATCCATCAAAAAATAAACGTTATAATGTGATGCATTACAATAAAAAAAATTTAAGAAACATTATGAAAAATGAAACATTATTAACAACATTTAAAAACAAATGAAGAAAATCTTTCCATGTTTTCTATAATTTTTTTTAAAGATAAATGCACCTATGTTAATTTATAGCTTTATTTGAATGGCATTTTGAAATATAATCTATACAATAAAATATGCATTTATTAGAAATTACCTATAAAATATCAAGTACACCATACTATAACAGATGAAATCAATAAATGAATATTTTGTTACATTTTCAGAACTTATAATCTTTACTAAAAAGGTACGAAAATATATAAACCATTACACCAACAATCCATACTGAAATAGCATAGAATAAAAATTATAGTAACAAATCCCCATACCTCTAATGTAGAGTGTGCATCAATTCCATATGTTGCAGCTGGATAATGTACAACACTCTCCAAATTGCCCTCTTTCGACAGCCACAAGTGAGTCAAGGTACCGTTAGACCCTTCATCAAACAAGCTCATTTTCCTCAACACCTTTGGGAGATAAATTATCACGTTATTCATTGGACATACAACAAAAGGCAAATTTGTGAGGAAAAAAATAAATTATGAAAAGTAAAATATTTTTGACATATTGATTCGCCATGTGGATCACAAGTGATCAATATTTGGTTGTTGTAGTTATTTTTGACAGTCAAAACAGATTTATCTTTGAACTATTATTATTCAAGCTTCCCTGCCAGCCATCTTTCTGAGTAATTCACTATGTAAAATGACTGGGGTGGCTCTTACGTATCTTTAAAAAAAAATATTGAAGACATAAAAGAAATCTCTGTGTAACACAAAGTATCACATGGGCTTACAGATGCAAGTATAGACATTTAACACATAGGACAATCGTTAATAAAAATAAATCATAAAAAATATGTAAAATCTTCGGTATATTGCTCAGCAATATTTTTTTTTAAACCTTGAGAAAATTATTTGAAAGTAACATTATATACTCGGTTGGTGAATAATGCAATGACGACATTGGTGGCCACAACTTAAAAAACATTAACTGTAATGCAAAAACTGCATATAATAACAAAATAATTATCTTAATATGTCTTAAAAGATTAAACCTAAAAAGCAATAATCGTTTTCTAATCCTTTAATCAAAATTCTATGCCGATCAATGTGTAAAAAATTAGTGGTGTACGCAAAGGGGGGGGGGGGGGGGTTGAGGGTAAAAACCCCTCTCATTGGTCTATAAATGAAAAAGTTTTAGTATATATAAATTCAAATTTGGGTGGTGTGAAAAAATACACCCCAAAACCGCACCATAAAACTTTCCTGCGTATGCTACTTAAATGAATAAAATGTAAATATACTTACTTCAGCATGGCTGAATTCATTTCCACCTTTCATATCATAAAGTGCCTTGTCCAATGCCGAGATTCCGACATAAGAAGCAGGTCTCCCAACGACCACAACTTCGATAGTGTCTCCAGTTTTGTCTTTTTTGTTGTTCAAACTTACTGTAAACTAAAAATTCATTATTTTAAGACGAAGTTCAACAAAGAAACATATAATTATCTTAATATAGCTAAAATTCCACATTGCTTTCCAATGCTCAAATTCATATAAAGTATCTTAGAGAATGAAACATAGTTATAACTGAATATACACTATTCATCAAAGATGTTAAAAAAATATATTAGACTGGTATTTATTAAATATTTCAAAATTAAACCCCCAAAGTTTGTTTATTGCAGACAATTAAAAAAAAAAATTAGGGAGAATTTAATATTTGAACAATTTAACTGTTTGCTTAATACTTTGGGGGGGGGGGGGAGTAATTTGCTGTGACAGAATGGAGGATATATTTTATTTCACAAAATTTGTGTCTACAAATTTGGTTTTACTATTTTACTTTGGTTTTTAAATTTACAATTTTACAAGTTATTAAGTGGTTAACTAAGCAAATCAATAAGAATATATATTTGAATTAAATGTTAAATGACATATTTTTATTTATTCGCATATTTTTATCCAAAATTACTTGCTTTAAAAAAAAATTTAAGATTTAAAAAATATTTTTGGAAAGCATTTCCTTAAAGCAATATCAGAAAATAAAATGAAAAGTAGAAAATATATTCCTGTAGTATTTTTAAAGTAATGCAATTGAATAAAATCTTACATTGTTCCTAGAAATTCCATTTACTGGGAAAGTCAGACTATCTACAACAACTTCTCCTTCCCGAGCCACACTGTAAACGACAATAGTTGACGTTGGAGCCATTTCGGGAGACAAAGAAACAGCAAATGTTTTGATACTTGCAGACATTGATTCCTGACCAGCAAGAAGAATGATACCTTTGGATACTAACTGAAATCAATAAAGCATTATTTAATAAATTGTGATGATATACACTAGTAATTATCAACTTTAAAATAACTACGGACATTTATATATTCTCCTCTTCCAAATTTTATTTAAACTCACTGTAATGATATCAAATAGTTCTTACAGTAGCAAAATAAAATTAGTTTAGTGCTATTTTAAACAAGAAAGAAATTAATAAAGTTTTTAAGCTTGAATACACTAATATTTTTAATTCAGTACACTAATAAATTGAGAAACTTGAATTAAAATATATTTTTGTATGTTAATATTAATTAAAAGAATTTTATGAATCTCTTCTGTAAGCTTCGTGGATTACTTTTATTTTTTTTTAGCCAATTTGTGATGTCCAGTCCATAGGCATAAAATTGCTGATAAAAAGGCAAATTGCATGATATTTTGAAGTTCAATTCACAAGAATGTGTCAAAAAGATATAACTTTATTGTGGTATACTGATAATTTATTATACTTTAAAACCACATAAAATAATGTTATATGTACTTAAATATTAAATTTAGCAAAATAAATTATACTTTTAACAAGTTACAAGTATTGGTATTGGTTCCTACAAAATAGGAACTTAAACATGGATTTCAAAGGTATAACTAGAGATATTGAACCTTAATATTTTTTTTTTCAATTCAGTACAAGAAGATATGGAACGACAGAGGTAAATACAAACAATGTTTATGATAAAATTAATGAGTATTTTTTTTAAATTATGTGAATTTAAATATTTTTATTGAAAAAAAACTAACATTCATTATAAAAAAATTTAAATACATTCTTTACAATACTATTTGTAGATGTAAATGTAGTAGATGTTAAGTTGAAAATTAAAAAGGTTTTGATATAAACTTTTGAAAATTTAGAACTTTGACGTGTAAGGCTTTCACAAAGTCTTACACATCAAAGCATTAAAAATAGCACACATCATTAAAATATATAAACTGCTCAAAATTCAATGTTAATTGACAATGAGAGATTAATTTTAAAAAATTTAAATGTTTAAAACTGCATCAGTTGTAAATAACTAATTAAAAACCTAAAATGCTTTTATATTTCTAAAAATATATATAAGGTGTAATGATTTAAGTTGTTTAAGAGTCACTTATTCTAATATGTACTTTTAATAGTATTTATTTTACAACCACCAAATTTACAATAAAATTTATTGATTTAAGAAAAATAAACTTACTACATAAGAAAACGATTCCACAAAGTAATTTGACCGAACATGAAATATAATATATTCCCCAACCTGCAAAAATTTCAATACAAGATGATTAAGTAATGTATACAAACACATTTCCATTCAATAATATAAGTACCTAAATGTATATTCCTACATGAAAACAATTACCTTTGGAGTTCGAGTACTAGTCGAGACTTGCAAGTGTCTGTTAGTCCT
The DNA here is from genome assembly GCA_963932185.1 of Troglohyphantes excavatus. Classification (NCBI taxonomy): domain Eukaryota; kingdom Metazoa; phylum Arthropoda; class Arachnida; order Araneae; family Linyphiidae; genus Troglohyphantes; species Troglohyphantes excavatus. The sequence goes on from OZ010671.1 coordinate 41,358,981, forward strand.
TGAATACGAAGAGTACACTTTCAGATTTGCTTTGGCTTGTTCAGAGCTTTTCTCATTATAATAGTATGCCTAAAACACAAAAATTTAATTAAATTTGAATTTAAAATACAACTACTATTAATGCAGTCCGTATGTAAATGGTACGTACCTCCAAGGACATCAACTTTATATTTTTAAAGTCTTCTTTGGATAAAAGCTCCGTTTGTAAATCAATGGCAACTTCCCATATACCTGGGTGGAGGAGAGACATTTTTTCATAACGAGTATTAAGACGACGGGAGCCACCATTGTAGAATTCTAGTATTGGAGTAACTTGTATTTTTTGCTTAAGCATACGCTCTGTTGGGATTTGGGATCCATCTTGGTAAAATACAGCAACCTGTTAACATTAAATATCACTTAGAAGATAGCATTGATAATTGGAATACACACATTTATATAGGATAAGAATGGGTACGTTGGATGATTCTGCATGAAGAATAAAATAGATTTTTAATTAAGTAAAGATTAAATATAAGTTTTAAAATAAATATTTCATTTTTTTAATTGTTTTCTAAAGAAGTACATTGAATGACACTAGTAGATAAAAAATTGGAATATCAGGAATGGAAGGTATTTTAGTCAGTACAGAAATATGACAATTCAATTAATCTTGCTAATGAGTTACACTGTAATATATTTTAATTGTGCTATTATTTCAAAATAATTTATTAAAACATACATTCACATTAACACATTCACTGAATTCATATAAAATAATGGTGCCTATGTGGTCAAATCTTTAATTCTGGATTCGCTTTTTAAAACTATTCAAATTTTTCAACATTTGTGAAAAAGATTTTTTTTTTCTATGACTTTTGTATGTGGGTTGTATGTAACTCACATAGTGTCAAGTTCAGTATGGGCGATAGTAGTCCAGCGGTAAAATCTGTGATAAGAGTTGTATTTAACTTATATAAGACCTCTTGGACAAACAATGCATGAGTTAAATACCACTCATATGGCAGCGATAGTAAAATATTTTTATATTTAATTTTTTGTGTTGGTTGTTTAATGAAAAGTACAAAAATACGGTTGAAAACAATGTAAACAAGGAAATAAACTTTCAAAACTACAAAACTATATTCTAAAACTGCCTTATAAAAAATTAAATATATAAATATTCCGCAAGATTTAAAAAGAATGTTTCAGTTTTATAAAATAGTTAAAATAAAAAAAAATGCAGTGACAAAAAATATTTATGATAATTGAAACGATTTTAATGCTAAAGAAATCAGCAAAACATCCCAAATCGAAAGCATTATGCAATTTAGTTAAAATATATAGATATAAAAAACTTACATAAACTTTAAAAGGCATTCCTGGTTTGAAGATTTGTGGATTGGCCCCAAGGAATTCAACCTTAATTCGAGAATTATATATAATTGTCTCGGCAAAGCCTTTCTCAAGTATGTCTAGATACCGCTCTCCAACAACAGCAGTTATTGTGACTTTTGACTTATCCAGTTGCGGTACGAGATCTGCAAACTCCTTCATTGAGAATTTGAAATCTTTGGTTCCATCGAACTAAAAATAAAACAAATCCATTTTACACCATTATAAAAATACTTCTAAACACTTTCACTTTTCCTAGAATAACTTAAAAGTTAATAACGAAATTTTACAAGTGAATATTTTCCCCCAAAGCAGTTATAAAAGAAGTTTTGTCAATAGTTAAAAAACAGTTTATAATAGGATATCAATCACTATATCAAGCAAAAGAAAGTCTTACATTTCTAACAAATGAAAAATAAAGTAGAAACAATCAACTTAATATCATCATCTTTTTATAAATGCATTTTAAGAGAAACATGTAGTTATTTTTAGTACTTTTTTTAATAGATTCAGCTTTTTTTTTCTTTTTTAAATTTTTCTTTAAAATAACTTTGGGTTTATTTAGGTACAATGAGAATAAATTTAGAATATTGATCAAATACATACATTTATGCCAGATGATCTGGTATATTATTTAATTTACCAACTAATTGATCTATTGATTAATTAATTAATGCATTTACTTATAATAAAAAATGCTGCAATAAAAAATCATGACATATTCTAATTAAAAAAAATTAATATAAAAGCAATTCAATTAAAATAGGCTGAATTTATCAATACAAACATAAAGTCCCTGTGGCTATTGAACTCCACTTTAAAATGAAATTTACATAAAATTTAAGACATTTTGAGCAACATTGATTGAAGGGACTTTTTCAAAAAAATTATATACTCTAAGTTTGAAATAATTTTTCCAAATTGTATCTGGTACGTGATCGGAAACTATTTAATTCACCCTATAATATACATTTTGAAGTACAGTATGTCAAAGCAATTAAAGCTTTTATGCATTGAATAAATATTAAAGTTGGAAACTAATGCATAATATTATGATCAACTTACAAGGGGGTAATGCTGCTGAACAGTAGGGTTTACTCCAGCTCTACTGTTCCTCCGAAGTGATTCAATGGATGCTACTATTGTCAAATTGCCTTTTACTGGGACCCCACTTGTATAACTGTTAAAAAATATTGAATAAGTATTTGGATTACAGGAATAAAGGATACTGAATTGGTGTTTCAAAATGTCTATTTTATTCAAAAAAATTCTAAATTACAGATCCTGTAATAGAAAATTTACCAAATAAAACACTTTTAATGCGTTTTTACAGCAGAAGTTTGAAATATATTATTTAAATATCAATTAAAAATGCTTTTTTAATTCTAAAATGAATGTTATTATTTAATTTTAATACCGTTTTTTACATATTTGAATATAAATATCAATAATTTTTATTAATGTATATTATCTATTTGACACTATGAGATTTTTAATATATTTTTTAAGTATGAGACAGACCCTGTTATAATGAATTTCCATAAACTTCAGAAACCCATCATTAAATGAACGTTTTTAAAACACATTTTTGGATATCTTTGATATTCAAGAATTAGAAAATATCACTACCTTATAAATTAGATTTCATTTAATTTTCCATAGGAAAAAAATACATATGTATCAAAATATTGGTAAAGTAAAATTAGTAGAATATTAAAATATAAAATTACTTTATTTTGCATACATAAAAAAAAATCTAAAGTTCCTTTAGTAACTAATATTATTTATTGTGGAACAACAATTGTGAAAACATAAAAATAAACACATACTTTGCTTCAACTGTACCAAATACGTAATCTTCAGTATCAGTGAAAAAAGATGGCATGGTGACGTTAACTTCAAAGCGTGTTTGGTCTAAAAAATATAATGTCATATTTATTAACATGAACTATAAGCTAAAATATTTTAAGTAGGATTCATGACAAAATTAGTTTTAGGCCTAAAAATACTATTGGAACAACTATTCAAATGTCACAAATTAAAAAAAAAAACTATCATATTACTTCATCAAAGATAAAAAAAAAAAAAAAATTCAAATACACAAAATACAAGAATTATTAAAAAAATGTATTTATCCCTCTTTTGTTATTACATAGTTTGTGGTATAAAAATATTAAATTGAATTTCACTCCATGGTCTTAGTATAAATACCACGTTTAAATATGTCAAATGTAAATTTGTCATTACACAAAATTTCTGCCATAAAAATTAGCAATAGAAAATCTTTAATTAGGGTTGAATAATTTTTTTATTTATTTAAAAGCAAAATATTTCATAGGCTGTATAACAAGCCAATGTGTCAAACACAGCATTATATAAATGTAGACAAGAAGATTTCTGCATGTTCCGTTGGAATTATTTCAACTTTAAAAGCACTTGAATAGTTTATACTTTTTTTGTAATCACTTCTGAACAATTAAAAACGAAACAATTACTCCAAATTTTAAAAAAAAGTTACAAGAAATTAGTAATTTCTCATAATTATTTCTGAATTTTTAGAAAGAATCAAAACTTTCAATATTCTTCAACTAGAAAGTTGTCTGCATGTTCCATCAGTATTATTTCAACTTTAAAAGCACTTGAATAGTTCATACTTTTTTGTAATCACTTCTACACAATTAAAAACGAACCAAATATTCCAAATTTTAAAAAAAGTTACAAGAAATTAGTAACTTTTCTCATAATTTCTGAATTTATAGAAAGAATCAAAACTTTCAATATTCTTAAAAAGTTGTCTGCATGTTTCATTGGTATTATTTCAACTTTAAAAGCACTTGAATAGTTTATACTTTTTTGTAATCACTTTTGAACAATTAAAAACGAACCAAATATTCCAAATTTTAAAAAAAGTTACAAGAAATTAGTAACTTTTCATAATTATTTCTAAATTTCTAGAAAGAATCAAAACTTACAATATTCTTCAACTAGAAAGTTGTATTCTTCAACTTGGCCCTGGAATTAAATAGAAATGTGTTGGTATGGATTTCATGTTCTTGTAAATAAGTTAACATATGACATTTATAAACTTATGAAAAATGTCAGATTTATACTAATTTAAAAAATAGTTACCTGTGCAATGACACGCAATGTCCATTTCCCATACACAGGTTGTTGAGACAATGGATAATCTAAGCTTACAGCTCCTGAATAAAAAATAAAAGTTTCTTTGTTACTATTCTGAAATATATAAATAAATTTTTTGTTTAATTAATAAGTAAACATTGCATAACTTAGTCTAATATAACAATAACTTGTTATACATTGCCATTGTGTACTTTCCAAAACAAAACAAAGTAGAAAAAGTTCAATTTTCATATATTCTTAGGTAAGTTACTTGAATTAAAAATCATGAAACACAAAAAAAGTTGCAAATGACTTATGAATGCCTTAAAATACTTTTCTTATATGATTTATTTCAATCTCACCTAAATTAGTTTGTCTAGATAACCAACGTCTAACAATAGTACGCCTGGGATCCAACATATACAAATCAACAGCATCTGGAAATGCCTTCAAGCCTGTTGTTATAGGTAAAGCTCTAAAACGAACTAAAAAATAAAAAATACTTTACAAATATAGTAAAATTTGGCCAATATGATACTTGGCAGTTTAAAATAAATGTAATATAATAAAATGAATACAATAATATTAACCTGTTTGGCCTTGTTTGTAGACTGGTCTATCAGTTTGAATAAATATTGTCATTGACCTTTGAGAAAAGGTCAATCGAGTTTCATTGATAAAAGCAGTACCACCGAGCACTCCATTCACGTTACCTTCCACACGTAAATTGTAAATACCCGGCACACTAGTAGTAGGAACCTAAATTTCAATTAAAGTCACTTAAATTCAAGGTAGGTTTTATCTATCGTTCAAAGCAATATCAACATTTATAAAATATTGGTAAACATATCTTTAAAGCATGAGTTGTTTAAAAAGTACTACTAAATCCATTTACTTTTCGATCAATTACTTTTAATATATGTGAGTGGATTGGCCTACAAGTGGTATAAGTTAAAAAACTAAGTTTCAAGATAAGAGTGTTTAAAGTTTGTGACTTGCCTTAGGTATAATGATAAGTAGAATGACATTCCATCGATTATTTGGCAACTTATTGAACTAGAACCCACACCACCAGGCCAAATGATAAATCTAGCAGGTAGTCGGGAAAATGGTATTAGTTCATTTTTAAATTTTTGTGACATATACCACTTGACTTTCAATAATTTACTACTGAAATGTATAAATTACATTATGAAACATGACTTTTAAGCTATCAAAACTGCAAACTGTTAGATACCTTTTTTTTATCACAGTAAAAAGGACATCCATAAATGATAACACATCTTTTCTCAATATTTTTTCGGACTATTAAAAGTTGAAATTCGAAAAAAAAAAAGTTCCATGATTTCGGCTGCACTAACATTTTCGACCACGGTCCGCCACTGCCCCCCCCCCCCCCCCCCCCCTTCTACCACAAAATGTCATATTCGCTCGTCCTCACCCACAATTAAAAAATTTTACCAAAAATTGTTAATATCTTAAGCAACTTATTCAAATTCCTCAATAATTAACAAATTATTAATAATTAACAAGTAATTGCTAATTAGCATAACTGTTAATTATTGTCTAATTACTAATTAGCATTTTTTTTAATATTTGTAAATCTGGAATTAAACTAGTTGAGCACCCCAACCTCTCATAATTTATGAATTGCTATTCCACTGCTACCAACAATATCAATCTAACACATAATAAATAATGTAAACATATCCTGACATTTTAGAAACAAACCACTAAGTTATAGATGGTATTTGAAATTTTATTTTATAACTTTATTCCTCAACTGCGGCTGTATGCTAAGCAGTTTATTTTTCGGTTAAAATGTATGCTAAAATAAATGACTTGCAATGTTTTTAGGCTATGTGTGTGATACCACAATCGTTGTAACCCTCCTCCACGCTCACAGCTTTATGACCACCCTTTCTGTCAAAGCATGATATTATTTGAGGGCCCAAAAAGATTAATGAAAAATACAAGTTCTTACATGACAAAAAATACATACTTGTTGAATTTATTTCTTCTTTCTTGGAGAGTGTTAAAAATATAGATTTTAAAACAGTTAAAACCTATTTGAAGAGATGGAAACCAATTAACTTCCCATTGCTTTGATATGATAAAAATTTTTACCCTTGGATTGTTGTTGATCACTGCAGCTGTTATGCAGATTTAGTGTTAAGTGTTAAAAATACTCAAATCTAAAGGCTAACAACTAAGTAGTTGAAATTAGGGGTTGAAATGAGCTTTTGATATTAATAAGAGTCAATTCTACTCAAAATACACTCAAACTAATGCGCTTTTGTTTTGTTTTACACATTCTTACTGGTTTAGAACGCAATCAGTTAAAATTTTAAGTTGTTGCCAGATATCAAAACGTTCTAGTATATAAAGTAAACTTTTTTCAAGTGACGTCCTCAGAAGGATAAATAAGAGTAATTGTTAGAATATGAATCGTGTAATGTATTTGAAAATATAGTTTGGTACTATGTAAACCACGTGGAATTTTTTTTATCGATGGAAAGTAGATTACTTATACATGATTTATTCCTGTACATTTAATTTCGACACGAGATCGACAGTGTCCATTGCGAAATTTCAACTTTAATTTTTAATTTATCTGGTCAATTCGAACACATAAGCGGTGAACAAATGGAATAATTCAATTATCATTTGTTGATTGAATTAATCTTCGTTTGTTTCGCAATGAATGTTTGTCAAATTTCGTTTATTGTCGCAATATATGGATAAACGCGTGTTACTGATCAATGATCCATTGGCGACTCCAACAATTCGGAATCTAAACCAAAATCCTCACACATTTTCAAAATTACGCATATAATTTCGAAATTAAAATACTAAAAATGTAATATAATTTAATAACCTGTCAAAATGAAATCCTTAATATAATTTTTTTTTTTCGATAATGAAGAAACTAGACTTTTCTAAAGTTTGTACACTTTCACATCGAAACGAATATTATGCAAATGAGATTGAGAAGATTATCAAACATATTGCAGAAATCGAGATCTTAAATAATTTAACAGCTGCACTTAACTGTACCAAAAGTAGCGAAACTAGAAGAACGATGGTTGGAAGTCCGTGAAAAAATTAATATCGTAATGTAATGTTGAGAATAAACGACGAGACACGAGACCTGGCGCCGGAAACGGTATGGCGACCGCCATACCTACTTTTCATCCACGTTATAAAAATATTCCCTAAAAAATGCTGCATTGTCAAATACAAAAACGTCATTTTCTTTTTCTCTACCATGCAACTTTAAGATCATGCAACTGCATATGAAACTGTATTTTCCAATTTCTGCACAATCACTCCGTTTGAATCATACAATGTTTTTCCAATGGACCTTTCACATCAATACCTTACATGTGATGAATGCATTTTTTTAAATTTAAGGTTAAGAACTCATTGGACTCCTCAAATTGTAATCTTAGTACCTAATTGTGTAAGATGAAAAACAATTAGTTTAATTGTTTAAAAAACTAATGATTGTTGTTTTCCGTTACTTATGACACAGACTTCGAATGGCTGTCCTGAAACATTAGTTAATTGTCACTAGGGCCTGATTACCGAATAGGCTCATGAAGCCCAGTCTATACATTTTAAATATTTGAGGGACCCCCAAACCGCATATTTTATATAAATATTTAACATTCCCAACATAGTTTGTTACTAAATTTATCTTTAAAAAATTGCATTACCAATTATAGTAAAAGTAAACTGGAAGCGTATTAAAATTGTTTGAATTTTGGAGAAAAAAAATCAAAACATATAGAATATGAAGAATACTTATTAAAAATATTTTGTTAAATTATTTATAATGATATTCATTTAAATGCCATTCAGGAGCGTGGATTTTAATGCACGTAAAAGTTCGACGTGGCATGAAGTCATAAAAGGACTTACTTTTAATAAGAGTGTTTCTGGAATGTTTTGCTTGACCTCTTGGAGGGCTGTCGTCAGCTCAACTCCGTCCCTCTGGATGGAAGCACGCACGGTGATGGGGAACATCGTTTGGAAAATACTAACCGTCACCCTGTACACTTGACCTGGTCGCACCATCTTTGAAGCCATGACAAAGTAGGACCTGAAACAAGATTTGGAAGAAGGAAAAGTAACGCACCAGTGTACCAAAAACATGGTGCGACTCGACCCGCTAGCTACGAGCAAGAAGTGTCATTTCTTTACACTATTTAAAAAGTAATTTTAAGAACATTTTAATGAATAATAATATTCCATCTATTATCTAATATCAAAAGTATCGAAAACGTAACAAAGTTTTTTTTATATATATATTTTATTACATAAAGTATTCGTTAATTTATGTATAACTGGAATTTAAAAAAAGTATCTTTTAAGGTAAGAAAGGAAAATTGAAACTTACGGTTCATGTTTTACATGACTTTTCCTGACTTCAAGGGGAAACTGAGGATATATGTCCTGTGAAGACTGACCAGAAGTTAAAGTTATTGCAAATATAACAAAGGTAGAGAATTCCAAAAACATTGCGATCTGAAAGATATAAAGAAATGGATTAGATACAAAAATAAAACGTCTGCGTAAAATTATTATGCGAAAAAGACAACAATGTTAGCACAGAAGACTTTACTGGTTGATTTATAGCATTTAACGGTTTCATTAATATATTTTTCAGAACTAAAGATTTAAATTTTTAAGTGTAATAATTAATTTAATTAAAAATACATAGAAAATATCAAATGTCGACTGAAAATTTCAAATAAAATCATCTGCAATTGCAATTTTTTTTAATGAAAATTCGGCACACTACTTCATTCAAACAACTGTTTTATAAAGAAACTTATGAGTTCTGGGGATTAAAATATTAAGCTTCCAATTCCGAATCAAGTAATATAATATCGTTGAACTACATTGATTGGTTTATACAGATCATCTTCAGCTTGGCTTTTCAGTTTTTCAATCCCTCAAGTGACCCAACCCCCATCTGCGAATCTACCTACTTTTAGGAAGAATTGTTAATTATTCGTCCGCCAGACAGTTACAAGGCTCTGTAAGACAAGTTGTTTTTCCACAATACTTTGAGAACTCTTTGTCCTGCCACCAAAAAAACCCCACGTGAACAGGTTAGGTTGGCTAGGAAATTAGGATAACCAATTTGTTATTTTTATAGATTTAGACAAAGTTTAAAGTATTTCTTTTTTCTGCATATTTATAAGAAAAGCAAATTGTATTTCCTATTTTACTCATTGTTTCCTTGTTAAGTGAATAAAACAAAACAAGATAATGGCTGTCTATTTTTTAAATAAATATATTATTAAATTTTCCTATAAAGCTAGTATATGTAATCTAATCCCCAACATTTTGTTATTGATATGCACAAGACAACGTACCACGCAATAATTGTAATGAGTATTTTTTTCTTTTTTTTTTAAATCTAATTTTGTCAATGATGTAATTAATGAACAAAATAAGTAAAGGGAGTATACGAAAAATTTAATTATATATAGATAAATAATATTAAAATGTATTTTACGAAACTGAATTAAAATTTAAAGAGACTTAATGAAATTAAATGGATTTATTGAAATATAATTACACTCCAAATCTATGCCACAAACAAGAGAACACTGAACGAGGAATCACTTTGAATAACATTTTCTTATAGCTAATAAGTTTACATTTAAAAAGTCAGAAGACACAAACTTTATATTTATTCGCAAAATGTATAACTACGTATAGGTACCACTTTTTGTGGTTATTAACTAAAAAAAAGTTAAGGGTTTTTCATCATTTAAAACTACGCGTTCATACCCTCAACTTTTCCATTGGTTTCATGGCATTTACGCTGGGAATGTCAACAAAAGGTATTCACTATTCATTAGCTGATAAAATTCCGCAATTTGTGGGAGTACGACAGACAATTTGAATTCAACGAGCGCCCCAAAGTCACGGGCAAAGTAGGAAGGACGCTTGGATACACATGAATTGACAGAAATCTCGCGTTATGAACAGGATTGACTGCATCTGTTTGGTTTCACTTGACTTAAACAGAGCACCGGCAAGTCCGCTCCGTCTGTTAGTTCATCTCTACGGACGAACCCATAGAACTAAGTTTTCACAAAAGCACACCGAAAATCGGTTTAGGTACTTAGATTGAAGGATCATCAGTGACGTACGCAAGAGGGGGTTGTGGGGGATTAGAAACCCTCCCATTGGTTTATAAAGAAAATTTATATCCAAACAAAAATAATAATATTTTTTTATATAAAAAAGTTATGCTAGAAACTTCGTTGATAAATTAATTTCCGTATTATTAGTTTTCAATTTAATTAATTCTGGTTCTGTTGGGGATACCGGCTAAAAAGTTGAGGACGCAGAGACACATCCTAATCATTGCTGGTTAGGTTGGGAATGCTACGAAGTCGCAGGACTGCCAAAGAGAGGTTGCCATCGTGAGAGAAAGTTTCGATTCTCACGGATTCTAGTGACCATATATGGACATGAAACCGGGGTTTTGAAGACGTAACTTAGAAGAATGGAATGCACAAATGCGTGGGATTGATGCGATGTTGAAAACTATATAGTAGTAATGTATTTGATCATTATAGAAAAAGTGAAGAGATTTAAGAAAGGACCGCGCAATAAGATTCGAAAGAAACGTGAGTACATAACATATATTGGATAAATTTTTTTCAATTTATACTAACAAATGTGAGTGAGGCCCTCCCCCACCCCTCCCATACACATTTTCTGCGTACGCTACTGATCATATATAATTATGGGAAATCACGTAGGTAAGGGGAGGGTTCAGCGAGTTCAAACCCCTCCCATTATACTTGGCAAATTCATGACCAAAGTTAAAAAATTTAAATACAAAATCAAAAAACAAATTACTGAAAAAATAATAAAAATAAATGGAAAAAATTTGTGAATTTCCGGCGCAATATTTCTTGTTGAGTTGCATGCTGTAAAGAGTTGCATTTGAACAGGCAAAACTGCTTATGCGAATTTGTAAATAATATATTTATAGATATGCGATTCCCTACGTCACACTGTTAAAAGTATGCATTCAAAAATAAGTCAAATGTACTCATTTTTTAGTACATTCGATGCTTATCATGGATCAAAATACATAAGTTTCAATTTTGAAAACGACGTACTCAAAAATAAGTACAATCAATAAAAATAGCAGGTGCTAGCCTACATAGGCTGCATTCATAAATCCTTTTCAATAAATATTGACAATTACAACCAAAGACTTTCCGGGAATCAAACCCAGATCCTCAGATACCGCAGGCCAGAACCTTATACGTTAAAATACCAGTGCGACTTGAAGAAGTTATAAACAAAAGAACTATTAAAATGGTGTGCCAACAGATAATTGAATTGTAAGATATTGCCAAGATATTGCCAAGAAGATTGAATTGCCAAGATAATTGAATTGTAATAACTCAGCTTCCATTTAAGCAATCGACATCAAATAATGCGGAAAACTAACTATCTTTTGAACAACTATTTCAAGTTTGTGGATCGCTTTGCTAAGATGGCTTGAACAGAAGCTGAGCATAGCAATATTAAATCACACTGCCCATTTTTGAAAAAGTACAATTACTTAAATTTGAGTACGTTATTTTATTGAGTACGTAAATTTGAGTATCGCTCATTTATGATGCAATTGTACTCAAAGAAAAACGAGTACGTTCAGGAGTACTCATTATTAAGTACCTTTTTTTACAGTGTACTAGTAAAATCTGATCGATTGTATACAGTTGAAAGCGTACATCGTTGGATAATGCATGGAAGAACAATTATTTCAAAACACACCCAGACGATTTCCAAGCACATGAATTCCAGAGATCCGACATCCACAACCCTTGTACTCCTACCAAACGACATGAATTAATGGAACTCATAAATCAAATGCTGCCCGATGGCACCTCATAAAAGACCAATTTACTTGCTATTATAGATGCGATTAGTAGCAAGATGAAGTCGTACCAGAGGCCACTCAGCGCACCCTCGAAAGAAGGTATTCGAGGGGGTGATTTGAAGTGGTGATTAGGCGGCAACACCCTGTCTATTACTTACAATCTTACATAGGGTTTCGTCGGGGGGAAAAAATCAATCATTAATTATTGATCATTTTGTGTCTGATGAAATTTAGCTGTCACAGTCATTTAAAACTCTATACCTAAACCGTGTCTCATAAACCGTGGGGGGAGGCTATAGCCCGAAATGATAAAAATATAAAATATCGAAAAGAGTATCACTCCAATTCGAAAATAGTATATTTCAATTTTAAATTATAAAAAAATAATTTTTAGTGTGAAAGGTTTTTTTTTTTTTGTTTGTTCTCAATGAGTTTGATTTTCAAACAGGAATGATATAATTTTTTTTTCGAAAAATCGGTTTAATTATAACCCATTTTCGAACCATATATTAAAAAACATATTGTCATTTTTCTTTTCTAGAAAAAAAATGAAGGGGAGAGGGAGTCATAATCTGCATAACCCCTAGATGACAGATTTATAAATCCACGGATTAAAAAGGGCGATAAATTTGCTTTTAAAAAAGGCTAAATGTACATTACTTGAGAAACGGCTCCACTTTCAATTATTTCATTATTTTTATTTCTATACATTTTACAGAAGATATATAGTTTAATATTATTTTCTTACTAGACAAATTTCTGCGTTAGTCTATAGCGTCCAAATTTAGTAAAAATAACGTTATTTATAGCATGACCAGGTTGACTGATTGATTGCCTTCAAAACGTTACTTCTTTTCCAAAAGAATGAGGGGTGCTAAAATTATACATGCTTCTGCTCTAAATATTTCATGAACCTGTTTATAACGTACATTCTTCGTGAAATTCTTATCTATAATCCAACGATATCTTTAAATTCGATTTCTATGACACTAACTTTCCAATGGTTTTACTCTTATTATCTGGAATTTATACTTTACACAAGTACACCACTGATGATGAAGATTGTACAGAATGCGGGTGATAAATCAAAATGTGTTTTTAAGAAGTTTCCCCGGCTCTCTGTTCAATCTATTTCAAAAGCAAGAGATAGATTTGCGGAGATAAATGTTTCCGAGTTGCTCGATTAGGGCTGCCATCCATCAGACCCGCTTTTATAGCGTCTCAATTGAAAGCAATTTACTTTTTTTCTCTCCCCTTGTTAAGTTGTAAATGAAAGGGCGGGAACAAGCGTGGGCCGCGAGAGCCCATTTGTCAAGTTGGCCGCTGATGCGCCCCGCATATTTGTTTGTCCACTAGAGAATTCTCGGGATTTCCTATCGAAGATGAAACCGTCAGAACGTGGGAAGACGGGCAAATTGGTTTACGGAATGATTTATATTTGGGGAGATTTTCTTCGTTTGAAATGAGTGAGTTGAAAAGAAATGAAGAAATGAAAAATTGATTTTAAAAAATGTCATTTTAATGAATACTTCCATTGACTGAAATATTAAATGCGTTAATTAATATTTCTGATGATTTTTCAAAATGTAAACGTTAATCTTGCGATTTTTTTCGGGCATAAGCAGCATGTTGATTTGCAAGCAAAATTGTAATATAGAAAACTCAACAATGGATAACTTCTTTAAAATTACACCGCTTTATTCCAATTAGTTTATTTAACATTCACTGTAAAAAAAAGGTATTTCAAAATTAGTACCAGAACATACTCGGTTTTGTTTGAATACAATCGCATCGTAAATGAGCGATGACGTTCTCAACTTTCAGTAATCGTACTTTTTAAAAAATGAGCAGTGTGATTTAATATTGCTGATATCAGCTTCTTTTAAAGCTATCAAGAAAAGAAAAGCCAGCTTTTAAAGTTTCTTTTAAAGCTATAAAGCTATCTTAACAAAGCGACCTGACAACTTAAAATAGTTGTTCAGAATATGATTTTTCATATCACTTAATGTCGATTGATTATATGGAAGCTGAGGTATTACAACTCAATTATCTTACTTCCCATTCTTTTGACACACCTTTTTAACCATGTATTCTGTTTATAACTTCTTCACGTCGCCCTGGTAGTACAACGGATAAGGAACTGGACTGCGGTCCCTTAGCATAAGGGTTAAAGCTGTCTTAACAAAGCGACCTGACAACTTAAAATAGTTGTTCAGAATATGATTTTCCACATCACTTGATGTCGATTGTTTATATGGAAGCAGAGTTATTACAACTCAATTATCTTACTTCCCATTCTTTTGACACACCTTTTTAACATATATTCTGTTTATAACTTCTTCACGTCGCCCTGGTAGTACAACGGATAAGGCACTGGACTGCGGTGCCTTAGCATAAGGGTTCGATTCCCGGTAAGTTTTGGTTGTAATTGTTGATATTTATTGAAAGTGATTTATGAAGGCAGTATACGGAGGTAAGCAACTGCTTCTTTTATTCATTGTACTGATTTTTGAGTACATGTCTTTTTCAAAAATGAAATTTATGTATTCGAAGCTATAACAAGCATCGAATGCACTCAAAAATTAGTACATTTAACTTATTTTTGAGTACCTATTTTTAACAGTGTGGATAAACTAAAATTTTCCCAAAAAATGAAATTTATGTATTCGAAGCTATAACAAGCATCGAATGTACTCAAAAATTAGTACATTTAACTTATTTTTGAGTACCTTTTTTTAACATTGTGGATAAACTAAAATTTTCCCAAATAAGAAAAGGGATAAAAAAAAAAAAAAAGAGATTCCATGTAGAGTTCCAAATACATCTCAATATTTTGAATACACACCATAAAAGCACTAATTAAAAAACACTACTCCTCCCCCACCCTAAAAAAATTACATGTCTTAGAAGTTATTTACGCTAAAATCGGAACTATGACATTCAAAGTAAAATCAGTTACACATACCCTTGAGCAACGAAATAGATGCACTGAAGTTTCAAATGCAAAAACAAGTTTCGTGACAAAGGCGTTTGAAAATAAAATCGCTCTCGCAAGAGTATCTTTTAAAAAAAATTAGGCAAATGAAAATTTTTATATAAAAATTTCTCTGTGATATCTTCATATATAGTTGAACATTTAGAAGTTAGTACTAATTGAAGACCTGAGTGTAAGAACCAGACAGCTCCAGTTTTCAAAATTGTTCAGGAACGACGAAAAATAATGTAAGTTTCTTGCATCGTATAATACAGAAGTACGGCTCCTTTTCCTGTATATCCCCTGCAGCCATTGATTAGAGCTGTATAGTTATTGAACCTATTTACAGATGATTTTTTATAGGAATAAATGTAAACGAAAAAATGAAAATCAGAAAAAAAGTGGAGCTATCTGGTTCTTGCAACACATCTTCAATTATAGCTTTTATATTAATCTTCTTATATGCTTTAATTGTTTACGAAATTGTGTTTTCCAATTAGATCTTGACAATATCAAGCGTCCGAGTGACAGAGGGGTCCACACCTTCGAGCATGAATGGTCTGTAGTAGAGAGAATATGACGTCATAATCGTGAAGCCCACATCTCAGAGTGAAAGGCCATATCACGTGCCATCTTCAAAATTATGAATTAAAAAGTACTCGCGATTGGCTGATGAATTGGGAAATGTGTAACAGTGAAAATTTAGGAATGGAACGACGTAATAAACCACGTGTCTGAGGCCATACATGTTGGCTTCACTTCGATGTTAGCGAGAGTGACGTCATGACTCCTCTACTACAAAGGATCCATGCTCGAAGGTCCAGACTGACTATACTCGGGGACAAGCTAAGTTGAGCCTAAAGCAACTGAATATTTATACATATTATTGCTTCGGTTTAAGTTTCAAATTAGGTTGTCCCCGAGTATAGCAGCGGTTTTATTTATTTTTACATGTTTGGGGGTTTGGTTTGGTTAATTAACGTCTCACTAGAGCTGCACAGTGGGCTATTGGCGACGGTTCGGGGTCTATCTCGAAGGAAAGACCCGGGGACACATACACATTCATTCATACCTGCACCTCGTTATTTTAGAACCATGGTCTGATGACGAGGAAACACCTGAACTGGCACCCAACGCCTTCAATAGACGTCGGGACTTTGGACCCCGATCAGAATTATCGTGCACCAATCCCGTATACACGCCGTTAATTTTTGCGAATGTTCTGGGCGACTTTTCTAGTATTTTGTAGCGAAGCTGGCAACCCTCCGATCACAAGATCACTACTTTTTACTTTTCTTTGTCAAGTCCATCCCCTGGCATCGAACCGGGAACATTCGTATTCCTAGCTGACGCCCTTAACCGCTCGGCCACGGATGCCTCGACATGTTTGGGGGAATTACGTCAGTTGCTTATTTACAGCACTGGCAGGATTGCTCATGAAGAGTTGTTCGCGGGGCGGATCTGAGGTCTATAGTGCAATGTCAGCAGGACACGGACGTATCTTAAGATATAATTAATTAAAGGTAAAGGACGTTTACATCTCCAATTCCATAACACTTCCCACTTCCATCTGCACATAAACTTAGAAAATGTTGTTGTAAAGTATTTGTATCCTCTAGATATCGATGACTGATTTCTGATTTGGGGTATTTCTTACGGTTTTTGAGTTATTTGCTAAATGTCATATACTTTTTTTTTATCAGTATTCTTAACTTTTTCTAAAGAATACAAATCTAAGACCAATATTCAAGCCACGTAAAAAATCATTTGTAAGAATGGATTTAAAAAAAATGTATCACGCAAAAACATAATGGCTTATCATTCCTGTTGAAAATTAATGTCAATTAGAACAAAAATTACAGGTTTTGTTGCCGAAACACCCTGTGATAACACCGCTATTGCTCAACTGATGGTAGTGGTTAAGTGGGATGGGACAGCTGATGATTAACATCAATTTGTCTTGAAGGAGAGCGTGCGCAAAGCTGTTAATGGTTTGCAACTCGATACCCCAGGAACATTTTCCCACGGCTAGATACAGAGTAGTATACTAAAAGTACCGTTTGCTATGTTCGTTATAGTAAAAAAGAACATCCATCCCATATCCTAACATACGATAACATCATATATATATATATATATATATATATATATATAACCTTCATCAAAATTTTGAAATTGAAGGTTTTATGCAGAAAAACTGCAGTTTTTTTGAAGATCTATAAAGTTAAAGGTTTTTGTTTCAATGTCCTTCACTGCAAAAAAAACCTTCATAAAAACCTTCAAGTTTTAATCATGAAGGGAAAATGCAGATATTTTAAAGGTTTTATGAAGAAAAATTAAAAACTTTAAAAAAACTGCAATTTTTTGTTTCAATATCCTTTATAAAACCTTCAATTTTAACAATTTTCATGAAGGTTTCATGCTGACTTTTTTTGCTGGATATATATATATATATATATATATATATATGTATGTACATGTACATGTAAGCATACGCGCCAGCACACACATATATATAGTTTAAGATCATCGCACTGAATGTATGCTATAAACGCATTCAGACTCTTGATATCCTGCACTTAACTAAATGATGTTTGACATCACAGACATGAGATATATAAAATGATAGCGAATAAATGATCCATGAAGCACAATATTTTAAACATATTCTTGGAGCGTTGACATCTGAATAAAAACCCAAACCAATATGTAGACAAGTTATGAAAAATGTCATATATTGTGTCTAAGAATTATTGTATTAAAATAGGTCATTTTTCATTGTATGTTTTGTTAATTTCATTGTATTATTGTACCACATTAGACCGTCAATACATACACAAACAAATACCTCGTATGTCAAATATACAATCTTTTGATGAAAACAGTTTTCCATTATAGTGATAAATGATTAAGTCCTTATCGAAAGTACGCAATAATTTTTTAACAAAGAAAGTGTTTTATGATTCGTAACCCCAGATAAATAATGCAGGATCCTCAATAAAACGCATATTCAAGGCATTGCAATGTCCTTTTGTATCCAATGAACCCTGCATAGTTGTTAATATATTTTAAGAAAATTTTAACTATACCTAAATACTTCAAAAGATTACCTTTGTGAATGGTTGATATATACACTACTTTCCGAAAGTTAAGCATGCGACACTAATTCTGAGTTTGCAAATGGATTGCTCGATTTCATTGATAGAAGAAGGGCATATGTAAATTTCCAGGTCCGTATTTAGGCATAGGCTGCAGCCTAAGGGCCCGCACAACACACACAAAAAGAAACCCAGACTATTGCCGAAAAAATTATTTAGAACGATCTAAATATTAACGAAAATAGCATACTACAATCTTTTTATGAGGGAGAAAACCTCTATTTTTCTTAACAGATTTGTATAATACCCAAATATTTTTATGTTCTTTTAAAAAAATATGTTTAATTTGTGATAATTACAATGGCATTGTTTTACTTTTTTAAGAAATCAGTTTTTCTTTAATTCAAAAAAAAATATTTTTGTTGTTGTTTTGAACCATTTGAGCGTAATATAAATACAAATGCAATATTTTATTATCATTTTCATAGATTCTAGAATATCATTACACATTGAGGTTCCTTGAAACCGTTGACATTTTGTAACATAGTATTGGAAATTTACAAAAAAACAGTGTATCTCAATTTTGTTTGTGCACTAAAAAATTATTTAATATACAGTTCTTTAAAATATATTTTTAAAAAATATTCCGACACCCCACCATTTACATGGAGTATTTCATACCCTCCTCCCTCTCCCCCTGTATTTCAATAAAATTGGAAAACGGTACCAATTTAATTCCCAACTACCTATATAACATCAAAAATAAGTTATTCGTTTTCAAAACATTAAAAAAATCCATTTAGGCTACCATAATACCCACCAAATAAATTATTTTTGATTCTTTCCTCTAAAAGGTAGATAGCCTCCCTAAGTGAAGAAACCTACACGATCTTCAACACATAGGAACCAGCAATAATTTATCATTAAGGAAGAACAATTAAGTCTTCGACAAGTCTTAGATGATATCTTACCCTTCTAAATAAATAAGTATACCTTCCGTAAGTTATAAATTTGGGCTCCATTGACAAGAGAACTATAAAAAAAAATAAGAAGATAGTAAAAAAGGCATTCCATTAACGTGTCTGGACACGCCCTCGTTGCGCATGCGCAGAATAGGGTGGTCACGCAGAGATTCTTTCAATAATTAAGTTTTAAGACGCGTCACGCTGGTTGTTCGTCGATAATCGTTTTCAACTTGAGATGCCTATAAAAAGATATTTCTCGGAAATGAAGGGACAATAGGTTTTGCGGTAAGTAATGTTAAAGAGTGGACGCCCATTTTGGTGTACTTCACTGATTATTTTGGGTTTTAATAGGTGGTAATGGATAAAAGACAAATGGAAACATTTTTACTATCTTGGAGACGTAAACACTGGCATTTCACATTTTATGATGGGCTTATGGTTGAAGTGAATGGACTTTGTAATGTGAAACTATGTCCAAACATTACTATTGCAGTTGTAATCTGATCGTATTATAATTTAAATACAAACTGTTAAAAACTGTTCATTGCTTTCTTAAGCAGTTCCTTTAGCTTTCCGTAGCTTTTAAATATTCAATTAATATTATACTGCGGCTTCGATTAATTGGCATAAGAGTAACTCCCCCTTAAACGGGTTCCAGCGAATTAACAAACGAGTTTGGGTGACTTGACTAACTGGCAGGGTTATTATGATTTTGCCCAACGCAAAAAAAACCAGTTGGGTTTCTCTCTATTTAAAAAAAAAATAAGTAAGCCCTAGGGGGAATTTTCAATTCTTTCTCTTTAGATCGTATCTCAAAAAGTAAAAATTCTAAAATTACGAAATTAAGTCAGTTTGTTAAGTAAGCCGAATGTATGAAAAATAAGCCGGTTGGTGGAGCCCCTTAGGTTTTTTTTTATAGTTTTTTTAAAGAAGACTTGAAAAAACCCAAGTGGTTTACTGACAGTTAACAATAAAAAGTTAATACACAAAATAACATAGTATATCAAAGTATTGATTTTAGATAACACTTCTTTTATTATTCTTAACGAACTTTAAAAAATTTTAAACTATACTTTTCAAAATACATTTATAAATTTAAATGTATAATTAAATGTAGTTTTTAAAATTATTCTTTCTAATTTCAATTTCTACAATTAAAATAATCCTGGTTATAGATCTACACAAACAATACAATTTATTTGGTTTGATGCTAATCTTTTTGAATTCCGTTTAATTTAAGAGACCTATATATTTTTACTATTTTTTTTGCTTTTCACTTCCAAATTTATTTCCCAGCTTTGACAACACCAGTCCAAAAGTTGAGTTTTAGGACGCATTTTTATTTAAAATGTTGTATTTTTTTAAACAACTTTATCTATTACACCATATCATTTGAAGTACATACATTAGTAATACTCATACTGCTCGGCATTTAACAGAACTGTTCTACTCATTTGTATAAAAGTTCTGATTTAAAAAAATTAATTCTTCTATTTTAGTTTAATAAACACCAAAAACCCAGAAAACGCCCATAAACACAAATAGACTGAGGTTTTCCGATCCTCCCACCCAACAACCGGGAAACCCTAAAAATTAGGATTTTCAAGTCCCCAAATTGGGAAAATTTATGCCCTGAAGAAAATTAATATTATTAGCAAATGAAAGCTACGGAAGATCGCATTCATCCATCTGTGAGAAAAACGAACAAAATTTATATTCCAAACAATTGCACGGTAACTTACAAATTGAGTGACTCGAGTCTAAAGAATTTGTCAGGTGAAAGAGAAAAATACGAACCAGTTTCCAAAGACCATAAAAAAATGTAGTTGAATTCCCTTTGAATGGAACGTCTAAACGCAGTAGAAAGGAAGAAGTCAAAATATAACGTCTAAACAACAGAGTAAAAAAATGGCACAACTCGTTTAGTACGCGTAAAAAAGTATATAAAGTGTGTAATATTTTTGGAAATTTCTACTGTACACCATCGAAATTTACTCTCAATCAGTAGTCTCATTCGATTTTGATTACTTGACTGCAAATACGTCACACATTTATGATTTTTAACCGACTGAACTTCATATAAAAACCGAAGAGCAAAACATTCAAAACGTGTTTTGTCCCAAACATCGGCAACAAAACGTCAATAGAAGAAACATAAACAAGCTGTTCCTTCTGACAGAAATTTTCACCGCAGCAGGGCCGTCCTTAGAGGTGTGCGGCGTGTGCAACTGCACAGGGCTTCGCACTTCTGGTGAGGATCCGCACTCAGAGGAAAAGGTGCAAAATATAAATATTAAATCAATTTAATTTATGTTTTTTCACGTGAATTTTTTTTTTTAAATCGACTACATGGAATCTCAGGATAGCAATACAATTCTATGTTTTCAGAGTAATCTATTCCAACCAATGATTATGTGACAAACAGCCAGGCCCGTCGCACCGGGGGAGGGAGGAATAAGTAAAATGTACTCATTTTTGATTACATTCGATTCTTATCATAGCTCCGAATACATAAGTTTCATGTTTGAAAAAGACATGTACTCAAAATTGGGTAACCTGAATAAAAAGAGCAGTTGCTGATCTACATAAGCTGCCTTCATAAATCAGTTTCAAATGTCGAAAATTACAACCAGGACTTACCGGGAATCGAACCCAATTCGTCTACCTGACGTCGTCCGCATCGAATATCAAACAATACTGCTAATTTTTGTGAAAGCACGATTACTTAAAATTGAGTACGTCATCGCTCATTTACGATGCGATTGTACTCAAAGACAAACGGATACGTCCATGTACTCATTTTTAAGCATATTTGTTTTACAGTATGTGGAGGGCTGAAGGAGCTCTGTTACTAGGTTCGTACCGGGCCCCGCGGTTTTTAAAGTCGGCCCTGCGCCGCCATGTGCGCCGCAGTCCCCAAAAGCGTTGCATAGTGTTTTTATTATTATATCCCATCTTATCGACGTTTCACGTAAAAACAAAATAGCCAAGTCCACGCACATTTCCTCACACTTATCGATTTCTAAATAACCCATTCAAAAATGCTATTCAATATGAAATGGATTACAATGGTTGCAGAGGCGTTCCATCATCCCCCATCCATCAAGATCGGTTATCCATCGACGTTCGAATTATTTCGGAAAGACACGAACCCCTCAAACGAGTTTTCATAGTTGTTGACAGATTAGGAACCGAGTCCATGGGATGAGTTGCTTTCCTCAATGGCGGCTCGCTTCAAGAAAGTAAATTGGAAAATTGTTATCCCATTTCCATTTGCCATCACTCGTATGAAACGAGTTTTCTTCTTTTTTGTTTTCAATGCATATTACTGAGATAGTCAGAGAAAGAATCGAATTCAAATGGGTTTACAATCAGGATGGGGAAGGGTTTTAATAGACAAGTGTATTGAAATGAGAGAACTGTATTTAAATTGGTTATGCGAAACCATTAACTATCAGGTCTGAAAGAGTATCTACTAATTTTTACTCAGTTATGAGTGTATGTATTCTTTAAAATTGAAACTCATATATTCGGTGCCACTATAAGCATTGAATGTAATCAATAATGAGTACATTTGACTTACTTTCAATTACCTATTTTTAACAGTGCACACACAATACGCTGACAATGTAAGGTGGACGTATTATTCTAAATAAACACAATATAAGACATTTACTATAAAATCTAATTTTGTCTCGATAACTTAAAACTGAGAACCAGGCCCGTCGCAGCCCCCCCCCCCCCCCTCCCCAAATTCAGAAAGACACAGTCTTTTCTAAGATGATAAGGAATGTACAGGAAGTTATAGAATGACCGACTCTTCTAAGCAAGGGAATAAAGGTTGATGGTACGATATTTTCTCTTGAAAATAGGAAACTGTCGTAAATACGACGCAGCTGAGACAATAACATGTATTCTACTTTACAAGCGTCCTCGATTCAAGAAATAAATTTAAAGCGGAGTAGATACGTAATGGAAACGATTTATTTAGAAAAGTATTTGACTCATCCCGGAAAAAAAAACTTTATCAAAGAAAATTTAATTGCTTTTGGTATATAAATATTAATTTAAAAAACACATTCGTTTCATATCTCACTTGCGTACATAAAAGTATGATGAGAGGCAAATGTGATCAACTTATATATTTAATTAGAATAAATGTTTAATAAATTTTAATATCAGTACACTAGTATAGTATATACATTAATGGTACCAAAGCAACAATGTAGCTAAATGTCTGCTGTCAGATTTTCTTAGACATAGGTCTCGGCAACAAATGACCTCTTAAACAAAAAAAAAATTCTTAAGGCAAAGATAATTTATAAATATATATTTGTTAACTTGAAAGTTTTAACTGTTTACTTCTTATTTCTAATTTTTAATGAGCATGTTTAGTATCATGTGTATTCAAAATGTTGTTTGAATTGTCGAAGTTGTTCATAGAAAAAAAAATAAAGTTCATTTGGAAAAATAAGTAACGAAATACGCATTAAAATGACGGATTTTAATTATTAAGAAATATCTCAAAATATCTAAGCAAATCTTAAAGAATTTTTTAAAAAGAACATTAAACACAAACAAAAATATCAAAAGAAATGAGTACGAATTTGAATCTATATTATTTTTTATAATTATTATTTTCCGATATTCAAAAAAATTCATGACATATTCATATTATCAAAAATAAATACGATTTTTTTATTAATTATTATTTTCCGATATTCGAAAAATTTCACGAAATATCTCATATTTCCAGAAAAGAAAAAAATTCTTGAAAGAATACGTGATTTTTAGTTGCTGTCAGGTTTTCCCACTGTTCTGCTAGTATAAAAGTCACCGCTATTGGACAGCATTGTTGCTTTTGGAAAAATGGTAAAGCGCAATTCCTATTGTTACAAGAACTATGACGAAAATAGGCGTGTCCGATAACTCCAAATAAACCACAATAAATACTATTTATCTCAATTTGAATGCAAACCCACACACAAAGTAGCCATACAACACAAAACATGCACCCACAACGTCGACATCACGATCTCCGATTGGATCTAGGACCTTCCATCAGTAGGAAACGCGCTCTGCCACCCAACATGGCTTCCGGACCGCTACAAAACAATGATGGCAGATTTGAAGCCATCACGCGACTCTGGAAATTGACATTGGATTGTCACATTACCGCAATAAAAAATAAAGATTGGTTGCTTCCCGGAACAGGTGGTTGGGGGCAGTAGTGCGTTGGGGAATCTATACCTGTGACAGGGCTTTTGCGCTTCATTTTTTTTACCGTCATTTTGGATTGAATAGTGTAATGGAGCTCGGTAACAGGTCTCATCTCATGTGTTCTGGTTTTGTCTTTGGTTGGATTGTTTGCGTTATCCTCTCATAACTTTTGCACAATAACGGTTAAACAGAGAGAGCCTTTAGAATTTAACCTATTCAGAGATAGAGCAGGTTTCGGAGTAAAGGGATAAAAGTTAGGTGTCATTGGCACCTAGCATTTTTTTTCAGTTACCAAAATGTTTTGTTTAGGCGTAATTTTAAAATAATTTAAGTTGCTTAAGTATGGCTGCCAATAGTTATTTATTGTTTAAAAACTGTGGATTTTTATTTAAAAATATATTTGAAACGGTTGTGGGATCGCCCTCTGTCATTATCCAAATTGGTGCTCACATTTTAATGTTATGTTTGGAAAAAAATAAGAAAAGCTGTGCCAACGAATAGGAAGTAATAATATAAGTTGTAATAACTTAATTCCTTTTTAACATTTCAACATAAAATAAATTGTTAAATATTCTGCTGAACTATTATTTGAACTTTGTAAAGTTCAATTAAGACTGGTCCAACAGATTTTTAAAAATAGTACAAACAAAATTAAGAGGTGTGTGGGGGGGGGGGGGGGAAGTAAATTGCAATAATTCAGTTCTTATTTAACCTTTGCACTCCAAGAACACTTTGCGATTTGTGTTCTTTCTATGGAACAGTTATTCCTCTTTACGTTGTTTTCCTCAGATTTTTTTATACTCATAAAGTTTAAAAAAAATCCTAATCTGTTTTGTATTTGCAAGAAAACAACTTGAAAAAAGGATTGATGTTCTAAACACAAGATCATGCTGTTCTCGATTATTTTAAAGAACAGGGAAACAAAAGAACTGGTCGTTATGTTGGCGCCTGAGAGGCGACATCGGAGTGCAAAGGGTTAACATATCGATATAAAATAAAAACGATCTTCTCTGCCACAACTACTTTAATCTTGTCAAGTTTCTTCATGATTGGTCAAATAATTGGCGAGATTAGCGGTGAAGAATTGCGATTGATACGTCAATTAGAAATCAGGAAAGCATTTTTATAATTATAACTCATCGGCTAAATAAGATATACGCAGGCAAACATAATCCTTCGTGTAATTTTATTAGAATTTAAACTTGCGAAGAAACCTAACATTTATTCATCCTTTCAATAGAATTGAAAGGTATTTTGTCTTACAAAAAAGGCGCCAAACTGTCGGCGAGAAAAGAGGTTAAACGGGAATAAAATGTTCGGAATACAATAAAAACTTTTAGGAGGTCAAAACTATTTTTTTTTTTTGGTCACAACTCTTTTGTCTCCGAATTGTAGCCTCTTAGCTCCCTCGTACTAAAGTGAGGGAAAGAAACGTCGTAAAAGAGGCAAACGTCGTAAAAAGGTGACAGCCCATTTGGGAAGTTGGGCTGCCAAATGTCCGACCCATTCCATCGATTGCGATTCTAACGGGGAAAAAAGAAATTTTCTTCCATAGCCTAGGTTTGCCAGATTTCGAACAAAAGCCAGATCAGAACATTTATTGACATGCCACAAAGTGACCGATATAAAAATAAGTGTTAAAAATAAGAGATATACAATAAGAGTTATAAAAATTTAAAAACTCCCAATATAATTGTTGTATTGGGAATTGTTTAAAAATCTGTAAAAACTTTAATGGTAAATAGAGCATATAAGTATGTTAGTTTTATAAAGTTTAAACTCTACTAGTAAAAATTATATACCTACCAGACAATCTATAAAAGTACAAACTCATAATACTTATTATTAAAAAAAAAACAGCTGATGTGTTAATCCTACGCAATATTGTAGTTATATTATCAAATTTTGAAACGGAATTTTACATTCCTTTTAAACGGCGGGTCCACAAGAAGACCGATGACAGTCCATCTGGAATGATTGTGCAAAAAACGATAAACGTCTCATGATCATACACAGTATTCTGATATTTTAAACTATTTTTATGGACCGACTTCAATTTTCCCATTTCACAAAAGTTGTACAATGAAATTACATCCCCTCTTAATTTAAGATGGTGATATCTGAATTACAACAATAAGTGAACACTCATCGTTTTACTCCTTCGAATGTCACATCAACTTGAAACTTGACATACTTACGCATTCCCGATTATAAAGAGATGTTTAGTTATTAGTTTGTAATTGATACTTTATAGTAATTAATAATAGGTTTAATTTTATATTGAAAAATCGGACAGAAGCTAGTTACGAACTCAGGTTATCAGCACAATGCTTTGATCACGCGCGTTATGGAAAAATATTTTATGAGATAGCATTGCGAATTAATGATCGATGTGTTATATTACTTGTCGATGTGTTATATTACTTGTCGATGTGTTATATTACGATGTGTTATAAAGAGAACCAATTTAAAACACTACATTCATGTTTTGCATTATTGAATTTAGAATAGTTACAACGACATAAAATCTTCATGTAACTAACTACATGTAAAGAAAATATCGTACCATGAAACTTTATTCCCTTCCTTAGATGAGTCGGGCATTCTATAACTTCTTGTACATTCCTTATTATCTTAGAAAGGGCTGCGTATTTCTTTTTAACCAACTTGAGCGCGCCAACCAAAACGGCTAAAAAGCGCCAAGAAGGAGGTTATCAATTCGTCTTGTATATATTATTTATGTATGTTCGTCCACGATTTATGTTCAAATTCAGATATTTGAAGGGAAAAAATGGCTGTTGGATAGGGAAACTCTCGCTTGGGAACTTTTTGTAAATAAAAATATCCGGGTATTCGTCATTTAATTAAAAAAAAAAAAAACGAGGCCTCCGTGGCCGAGCGGTTAAATGCGTCAGCTGCGAATACGAAGATTTGTGGTTCGATGCCAGGCGATGGACTTGACAAAGAAAAGTAAAAAGTAGTGATCTTGTGATCGGAGGGTCGGCAGCTTCGCCACAAAATACAAGAAAAGTCGTCCAGAACATCCGCAAAAATTAACGGCGTGTATACGGGACTGGTGCCCGATAAATCTGATCGGGGTCCAAAGTCCCGACGTCTATTGAAGGCGTTGGGTGCCAGTTCAGGGGTTTCCTCGTCATCTGACCATGGTTCTAAAATAACGAGGCATCGTTCCCGGGTCTTTCCTTCGAGATAGACCCCGAACCGTCGTCAA
The DNA here is from genome assembly GCA_963932185.1 of Troglohyphantes excavatus. Taxonomy (NCBI): domain Eukaryota; kingdom Metazoa; phylum Arthropoda; class Arachnida; order Araneae; family Linyphiidae; genus Troglohyphantes; species Troglohyphantes excavatus. Next base: position 41,386,894 of record OZ010671.1, read on the forward strand.
TAGCCCACTGTGCAGCAAAGTGCGGCGTTAATAAACCAAACCAAACCTAATTAAAAAAACTCTGTCCAGTTTCAAAAATTACATGCAGAAAACGGAAGGCTCCGTTATGGAAACATTTCTTTTATCTGATAAATGAATCCTTTTTATAATGTAAAATCAGTACTAACGTACTAATTTTATATTATAATTTAGGGCCTTGTAACTTTATGGCCCCTGCGGTAAAACACAAATGACGGCCATCAAACGGCCGGCAGTAAAACGAATCGACACAAAAATATGCTTGGGACTTAAAAAGTTAACCACACCCCCATAATCTGTTGGTCGACATTATAATGTCTCGAGCGTTAAAGGTTACAAGACATATTGTTCCGCTTTTAATCTATCATTGTCATCTATGTTCATTCAAACCACTATAATGGCATACTCCAAACTTGAATAAATTCATTCTACTACAAATGGCTCACAGCATTTAAATTAATCACGCCGTTTATGTTCGAATAGAAATCAAGATGGATGGCTTTTATCTTCAAGCAATTATTCAAAAAGTACAACACTTAATTGATCTTAATAAGCAGGACAACAAACGAAGACGTGCTTAAAATCTTCCGTTTAGATATGGCAGTGATCAATATATTGCATACTTCGGAGTGAAGGATATGTTTTAGGAAACACAATGGCGCTATAACTTAAAAATCAGATATAAATCTTAAATTCAAAGCGTGACAAGACAAATGCGCAGGAATGATTAAGATAAAGAATATAATTAGTTATCGTCTAGTAAACATGTTTTCTTTAAAATGGTAATAGTATATAAGTTTTACTATTTGTAATCGAGGTTAAGAGTTTAAGTGCAACCGCCACTAAAAATTAAAATTGCTTACTCTTAAAATAGCGTGAATATTTAGTCTGTTACGATATTTGTTTTTCAGTTCGTACGTACGTAGATCTTCGTTCGTACGTAAATCTTGTTTACATCTATAAGTGGTGCAGAAAGGGATAATATATGTTAAGCTTACTCTGCTAGTTGCTTTTGGACATAACCAAAATTCAATTAGTTTATCATCATTACAAATATTTTAAAGATTTTTTTCTTTCTGACCCTGCGGACCCCTAACATCGACCGCGGACCACATTTTGGGGACCATATAGAACTACTATCTCATAACTAAAATTTATTATGATATAGATTATATTCGATAAAATTTTTTACGTATTATTAAAAAAGATTGATAATTTAAAACATGGGCTAGAACTGAAAAAAAAAATTATAATTGCAGCTAATTAAAATTGGTTCAATGCAAAGCAGTAACTTTGAAGCTCGCCAATGTCGCGCGAAAAACAAAACACCCTGTAAAATCTCCATGCTCTTAAATTAACCCACACAAAACATTTCAGGTATCTCAGCACACACAAACCCTGAAAATGAATCAGTAGAAGAGGAAAACCGAATCGGTGAATGGGGCCTGAGTAAACTTCAGGTGCCATGTGGGCCTCCAGCCGGCCCTTCAGCTTTACCATGGAAATTGGGAAATTCGAGATGCCCGTTTGACAGCCGGTATGGATTCACATCTGAAGAGCGTTGGCTCAACAGGCAACAGCTCGATAAGTCCATGGCCATGGGTGGATGCTTCACGAGCACTGAACTAACTGTAACTTCTGAAAGACTCAATACTTGTTTCCTCTATGGGCGCGTTGAAGCCAATGTGGAAGCAGCCGTACTTAACCCAATTTTTTTAAAAGTATTTTAATGGTGTTTTCTAATACGATAGCATTGCAGAATTATTAAATGTATGTAAATATTATATTTTCTTCTTATAGAAGTCATTTTTATATTGCCAAATTAATAGTTTTTGATCTTGATTTTTAACTACTTCGACTTTAACTTGTAAATGACTTTCTATTTTAATAGCAGATTGCATTTAAAATGGGTTTCAAAAGACAATAGAAAAAAACCTTAGCCAAAAGCCATACGTCGGCTTATTTTTTACACGAAAAATATATGAAATATTGCAGTAAGGATAAAAGTGGGGTACAGTTGCTACCCCTGCAATTGGCTTCAAGTCAACAAAATGTCTTGCCCAATCCAGAAGTTACAGTTAGAGATCAGTGTTCACGAGTCAATGAAATGTGGTCGTTGGCTATTGACAAACTTAACAAAATTTGTCGTGGATTTTAATGACACCCAGATTATTGAAGTGCGAACAAGTTCAACAAATATTTTGTTATTTCTTACTCATAGTTCCTTCAGAGCGCGTTCATAGTTGCACAGCGAACGTTAAACAAAAACCAAATCACAAATTCAAATAATGGCGACCAACTACTGACTCCATGTCGTACCAAGTTGGTTTGTCTAAAAACACACTAGAGTGAACAAGTGGTGAAAGGAACAAAGCAATTCGCTACAATTTAATTATTGTTTACATTGATATTTGCTACAGTTATTTTTAATTTGTTTATTGTTTGCTACAGTTTATTTTTGAATCTTGACGTTTAATAGATTATTTCGTACAATTCACTATAGTAGAACTTTATAAACGTTCTATTAAATAACTAGAGTTTTATAAATAGCGCGTCTTATAACATTAAAATTAATTCGGCTTATTTTTTAGTTAGAGAGCTTTTGGCTCAATTGTGGTTGGTTGGGGTTTAGTGGTACAAGGGCCAGTTTTGGTCATGCTGCGCCAATGTTAATTGTAGACATGACATTACAATAGACAACTGCGTTCTGTTTCCTTGCGAGTGCAATTACTTTAAAATAACTTTTATTAATACTGTCAAGCAAGTCCCTCCAGTATAGATCATAATCTAATATGTTACGCCTTACGTTACGTAATATGGAAACTACTTATATTGTAGGAAGTAATAGGTTTTACCGGAAAATATTAGAAAGTTTACATACTTGCTAATATATACATTATAGTCATTTAATATAGAATGAATATTTAATGAAAATTAAGCAAATATTTTATTCTAATATGAAAGTTTTGAATACAGTACTTCTAAGAAACGTAATGTTAAGATTCTGGAGCTCGCCAAATATCCCAATCGTAGAAACATTTTTCGCCTAACTCCTAAATTATTGTAACGACTGATTTCATAGTTTTAACTATAAAATTTTAATTTTTATAGCATTTAACTATAAAAACTATTCAGCATGTGCTACTTGTGTCATGTATTTATTTCTAGATAATAACGTATTTTGGTAAGTTCAGAAAAAATCTAGTCAAGTTGTTTCATAAAACCTGACTAGGCTATTTTTTTTTGTCCAGAAAGTCTTCCATGGCTTCACGAACACTTATGTGGGGGCAATTCGTGTTAATCAACATTGCGTATTTTAAGTTAAATTATAACAAACTCCGTTATAAACTGCATAATACATTTGCATTGTTAAAATGCTCCATTTAGTAATAAGTTAGTCACATGCAATCCTTAAAGTTTAAATTTCTTACCTGAGGCAATTAGAAACAGAGGAAGATCAAAGAAGCGGGACAGCAATCTGCTGCATCAACTCTGTCGAAGATAGAAAAGATCTGTAATAAAAAAGGGTAGAAAATGAAGCAGCGTTAAATACATGATGAAAGAACAATAAAAAAAAACATAAATTATATTTAATTTTTGTAAAAATTCGTATTTTTAACACTGGCGTTTAAAAATTCAACAGAACATTTTGGTAACTTATTTTGAATTTAAGCACGCTGGGATTAGTTCAAACAGGGTTCCCACTCAAAACCTAAAACAAAATTCCCTGACTTTTCCCTGTTTTCCAGTAGATTAAAAAAAAAATTCCAGTATACGACCAACATCATTGTTATGCATGAAAAACCAAATACTGTCTTATGCAACAGCGTGTGCAGAGTTAAGTTTCTGTATTAAGCACTTTTTAACCCATCAACAAAATTTCTTAAGCACATGCGTGAACATCAGTTAGCTTATACTGCAGCAAATACCCAATTTATGTCAAATTAGCTAATGCTAAAAAGAATCATTTCAAAAAGCACACATGAAAATGTGCAAAATGTATTTGTTCGTCTATCAATCAATTTGAATTAAGGTGCAAGGCTCGCTTTTCAATCCCTTTAAATATATAGTTGTATAAAAAACCTTCAAAAAGTTAAATTAAATTAAATTTTTAATATTAAAATAAATTAAACACATAAAAGTTTCAACCCAATATTAATGCCTAAAATAATTTTTATCCAAACATAAAGAGATAAGCTACTTTCAAAAGTCAACGTTTTAACATAAAAGACAAGTCCCAAACTTCAACTTAGTAAAATAAATTTCATTTGTGAAAAATTAAAAAATTTAAAGCAATTTCGTTAACTAGTGCAATGCAAATCCTAATAAACTAAGAAGTACTGAAAAATAAGCATTTATTTATGAGATGCAAAAGGATTGAAAGCATTTCAACTGACCTCGCAGCAAATCGCATTTCGTGAATTTCTATAAATTGATGCTTTTCATTAATGGAAATAAATTTTAAAAAAAACAACAAAAAAACGACCTTTACTGAGGTCGCGCATTTGCCAGACACAACGAAATTTAGCATAGCCTTAAAGGTATAACAATCTCAACTTTAGAATAATGTCTCCAAATTAAAAAAAAAAAAAAATACGGAATTCCGGGTTAGACTACGAAAAGTAGGACCTATGAAGAGTTTGCCACAAAAATAATGCTCCCACCAAATTATTCAATAGGGGAACGATCCATTCAAGGAAACGGATGGATGTAAAGAAATTTATTTACATGATATGCCCACGCAAATAATGCATCATAAAATTCTGCAATAAAAAAAATCCATTTCGCAGTATATGGAATTAAAAATTAAAGAAAACATTTATTGTAGGAAATAAAAATCGGCAAAGGATCGTTTGGAAAGGATTGCATTCGGAAATTTGGCAATAAGGACAGCTGAAATATTCTTGTTGCATGGTATTAGAAACCAAAAACGTTTGCAGAAAACTAATGTTTGGTAGAGATGACTCCTAAAAAGATTCATTAAAAAATTCGGCAACAAGAAAGTGATCCCTTGCAGAAACAATCACGGTGCGCACGTCACCTACAAAGAGTATGCGCAGAAAAAGAATATATATCTACATCGCTTCCAAAATAATACATCACAAAATTCGGCAATACGATCATAATTTTTTTTTTACAGTATGGAGTTTAAGACAAAAGAGTGTAAAGAAAATAAAAATCTGCTACAAGATCATCTAGAAACGAGAGAAAAAAACGTACGGGTGCGGCGATAGCTAACGTAATATAGATTGTGACAATCATTATAGAAAGCGCACAGCTAAGCTATACCTATTGCAAGCGCACATTTTTCCTGTCATTAAAAATGATGGAAGAGTTAAGTATGACATCATCACTACGGAACATATTGAACGACGGTGAACGGTTTCGGTGACATTGAGAATTAGCCAACTGAAAAGAAATTCCCTGACTTTTCCGGAAATTGTTCAAATTCTGCGATTTTCCCTGACTTTTCCCGGTTTTTTCAACCCTTTTTCATTTTCCCTGACAATTCCCGGTTTTCCCGGTGCGTGGGAACCCTGATTCAAATCAGGATGCATAATTGGTTAAAAATATAAGCTTTCCTGGAAAATCCTGTTTTATAAAAGTAGTCATCCTTTTTGTAAATAACAATTAAATCGATTTTTATACATGAAACGTTTCTAAAATAAGCTACTTTAGGCATCAGGATCAAGACCCGATTAAGACATTGAAGCAAGAGAAACCCGCCTTTAAATAGGGGCCCTATTGCCCTCGAATAGACCATGGAACATCAAATTTTACTTTTTACTTGCACTCAAATCCTTGCCCCTGAATGGCATTAAAATGAAACATAGTATAAATAATATAACAAAATATATTAATAAGTAATGAGTATTCCTAATATTCCTCATGTTTTGATTTTTTCCTCAATATTCGAACGAATATTGAGAGGCAAGTTTCTTTATTAAAGTTTGTAATAAAATTTTGTTTTGGGGTGTTAAATATTTATATAAAATGTAAGATGTGCGGCACCTCAAAAATATAAAGTGTAACCGACACCTATTCTTTCAATGGTTTATAAACCATGTTACTTCTTTAGGGTAATTGATTCAGGCAATATACTAACTCCGCTACAAACAGCATGAATTACATAAATTTCGTCTCGTTCGATAGGCGATATTAAGCGGCGATGCTTGTAGAATCTTGAAACAAAGCAAAGCATGTACGGAGATACAATTTCTTTAAACTTCTGAATAGGAGTTTCGCGTAAAACCCTTCTTGCCGTACTCCAACACAGCCACATCCTATTCTTTCAATGATTTATAAACAATTATACTGTTAATTTTATTGCTTGGAATAAGCAATAAAGGAAATCGGTAAAAAATGAAAATAATTTGAAATTGCATAAATATAGTAATTTTGAAAGATTCCTTTAAAAGTTGTTATTTAATTGCAAAAACTGCAGTTCCAAACTATAGGGGTGGGGGGAAAGCAGGAAGGAGAGAGGGGGTAAACAAGAAGCCCTGTCAGTGGCAGATTATGTTATCTGTATCCCGAGATGCAATACGCCGATGAGTTTTTTTGTGCGCTCCGAACGGTTTTCAAGTTCTGCGCATAATGCAGCTGTTAACAGTATCCCAAGATGCATTGCGCTGAGGGCATCTTTTGTGCGCTACTGTGGCTGTTATTAGGTCCTATCATTCCCCTTCCATTATCTTTAGAGAAAAGCGGTCGAAAACTATTCAGAGTGACTCAGAGAAAAATATTATGTAAAAAAGGTAGACAAACGATGACCAGTTTTCAATGGATTTCGCAAGTACGGCCTTCGCCATAAGTAAACATTTCCAAATAATGGTTTGTATAATATGAAACGCGCGTGTAATAATCACTCGCCAAATGTTAAACATCATTATTGTTAGAGGATATCCATGCAATTTTTTTGTTGTCAAATTCAGAAAATTTGCATAACTAAAACATTTTTGGTAACTTCTCATACTCCCAATTTGTTTTATTTATTAGTTTTATAACATTTGAAAACCTTAGAGGAACGTGCACATTGTTTTTCACTTCAGAGACACAGCGGCGATCATGGATGACCGACAAACAAAACTAACCTTTAAGCTATCGTTCAACGTCACTATGTAAAGTGACCGGGGTGGCTCTTATGTATACTGCTACGAGTTAACCTGGGAATATTATTTGAAAGTAACGTAATATCTATTCGTTTGGTGAAGAATGCTTATCGAAGTCAGCTTATCAAAAAACATTACATTTTGTAAAAAAAAAAAAATTGCGCCCAAATAATAAAAATAATTATCTTATAAAAAGCATATCTATTTAAAAGAGACTAAATTATTTTCTAATCATTTTTTATTTTCTTATCATTTTATATAAAATTCTATGCCGATTAGCTAGCGTGTTAAGCCTTCTATCAATCAAATTGCATACATGGATGATTATCATCCAAAAAAACCAAAAATTGATCAGCTCGTATGAAATTGATCGACAAGTCTGACAATTAACGGTGTATAATCTTTGTTTCATATGTCTCTCGCAAGGTCCTATAACCATTAAAGTTCAATGCTCGCTCCTAACAGTCGGATTTACATTAGAAAAAGTCCATCCTCTAAGTATACACGCACACGTAAGTCAACGTTTCCGATTTAAGACTGTTGTCTGTGGATTCCGTGTAACTATGGCAACCCAGCTGCATGTAGAGATGACACGTGAGTGAATATTGGTCAGAGGACTCTTTGAAGCCAAAGGCAGCAGATGAGCAAACAATTTTATGGTAGGAAGGTAAACGAGAGAGTGTCTATCTTTCTCACGCAAACTGCATGAAAATGGATGGAAAAAGTGTTCTTGTGAAAATGAGTTTAAAACATTTTTCGAGAAATAGGGAATTGTGAAGTTCTCGATAAGAGCACAAAAGTTCACTGTTAAAAATAGGTACTCAAAATTAAATAGAATGTACTCATTTTTTAATACATTCGATACTATTTTTCCTGCAATTTTTTAATATTAAATAAAAATTAAATTGATTAAATAACGTAAAAGTATATAGACTACAGTCGTATGAACAGATTTTTGCAAATTTGCGTTTTAATTGTTTTCAAAAACTTATTTGAAGTTCATAACGTAAAAAAATATTCACACTTTTATGTTCGTTAATTGGTAAAAAAGTAATTTAAGACTTAATTCAAAAAAGCTCTTCATACGTTTATTAAACAAATATTAAAGTATCAAAGACCTTAAAGTTTTAAGTATTTTTTTTAAAAAAGTCTTAGCATTTTAAACGTGACCAAAATTATCAAAAAAATATTTTGACTAAATAACGTATATTGTAACAGATTTTATAAGTAAGTAGGCAGATCATAAATTATATATAAACATGTAAAAAATCACATTTTCTTTTTCTTCTACTGCTTTCAAATTTTGTAATACCTTCTTATACGTATGTCAACGTTTTATGCAAATAAAAAATTTAGTATTTTTTTTTCGGAATTTGGGGCTTGGGTCTGGCAGTAACAAAACTTATGAATTGCACTTGAAATATTTAGTTTTTGAACTCTACAATGGACATGGTACCCCTTTTAATCTCTCCTGTAAAATCTGAGTTTTGTAACATATCCCCTTTTTACAAATGCCGATTCATTTGAAATGTACCCATTTATACGAATAGTAAGCTGAAATATTCTTTGAACACTGTATACTTCATTTTGCATAGATAGTTATCAACAATAAATTTAAAGTTTAAAATATAATACTATGTAATACAGTAACGATAAAAAAAAGTCTGAAGGAAAAAAAATCATTTTTTAGTGTTTTGAATTTAAGAAACTAAATAGGATCGCTTCAATACACAAACCACACATACAAATTAGTTCTATTCTCAATCAAGAGATAATCTGGAGCATTCCTTGTCTTCGCAAAAACTTCCCTACTGTACCTCTAACACGAATTCGAAGTTCACGTTTAAAGAGCAGATGTTGCAACTTTTAATTTGGGATACATCAAAGAACACCCTCTCTTTAATTGACAAGAAGTGCAATACATAAAGAAATATAAAGCCGAACCTAATTAGCGGAAAACAACCATGAACGAAACATGGGGCAACTTTAAAGAGCCCACCCAGGTTTTTCGTATATGTAGCATTAAAACTTCTTAGCTCCGAGTCGGTATAATAAGTTAGGAAGACCGAGCAATAAATTTTAGCTATAAGATAAAGTTATATTTATATTGATGAGATATGGGCTGCTATTTTATGGTAGCAGGTATAATCTGCCACCGATTAAAGGATTAAAGGTTGGTGTTGTCTAGAACAAGATTGTAATAACGCATAAAATGATTAAAACTAATCTTTTAAGAAAACGAAATGTAATGAATTGTCACAAACTATAATTTTCACGAATTTGACTTGTTAAAATTTTAAAGAGCTTTGGCAAATGAAATGTATTAGAAATATTCAATGATGAGTTATTTTACGAAACAATTATAGTTTTTTTAATTAAAAAAATATTAGAAATTACTTATTTTATCATAAAAGAAATATCGTCGGTTTAGAAGAAAATATTTAAACCAAAGATTTACCAGTCGTAGTTGGGGAAGAAATAACAGCGATAAACTTCGAAAAGTGAATGGCCTTGGTGCTGAATTCTAGAGAGGAAAAAAACATTGACCATTGGTTTCGTCGTCTCTTTGGTTAAATCTTTGGTTTATAAATATAAGTGGTTTTATTTCTAAGCCGACGATATACTAAAACAATTCAAAATTTAGAGCTTGCACATCGTCAAGCAATCTGCAAGATTAGAATATCTAGAAATTAAAGGTATCATACAGTGGTACCAGTGCAGTTACACAAAAATGTTTTTTTCTGTGAGGGGGGAGGGGTTAAAACAAGACATTTTCCAACTTAACAATTCGAAATTCTCAACTCAACTATTCGAAATTCCCAAATCAACAGTGCTGAAAATTCCAGCTTCCAACTTATAGATATTTAAAAAAAAATTTAATATATATTTTAGATAGTATTAAACAGTTCTCTCACAAGCATTGATTTGTTGCGCCCATATTCCAATGTCCGTTCAGTGTCCGTTCTGAAGTCTAATTTAAATGTAATCTTACAGGTTGGGCGATTTCTAATTTTTCCTAGCTTTCATTTGTTAATAATATTAATTTTCTTCAGGCATAAATTTTCCCAACTCGGGGTTTTTAGAAATTGAAATTCCCAACTTTCAGGGTTTATTATTGGGAAACGGTATATTTTCAAGGTATAATTCGATAGAAAACGAACTTTTATAACATAATCTGCAATAAAACTAAAATCGCCAAATTTCGACTTGCGTCCGTCTGGCCCTGAAGAACAGATATAACAGCAAAAAAAACACGAAGTTTTCGTTAAAAAATCTGAAATATTTTTCATTACTCCAAGTATTTCCCCATTGTGTTTTAACGAAACCCAACCCATCGCTTGCCATACCTCAACATTAAATATTTAAATAATAGGTGGTAAACTACCTTACTCTACCAAAAGGAAAAAAAAGATGATAATAGGCGTTGAGGCGGAACTGTCTCTTCGCGACAGTTCAAGGCCGAGATGCTACCAGATCAACCCCCTTCGGGGAAACTGGTGCGAGCCTGATTACAGAACCCACTTTTGTTCTTGTTTTCGTAATCCGAATGGCTTCAGGAGAACGAATTAGACGAGACAGGCAATGGCTTGGTTCCTTGCCATCAAACTTTATTTTTTACTACTGGACGCACGTGGACATACGGCTACGAGTGCGACTCACGAATATGACAGTACTTGGTGCGGAGGATCCCGATTTACCATTAATAATAACAACTGGGATAATAATTTTAACGAGACAGATCGAAGACGTTTCGCAATTACAGTATGGCATTTTAAGGAATATCCAGTGGTTGGATCTTGGGATTCGTAAATTAAGTATTTACGAAAAAATTTTGGATTTTTGAAATAAAATAATGTGTTCCGAAATCAAATTGCAGCGATTAATTTGTAATATCTCCACCTTGGTAAGAAAGAGTGGATGTCTTAACTCAATACTGATTGATCGGATAATTTAAAATGTAATGACATTTTAACCCATTAAGGATAGGCAGGCCCGTGCGTAGGGCGGGGTAATGATGTTCGAAAATATACCTGTTTTCGTTCAGGAGGGGTCTATAACCACCTCTATACAAGCTTCGGATTATAAATTGAAGACTTTTACGAAATTGTTTTAACGAAACCCAACCCATCGCTTGCCATACCTCAACATTAAATATTTAAATAATAGGTGGTAAACTACCTTACTCTACCAAAAGACTTAAGGTAAGGAATCTAATTGAGATGTTATACCTTTAACTGTTTAAGACATTTATCGTAATAACATATTCATCTCGATCAGAATTAGTAAATTGTGGTTTGATTTGTATGCGTGAAAAAATACGCAAGTACATTATTAAAAACTCATTTATTGTATTTTGATTCTGGAAAGAGTTTATATGTCTTTCAAACTTCAAGTATTTCCCCATGGTTTTTTTTTATTATGTGGTACAAATTTTAATTCCTCAATTTTATAGAATTAATCGAGAGTTGAGAAGTAGGCTCCTGCTTCCGGTAAGAGGAAGCGCTCTAATTGGCTGTGTGTTGTTCTATTTGGATTTTATGATAACCATAGAATTCTTGAAAGTAGTCAACCCGGACCAGGTGAGCATTGATCCCACTTCTACCCAGAAACAGATGCAATCTGACATTTCATGTGTTGTCTCCATAATAAATACACCATTTTTAATAAATCACTACTTGCTTACACTGTCATTCCCAAATTAATCATAGCCAGCTTCCATCCATAATAAATTAAAACACGATGTCTGAATTCACGATAGAATACACGAAAATAACCAGGCTGCCATAAACGATGAAAACAATCTCAAAGGAAAATATGAACGAAGCAATGCATACGCCTCAATGACCCCTGTTGTTTGTTGATCACACTTTTGTAAACTTGAATCCCATGAAACACGGCTTATTTTCGAAGAGCAGGTGGACGATAACACGATTCCTGCTGCAGCTTCCAGAGTTGGTAGCCACGTGTGCATCCAGCTCAAAATGTTGTTGAGGTTTATATAGACATGCTCAAATTTTGTTTATATATTGTACACCAGTCTTATGTACTCTAAGTAAAAACTTAGGGATTTTATATACTACTAAATGAAGTATCTGGCGTTGCCCGGGCTTTACGCAGAGTGTCGGCAGATTTCTTACCGTGGCGCCATCTGGCGGTTTTAGTAAGAAGATAGTACTGCTTTACGGGCTGGGAAACGGGGATGGAGGAGGTTTTTCGAAATATCATGTAGACAGTTACCTTACTCTTGTTTTTAAGGTCAAGTGAGCAAAATTTCATCAACCTCAGAATCATACTGTGAATTTCTATAAGAAATAAACCCCCATACAGTCTTCTTTCTGTATATAGATTGGTTCTAATTATAAAGCTGTGTCATTCGCGTAAGAATTTGTAAGAGATAAAATAAACAGTTGTTTACATTTTTGCTATTATACTAATTTTTGTATTTCTACATGTTTAGCAATATCTTTTCAAGTCAATTTTTTTAATAAAATAATTCTTAATTAGACGAATGAAAATAAAAGCCGCATTATCAAGTAATATAAAATAATACAAAACAGCATTAGTATTACTCTAAAAAGGAAATTAAACTTATTTACGCCTCTGTTTAAAAAATGAATTGCAACCTAATTTTATTTAAAAAAAAGTGTACTAAAGAATAAACTTTTTATGTCCGGTGAAACGATCATTTCAAAGAGCGTAAAAGCCTTCATTATAAGCTGATGGTGAGTAATTGGTAAATCTTCAATGGCAATTTTCGCAAATAATAATCTTTCATGTTCTTTTTTTATGAAAAGAAAAAGCAAAAATTGTTTTTATGCAGAGACAAAGAAAGGACTCATTCACATTTAGTAACAGTACAATAGAAAAAGCAACGGTTATTACATGAAAGAAAATGCTTTCTAACGTTTTTGTGTGTATTTTTTTTACTTAGGATTGGAGATCAGGCAGGACAAAGCCTTTTCAGTTGCCCATTCACACACGGTTGAGGAGATTAAATATTTTACTTATTTACCTACTGATTATTACGCTTTTTATTTCATCAAACATTTCCGAATAAGGTGGATTTCTCTTATTCAATTTCTGAGTAAGATATCTCTTCTAGTATTCACTGAATGATACTTAACCATCTGCTCTCTAAGAACATCTTTAAAATTTGCGTTCTTTTTAAGGAACAGTTATTTCTCTTTCTGTTATTTTCCACAGAATTTTTTTTAAGCTCATAGAGGGGGTGAAATCATAATCTGGCTTTGGATATGCGAGAGAATAAGTTGAAAAAAAATATCGATGTTTCTTAAACTCAAGACCGTGCTGTTCTTATTTATTTTAAAGAACATGGAAAAGAACTGGTCGTTATGTTGCCGACCGAGAAGTGACAGCGGAGTGCAAAGGGTTGATGATGAATAATAGCACGATCACAAAAATACAGAACTTTGAAGTTCTTATCATTACAATCTGTATGTTCAATTACGTATTCAAGTCCGATAAAACTAAATTTAAATATGCATTTATTTACATATATACTTATACAGTTATGTATATGGGTCATTCCATACGAAAACACCCAATTGAGAATAAATTTGTTGCTCCATAGTCACGGATTTTTTTTAAATTTATACCACTGTTGGATATCACATTCAAACCACCAAATCTCAAATATTTTTAAATTTTATTGAAAAGAAGCTGAGTTATAGCCATTTGAAAATCAGCCTTTTTTTTTTAAAAAGCGGCCATCTTGGATTTACTACAATGTCTAAAAATGCTTGTAATATGAGAACCAGAGGATCAAATTCAACAAAATTGGTGCCAAATTAAAGAAAAATAAGCAAAGAACACATATTTAATATTTAAACAGTTTCAGTTATTCATTTTAATAGTTTTTACTATACTCAAAGTTAAAAAAGTGCTTTAAAAATTGGTCAGGTTTGAGGGGCCATAAAAAAAATGGCTCACTTTTAATTTTGCTATAACTTGGTAGATATATTATTTGATATATCTACATTTAACAGAAAAAAAATCTAGAGGGTATTATTCTTCATTGCAAAAACAAGTCATGCCAAACTTACGGCCATAATTCTGGAAAATGTTCGAGAATACCAATTACATTACAATTTTTAAACAGTAATAAATTTAATAAAGCTGAAAAATAATATTTAAACATACTTTTTGTAGTCTTCAAAAGTCAATATATTCAATCTAGTTACAAGATTTGAATAAAATTTCAATTGATTTATTCTCTATGTCTGTGATCCGATATGTTCTGCCTGTAGTTGTCATTGGAGGAGTCACAGGTTTTATTATGTGTTCATATGGAATCAAACATATCTATATGTGATTTGGCCACATGTATGAACTACTTGGGCCATGAGGATGCATGAATATAATTTTATAGTCATCGTATTCTTCGGAAAAATCCAAAATTTTCCCAATCCACCAGTTATTTCCATAAACATAGGCAACATATTGTTCTTTTTTCAAATGTAATGGCTTTATATTTTCTTCAATTGCCATAGTAGCTATGAATGTTGATGATGAACCTGATACCCTGGAAATCCTTAATTGTGATTGATTTATCGTTACAAAACAGTGATTTGTTCTAGTTCCTGGGATTATGTCGGCTAAAGCATATCTTTTTTCTAATTTCCGACTGGCAACTTCAATCTCAGATTTTCCCACAAAGAACACTGTAACACCTTTAATAGATTTCTTCGAAAAGTTAAATAAATCTATTGGGTTTAGTATTGTGTTTTCATGGGGATGCTGAAGACTTGACCTGGTGGCCAAACGTTTTATGGTACCACCAATACCATCACAAGCACCCTTGCCATGACAAGATGCAAAAAAGTGCCATTCACCCTTAATACCATAGTCATTTTCATGATGACACAGATTTACAAAGTTTTTGTAATTTTTATACTGTGATGCGGCTCCATCACTTAAGTATTTTATACATTTTATTCCTGGTATTAAGCTTAGCAAATGATTAACAATAACATTCTGGAAAGCCCAGAATGTTGTTGTGTCATGTACAAGATAGTCACTGATTATGCATATAGAAATAGTTTTTATAGTTCCTGTACTATCTTTGGTATAGACGAGAAAAGGGTGGATTGTAGCCTGTTCTTTTTTCCAATGGAAACTTTGAATAGCATCTTGCACAATACACGTTTAATTTTCAGAAAAATCTGCAACAATAATGGCATTATCTGGCAATAACTCAGCCTTAGATTTCTTAAAGTAGTTACTCTGAGCTTTTGTAAAAAATTTATGTGCACACAAAGAAATCAATTTCGCAATTAAAGTATCAACAAATTCATCAACTGATGTAGTAATTGTTTTCAACTCGGCAGGATCAGTTTTATCCCACTGTTTGTAAGTTACTTCAATACTAGTCTCTAAATCATCATAAAGCATTAACTCTTCCTTCAAAATGTTTGGAGAGGGACACTTATTACACCTATGTACCATACATTTTTCTGATTCGGTAGAACATACAAGTTTTTTCAATAATGACATATAGTCTTTGACATAAGTTTGACATTTTGATGATAAAGACAAACACACACAGAATGAATACCTTTACTGGAAACCGTAACACATTCTCGTGGACGTAGATTACAAAATTTTGATAACCCAATGATTAAATCAGGATTATGTTCCTTAAAAGCAATATACAGTTCTTTTAAATTATGCAAGATTAGTCTCTTGTTTTAATATTCTTCCATTTTCAGTTGGAACAGAAATGCAATCTTTCTTTCCGGGGCATATCCGACTATTGCTGTCATCGTTATAAAAATCAATTACCTTATTTTCAGTATCCAAACTTAATTTGACACTTTTTCTCCCACTGGGTATTGATAATAGACCTTGTCCTTTTTTTAAGAATTTAGATTTTTTCACTAAATATTCTGTAGTGCTAAAATATTTTTTTATTTCTACCGTTGTCCACGAATCTGGAACTAATGTTAAAATCTGAACCTTTTCGTTAAAAGATGCATTCCTAAACTTATGCAATAATTTTTCCATCATACATATGCAGTCTGAACATTTACGTTTCTTTGGCTCAAGTTCATTTTGATCATTAATATTCTCGATTCCTAGTATAGTGGCTGCTTTAGTAGCAACACATTTCGTTAACTTTGTAACTTTATTTTGCATGTAATTATATTTTCTCTTAGAGCTTATTCTACTCACCTTTACTGGTGATATTTCTAATATTTCACAGCTTTTATCCAATTGCTCTAGCAACAGTAAGGAATCATTGAAATCTTGATCATCGGTGCTTTGTTTTGCAGGGTTAGGAGGAGTAGACACTATGTCAGCTGATGAGTTATAAAACGAATAACAAGTAACATAGTTTTTTCCCTGGTATCAGCTCTTCCGGATTTGACTCTGATAGTTGTAGGGAAATTGTTTTTAAAGATTTTGTTCTGTAGTTGCCAGGATGGTTATTAAGTGGGTCACAACATGTTCTCTGTCTCAGTTTGTACCATTTCAAGTAATTATCTTTATGAGTCTTGCATATCTTTCCACTAACATAACATTCATTATCGATTTCCAAATAATGTAATCTCCTTTTTAGTAATTCCAAATCATTCGAAGACAAGTTAAGCACTGAATCGAACTCATTATGCAATGTCACATTAAGTTTCTTACACACAAAACAAGCCATTTCTGCATTACACTTAATATTAAACTACAACACTGTAATACCTAGACAGAACTAACTCAAATGAGCTTGATCAAAAAGGGATTACTCACACTTTGTGTAAAAGATGATGCAATATTGATCTGATTGGTTACAATGTAAACAAAAAAAAATTCCAAAACAAAAGACAATTTAAGCACTGAATCGAACTCATTATGCAATGTCACATTAAGTTTCTTACACACAAAACAAGCCATTTCTGCATTACACTTAATATTAAACTACAACACTGTAATACCTAGACAGAACTAACTCAAATGAGCTTGATCAAAAAGGGATTACTCACACTTTGTGTAAAAGATGATGCAATATTGATCTGATTGGTTACAATGTAAACAAAAAAAAATTCCAAAACAAAAATGATGCAATGAGACTTTGACCTTGCAATATGTTGCAGAATTTCATCATATGTAATGTATAGCATGCTCTCATAGTTGAAAAATAGAAAAGTGTAAAAAAAAGCCAGATTTAGCAATAAATAACCAGAATTTATTGCAAATAGCACTATTTGGTTATAAAATTGAGAACTTTTTTTATATCAACTTTTTTTTACAATGAAGAATAATACCCTCTAGATTTTTTTTGTATTTAATATAGATATATCAAATAATATATTTACCAAGTTATAGCAAAATTAAAAGTGAGCCATTTTTTTTATAGCCCCTCAAACTTGACCAATTTTTAAAGCAGTTTTTTAACTTTGAATAGATTAAAAACTATTAAAATGAATAAATGAAACTGTTTAGACATTAAATATGTGTTCTTTGCTTATTTTTCTTTAATTTGGTACCAATTTTGTTGAATTTTATCTGCTGGTTCTCATGTTACAAGCACTTATAAACGTTGTAGTCAAATCCAAGATGGCCGCCTTTTGCGAAAAATGTCTAATTTTCAAATGGTCATATCTCGGCTCGTTGTCAATAAAATTTAAAAATATTTGAGATTTGGTGGTTTGATTGTGATATCTAACAGTGGTATAAATTTTATTAAAATCTGTGACTATGGAGCAACACCCATTGGGTGAATTCACATGGAATGACCCATATATAAAACTAAACACAGGGTGGTCCAAAAAAGAATTTTTTTTAAATGTTCACATGCTAACCCCAAATATATGTACTCACCCTAAAGCAATACTGCATAACAAAATTAAGTTTAATTTAAATATATTTAAGGATAGCTCAAGGCATTTAAAGTTTTGCATTACACTCCTATGCACATACCACATGAGTACATACACATAATACATGCAAAAGTCGAGCGTCTCCCTATTCTTGTTATAGGACACAATGTTGAGAAATTATAAGGTGTTTCCAAACTTCCAACTGGTTGTGGAGAAGCATTGGCACACGCAATATTGCAAACGCTCAATGATTGGGAAATTGCCGACTGCAAGTTCAATGCATGTGCTTTGATATGACTTCCAGTGATATTGGCATCAACATTGAAGCCAGAAGCTGTATTCATATATTTTATTTTAAAAGAGTTATAGTCTCTAATGTTGATTCCAGAGTTATTGGAAGTCGTATTAAAGCACATGCCTGGTGGGCAATTTTACATTCATTGAGCGTTTGCAATATTTCAGCCAGTCGGAAGTTATTATTATTGCCTCGATTGCTATTGTTGCCAGTTGGAAGTTATGCCATATTGCTTCCCTACAGCCAGTTGAAAGTTTGGAAACACCTAATAATTTCTCAACTGTGTATGTCCTGTAACAAGAAAAGAGAGACGCTCTACTTCTGCATGTATTATGTGTATGTATGAATTATATACATGTACTATAGCATTATAATGCACAACTTTAGATGTATTAAGCTACCCTTAAATATATTTCAATTAAGCTGAATTTTTATTTTGCAAGCATGTTTTAGGGTGAATACAAATATTTGGAGTTAGCACTTGAACATTAAAAAAAAAAACTTTTTCTGGACCAACTTACTAAACATAATACAGATATATACCTATTTACATATACATGCTATGCCTATTACTCATTTAAATGATAAAAATTATCATGAAAAAAGGCAGTAATGACAACCTAAATTTATGGACATCAATTAAAAATGTACCAAAAATATCAGAAGCTCATTCATTAAATTTTATTAAACGGAAACGATAAACGAACCCATCATCTTAAAACGTGCAGCAACTTATAAACAATAAAATATTCACTTCCCATACTGATAATCAAGCATGTAATGGCCATTATCTTCTAAAGAGATGATTTATTTAGTTTTTATTAATTCATTCTGGAGCCATTCCTGGGTGGTCTGATGTAAGTGAATTGAATATAGACTGTGTACACGGTTGCCATATGTTTACTGATGAAATACTGAGATCTGATACATGTCATTAAGCATGTTAACTAATATTTTATGTTCTCTTTTCTGGATGTTTTAGGATTACTTTACCTCCTTTGCGACAGAATCGAAAGGCTTAGGGCACGCCTCTTTACAAGTAATGTTTCTAAATGGAAAATAATAGCAGGTAATACTGGTAGCTGTTACTCAAAACAAATAAAAATATCAATTATTATGTGACCAGTAAGATTTACTACGATGTGTTTATTGTTGTTTTGTTTGAAGTGTTTTCTGATTTTCGCAGTCTGTTGTGGATGCTAGAAAAACAAATGGTTCAATAAAATCACCAGTGGTCAACGAACAAAGGTTAGGGAACTACTGAATTTAGATCATTTAAGCAAACGCTTGATTTGTGTATTTTTTTAAAACTTTAAGTTTAGTTTAATAGTTACTAAATTCTACTAACAGAACATTTTGATAATGAAAGACAGATAGACATTTTATGAGAATTGACAAAAATTCAACTTTTTAATTTTACATGTGCTTTGAGACACTATTATAAATATAAAGACATTATAAAACTTTAAATTCTATCAATATATCATTTCAGAAGGTAGATTTTAAATTGAAAAAAAAATAATGAAAAGATTCTTGTTGATAGAAGTACGTAAGCTGAAAACGCCTCTATTATGATACTAACATCACTGTTTCTATACCAAATAAAATTGGTGATTTATCGTAAGCAAAATAATTTATTATAGGAGCCTGTCAATATGAAAAACGACTGTTATTACTCAACTTGCTTAAAAACATCATTTAGGAACTTTGCAAACATTTATGACAAGCATGCAAAAAAAAAAATCATTATAATCTAAAGACCCGATACAAAATAATTTGTTAATTTTGCACTGAAAGAGGCAACAGGGTTTTTTCTAGTTTTTGCTAAGAACATAATTAACGAAGCAATGGAATTAGAAATACACTCAACTTCTCATTTACTACGATGCCGCAAGAGTTTGGTTCATCAGTCGCAACAGAAAAAGGAGGAGCCCATCCAAGTCTTTTTTTCATTTGTTTCGGAACTTGGCAGTTTTCTTGTAAAACTTCCACGACAGACAATATACAAGCCTCTTTCTTAATGATGTTATCAAAGGAACAGACAGCCAACCATTTAGAATCTAGTGCTGCTAGTGTATGCTAGAAATAAAAACACGCCTTTTACAGACTACCTCTTTTTTTTACCTCCAATTAGCCATCGCGGCAGTGACAATTAAGTAAAAGAAAACTGTCCAGTGAATTAATAACTAACGCTCACTAATAAGCCAACCATTTGGTAATAGCACAAGAGCAATAAGTGAAAGCGGTCCTTACAAAGACACGTCCAACTTTTAAATTATAGGTCTTCCATAAGATACAGACACATACAAAATCACTTATTGTGACAAACGAGATACCTCAGTAATTAGATTGTCTGGATGTGTAGTTTCTCATTCTGCCCCATAGTTCTTTTTGTACTACTTTCTCAGAAAATATTTTTCTTACTTGAAGATAAGTACTGCAGACAGAACAAAATTGGTTTGGCTCGTATATTGGCGAGTTTTGCACTCACAGACATTTGTTGGAATAGATTCTCATCGATGAACTCTAAATGTAACTTCTGGAACGCTCAACACTTGTTTCCTGTATGGGCGCGTTGAAGCCAATGTGGAAGCAGCCATACTGTACCCCAATTTTTTTTTTAAGTGATTTAGAGGTTTTTTTTTAATACCATAGCATTGTAGAAATATTAAATGTATATAAATAATATATTTTCTTCTTATAGAATTAATTTTTATATTGCCAACTAAATAGTTTTTGCTCTTGCTTTTTAACCGCTTCGAGTTTCAAATGATTTTCTATTTTAATAGCAGATTGCATTTAAAATGGGTTTCAAAAGAATATAGAAAAAGCTTAGCCAAAAGCACATGTCGGCATATTTTAACATGAAAAATATACGAAATATTGCGGTAGCAATAAATGTGGGGTACAATTGCTACCCATTCCATTGGCTTCAAGTCAACAAAATGTCTTGCCCAATCCAGAAGTTACAGTTAGAGATCAGCGATTCTCATCGATAAAAACACCAGCCGATTGATATGACCTTGGAACAAAGAAAGTCATAAAAATTACCAACCATGCATCTTGATAAAAATTACCGACTGGCGTTGGTAATTTTCGGTTTGTTTATCCGTATAAATTATCAGCCCTCATACTGTAAATAACTCTTCTGTGTATACCGACATTTAGTGGGATGAATTAGGGCAATTTTTTAAATACATATGCATATTCGAATTTCTCCTAAAATGTGACAAATACACTTCTACGTAATGCATTTCAGTAATCATTACGTGGAAAATATTTTTTTATTTATCATTCGAAAATCATCTATAAAGAAAGTGATAGGCCCAAACTCAGGTATATGGCTACTATTTTACCAAAAATTATAATTATGGAATTTTTGTTTAACGTTTTGCCTCCGTGAACAATTTTTTTTCTTGCATTTGTTAAACTGTTACATAAAATAGCTTTTTGTGTTCTATTAAGACACACTGTTAAAAATAGGTACTCATAAATAAGTAAAATGTACTTATTTTTTAGTACATTCGATGCTTATCTTGGCTCCGAATACATAAATTTCAATTTTGAAAAAAATATATACACAAAAATTGATACAATGAGTAAAAAGAGCAGATGCTAGCCTACATAAACTGCCTTCATAAATCCGTTTCAATAATCGTCAATAGTCCACTGTGCAGCTCTAGTGCGACGTTGATTAACCAAACCCTTTCAATAAATATCGACAATTACAACCAAGACTTACCGGGAATCGAAGCCAGATCATCAGGCAATGCATCCCATTCCGTTAAACTACCAATTCGACAGGAAGAAGATATAAACAGTAAGAATGTTAAAAAGATGTGTTAAAAGGGGTTTAAATTCATTTTGACAATAAAAGCTTCACGTCACAGAGACAAGAAATCTCGCAACTTGTCGAACATGTCATTCAATAGAAATTGGTACAGACCGAGAATAGAATATACCAATCAAACCGCACAATATCAAACGATTGGGACAACGATAAAAGTTGTGCAGATGACCGTAACTGAAACGTGTGGTTGGGGAGAAAAAAGAATATTGCATTTGTGGCTCATTGTTCTCCAACTTCTTCCGCGCGACGAACTGCATATTTCAGGTGGATGTGGGCGTCATAAAATATACATGGACGCTGTAAGGGTTTCCACTCACTGCAAACAATATGACTGGTTTTTCAGCGGCGAACAAAAGAAGAGTTCTTTTAAATGCCCATTCCGTCTCTGTTTAAAGGAAATGTGTTTAGAATTCAAAATAAAGTGGAGGTGATATTTGTCTGGTAAGCGATGGAATGGCACGCCATGGATTAAGATCGAAATTTACTCATATTCAGGGCCTATTCTAACGAGCAGTCGTGGTAATCAGTTAAGGGGGTCCGATACCCAAAATTCGCAAAAAGAGTCATTTTTTTTTTATATTTAAAAAATAATATTCAAACTTATCTTAATAACTCACAAAAAACTGTTTCAAAAAATTCCTATTACTTTTTTAGTTATGAATGTTTTAATGATGTGTTCCTATAACATAGTTGTATCATATGTAAACTTTAAAAGCAAATATCTCTGTTCGTGGTTTTGAAATTTAATGAACACTAAAAATGCTAAGGCTTTTTTACTATTATACTTAAAATCATAATTTTTGTGTGTATAGCAAGATAAATATATTTTAAATAGATGTATGCATTCAGATTTCCTTTTTTTACCATAATTTGTTTTTTAAAACCACTTAAAATGGAATTTTATTTTTTCTCGTCAATTTTTTTTCAAAAATTTCTAATATATTTTATTTTTTTAAAGTGATGTATCTGAATCAAAATTTGAATGCATACATCTATTCACATATTATTCAAGATCTTAAATAAAAAAAATTGCTTCAAAATATTGAACAACAAAAAAGGAGTAGGAATTTTAAAATTGTTAAAACAATTACTAAAATTTTAATTTAAAAATAAATGTGCAATTTAAAAAAAAAATGGAGCGTCTTAAAATGGTTTTTTATGCATATTTAGAAAGTGAAAAAAAATTGGATTGTACAAGTATAAAAATAAAGAAAAAAATGTCGAAGGTATCGGACCCCCTTAAACTGGGCATAAAATTGAATTGAGCAGTCGTAATTTCGAAACCGGCAGTCGTAAAATTTAACCAGTTAGTATTAATATTCAAGCGTTATTGAACATTACTTCATTGTTAATTTTCCAAATTGACCAAAGGATCGAAAAACAAACTTTTCCTTTTTATTTATATTATACTTTTTTTATGAATTCATAGCACATTAACCTTTATTGAAACGTTAATTCCAAAATTAAATAATTTGCTGCATTTTTTTTAAATGCGCACATATGTATAGTGAATGTTGCCGACATAGAATTGAATCGAGTGTAAAATGTGCATAAAATGTTTAAAAAAATATTTAAAGATATTTTAAAAACATAAGATATAAATTATTTCTTAAAAAAAGTAAAATTGTGTCTTTCGCTATCTTTTTTAATTAATAACTTTTAAATACGTGATCTTAATTGAGCAGTGTTAAAATATTTTAAACAATTGGGCAGTCATAAAATTTTTTTAGAATAAACCTTCTTAAATTAAAATTCTATTAAGTAGCTAACTGCGATTAGATATATTTACTAAAAACTCTACACATATAAATTTTAGTATCATTATCTACAAACAAAAAACTATTTTTGGTTTTGTACATAAGAACAGTAAATAAAAAAATTAATCCCTATTATCAGCAAACGTTAAAGAATAATAAGCAATACAAAATTTTTATTGAATTTTTGAAGAGGCATAAAGTAAATTTAGATTTATATAAAAAAAAGCGCCTCTTGTGAAAATTGTACATATAAGATAGTATGAAAACTTTTTTATCGTTATGAAAAGTATTCAATTAGCCAAAAATAAACCAAAAACTGACACTGAAACAAAAGAATCTACTGTAAATTTTTAATCACAATTTCTAAAGAAAAAGTAAAATTCAGTAAAATTGGCTAAAAAGCAGGGTACATAGTTTAAGCCTGATATTAATTATTTTCGTTCTTGATATTAGAGTTCGAAAATGAGGCAGTTGTTTGATTGGAAACAAACATTTGTTACGACACGCACATTTGGGGGAGGGGGATCTGTCATGCGTGATTGTGGACCTAGAGGAGGTCCCAGTCGTTGAGTGACGTAGCAAAACATTGAAGAAAGAGATACTGACATTTCTTGTACGCACTTTGATATAAATCAATTTTTATAAAAAAAAAAAAACACTATTTTTCTCATGGAATGTTTGGTAAAATAAAAAAAATCGAAGTTTTAATTGCAAAAAATTATTGTTACGTAACAGGATTCAAGAGGGGTGGGGGGAGAGGATAAGTCTAACGTGATAGGGATGTGTACAAAAGGATGACAAAGAGAGTGACAAAATGAATGACCGCTCCCTAAGTTTGGCATTTAATACGCATCAATACAGCTTTGATTTACCATTCTGTTAGTAAACAAAATTTAACGCTGAAAAGTTTATAAATTTGTAAAGGTTTTTGATTCGTGTTTTAAGTGAAATATTCATACTAGGCAGTTCAGTAATCAGGTAACTTTGAAAGCCAGTAGCATGTTTCATGAATGCAAAAGAGTACATATCACGCTATCCCCGCGGTATTTCTAAAAGGTTATCAATTTCTCTGTCAATAAAAATATTTTATTTTCGGAATTTCATTATGGTAATGCATTCCTTATTAGCAAAGTGGGAGTCATAAAATTGTGGATATGGGCAAAGATAGCCTTCCAACCATTCCAATATTAAGTTGCTTACAGCATAAAATTGCAATTACTATTCTACTGATAGAGCAATACATGAAAGCGTTATCTTTCCTATAAAACGTGTCTCCCACATGTGCACCCACTAATAAATTGAATGAAAATATAAATTATATTTAACATCAAGTCGCCTCTTTAACAGTTGTTTTCAACCATTGCTATGCTTAACTTCTGGGGTATGTGATAAATGTTTAGGAATACGTCGACGTCAAAGAATTAAATTGAAATCTCAGTCAAAAGTTTTTGATTTTATGGCTTGATGTATGTGTTGTGTCCATTGAGTGCGCAATGCACATAAATGGATGATTATATCAATGGCTTAGCGCACAAATAGTGCAATGTTTTAGTGTTAATTTAGGTTAAGAGATCATTTGAGTGCTCAAATTTTAATCCGCACAATACATGAGTATACTAGATGAAAAACAATTATTTTAATTGGCAGAAACCCCTGGCGATTATTGTTTTCCATTCTTCACAAATATTAGGGATATGTCACTTGTCACATCTTAGGTTTAGTAGATGAAAGCGTTATCTTTCCAATAAAACTTGCCCTCCATATGTACACCCGCTAATAAATTGAATTAAATTAAATTATATTTAACATTCAGTCGCCTCTTTAACAGTTGTTTTCAACCAGTTCCTATGCTTATCTTGTGGGGTATGGGATAAAAGTTTAGGAACACGTCGACGCCGAAGAATTTAAAAGTTGTTAAATTGAAATCTTAGTCAAAAGTTTTTGATTTTATGGTTTGATGTATATGTTGTATCCATTTAGTCCACAAATAGTGCCATATTTTGGCGTGAATTTAAGGTTAAGAGCTCATTTGAATCCTCAAATTTTAATCCACTCAATACATAATTATACAAGGAGAAAAACAATTATTTTAATTGACAGAAATAAATCCCTAGCGATTGTTGTTTTCCATTCTTCACAAATATTAGGGAAATGTCACTTGTCACATCTTAGGTTTAGTAGATGAAAGCGTTATCTTTCCAATAAAACTTGCCCTCCATATGTACACCCGCTAATAAATTGAATTAAATTAAATTATATTTAACATTCAGTCGCCTCTTTAACAGTTGTTTTCAACCAGTTCTATGCTTATCTTGTGGGGTATCTGATAAAAGTTTAGGAACACGTCGACGCCGAAGAATTTAAAAGTTGTTAAATTGAAATCTTAGTCAAAAGTTTTTGATTTTATGGTTTGATGTATATGTTGTATCCATTTAGTCCACAAATAGTGCCATTTTTTGGTGTGAATTTAAGGTTAAGAGCTCATTTGAATCCTCAAATTTTAATCCGCGCAATACATAATTATACAAGGAGCAAAACAATTATTTTAATTGACAGAAATCCTTGGCGATTATTGCTTTTCATTCTTCACAAAAATTAGGGAAATGTCACTTGTCACATCTTAGGTTTGATTTATTTACCAGGACTACGTAGAAGGTGTTTGGACCGAAGACTATGTAGTCTTCGGTTCAAAAGAATTATGCTCTAATAAAAGGGGTATGTCGTACATAAAATATTAAATAAATTGATGAAATTAGCATCTTTTTTTTAATAAAATTGTAAATTAGGTTTCGTTATGTCACAAGTTATATACTTCTATAGCAATGGAATTGCTATAAATGGTTTATTTTTTAATAAATATTCCAATAATTTCTTTACATCAATGCGCGTTATATATATGAAGGAAATAGAGGGGGAAATATTTATTAACTCGACACTCCATTTAAAAATTAACAATAATGTTTTTTTTGTTTGATAAAGTTAGTCAGAAATAAAAAAATAAAAAACATGTAAAAATAACCATTTTTAATCAAGAAGAAATGGTTTGTAAAGTCGATATGATTCCCTTTTAGGAGGGAAAACGACATTGTAATGCGGTTAGAACGCAAGTGCAAAAAACATGAGAAAACGTGATTTTTCGATTGGAATCGTGTATCGTAATTGGTTATGCCTTCTTTGACCTCAAGTAGTTCAAGACACGGTGCTCGTTTCTGAAAATACAACCATTTCTTATTTCCAAGATCACTTCCTTCATTCATATTCAAGTTCCTTCCACAATAGAGTTCATTTTTTGTGCGTAACTTAGAACTATTTTTTTTTTGTTTAATTTTCGGAATAATAAACTTAGTTTGAAAACGCTTCTCAGCCATTTTTCCCAATTTATGATAAATTTAACAAAATAGAAATAGATAGGCTGACGCTATGTTTTTTTTTTCTTTGCCAATTTTCTCTAGATATACAGCAATAAGAATCTCTTTATTTGATTGATTTTATTCGTTTGGCAAACACCTGGATGTGCATGCTATACTGATACTTTAACCAGCGAACTAAAGCAATTGCTCGAACCCGAGGGGAAAAAACTGGTAATTGAAGTGACCACTATTTTAGAACCATAATCAGATGACGAGGTCACACCTGAAAAAGCACCCAACGCAACCAGAATAGGCGTCAGGACATATTGGACTTCGATCAGTTTTATCGTGCACTAGTCCCGTGTTCCTGCCAGTATAACTTTTTGGGTATTTTAAGACGACTTTCTAGCATTTTAGTAGCGAAGACGGCAACCCTCCGATCGGAAGATCACTATATTTTTACTTTTCTATGTCAAATCTACTCAGTCGAACTCAAACTTGCAATCAGGGCCTGATTACCGAATGGGCCCAGGAAGCCCAAGCTTACACTTTAAATTTTTTGAGGGGCCCCCAAATCACAAATTTTATATACATATTTAACACTTAACATAGTTTGCTACTAAATTTATCTTAAAAAAGTGGCATTACTTTCGCAAAAAAAAGGTTGCCACTTGTGTTAAATTTGCTCGAATATTGAAAAAAAAAAATCAAAGACCTACATAATATTAGAAATATTCATTACTCATTAATGCTTTTTTAAAAATATTATTTATAATGTGTTTTGTTTTAATGCCATTCAGAGACAAGGATTTTAGTGCATGTAGCAGTTTGATTTGATGTTCCAGGGTCTATTTAAAAGCAATGGGGACTCCATTTAAAGGCAGGCTTCTCTTGCTTCAATGTCTTAATCGGGCCCTGCTTGCAATCCTATGATTGCTAACCGAACGCCTTTATAAACTGAGCAACTGCGAGCCCTGTTCATTCTTCATTTCAAAATAGTAACATGTATAAACGTAGACGCAGACAATAGTTATACAATTCGTGCCATTTTTAAAAATTTCGTGAGTAAAATTCAAATTCGCTGGAATGGAAATTGTTCCTTACAACAAGCCGGAGATATGGCCATCGAATTCAAACGGGAAATTATTACAGTAAACCTTCGATTAAACGACACCTCACGAAACCAGTATGAAAAGACGGGTCACTATAACGAAAGGTCTTTGGAACGAATTAAAAAATATTATAACAGATTAATCAACCAATAGACCTTTCAATCGCAGTCGTTATAACGAAGTTTGTTAAATCGAGAGGTCGTTGATTTAGAAGCCCGGTCAACTGTATGTCAAATCTCCGCTTTGCTAAAAATATGCCATGTTCTCAATAGGGGGGATTTTATTGTTAATCAACATTTCTAGACAATAACACTTGTGCATGTAAAATTGGACAATTCAAATATTATTTTATTATTTTGAAAAAAGTTGGGTCCAAACATTAAAATCACTTATATAAGAGATTATTCCATTTTTTCCCCTCTGCTAGTATGACGTAGGTAAATGTGGTTGTCATTGCATATACCCGATACTCGCTCGCACTTGGGTTCGATTAATTACTTTCTCCAGACCGGTCGGCGTAGCAAACACAAGGTCCTTGGTTCGATTCAGAGTGACTGTCAAAGCGCATACCACTACAAAGTGGAGACTCCGGCCCATGAAAAAAATCCAACCTCCTGTCAGCGCAACTTTCAATCAAAAATAAACAACAAAACGCAGCACCGCAACAAAAAAAAATCATCAACCACTGCCCATGTTATAACACTTCACGGACATCAATCATTCGCTCTTCCGTTCGACTCACTGAGGGGGGGAAGGGTACTGTAGTGGTCACTTCCGATACTCCCGGTTGGCCTCGATTACTTACTTAAACCCGATCAGTAAAATATCGGCGTAGTCCACACAAGGTACCTGGTTCGAATCCGGTGACAGTCAAATGCACAGCGATACAATATAAACGATCGCCCCACTACTACGAATAAATTTGTGCGAGAAATAATGTTAGAAATGATAAAAATTAGTATGGGATTTTTCACATTTTTTTTTTATTTTAGAACTACACTTTATTTTACGGTATATATATAATTTTTCTATCCAATGATAGAGAACAAAAAATGGCAAACTTCACCACAAGAATTTTTCATTGGAAATTTCACAGGATAACAAAAAATTACTCGGAATAAAATAATTGCTATTTTTCTAGGAACAACACATATATTGCTTTTTATTTTTTTATTTACTTACATTTTCACATTCATAAATACGGAAAATGTCATTTTTAATTTCATACAAAATTCTGCGTTGATCCGTGTTTTAAGGTAATGGCGACAATTGTAAAAATAACGCACTTATTATTGTAGAAATTCATTTTAAAAAATACTCAAAAACTTCGGATAATGATCCTGAAAGTTCTCAAGTAAGTTCTTAGAAATGCATAGGTAATAATCAAAACAATTGAACAGTTCTCACCTTGTGCACAATTAATATTTGCAAAACGGAAAACAAAAAACGGGAAATTCAAATGTTGAAAATATTGTTGTTAATTAGTTAATTATTTTGTTTATATATATTTAATAAATATACCTTTCATATGTGTATAATTAATTACATGTGTATGCTGATTTTTCGAAATCGGATTAATTTTTAATATGCGAAAAAATATTGACTATAAAAATAGTTTTTCAAAATATGTCTTTTTGGATTTTTCGGCAATTGCACAAAGCTATTTCATTAAAAAAATACAAGTAAATCTGGAAGAATTGAACTTGAAGTAAGGTTTTATTACTATTTATAATTAAAGATTATATATATTATTTTTGTCAGTAAAATTACAAATTTAGTTAGCAAAAAAAAATAGAAAAAAGTTAAACACATGTTAAAATATATATTGCAATATATTGCCTCGCAAAAAAGCATATATGACTTCTATGAAAAGTTTAGCAATAGTAATTATTTAATTAAAAAAATAATATTTTATTTTTGCGACAAAATGATGACATTTTAAATAAAAATATGATAAAAATGACAAAATTAAACAATTTCAAAACATTAACAATGAACAACCCAATTTTAAAATTAAAAAAAAAATAGTTATTTTAATTAAACACATTTGAATTGATGTCACCCACTTTAACGATAAGTTTTAACTAACTAAAAAATAAACAAAATATTGAAGCAATACTAACACGACCAAACGATTTCACCTGAAAACAACTTCGCGCCACCGCCCAGTTTTCGAACAAGATTTTTTAAGAAAATAAACACCGCTCAAACTCTTTTTTTAAAAAACACATTCAATCGGTTTCCACTTAGTAATATTCATCTTAAATACATCACGAGTAAATACGAACGAAACAATTAATCGATCGGCGTGATTAAAAAAGAAATCTTCGTTAAAAAGAACAGTAATCAACCACTCACCTGAGAATAGGAGTCCGACGTACCCACAGGTAGGCTGTGTTTAGACAGCGTAAAGTAAGGAATTCTGTCGTTTCGCCCCTACCGTAAGCAACATAGCCCGAGGCGAGACGCTTTTCTGTTTCAAATATACACGGCGTTTTAAAACTTTGAGAGCGACATTAAATATAAACAACGCAAGATCGTTTTGTTTCGATGTTTACTTTACGAGATAGAGAATATTTTCGAACTCGACTGGACTGTGGTCAAAGAAAGAGTGAAGGCAGGTCAGAATTGGTTACTTGCCGTGCTTGTTTTTTTTTAGGGGTTCGTTCTTTTGAAACAAGTTGGTTGAAAAGCGATCGCAGCGACATCGGTAGTTTAGAAAGTGAACTTTTGGTAGCAGACGACTTTTGAAAGTTCTTTCCGCATGCGCGATGAAAAGCCGAGGGGTTTTGAAATTAGTAGTCCAGATCCAAAAGATGCATGAAAAGTTTTATTTAATGAATTGCTAAAACCAGTCAAAACTTGGCTATTTTTAATACAATATTTTTTTGCGTGGAAAATTGAAGAAAAAACACAATAATTTTTCACTACAATGTGAATGATTTAAAATAATGAAATAAGTTATAATCAAAAATTTAATTTTCACAAACATGTTTTGCAACTGAGTAGAATGCTTTTAACTGGTTTTGCAATTATATGCATCACCATCTTGTTTTTGTTCAAGAAGCAAAAGTCGCTATATCCACATTCCACTCGGAATTGTCCGCTGAATACTTTTGCTTTTGCGGACTTCTTTTCCGAATTTTTATTAGTATAGAATTGTTTTTGATGCTTCATTATATTTTATAAAAAAATCTATTTTTGAAAAAGGAAAATTCGTTAAACCGAAAAAATATTTTTTAATTTTACGAACGAGTTAAATTGAAATTGACGAATTGAAAATTGAATTATTTAATATCAATTTTAAACTTATTAAAACTTATAAAAACTGAAATCGGCACCAACGTTTAGTTATGATTTTTGTAAATTGACACCAACTTTAAAAAGCTATAATAAGTATAAAATTGATCTTAAATAATTAAATTTTTTCAACTCGTTAAACAACTTTTGTTAACAATGAAAACATTTTGAAATCGGATAAATTGTTTAAAGAACTCCGGTTAATTGACATTTCCGGATATATAACAACCGTATAACCGATTTTTTTTTTGCAGGTTTTGCATGTTTTTCTATCCAACAAAAAAAAATTCGAAATCGGACATTTTTTTTAAACGGGCCGGTTAATTGAGAATTCCGTGTTAAAAATCGAATAACCAGATATTTTTTCAAATTGCTCCCAAATGAAACATCCCAGTCCAGTCAGCAAAGCATGAAAAAAGGGTCAATTCGGAAAAAAATCCGGGAAAGCTGGAAATTTAATCTAGTCTAAAAAGTGTCCTGTACGATATATTAATTTTGCACCCCTGCACTACCTCGGCGTTGGTCGCCATCTTGGAAAAATGGCTTCCAAAATTTTTTTTTTTTTTTTTGTAATAATCTCTCTAGGTATAAATTATAGAGAAAAAAGTTCAATTACAAAGTTATTTTTCAAGTAATTTCCAACAAAAATGTTATTTACACTTTTTTTTCTGTGACTCACCGTTCAGGCGCTAGGTTTTAACTAGGTATTAAACCCCTAATTAGCATGAAAATTCAAGAAACCGCTTAGATTTGACAGTTTTTCGCCCTTAAGTTTGTTAAAAACATCTGTAAGTAAAACTGAGCTAGTAAATATAAGCATAATATATTAATTTGAAATAATTTGTATGGAATATAGTAAAATGCCGATTATATATTAAATATTTAACCTGTACTTCTTAAAACAATCGCATTCATCTTTTCGGAATGAAGCCCATCTGTTGTTTAATGAGTATACGTTATCTACGTTCTCAATAAATATAACAGTGACTAAAATATTTTTTCAAAAGGTGAGGATTTCTTTCATGTCTTTTAATGCCGTCTTTTTAAAATTAATAGTATTAACACAATCGATATTCTACAAAAAATTATAATATCTTTTTTAAATGTAATATATTGAGCATTTTAGTCCACTTTTTTCCTTCACGTTTCGAAAAGTGAAGTGTTGGTCCAAAACTGCAGTACATAATAATAAAAAACATATGTTTAATAATCTCTATTTTAAAAAAAAAAAAGTAAGCCCTAGGAAGAAAAAGTAAGCCCTAGGGGGAATTTTCAGTTCTTTAAATGTTATTCAGATCGTATCTCAAAATATAAAAGTCCTAAAATTACGAAATTAAGTGAATTTGTTAAGAAATGTATGATAAATAAGAAGAATATATTTTTGTTTCAATACTGTTATTAGTTTATAAGTTATTTAATATGAAAGTCGTCGTTGATAAAATTTCGCTTACAAGTAATTTTGTCCGTCGAGTTTCTGAAACACTATTAAGAGGAGAAATTCAATTTTTTTAGGGAGTGTACAAATAGGTTTGAACTTGAAATCCAAGTAAGCATTTTTTTAAAATTCGAATTAGTTTTGGATTTATAAATTTTTTAAACATTTAAACACGCTCCACTTTTTGAAGTTTTTTCACCCTCATTTTTGAAACGTGATTTCGAAATTGCTATGAGTCATTTAAAATGACATATTTTCTTATTCAAAAAAATATATTAATGTTCGTCAAAACTTCCTCTTTCCGATGTTATAAAGATTATATTTCTATCTTTACAATTAAATTAGATATGGTCAATTAAGATAGGTATGAAAAATAGCGAAAAAGGATAAAAATGTCGGAAATTTTGAGCAAATTTTAATTTGCGAATTTTTGTCACATTGTTCCGCTTGCATCTCAAAAAGTAAATGTCCTAAAATTATGCCAGTTTATTAAGAAATGTTTGGGTAATAAGATGAATATATTTGTTTTTCAATACGATCAGTATATTAGACGTTATTTTATGTTAAAGTCATGATTTTAGAAAACAATTCATACATTTTTGGATACTTGTCTTCCAATTTTCAACAAAAAAATAAATAAAAAAATTAGGGGTATAGATTAAACTATTGGCTACAAATGATCCAGAGCGTTTGTGAAATTTCGATTTAGTTTTGTAGTTATAAATTTTTAAATAATTGACGAAATGTCTGAAATAATCGTCAATTTTACGCGTATTATAACGACGGATAAATTAAAACTGCTTTAAGTTGTTCAAAAGTATACTTTTTCCCGTTAAAAAAATATAGTTATGTTCGTAAAATCTTTTTTTCTTGAATGGTATCAATACTGAAATTCTATCTTAAAAAATAAACTAGATGTAACTATTTATGTGAAGTACTATAAATATTATTAAAAGATACTTCAGAACGATATACCAACATGTATGTAAATCCAGTTTCCCGTAACTTAATATATATCTTAACGGCGAATTATTATTAGCGCCAATTCTCAATTATCTTACATAATATTAATTAACTCAATTATCTTACTGAATAATATTAATTTGCCTGAGGCATAAATTTTCCCAACTCAGCTCCCCCCCCCCCCCCCCCCCCCCCCCCTGTAAACTTGAAACTTTAAAAGTCGGGAATTTCTAGTTTTAAAAATCCCTGAGTTGGGAAAATTTATGCCTCAGGCAAATTAATATTATTAGCAAATGAAAGCGACGGAAGACTAGAAATTGACCAACTTGTATTAAGATTAAACTTAAATTAGACCTCAAAACGGACCACTGCATTGGAACATGCGTGCGACAAATCAATACTTTCGAAAGAACTGTTTAATATTACCTATAAAAAAGCTGAAAATGTCTATAAGTTGGAACTGAGAATTTTTTTAGCACTGTCGCGTTGTGAATTTCGAATCGTTAAGTGTGGTCTGGATAATTAACGTCGCACTAGAGCTGCACATTGAACTACTGGCGTTGGTTCGAGCAAAGCGCCCTTGATTGGTTATTGGTACGTATTTACTTACTACATCAAGGACTCTTTGGTTCGAGGCCTTTCTCGAAGAAAAGACCAGGGAACGATACCTCAAATTTTTAACAGTGGTCAGATAACGGGGACACACGTCAGCTGGTACCCGACGTCCTTAAGTTCGGATCGTTAAGTTGGGAAATTTCTTGTCTCAACATCCAAAAAATAAATTTGTGTGACGGCACTGCCAGTAATCTATATATATAAAAGCGAAAGCCACTGACTCACTCATTGATCACGAGATCTCCAGATCCAAAAGCCCTACAGTGCTGAAAATTAGAACACAGATTCATCTTGGGCCCTAGGGGTGCACTAAGAAAGGATTTTTAAAAATTCGAACTCCAACTGCCAAAATAACGATTTTTAAAAAACCTTCCCATAACATGGAGAACGTGTAACAATGCAAAATATGAAATTGAAACAATGGAATATTTTAATATTACGTAACCTATGAGGAGCATTCTGATTGGCTGGATACTAAATATCGCCAAAATGTCGCCAAATTAATAAAAAACATCGCCAAATTCATAAAAAACATCGCCAAATTCATAAAAAACATCGCCAAATTCATAAAAAACATCGCCAAATTCATAAAAAAACATCGCCAAATTAATAAAAACATCCCCAAATGAATAAAAAGTTCACAAAATGATTAAAAAAATTCGCCAAATGATTAAAATATCGGTAAATGAACTTAAGACTGACTGATTGATTACGATATCTCCAGATCCAAAAGACCTAGAGTGCTGAAATTTGGAACACTGATTCATCTGGGGCCCTAGAGGTTCACTAAGATTTTTTTTTTTTAAATCCGAACTGCCAAAATAACGATTTTTTAAAAACCTTTCCATAGGATTAACATGGAGAACGTGTAACAATGCAATATTTCAAGATTGAAACAATGAATAATGTTTATGTTATGTAACCTATGAGGAGCATTCTGATGGGTCGATGTCTAAATATTGCCAAAATGTCGACAAATGAATACAAAATGTCGCCAAATGAATAAAAATTTTGCCAAATAAATTCAATATAAATGAACTAAAATATGGTTACATATATGTAAAAATAAAATGAAAATGAGGTAATTATCAAAATGATAAAATTACTGTAAAAATTTGATTGGATCACGGGATATTCATAATATATTCATTATAATTCACGGGATATACAATAACTACTAAGATGAAATTTTGCATGGAGGTACATTTTAAGTCTAAAGTGCTGACTCAACACTAATCCAACTGCCAAAATAACGATTTTAAAAACCCTTCCCCAAAACTAATTTGTTCAATAGACATGACATTTACATGAAAATACGTTGAAAATGTTTCGTTCATTAAAATTAAAATTAAGATGCTCGCGTGCACATTTAAAGAAAATAAAATTAATATTATTTAACAAATGTTTGTGTTTTATTTATAAAATTTAAATCACGCGCTCTTTCAAACAAATAAAAATTATCGTTTAGCTTAAAAAATTATATTTATGGCAACAAATATTAATCTAACCAATTTATTTTCTAGCATTTTCGTTTTGGCAATGATGTTTGAAGCAAAAATTATTAATTTTTCTGTTCCATGACAGAATTCGTTAGTCATGGAGTTCGTTGTTATTGATGGCGTAATGATACCACACCGTGTTGCACCAATAAAGGGAGACGGTTCGTGTTTTTTCTATTCCCTATCTTACTTAATGTACGGTACTGACTCACTGGCACCACAGGTGCGGATAACTGTGGTACAGTACATATGTAACAACTGGCAAAGGTTTGAAAAATTTACTATGATGCCTTGTGGTAACATTTACAGAACCATGGACGAATACCAGGTTCATATGTCCCTTCATTCCACATACGCCACTCACTGTGAAATTGTGGCTGCTGGTGAATTATACCCTTACCATCTGGTGGTGTATCGTGATGGAAAAATTATTATACAACCTGAAGATCTTGTGGATGGAAAGCCCATATTACGTTTTAGGTGTTCTGGCCCCATGATGTCAGCTCATTTTGAACCACTCACACCTCTATACATGTCTCCTCAACAAAAACCTCCCGTTACCGCTTTCGTAAGTTTTGTTGACCAGTTTTCTACTAATAATAAAAACTTCCCTGAATTTCCTATCACTGATTACCATTCTCTTGCTAAAAAACAATGTATTTCTATTTTGCCTGATGACGATCTAAATTATCCCACCGAATCGGAAAACTGTTCCAAAATTGAGCCATCTAATGAGAAACAGATACGGAAAAAGCGCCGTTCTAAATTTATCGATAGAATAAAGGTTAAAAAGCATAATGAGTCAGTAAAAAAATATAATAAAAAAAATCCTGATGTAAATAGAGCATCAGTTAAAAGATACAACGAGGCAAATCCTGATGTACATAGAGCAGCGGTTAAGAGATACAACGAAGCACATCCTGAAGTCAGCCAAGAAGCTGTTAGGAATTACAAGGAAAATAAAAGATTAATCACGTGGAAAACAAAATTTTTATCAGGATTCAAGTATGACTGCAATACCGATTATAGTAATGACAAGGTTGTTGCTGTTGGGCAGAAAGTAAATTGTGAATGGTGTCACGCAAAGAAATGGAAAGAAGAAAGTCCCGGGCTGTGTTGCAGAAACGGAAAAGTACATCTTCCTCCTATTGAACAGACTCCTGAGCCTCTACACAGCCTCCTTACGAATAATCATCCTGAATCTCAGCATTTTTTGACAAACATTCGGAAGTATAATGGATGTTTTCAAATGACGTCCTTTGGAGCTAAGGAGGTACATGAGGGAAATTTTATGCCAACTTTTAAGGTTCAAGGTCAAGTTTACCACAGAATGGGAAGCATATTACCTTCATCACAAAATAAACCTTCGTTTTTACAAATATATTTTGTTGGCAATGATGAAAAAGAGTCGGAAACTAGGTCCAATATTTTCCCTGGTGTGAAGCCTTGGTTGATTTTACAGCTTCAACAAATTCTGCATGATCACAATCCTTATATAAGAGATTTCAAAACAGCGATGGAGAATGTCCCAGATGGTCAAGAGTTTAAAATTGCGATTAATGCGGATCGAAAACCACCAGCTCAACATAAAGGTCGATATAACGCGCCTGCAACGAGTGAGGTGGCTTTGGTGATTGTGGGGCAGGAGTTTGAAAAGCGGGACATCGTAATTCACAGTAAAGACACTAAATTGGTACGAATCAGCGAAACTCATCGGGCTTATGATGCTCTTCAGTACCCTCTCATGTTCTGCCGCGGAGAAGATGGTTACTCCATTAGCATTCCCCAGGTTCATCCACATTCCAAAGTCCCTCTTAATAAAACAGTTTCTTCTTCAGATTTTTACTCATACCGAATTATGGAAAGAGAGGGTGAAGAAAATAGTATCTTACTCTATCGCAGTTTATTTAATCAATTTTTGGTTTATATGTACGCCAAGATAGAAACAGAAAGACTGAATTTCATTAGACACAACTAAAGTAAACTGCGTACGGAAAATTACGTACACTTGCGGGACGCCATGTGCAAAGGAGATGGGAAAGTTTCTGATCTTGGCAAAATGGTTGTATTACCTTCAAGTTTCACTGGTGGAGACCGTTACATGCAAGAGCGGACTCAAGACGCTATGACATATGTACGTCAGTATGGCCGACCTGATCTGTTTATCACATTTACATGTAACTCAAAGTGGACAGAGATACAAGAAGCATTAAATGTCAGACGAAAGCCCCAAGACAGGCATGACATTATTGCTCGAGTTTTTCACATAAAGGTAAAAAAAATTATCCATCTCTTGACTAAAGGTTCTATTTTTGGCCGAAGTAGGTGTTACATGTACACTGTGGAGTGGAAGAAGCGTGGTTTGCCTTACGCTCACATTTTACTATGGCTTCACGATAAAATCATGCCTAATCAAATCGACACTGTCATAAGTGCTGAGATTCCTGACGCAGAATCTGATCCAGTTCTTCACGAAATCATAAAGTCTACGATGATTCATGGGCCGTGCGGAAATCTGAACAGAAATTCACCATGTATGATCAGCAGCGGCTCTTGGAGCAAAAGATACCCACGTCCACTAACCAAGGACACTCAAACTGCAGATGATGGCAAGGCCGTAGCCAGGATTTTTTTTTCGGGGGGGGGGGGTTTTGGTTGAAGGTTTAATTTCCGTTGTTACGACAACACGAAGACAAACTTTTCTTTTATAGTTTTCGTATCGTATCTAAAAAAAATTCTAAACTATTTGATGCCGTTTCTACCTCTATATTTCATATACTGTTCATGCTAAAATATGCCGAATTGTAGTGTTTTGGCTATTTATTTTTTTTAATTTTACTTTAAAAACGCATTTTAAATGCCTATTTTTTTAAATCCATTTTAACCAATTATAAGTGGATAAGTAGCAAAAAAAACTATGTTTTTGACGATACGCAAATTGATTCTATATGTAGAAAATATAAAATTTTTGAACAAATTTAACATTTCTATAACGATTTGAGAAGAAAATATCCACAAAATCCCTTTTTAAATTTAGTTTGGGCTACAGTATGGCTGCTTACAGTCAGTGGCGGCGATTGGTGCTAAAAGTGCGGGGGCAAGATCAAGAGGAAACAAGAAGGGGGGGGGGGGGGGAGAAAATATTTTGACTATCCTTTTTAACGATGAAATAAAAATTACAATAATCATTGTCTTAAAATTTTATTACTTAATAGTTTTGGGCCGCCGTATAAAGGTCAAAGGAGGGAGTGGATTAATGGCCAACCCGGTTGACGCGGCACGCCTTCTTCTACATGATGGTAGGTTTTTTATCCACAAAGGCTGAATTCCTGTGAGTTATTGGGGAGAGGGAAGGAATCGCATACTGCAGTCAAAGGCAACAACCCCCTACAGACGGTACAAAGCTCTAATAGGGAATGAGTTAATAATCAGCTTAGTCGATGCGTCCCACTACCCTTTACGGGATTGTATATTTCCATATCTTGATCTGCCATTAAACCCGTGGAGTTATGAAGGTGAAATCGTATTCTGCAGTTAAGACCGACTTTCTACTCACGAAAGTCAGAGAGCGAAATGGGTTTAAAATAGGTATGGTTGATGCGGCGCCCCGTCCTCTACATGATGGTATGCTATTTATCCCCATAAAATGATTCCACGGA
Organism: Troglohyphantes excavatus; assembly: GCA_963932185.1. Lineage (NCBI taxonomy): Eukaryota > Metazoa > Arthropoda > Arachnida > Araneae > Linyphiidae > Troglohyphantes > Troglohyphantes excavatus. Next base: position 41,426,688 of record OZ010671.1, read on the forward strand.
GATTTATGGGGGCGGAATCGTATACTGCAGTTGCCGACTCCTTGCCCTTACTTGGTACAAAAACGTCAGATGGATGGAATGGGTTAGGGTTTTTGTTTATTTTTATGTTTTATTTTTAAAAAGTGCAATATTAAAAAAGTGAGGGGCAACAGCCGAAAAAAGTGCGGGGGCAACCCCCCGCCCCCTCCGAATCGCCGCCACTGCTTACAGTATTGTTTCAACCGTGACCATAGAAAGAACTGGTTTAAACGTTTCAGAAGTTACAATTTATAGTTCAATGCCGAAAAATATTAAACATCGACAGTTCATCTCACTTCCGTTCCGAACACTCTCAGCCTATGTAGAAAAATAGAATATGATTGGCTGTGACGTCATAGTTAATTTTTATAGTTCTACACCATCGGTGGTATTAGACACTAAGTAAATAGTTTTTTGGATTCATGAAAGAAAAAAGGACACGAAGGAAAAGAAGGGGGAAGAGGAGTGTTAAAAAAAAGTATCACACAATTTCGGGGGGGGGGGGGGGGGTTTGTCCCGTCGGTCCCCCCCCTGTCTACGGCCCTGGATGATGGATATCCCCAGTATCGCAGACGATCTCATTTTGATGGCGGCTTTACAGTTAATATAAAGGGAGTAGATCTTGATAATCAGTGGGTGGTGCCGTACAATCCTGTCCTTTCTCGAACATTCACGGCCCACATCAACGTGGAATTATGCAATTCTGTGAAGTCCATAAAGTACATCTGCAAATATGTGAACAAGGGCAGTGATCAAGCATCGTTTGGATTAGAGAACGAATGGGATGAAGTTACAAGGTATGAGGCAGGGCTCTATATTAGCAGTTCTGAAGCTGCTTGGAGGGTCTTATGCTTTCCTATTCATGAAAGATATCCACCTGTCATGCACCTATCTGTCTATCTCGAGAACGGTCAACGTGTTTATTTTACAACTGATAATGCTGCAGATAAAGTACAAACCCCTCCAAAAACTACTCTCTTGGCATTTTTTGAACTTTGTGAAGCAGATGCTTTTGCAAAAGGTCTTCTATACAGTGAAGTTCCGGCACACTATGTTTGGAAGAACAATAAGTTTAGCCGGAGGAAGCAGGGAAAGCCTGTCCCTGGACATCTAGGAATCAAACAGGATGAAGTGATTGGTCGAGTGTACACTGTACATCCAAATAACGCTGAATACTTGCGACTCCTACTTCACGAGGTTCGAGGACCCACTTGCTTTAATGATCTGAAGAAAGTGTTAGGTGTGGTTCATCCTACTTATCAGTCTGCCTGTCGAGCGTTGGGTTTGTTGGAGGATGATACTCACTGGGATCACACTCTAGAGGAAGCCGCCATTTCTAACTCTCCTTACAAGCTCCGAGAACTATTTGCTGTCATGTTGGTGTTTTGTCAATTGGCAGATCCTTTAAGACTTTGGGAAACCCACAGAAACAGTCTTTCTGAAGATATACAAAGGCATATAAAGAGTGAGTTTCAAGAAGTTGGCGCTGAACACTGTATGAACATTGTTTACAACAAATGTTTAGTACTTCTAGAAAACGTAGTGTTTTCAATGTCTAACCAACCACTTCAGCACTTTGGACTCCCATCACCGTCCAATAATCTAAATGAGGTTAGCATCAATCGCGAATACTTGAGAGAAATTTCTTACGACGTAGTCCAACTTTCTCAATTAGTTGCTCAAAATGTTGCTAAACTCAATATCGAACAAAATCAAGTATATCAAGAGGTTATTGATAGCGTTGGTTCAGGTTATGGTCGACTTTTTTTTCTTGACGCTCCAGATGGAACAGGTAAAACATTTTTGTTAAATCTGTTGCTTGCCAATATAAGGAAAAACAGAAAAATAGCTATATCCGTCGCTTCATCAGGTATTGCTGCTACTTTGTTAGACGGTGGGAAGACAGCACATTCTGCTTTCAAATTGCCTTTTAACTTGAATTTCTCTGAAACTCCTCTGTGTAATATTTCAAAACAGAGTGTTACTGCCCAGGTACTTAAAGAGTGCAAGTTAATAGTTTGGGATGAGTGCACTATGGCTCACAAGGGAGGAATTGAAGCGTTGAACAGGACTCTTCAGGACATTCGGAGTAATAAACATCTCATGGGTGGGATGACTGTACTACTTTCAGGAGACTTCCGGCAGACACTACCTATTGTGCCACGAGGCACACGGGCTGATGAGGTAAAGTCCTGCCTCAAGTCATCCTTTCTGTGGCCTAACATAAAAGTTTTATCTTTGCGAGTCAATATGAGGGTCCACCTCAGAGGGGAATTGAAGGCAGAAGAGTTTTCAAACTTGCTTCTTGAAATTGGCAATGGAAGGTTAAAAGAAGAAGATGGCAAAATCCATATTCCTGAAAATCTCTGTGAAGTTGTTAAAGATTTGAAAATTTTGTGTGACAAGATTTATCCTGGTTTGAGCAATTCTCACTTTAACGACCCGTATTGGCTGAAGGAAAGAGCAATTCTCACGCCTAAAAACGACATCGCAGCAAGCATCAATGATTCGTTATTGGACAAACTTCCTACTAAAATGGTGCGATACAAGTCTGTGGACTCTGTGGTGGAGATAGAGGACGTGGTCCACTACCCTGTGGAGTTCCTCCACACTTTAAATCCACCTGGTGTTCCACCTCACAATCTCATTCTGAAAGTTGGAGCACCAATAATGCTGCTACGGAATCTGATATCGCCTAAGCTAATGGCACCCGGCTCCAAGTGAAGTCCTTGCACAGTAACGTGATCGAGGCAACCATCTTCACAGGATGTGGTGCGGGAGAAACAGTTTTCATCCCCCGCATTCCTTTGATTCCTTCCGACTACCACTTCCCGTTCAAACGACTACAATTTCCCGTCAAAGTGTGCTTCGCAATGACGATAAATAAAGCTCAGGGACAGTCCTTAAAAGTTGCTGGTGTTGATTTAAGGAATGACTGTTTCTCCCATGGCCAATTTTACGTCGCATGTTCACGTGTAAGCTCTCCTGACAATCTTGTGATTCTGCAGTCAGAGGGGAGAACAAAAAATGTCGTTTACAAAGAAGTGTTATAAAAAAAAACAGCCTTGAACAAGTATATTTGAACAGCAGTAAGCAAGGGAGCCTGGCATTACAATGAAAACTTTCTAACTTGGACTTCACCAGAAAAACGATGTATGGTGACCACCCCGTGTAGAATCTTGTGTAACACAGTGGAGCCAGTGGCGGCGATTCGGGGGGGCAAGGGGGGGCGGTTGCCCCCGCACTTTTTTCGGATGTTGCCCCCGCACTTTTTTAATATTGCACTTTTTAAAACTAAATCACAAGGGGGGGGGGGAGTCCAGGAGGTTCAAACCCCTCCCATTGTAAGTAAAAAAAAATGTAAAAACCGAATTTCTGTAAAAATCATAAATATATATATATTTTTATTGGGGGGGGGGGGGGGGGGGGATTTTGAAAGCTTGGGGTATTGAAACAGAAACCCGATGTCGTCATGTGAGGTTTAATATGAAATAAAAATAAAGATAACAAAAGGGAAAAGATTGTCAGGTCGTATAACCAAAGATGCTCCAAAACATGCTATGTGAAAGTGACCACATAATTTCGTTAGCCTTAAAATACTTCATTATAAGTTGCCAGTTTATTCTAAAGCAAAACCATCTCCCATATTTTCTATAATAGTTTTTAATTTATTGGCCCAGCACCTGCTCTTTTTTGATTATTATTTAGCTTTCTCTCTTTTTTTTTTTTTTTACTTTTTGTAATTGCCTTTTTGACTTAAACCCAGGACCATAAATATGTAGTATTGCGCAATCTATAGGCGCCGAACGTCTGAGTTTTTTTTACATTATAACATAATAAATATGTTTTATTACTGTTTGTGATTTGTGTGATTTGCGGTTTTACTTGGGTCGACCCCTCCCCCCCCCCCCCTCCCCCCCAATAGTCTGGAGTCCTTTTTAGCCCAACTTGTAAATTAGACCTCTGAACGCACACTGTATTGAACGTCGCCGCACTACAGCTGAATATTGGACTATTGGCGACGATTCGGGCCCATTTTGAATTAAAGACCCGGGAACAATGCGTCATATTTTTGAACCATGGTCAGATAACGAGGACAACACCTGGCGCTGTTAAGTTGGTAAATTTCTTGTTTTTTTTAGATCTTTGTATTAAAATGACCTTTACAATTTAAATTTAACTAATGGAAGTTAATATTTATTGGTAATAAGTAAATAATTTCCTTTGAATTAAATTAAGTATATTTAATGTTTAATTTAAAATTAGCAGTGTCGATTGTGTTGCACAGTACCATGCAATGTCGAGTCTTTTGACTCCCACAATACTTTAGCTCATGTAGCCTTTATATTATTCTTTACTTTTTTAGTCGACTAAAACGCTTATTAGATCTTTAAATTAACATAACTATAAATTATCTAACTAATCATTACCACACATATATTATAAGAATTCTCAAACTTTAAATTTGTTCTGTAATTTTATTTCGGAATTAGGCGGGGATTTACTAATTTAAAAAATACATAGTTATTGACAACTGTTAAAAGTAGTTAATGACAGTGACAACTGTTGCTGTCAATGCCAACGTATTTCTTGGGGGGGGGGGGGGGGGGTAAGAAGGTTGACTTTTTGGGGGGGGTTAAGTTCTCCCCTCTAAGGGAGACCCCTAAAAAAGGAACGGATATCTTAAGGTAACGGTACTTTCCACCCCTTGGGGGGGGGGATAAGGGATAAGGTACCTAAAGGAATCCGTTGCTCAGTCACTGAACCCCCCCCCCCACCCGCTTTTAGAATATGCTTTTAGAAAATGGAAGCGATGGAAGATTAGAAATTGCCCAACTTGTAAGATTACATTTAAATTAGACCTCTGAACGGACACTGAATTGGAACATGCGTGCAACAAATCAATACTTTTGAGAGAACTGTTTAATATTACATAATTTATAAAAAAGTTAAAAATGTCGATAAATTGGAACTGGGAATTTTTAGCACTGTTGAGTTGGGAATTTCGATCGTTAAGTCGGATTTGGTTAAATAACGGCGCACCAGAACTTCATATTGGGTTATTGCCTACGGTTCGGGACCCATCTCGAAGGAAAAACCCGAGAACAATGCTTGTATTTTTGAACAATGGTCAGATAACGAGGACAACACCCGAGCTGGCAAAAGTCGCACCACAAATGTAGAATTGTAACTGCTGCAGGAAATTTTCTGGGAAATGGAAGGGTGAGAAGATAAAATTTTCCTTATTTTATTTTCAACACTGACACAAATGGAAAGGATACCTATCCCTTTGGGTTTTGGTTAATTAACGTCGCACTAGAGCTGTACTGTGGGCTATTGGCGACGGTTCTTGCCTATCTCGAAGAAAAGACCCGGGAACGACTTCTCGTATTTTTGAACCATGGTCAGATGACGAGGCAACACCTGAGCTGGCATCCAACGCTTTCAATAAACGTCGGGACTTTGGACCTCGATCAGATTTAAAGTGCACCAGTCCCGTATACACGCCGTTAATTTTTTGTGGATGTTCTAGACGACATTCTAGTATTTTGGCTATCCCTTTGGAGGTCGGTCAATAAGTATATTAATTAGATTATTTGCAACAGTCCGTATCCTTTAAAAAAAAAAGGGGGGGGGGGGGAGAAATAATCGGAAATGGGTTAATAATCGACCTGGGCGTCTTGTACCTATTTTAAGATAATATCCTTTCTTTAAATAACTCAAAACAAAGAGTAAATATAAATATTCAATATTCATTGTTTTGGTGGTCAATATTTTTATTATCCCGCCCCATAACACATTGTTTCATCTTGATCTTGCCCCACCACTTTTACCACCCAATCGCCGCCACTGAGTGGAGCCGTACAATTTAATAAAATGTCACTCATAAAATGTAGACCAATTTACCTTGAATTCCTTATACTGTGTCGAATTCCGTTGCGAAGCACGGGTACATCAGCTAGTAATTTATATAACTAAAAAAAGTATTGTTGTTAGGACACATTGTCATTGTCTACAGTGTATGAAGCCGGTATTGGTTTGCGAAGCAAACTAAAGAGGATTGCGTAGCAATCCTCCGGGGGTTGGCAGATCCCCCTAGTATGTTTAATAATAATAAAAGACATATACTAGTTCAGTTTTACTTACAGATGTTTTTAAGCGGTTTCTTCAATTTTCATGCTAATTAAAGGTTTAATACCTACTTCATTCTCCTCCAGCATCTGGACGGTGAGTCACAGAAAAAAAAGTGTAAATGACATTTTTGTTGGAAATTACTTGAAAAATAACTTTGTAATTGAACTTTTTTCTCTATAATTTATAGCTAGGGAGATAATTACAAAAAACTGATTTTGGACGCCATTTTTCCAAGATGGCGGCCAACGCTGAGGTGGTGGAAAATTAATACATCGTACAGGACACTTTTTAGAATAAATTAAAATAGTTTCCAGCTTTCGCGGATTTTTTTCCGAATTGAACCTTTTGCTGACTGGACTAATCCAACAAAAAAAATGTGTCCAAATATCTGAATTAGAACCGAAAATTTTGCGCGAACATATATATAAAAAAAAACATAACAGTCGAATTGATAACCTCTGTCCTTCGCGCACAATTTGGCGGTTTTAATTTAAAGTTTCTGGCGGTTTTTATTTTTAAAGTTTTGGTTGACGCGCTGTTCAGCAGTGGCGGCCCGTGGTCTAAAATGTTAGTGCAGCCGAAATCATGTGAATCCCCCCCCCCCCCGCCCCCTTCCCTATTTTCCAAAAACCTTACATAAACGGAAATTCTTTATTATTCAATACTCAAATCAAGTTTCCTTTCAATTTTTAAGAAATGATAACATGCGAAAAAAATAGAAAACACATACTTATTTTTTGAAAATTAAAGCAATCCTGCTTTATTTTAAACATGCGAATCGGTCAATTTTAATATTAACTTACATAACGAAACAACAGCAGGACCATTTCCTGAAACAACAGCACACAGTAAATGTATCACGAAAACCATTTCCGTTTGGATATAATCTCGTAAGTTCTCGTTTCACCCATTAGCCAATCAGCATATCGAACCTCAAGTGCAGCTAAAACAAGAAAACTCATTTCGGCTGTACCTTCTCACAAATGGCAGTGCATTAGCATGGGGGGAATCTCCATACTAGGTAGCGGTTGCCATGGCAACGATGCAGCCGATTTCGAATTTCGCTTTTTGGCTGCAGTTTGATTGAATGGAGTTTTTTCCCCTCCTGAATTGTGCATTACGGTAACATGCGTGCTATTTATCGGAGATTTTGTTTACTACCGTAGAAATTTCATTTTCAATTCTAATCTTCATTTAAGAAAATTAGTAAAATATCTGATTTTAGTTTTAAAATACACTAATGAATTTAGGTGCAGCCCGGCTGTACTTGCTGTAGTGGGCGAGCCGCCACTGCTGTTCAGTCGGTTAAAAATTGAAGCCAAAGTTATAAAGTCTATTGATAGTGATACCGAAACCTCGAACTTTTGGATAAAAATGCATTTGAATTACTCAAATATATTATGGCGCCATGTTATTTAATGCTAAAATGTTTTGAATATATAAAAATTTTGAACTAACGATTAACAATTAATGCGTTCGAGCTTTCTTATTGGTTACACTTTTTCTAGTTAATAATTAAAATTCTTTGCTAATAATTAATATATAAATAAAATAGATTTTGACAGGAAAAGAATGAGTAGCCCAGATGCAAAAGTAGCCATACTGACTTTAAACTTTGAGTAAGTCGCGAAAAACTGTGAAAACTTAACTATTGTAAACACAATAATTTAAAAATCATATCTCAGGAATGCCAAAGCGCCAATACCAAAAAATAAAAATATTTGCAATCATAGTAAATAATGTAATCGAAATATTAAACATTTGTAGACATTTCCAAATAATCGGGCTTGCATTGTATTTTATAAAGTGGGGGGCATCCAACGGTTTTTGAACAATTAATGGGAAAAAGAACCTTTATTCAAACTTGTTTTCTTTTTCGTTTAGCTCCATGTTGAGCATTGGCGGCTCAGACGTGAATTTGGCACTGTGTTGAATGCTGCTAATAAATTAAATTTAAATGTAGTTTTCAATATAATATTAAAAAGTGAAGGGTATTGAAAGTGTTCCAATTTATTTTTAAACAAAAAATACCAGAGATATTTCTGCATATCTCTAAGACATCCCATTCGTTCCTTTCTGAGGAAAGTGTTTTTCTTTATTAATTTAATAGGAGACATTAATATTGACAATATGCATTTATTCTTAAATTCCTATGATTACATAGAAAACAAACAGCAGATGTAATTGGCATAACAAGTAAACAAGTTGATGTTTAAAATAAGAAAAAAATTATATAATAGAAAATATATAGAAATTATAATAATTGCTAATAATTGTTTATGCTTATAAATGATGCATTTTAACAGAATCGTGTATAGCATTTAATAACAGTGTATTGGTTTTGTTATAAACACTAATGTAATAAGTCATGTAGATATTAAAAAAATATTGTAATATACATTACAACTAAAGGACAGTAATTTTAAAAGATGTAAAAGTTAAATTAAGTAAACAAAGTTTGTTTTTCTCTTTCACTACAGAAAACACTGAGAATTGTAGCTTTATGTTTAAAAACATAATTTTACGCAAATTTATTTGGAACAAAAAGAATACTTTTCTAATTTTTTCAATACCCTACAATAATATCTATTCTTTTAGTATGCAAAAAAATATAAAATATTTCTTCATTACAAAATACAATTGTTAAGAAAATGTCACGGCTTTAAAAATTTTACTTCATGTTTCTTTACACAAACCAACAAAAATTAAGCTCAAACTTTTAAATACACATACACTAAAATTCGGAATCTGGCAAGATTTCGATATTCCCAGTGCCATAAACATAAGTATTTGATTTTTGATACTGGTATACAAGACACTTGTAACCGTCACTAACAAGCCACGAGAAGCATGGGTATCCGTCTTCTGGCGGCTGGATACATTTCATAGGTTCTCCCCCTCCTCCTAAGCTCCAAAGTCTTGTTACCTTATCCGATCCAGTGGCACATAATAGGTTATTGGGCTCGTTCATGCTGAAAGGAACTTTGCGGGGGCTATGGCGAACGTGTCCATAGTATTCGCTGATAGGCCTTCTCATCCTCAAGTCAAACTAAACAAATTCAAGAACATGACATAAAATTTCAAAAATAATAATAATAAACTTTTACAAAAAATAATTTTTTTTATTAAAGGATGCTATAAGGATTTTAACCAGTGGCGAAGGGTCCAGTCATCGGTAGATTCGCCGATGACCACGCAAAAAGTAACGCTTCGCCACTGATTTTAACGGAGCTGTTTCTATAATTTCAATGATAGTAATTAAGTTTTCAAACAAATTGCAACTAATGCATATTATCTCATTTGTAATTGAAAGGGATAGGTGGAAGAACCAGACATCTCCACTTTTTCCCTTATTCTTATAAAGAAAAAATCCTCTATCGATTGATGCAAGAACTGTACAGTACAAGTACAACTAGCTAGAGATATGAAGGAAAAGGAGATGTACTTTTGTATTATAACGGTGCGGGAAACGTTCAGCATTTTTTGTCTTAAGGAATAATTTTGAAATCTGGAGTTGTCTTGTACTTCCTCCCACATCTTTAATAGTGTTTTTAAATAATAATGGATTTAGTGGTCTCATATGGTGCAAGAAACGTACAGCTCCAGGATCTGTCTTGTTTTTGCACTGAATTTTAGTTTTAATTTCCAATATTTAATTGTTTTATGAAATTTTTTTGATTGCACCCTCCTTGACATAAATTTGAACTTTACCAAGAATTTACCTGTATGATATACAATGCTAATGAAATATGGCATTGTCAATTTAGAAAATCATTAATCAAGCAAAGGTTATTGTAAAGACGTGACTGACGCACGTCGGCCTTCTACCCCAGATTTTATTGTCATCGCTACCTTGAAGGGGGCATGTGTATTTAGGAAAAGAATTGCGATTATTTCATTGGAGAGATCACTAGATTAATTTAGTTTTTGCTTAAATAGGTCTTCCATGATTACATAGGCGAAAAATAAGTCGGGGCACGCACAGTCCCTGAGCCCCTTCCCTGGATCCCCCAATGCCAAGGCTGACCATTCAATATATTTTAAACATTAAATGTCATATATAAGAATTCAACTTACATTACATAGCATACCATCGAATGCCCCACACACAAGTTGTTTCTCGTCAAATACGAGTACAGTCTCGTCTATGCCTTTGTTATGCAGCCTGGTGCGGAAAACACTCTTCTTTGTTCGTAAATCGAGGATTTCCACATGACCAGTATGCAGACCTACATAAATAAGATTTCCTTGTTTATTAAACTGCACAGCACGAACCTCACCTCGCACGTGGCAGTTACGAGAAAATATACTTGGGCAAGATGAACTTCGGTAAACAACGTTTTTCTTTCCAATGGCAAACTGGGAAGTAAAGTCGTTTTTATCACAGCACCAAATCGGTGTTTTGTTTATGTCTGAGTTAGAAATTTCCACCACTCTGCATCTTCCTATCGTTTCTTCCTGTAGCGACATCCTCCACAAGTTAGTATCTGTATCAATAAGAAAAAGGGAGGACGTATTTGGGGATTTTATACCTTCACACAAATCAACTGTTGAAAATGGATATTTCTGGGGGCAATCAAGTATAGGTAAACCGTTGCGGGGTGAAAAAAAGTGTTCCGTCTGTTCGAGAAGGGTTCCGTAATTAGAAGACCTTTCCAAATACACACTATATTCTCCTCCTTTCAGGAACATTACCTCAGATGTAGGACAATCATGCTTAAGTTCTTTTATGCAATGCAAGTTTTTGAGATTCAAAGAAACTACACGATCTTCGAAAGGATATTTACAAAACCCCATCTCTCGTTTTTTTAAAATATCAAGCATGTGCCTAGGACAGCTTGCCGATTTGTGATGCGATTGCGAATCGGTCGAACTTGGGGATAATTTAGGTCTTGGATGCGCAGGATCTTCTTTGTAATATCGACGAGTAGCAGGATCCCAATAATATCCGGGAATGTCCCTATTACTTTTACTCGCCATTATGCGTAGATTTTAATAAATTTATTTATCAATTCACATGACTTTTGTTTTGCGTCGAGAGAATACGTTCTTCTTGGGAGTTTTTTTTTTTTAAATCTGAGCTTTCTGGTTTTTAGCTAAAAAGAGATTTTTGGAAGTAAACCTTTAAATTAAAATAAATTCATTTCAATAAGAAATATTATTGTATAGGAGAAATGTCGTTTCGCGGATAAAAAATAATGGAAGCTTGAAAATATATAATAAATCTTGATCCTGAATAGACTCTTTTGCATATGACGTCATCAATCGTACAAATAGAAGCACGTTAGCTTTCTGGTATTTAACTTAAAGATGAAATTTCAATGTAATAAAAAATAACTGTAAACGATAGATATATTAGAATCATTCTAGTTATTTTCTGTCAATTAGTCATTTGTATATCTTTTTAGTAAGCCGTTTATATCTTTTCTCATTGAGTTGACTGTAGAACTGAACTGAATGCAAATTAATGTTTTTAATCGACGTGCGAAATCTTGCATGCTTTATGAAATTATAAACTTATTTCAATACAATGTCGAAGGAAAAACGTGGCGATGAAATGGATGATGAAGATATTAGTTTCCGTGATTTTGGATTGGACGACCGTCTCCTAGAAGCTATAGCACATTTGCACTGGAAGGCACCAACTCTTATTCAGGAGAAGGCAATACCTCTTGCCCTAGAAGGTAAAGATATATTAGCTCGTGCAAGAACTGGCTCAGGGAAAACAGGAGCGTTTCTCATTCCCATCATTGAGCAAATACTCCAGAGAAAGAAATCAAATTCATTGCAAGAAACCACCGTCTTGATAGTTGCTCCCAGTAAAGAACTCTGCAAGCAAATTCACAAAAATGTTCTCGACCTTGTCTGTTACTGCTCCCGAATCGTCAGCTGTTTTGATGTATCGCCACAAATCGATCTAATAGCACAGCGGCCTCTGCTGTTGGAAAAACCTGATATTATCATCGGGACCCCAATGCGCATTCTTGCCCACTTGCAAGAGAGCAACATTTGTCTTCAAACGTCCCTGCGCACACTTGTAGTAGACGAAGCCGATTTGCTCTTTTCATATGGATGTGGAAACGACGTGACTAAAATCCTATCATATCTACCCACTATATACCAAGCTTTCTTAATGTCGGCCACACTGACGCATGATGTGAAAAACATCAAAAAGCTTGTCCTACATAATCCTGTCATTTTGAAATTAGAAGAACCAGAGTTGCCGGAGAGTGACAGACTGGTCCAGTACCACATCAAATGCGAAGAAGAAGACAAATTTGTGCTGATTTACGCCTTGCTGAAATTGAGACTGATCCAGGGAAAGTCGCTGATCTTCGTCGGTTCGGTGGATCGATGCTACCGACTCAAGCTTTATTTGGAGCAATTCGGCATCAAAAGCTGCGTTTTGAATTCTGAACTACCAGCATCTTGTCGCTGCCATGCCGTCAGTCAGTTCAACATGGGGATTTATGATATCATAATCGCTTCTGACGAACGAGCCGCCGACGAACCCAGTGCCACTCCCGCTCGTAAGAAAGTAAAAAAAGATAAGGAATATGGAGTATCCCGTGGCATTGACTTTCAATTTGTTTCAAATGTTATTAATTTTGATTTCCCAGAAACCGTCGAAGCTTACATTCACAGAGTCGGGCGTACTGCTCGAGGAAATGCGGAAGGCACTGCCCTCTCATTTGTAAGTTCCAAAGAGATGGCATTTCTGAAGCAGGTGGAAGATTATTTCACTGATGGATCGGGGGAAAGCAAAGCCGAGTTCAAGCCGTATCTTTTCAAAATGGAAGAGTTGGAGGGTTTCAAATACAGAGCGAAGGATGCCTTTCGGGCAGTCACCAAGATTGCTGTTCGTGAGGCGAGGCTGAAGGAAATCAAGTCCGAATTGTTGAATTCGAAAAATCTGAAACCTTACTTTGAAGATAATCCGAGGGACTTGCAAATTTTGAGGCACGACAAGTCTCTTCATACTGTGAAGCTGCATTCGCATTTGAAGGATGTTCCCGATTACATTGTGCCCCCGACCTTGAGGAATGCTGTCCGAAGTGCGAATCCAAAGAAAAGGCATCCAAGAAGTAAGTCTAATATGGAGAAAAAGAAAGAAGGCAAAAACAGCAGAAAGTTTCGCAAGAATCAGAAAGACCCTTTGAAGAGCTTTCAATTTGCTGGTTTGACTGAAATGGAAAGCCGAAAAAAGCATTAATTTATGTGAATTTGTCGTAAATTGTTTGATGTTATTTGAATGATTTTCTTTTGTTGAAAATATTATAAAGAACACCAGGATTTATTCAGTCTTTTGTGTTTTTTCTAAACTACTTATTTGCACATAAGCAGTTAACATTATAAAAAAAAATTGGCAATTTGTAAATATCTGTTGAAATATAATTTAAATTCCTTAAAAGTGTTGCTCTAACTTTGTTTTCTTAAAGTGTGGTGGCAGGCTGCAATTACTTTATATATTACTTTGAAAAACCTTAATTTAACTACTAATGTAAGAAAAAGTAGTGAATCAATAAAAATTTTGACTATATTTGAATTTGTTTATATAGTTTTCTTTCAATAGTGCAGATTCAAACAAGGTTGCTAAACAGAATTGTTCAAATCTGTTTTTAGCTGCTTAGGCTATACAAAAATCAAATTTGATCCTTTTTACTTCATATAATATGATATAGTAAAGCAGTATAAGAACATATTTCTTATGAATACCAATAGAAACAATATTTGTAGTGAACTGATTTATTGCAAAAACTATGGCAAACAGGGTAGCAAATTACTTGGGAAGTTTATAAAATTTGGTATATTTATTACAATAAAGAACTTTTAAATATATTTCAAAATTTAATTTTATAAAATTGTGTTTAACAAACTTTTATTTCCAAGCAACTTCTAGAAGTTAGGATTTTTTTCTGTAAAAATGAAAAAAGTTATTGGTTAATCAGGTTTATACGGTCGCTCTTGGCGACTTTTCTGAATATCCAATATTCACAACGATAAAACCTTGCTTGTCGACAAAAACCGGTTTGGTTGCCAATCAAAGAATTCCTCCATTTTCTCCCTGCATCGCGTGTGGCGCAGGGTTGCCAGATTTGGCGAAAAATCAGGGCGACTGTGAAAGACGGATTAACCAAGTTGTTTAATTTTAGCAAATTAACAAAGCAATTTTTATCATTTTTGTTAATTGTCACATTACATGCGATTCTTAACATTTTTATAACTAGATTGCCAGCACTTATTTTAACTTGTAGGAATGTTTTTCATTGTTATAGTATAACTTTATTTTTAAAAATAGATTTTAGTTTCAGTATTAAATTCAATCACGAGAGCGATTGATTTTACTAATATGGGTTAGGGTATAAAATCCCTAAACAAGGATAAAACAGTAATTTCAATGTCTAATATAAAGAAATCAATTGTATTTCAAAAACTAAATGTAAACGTATTGCTTGAAATAATATTTTCTTTTTATTATTACATAATAAAATACACATTCATTCTTAAAAACACCTTTGGTTATTGCTTTTTAAATGGGAATTGAAGAAAATTGTGATTAAAATTAAGTCTATATATAAAATATGGTTTTCATAGTAAATAATAAAAAATATTTTCCTAAATAATTATATATTTTAGTGTCTTTATGCAAGAGCTAAACATTGAATATTTTTTTCAAAACTGGGCATTAAATGAATGAAAACTATACACCATTAATCAGTGTCTGCTAAATAATTCCGATTCCCAAGATATCTATTTTTTTTAAAGATTAGTAAAAATTAAATTAATACAAAATTGTGGATGATAAAAAAATATATTACCATTAAATTTAATACACTTTTGTCACAATTTCCATTGCTTTAAAATAAATATAAAGTGTAAAGGTCTCAAAAAAGTGCCCTACTATTTGGAATATTTTGTTATAGTGATATTAAGATAAAACTTGTCTTGTAGAACATTGCATTAAGGATATTAAGTTACAAATGTAAGTTGTAAAATGCAATGCATAGTTTTGACATTGTATTTTAATGTAGTGTGTTAGATAATTAAAAAATTAAATACTGCTTTGGAAAATGTGTTCTAATATCTGATATTTTTTTCTTCTTCAAAAACAAGTTCATTCAATTTAATACAGTTTAAAAGGATTAATTTCAGATCAGATAAGACAAAAGTGGTTATTAATTATTTGTTGTATATCTACTTTACAATTTTTTTTTAATATGTATGATTTAGAATACTATAATTTTTTTTAAATGTTTAAATAAAAATTTTCCCTTCATAAGCATTTATTTAAAAAACAATGCGAATTTTAAACTTAAAATATAAAAACTTCCTCTATTGTAGTTATTAAAATCAGAACTGTATTGTTCTATTTTCTCTAAAATATATTCTTCAAATTGACAAGTGTGTGTGTAATATAGCCCTGAAGTAACATGCATCAATTTGTAATATGAAAAAAAAAATACATTGTTTTTTCTTATGAAAAAAAAATCTTCTAAAAATTTTAAGCTAAATGCATATTATATATGGCAATAATTTTAAACCACAATTATCTCATAAATATGGAAAACTGTTGAATTCAAACTCTGAAACTGTTGCTCTATTTAGTATCTGGAGTTTTAAAATATTATTACATGCATATTTAGAAGATATCAATGCACAGTATATAATTTTTAATTGAAGTATAGAATTGCCTTGCATGTGCATTGTAAGAGATTGGCTTTTAAATGGTTTGCAAAACGAAATTAAAAATAAATCTTTTGTAAACATTCTAAACTAATAAATAGATTCACATTATGAGCAAAATAAATCAAGAAAAGTTTATTATCAATCCACAGAAATTACATAAACTCAAAATATAAGTTATGTATATGCTTAAAAAATTAAAAGTATTCAAAACACAAACATAAGTAGTAATTTTGTTTTAGTATGGACATGGAATTATTATCTTGAATAAGTAAGGCACTTAAAAAATATTTTGATTGGGAAAATTCATTCATGATATAATAGCCTTCATGTTCATATGACACTAGAAAGTTTTTAGCTTTCTTATGAGCATGAATGGTAGTAAAAATTGCCATGGTCAGGGCACTTGAAAGCATTATTATCAAAATGTTTAAAAACAACTAAATTACATATTTATTTATACAAACTTAAATATTAGTATACATTTCTTCCTTTTATACTAATTGTAAATAAAGAATGCAATTCGAAAATAAGATTTAAAATACCATACAGGTAATTTCAATTGGGGAAAATTGTGGAGGTGCAATACAATGTCATTTTTTTACATGCAATAGGAGATTTGTTTTTGGCATAGGAACTGTTCACTGGAGGGTTTTTTTTGTGTTATAATTTTTAAGTACAAACAATACCTTGATAAATAGTGTTAGTATTGGAACACAGAATACACTGGTGCTGAAATTTTCTGTCTGCCTTTCAGATCAGTCAACTCTATTACTGATAGGCAGTGTTCCACTGTACAACCCACACTTCTGATTAGCTTTACAGCAGCCTCCATAGAACCTAAAACAATACATTCAATTTATAAATACAAAGTCATGACAACTGCCAAACCAGTAAAAAACGATTTTAAAGATTCAATTTACAAAAAGGTTTAAATAATTACTTTTGTAAATGGGAGAAAAGCTTCAGGTATTATATGCTAATTTAAAACAACTTGGAATGCTGACTTAAAATATTATTTTTAAAGAACTGTATATTTTTTTATGCAGTTTAAATTTGAAATAGTGGATGCACCTGCTATGTCACTGTTTAAAACTAAAATCTCTATTGTAAAAAAAAATAACTGTCACTGATAATTAGTAACACTCTTTTCACTTTCATGCTTTGAGTCATTTCTCAAAACTATCAGATAATTATGAATTTTACTGAGTTTGTTTAGAAATGTTTCAGGAATATGATAGAGGTATATTTACAATTGTGTCAAGTAAAATGAATAGAAAAAAAAATCAATAATTCTAATTTTTTGTAGAATAGTAGCCATATATCTAATTTAACACATATCGTTTTTGAAAAAAATTTAGTTTTTAAATTACAAACTTTTAAAAAATTCGAATTTGTGTCAAGCAAAATGTATTGAAGCAAATATTCCATAATTCTAATTTTTTGTAGAATGGTAGTTACATATCTGATCGAATATATGACTTTTTCTTTTTTAAATATATTTATAAGTTTTCAAATTATTGCAAAAAATTAACAGCTGCAGTAACCCTCTTTCTTCCATATTTCGAGTGACTACTCAAAAACTAAGTGATGGTATTTTTATTGTAATGGAACACTTATGATAGAAGTTATTTTATGTTAAAGTTGAAAAATGCAGGAATTTAAATTTGTGTCAAGTAAAATGTATTTAAAGTTTCATAATTCTAAGTTTTCTGTAATGTTTAATTTTATAAAATTTTTAAGGAAATGTGATTTTCAAAAAAATGAGACGGTGCCTTCCCTTACTTCCCACCACTGCACATTATCAATTGGAGATAATTTGCTCTTTAAGGGTGATCATAGACCAGAAAAGCGGACTTGTCTTTGATCTTTTGCTCATCCCTGTCCTCCTGCTTACAGTATATCTCACTATGTCAAGAGATTGGAGTGGCTCTTCTGCATATTTCTGCAAGTTAGCCTGAGAATATTTTTTTAAAGTTATGTAATATATTCTCATTTGTGAAGAATGTGGGGCTGGGCAACAGACTTAAATTGTTCCCCCATTTCCTTTTTATAATTACCAACGTATTCATCTTTAAAATCAATTAAAAAAAAATCATTATATTATTGCTAAAAAACACAACATTCGTCTTTATGGCCACATGTTAGCATAAGGTTTCCATTTCCGCCGCCTGTCTCGCTCAGGGTAAAAAAAAAATTCTATGAAAAAACATGATTAAGCCTTACAATATTTGTAGCGCAATTTTTTTATTTACAAAAATTTGTCTAGGGGAAATTTCAGTGTTTTTAATATTTTCTGCAGCAGTTTGAAAACTAAACCTAAAAAGCAACTATAATTTTTTAACACTTTTATATAAAATTCTATGTTTATTATTGTGTTACTGAGTGAAGCTTTCATTGGAGAAGGATAACTATGAATAAAACTCAAGCTGAAAAGTTAAATTGGTGAAGAACATGTTAATACGGCTAAACTACATGGATTCACTATATTATTTCATAATAATCAATAACTCACCACCAGTAGCTATAAGATCATCTATCAGTACAACTTTTTGTCCAGGTTTTAAACTATCTGCTTGAATTTCTATTGCATCCTAAGAATTAATAATTTGTATTACAAGGTTATGTTATTAAATTTCTATTGAATGAAAATTACTAGTTTTACATAATGTATGTTCATTCATCAATACTAAATAAAAATATAAAATTTTCAGATGCTTTTTAAAATATTTAAAGCTTTATTTTCTGTAAATTTAAAATTTATTTAAAAATGTAACAAAAACATTATATGAAATAGAATTTATTTTCTGTAGTTGATATAAAGTGTTATTTTAACGGATATCAAAAAGTAATATATGTAAATATAATTAATTTGTGCAATTTTTTTTATTTCTGTATTATAGATTTTATGCGATACAATAATTAAAAAAAATTTGAGAATAAAATTTTATTAAACAGTTTAAAAAGAAGTCTTGGACTTGGAAAAAAAATTCACTTAAATAGGTTATAAAAAGTTTCTTTGTAAATTTCAGAATTTTGAAGAACACTGAAGGGGGGAGGGGTGCAATTTATATATGCATTTTATAAATAGTAAAGAATCTTAAAAAAAAATTTTGGATCACATATATATTAAAAATGCATACATTTTTATTTTGCAATAACCAGAAGACACATGCGCATGATTGAGTAACATTAAAAAATATATCAGAAAGGAAAATACCTTATAATGCAATACAGAAAATTAGATTTATTCATATATCCTAAGAAAAAAATATTAATGTTTATATTTTATTGCTAAAGTTTGGTTGACCTAATGAAAAAACTTAAGGAGTTATATTATAGAAGATGCTGAATAAGCAATAGAATGAAGAAATGTGTTTCATCTGCATATTTCTGGTGTTGATTTTGTTGCACAAAAATGGTTAAATATTATTAAAAAAGTTGGCAATGTAATTTATATTAAAAATTTAACTATAAAAGTATATCCTTATATTTATATCACTTGCAGAAAAGCAATTTTTTTTATCAAGAACTTCACCCCATTATAGATCCATACTTTTTTGCACTAGATAAAATAATGTTTATTAAGTAAGCAGTGTCAAACAAGGAGTTATCAAATAACTATCTTGGTGAAAAAAAAACCTCAAGTCTCTTTGTTTATATGTATTTCCATAATGTATTAAGTGTAAAAATAGTTTTTATATTTTTTTCAGTGTAAACCCGCAATGAAAAAAGTTTTGGTCATTTTTTTTTATTATTATTGAGTAAGCTAGAAAATTAGAATGTATAAACATTTCTTCAAGATAGTGTGTGTGGATTATTTTGTTTAATTTACTTTAGAATACTTCTTTTAAAATTGCAGCAAAATCTTATCAACTATTAAATATCTGTCCATATAGAAGGCACTGTATTATTGTGATATTATAAGTAGGGATGAAACGGATATCCGGTAACTATCCGGCTGATTTTTAACTATCCGATATCCGGAAGTAAAGTGCCGGATATCCGATTTACCAAGCCGGATATCCGGAGGAATAAAAAATCAAAGATTTTTTTTTGTGGCGATTAATTATCTTTGTTCTTGTTTTAAGTATTTTCCTGAAATTTCTACCAATGTATTCACAGTGTGCAGATTCTCCCTTGAATTTTTCTTGGGCTATTCAGGCGGGTAAGGAGTGCGTTTTAGACTCAGACGCAGTGAGGCACAGAGAATAGATAGCAAGGCAGATATGCTGCAGACTTTCAAAAAACGCCACTATAGTGGAGTAACTTTGAGTTTGAACAATTCACATAGGTGGTGGTGTGTAGAGTGCATAGCTACATCTCTGTTCGTTGTATATTAGAAATTGTTTTATTCTCCAGTCTAAAAGTTAGTTTCAGCATTTAAGTATCGCACAATTTAGATCAGCAATTTGGAAATATTTCAAAATTACATTTTTAAACACATTGTACACTACAGATCTGGCCGTTGCAAAATCTGTATAAATATGAATAGTTTATTAAAGAACTGTTAAGATACCTACACACTTGAACATTTTTTTAAACTATAAATTAAAAACTCTAGTTTTTTCATGTATAAAAACACTTTAAAAATCATGATGCATTATAAAAAAAAACTGAATTAAGTTAAATGCTAATTATCATGTTTTTTTAAAACATGATTTAGAAAGTTGTAATTCATTTAGAAGCATAATTTTTGTTGGAATTACTTGAAGTATCTTTCTTAAAGTTATGACCCTCTAAAAAGTTTATAGTATTAAAAGTTTTTTATATAATATTTTACCTCAAAAGTCCTTAAAAAACCCACTTTTTTTCAAGTTTTTAATTTTAAAATTCTATTACATTTTTTTAACCGAATCGTTATGGTGGAGGGTCATAACATCTCACTACTAATATAAAGTTGAATTTAAAAATAAATTTCTCAAAAGTTTAAGCAAACTTGAGTTTTTATGTTTGGATCGAAAGGGCATATGGTAAAAATACAATTATTCAGAATCGAGTTTAAAGTGTACGAAACATACACCCATTGCTAACAGCACCCTAGAATAGCCCTTTGTGAATAATTTTTTTTTAATGTTTATTCAATCTTGGTACAACCTTAAAGGTAAGGAATTGGGGAATATTATAGAATAAAACAATATTTTGTTATTTTTGACCAATTTCCGTTTATTCTAGTGTGTATGAGAAGATAATTTCATAAAAAAGAAACTGCCGGATATCCGGCGAAACCCAGTTCGGATATCCGATATCGTGCCCCGGATATCCGATATCCGGCAAAACCACTATCCGGTTCATCCCAAATTATAAGTACATATAATCACTACTTTTGATTTGATACTAACAGTATTGGTATTTACATTAAGAGCCAAATGTTCTCTTAAAGAAATTCGCAAAGATCTGTATTGGAAATATTGAATAAACAAGAATTTCAGATTTTTTTTGTGAAATTAAGGTATTGTGTGTGTTAATATAAGAATTTATATTGGAAATCATATTAAGTTACTCCCTGTAAATATAATACAGTAAATATCAAAAGAAAGTAGAAATATTTGTATGCATTACTGTAATGCATAAACATATTTCAATACTTTGATATTTACTGTACTATTTTTAAACAATGGACAATCTGTCAGAAATATATTGAATATAAAAATATATCAATAGGAACATAATATTATTTATACACTTTCCATATTGAATAGAGCATTTAAGGTGTTTTTTTTTATTTTACAATAATTATTACATGCGTATGTATGAGAATATGATTTAGCTCAATGACAAAATCAATATTTCTAAAATCTATCTGAATTCTTGGAAAACTAAATCAGAGTATTTAATCACCCATTTATCTCAACAATGTCAGAAAAAGAGAATAATTCTTTCATCTATGACAATTTGCAATATATTATTTTTATGCATTCATGTCAATTTTTATTTATTTATCATCCAATATAGCAGAATATCCCAATAGCCATTGTTCGACTGTTTCAAAATGCCCTAAGGCCATTACCCAATGAATACAAAGAAATTCCAGTTACAACACTTTTTTTTTGTAGAGAAGTACAATTACATTAGAGCAAACACATCTAAAATTGGAGTATTGATTAAATTTAGAAATATGTTTGGAAAGCTGCAATTAAAAAGTATCAAACTTTCCATTAAAGCTTTATACATTGCACTCAAGTTAAGTAATAATAGTTTTATCAAAAATAAAAATAACAAGTCACAAACTTAAGTAATCACTTTAAAGGAATTATAATTGAAAGTTCCTGCAATAACAATCATTTTGCTCCTTTTCAACATGGTTTACACTAGAAATACAAGTAATAAATATAATCTTACCGTTCCATATTCTAAATCATACTCTTGCTTTATAACACCACCCGGTAATTTCCCAGCTTTTCTGATGGGAACGAATGGGACTTTGAGTTTTAAAGCGAGTGGTGGCCCTATTAGAAATCCTCTAGATTCTATTCCGGAAATACAGTGAACAACAGAGGCGCTTGATTTTAAATGATTTTCAAATACTGTAAGTAAATCTTCAAACAGCTCAGGATTTTGTAGAATCGGGAGAAAGTCTCTGAAAAAAAAATTATAAATAAAATAGCAAAATTCTAAATGCTGTGCCACATCACTTATAAGAAAATTATTACTTAAACATACGTATGGACCTGTATTGCGGGGAAACGTTAAGGTTTATCGGTTAAAAAAGAGAGTTGTTCCTTCACTGCAGATGGCGAGAAACAAAATTTAGTGATACTCCAATATTCTTGGAACAATATAATACTCGAAACAAATGGTTGAATTCTAGACCATTTCTTCTAAATTTCAACACTCTATGCTGCAAAAGCTTGGCTAGTTTCCTTATCCCTATGAACATTCTCCATCACTACGACCCTACAATTTTTATTGGATAAAAACTTCAAACGTTAATTAAAAAATTCTAACTAAAATTTTTGAGTTCTGGGTTTAAGGTGCACAATTAGAGGTTGAAGAGTACTTTAGGTTTTTGGCTTGTTTCTTCTCTTTGCGATGGTCAGGTTCATCAGGTTGGCTATTCATCAACAATAGCTAAATTGCTTTGAAAAGTTTTATAAAAATAAAATTTCTTTAAAAAAAAAAATTCTTAAAACAAAAGAAGCATTTTGGAATTTTTTTTCCAAAATGGGAGATTTTTAATGAAATTAATGCTAATGTTACTTTTACTTTGGTTTTATAGTCATTCTTTAAATCAGATACTATGCCATTTTTGACTAAAAATGACAGCCACTTGAAGTGATCAAATAAAAAGAGGTATTTAATGAATTTTCATCTACATTCACAGTTGTATTTTGTTTAGGTAAATTTATACATTCTGTTCTGTCATGCACAAAATAAAAAATATATAGATAATTCATTCCATGATTAATCATTTTTACCCATGTTAATCACTGCAGGGTGTAAATTTAATTTAATATCTACTTTTTTCTATCTATATTTAATTACTAGATTAATATCACATTCACACTAGATTAATTCATCTCACATTGATACAACCATTGAATGATTTTTATTGGTTTTAAAATCACTTTATATTGTTTTTAGAAACTGGAATCAAACTTTATTCAGGTTGGTAACAAAATTCTGGAAAAAAAGTTCCCTGATTTTACAATTACATTAAGAAATGTCGCAATACATGCTTTGTCTAGAAACAAAATATACACACTACGATAATATAATATATTGCATTATTAATGAAAAATTATAAGCAATATCTATTGTCAGTTAAAATTATAATTTATGAATAGAACACAAATGATACAATTGCGACAGGCATAATAATAATTAAACATGTTCTCTGGAAGCAGATAACAC
This sequence comes from Troglohyphantes excavatus, assembly GCA_963932185.1. Taxonomy (NCBI): domain Eukaryota; kingdom Metazoa; phylum Arthropoda; class Arachnida; order Araneae; family Linyphiidae; genus Troglohyphantes; species Troglohyphantes excavatus. The sequence goes on from OZ010671.1 coordinate 41,450,379, forward strand.
AAAAAAAGTAAGTTTAACAATGATTTCTTTTGAAAATAATTTTAAATGTTTTTATATGCTTCCTATTTCCTATTCCAATCTTCAATACATCACATATCAATTAGCTCCTCACATGTTGCTTATAATCTAAAGTCTAACTCACTTTACTTTTGCTTCTCCCTCCAGCAGTGGTTCACATTTTTACAAAAATAAAACTGAAAATATAAAAATACGCATAACCATGCTTTTTTAAAAAATTCTTTTTCACAACTAAAAGGAAATATTGACAACTAAATTACCCAGAATAAAGGGCACAATAGACGATAATTGCCGTTTTAAATTATACAAATTTGAAAAATTCCCTGGTATTTTATGAAAATTCCATGGACATTTCCCTGATTTTTTTAGAATTATAAAATTCCATGATAATTTCCAGGTTATGTTGCCACCACGTTATTACGCATTTTAAATCATTTGAGCATCTGAATGTTTTTTGTTTATACCAAAATTTAATATGCTTTGAAAAATAAACTATTCCTATATTAAATTTTGCTGTAATAGTTAGTTTTTAAAGTATTCAATCTACATATTGACGAATAAATATGGTATACACTCACTACATTTATTTCTTTAAGCTCATTTTTTAGAAAAAAAAACATTAAAGAGGTTAAAAACAACAATGCTTAATCTCATCATAATCCCCATAAAAAACGTTAAATGGTGTGCACACTGAAAACTAAAACAAATATTAATATAAATGCCATTGTAAAATTAATAGGAAATATATAAACCTGAAAAGTATTCCTTTCTTTGGAAAATCCGGATAAGATTTAATTTCCTTTTCAATTTTTCTTATTATTTTATCAGCAGCCATTATTCAAATATCCCGTACAAAAACTAATGTATATGGACATAAAAGTAAAATAATTTTGTTTGCAAGAGTTTTTTAAGTACTGCAATGTAATTGAAATCTAAATTTCGTTTGATTAATAATAATAAAAAAAAAGCATGAGTATTCCTATCAATGGATCCATCTACAGATCCAATCAAATTCTTGCGCACGTTTTTTATTTAACTCTTTGATTGGTTGATTCATTAAAATCTGAGAGTTGAAGCAATAAAAACTTTTAACGTTAAAAATTATTTATTAACAAAACTAAATGGGATTTTATATATAATTTCGTAATTTTAATTTATATTTTGGTCTACGAAAGAAAATAATATGGTTATATGCACTTTATGAAAAACAAATTCTTAAGAACAGTTTTATGCAACGAAATGTGTTTGAAAATCAGATAAAATTAAAATTTTTAAATAATTAAACTAAAACAATTATTTTATTAAAACATCGAGTACAAAAACCGAGACAAATTTTAAAATCACCTTTATTTACAGTGTAAATTTCTATTTGAAGATGGCAACCGAGTGAGAGTGTAATAAATTATCAGAAATGGTTATTGTTTTCTTTGGAAAAATGTTATAATGTTTATTTATAAATATAAGTTTAAGAAAGTCATATTTAATTAATTTTATTTGTGTTGATTTGATTTCCAGTACGTATAAATTATTCACTAATATGTATCTTAATATATTACTATTACCTTTAAATGTTACATGTGGCAGTTGTAAGCCATCTAAGGCTTTTAATCTTAAGTGTTGTTGATGTTCTATTTTATTTGTGATGTTTCATTAAATCTCCTTTTTGCGTCATCGCATTTTCTTTTCGTTTTATTTTTACTCTTTACGTATGGAGATGTGACCTCTGTTTATTTTCCTTTAGATTTTAGGCGATCTTTAGCTGAAAGCACAACAAGGTCTTTTGTCTTCCGATTCTTCGCATTTGATTACAACTACCTTTTTTATTGCTATGATTACTTTCTATGTTAAGAAATTTAAAATAACTTTTATTTAACCGATCTCACTTAGTTAATAGTTAATTTGCTGTTTATAATTGTTCAAGAACAATTGTTTTGTTTTTATTTTCTGCTTAAGTTAGAATTATTTTTCGTTTATTTATAAATTTTTTGTATGATTTAGTAAAATCAAAATCGCTACAATAAAAAAAAATACTTTAAGCTTTATTGTTATTATATATTTTGGGGATGATTCTCTTTGAATACAAAGAGAAAAATGTTTTGTGAAAGTTGTTTTTAATAAGGTTTTGTTTTCAATTGATCTTGATCGCTATTATTATTTTTGTGTTTAATTTGTATTTTTTTATCTAAATAATTATTTGTTCTGTATTTATTTATTTACTAGATTATTTAAGTAAATAAATATTCCAATTATTAAATTTAAGAGATGTCTGTTTTAAGGGTTAAAATGCATTGAATGATCGGTACAGATGTAGTATAGGACAATTGGGGTGGGAGGGTTTTTTGGCGTTTTTATAGGGGCGATGAATTTATTGTATGGCAATCCCACCTGACATTTTTGGTATGTTCCGACTCTTGTGGCGACTTTCAATCTGGCAACCCTATGACGTCACAGCGCTGTTTAACGGCAATTTTTCATCGCCCAAAACAAAAATGCTCCAAATGTCCTATACTACATCTGTTCTGAATGATCAACCCTGACGAATTTTCTAAAAAAAAAGCTATATTTACAATATTAACGCGTTTTTGGCGACATAAACTGTTTTGTGACCATTTCGAGAATTCTTCTCCCCTTCCTTGCCAAAAAGGGTGGTACAGATGTAGTATAGGACATTTGGCTCGCAAGCTTTTTTTTTGGCGTGTTTTATAGGGGCGATAAATTTATAGTATGGCAACCCCACCTCACATTGTTGGTATGTTCCGATTCTTGTGGCGACTTTCAATCTGGCAATCCTATGACGTCATAGAGCTGTTTAACGGCAATTTTTCGTCGCCAAAAACAAAAACGCGCCAAATGTCCTATACTACATCTGTTCCAAAAGGGTTTACAATCAAATTTGGCAGTTCATAATTCCTAAAAAAAAAAAATTGGTGAAAAAATTATTCTAGGTTAATCTGACTGGATCTCTGGGTTCTCCTTGGCAACTGTTCTGAAAATTATATATTCGCAACACTAACTACATTGCTTGGCGACTACAGCCACTTTGGTTGCCAATCGAAGAATTCCTGCATTCCCCCCTGCATCAGCATTTGGCACCGGGTTGCTAGATTTGGCCAAAAATCGGGGTGACCCAGTAAGAGACAGATCAACCCTATTTTATACAAATTAAGAGATGTGTGATATATCTTACTATCCTGTGCAATAATAAAGTCACTCAAGCTGAAAAAAAAATATTGTGTACCTTTAGCAGATACCAAAACTATTTGTAAAGTTTTTGTTGGCATAGGAAAACAGTGAAAGGATAAAAATTTTAAAATAATTTTATATGTTCAGAATTGATATTTGTTCATTTTATCAAGTTATTTCTGAGGATTTCCTTATTCACAAGCAGTTTGTAAAAGATGAATTATGTATTAACAAAATGTGTTGGTATGGTTTGAATGGAAAAGTCCTTGAAAAGTTGTCTACCTCATCCAATATTTCGTATTAAATATGTGTTTGTTAAACAGAGAAATTATCATTATGTTCCAATACAAAAATAGAGGTTGTTGTTCATATTATCGCTTGACTGTAACCATGTAAATTGTTTAGGTAATATATAAAAAAAGATAGAGCAAAGTTTTCCTTTTTTGGACTGAGGTTGTTAAAACTTGTTACTATTTTTCATCTTTTATGTCTAAATGCATCCCAAACAGTCCAATCATAACAATAAAAAAAAATGTCACAAAGTGCATGTTTTTAAATATTAAATAATATCTTTTGTTTATATAAGAGGAAAAGAATTGTAACTTTTTTTGGGATTAAAAATATTGGTGTGATAAGCTTATAAGCCTCTTCTATGTTGAAAGGCCTTTTAGGTAATAAATGAACTGCTTCTAAGCTTAATTTCGAAAGACTAATGTAGAATTACTGTAGTAGACACATGATAAAAAAAAATCTTTACAGAATCAATGTGAGATGGTCATTCAAACTAATCAATGTATTAGGACTTTCAGTCGTGGCAACTTTCAAAACAGTTAAGAGTAACAATATTCGGGGACAACGTAAGTTGATCCTGAAGCAATTGAATATTTATACATATCATGGTTTCCGCTTCAGGTTCAACTTAGGTTGTCCCCGAGTATAATAACTGTAAGGTTGTGTACTGAAGTCTCGATTATGGAACTGCAACGAATTTGGTATCGAAGGGTTGCATTCCTCTTCATCTGCCGTGTATAAAAGATTGGTGCACATTAAATCTGGAATGATTTAAAGGTCCACTTGCCTATGTCAGGTGCATATGTATGCCATCTGACTTTAGCTGAAAATTACAAGTCGGCGTTCCTAGGTATTTTTTTTGGATAAGATACCAAACCTTCACTAATGGTCCCGTATGTAGCTCTAATGTGACGTTATTTCAACCAACCAGTGGTAGTCCTTAAAGTATCTACATATTGCATTTTGTCCTTTTCTAATACTAATCTAATAAAATAATTTCTAATTTAATAATGTCTTTGTTCTTTCAGTTAAACTGTAACTCATGGACATGGCTGCAACTGAAGGGGAACAAATCCAGTTTAGTGGGCATACATTGGACAAAGCCATCAAGGCTAAAGTTCATCTAGAAAATTACTACTCTAACTTAATTGCCCAGCATATTGAAAGAAAAACTAGGTAAATAAAGAGTGTTGTTCTTGTATTTTCAGTTATGTTTTCATTCAAATTTGTTCTATTAGCCTCCTTGGTTACAATAGATTTCATAAAATGTGATTGCTATGTTTTCAGGGCTTTTATGTTTTAATGGCAATGTATTGATTCAAAATATAAAAACTCCATGGACCAGAAATTCACATTTTAAATTCAATAAAAATAGTATTGTCAACATCTGACTTCATATTAAGGAAAACCTGCAACTTTTTGCCACATGTCATAATCTTTTCTCATTGTTATTTAATATTAGATCTACTGTGTGTCAAGACCCTTTTGGTAACAGATGTCTGTCAGGCATCTGATTTGTGTCATTATATAATAACAAGTCAAGTTGTAACTTGTCATTTTTCTAAGAGAAGTTGAGTAGTTGAAGCCTGCTTGAATGCTTTCACATCTGTTTTGGTTTTAGTATAGAATTAGATAAAATGCATGTATGACAAATATAGAATTTCTAAATGGAAATTAAAACAACAAAAATTTATAAAATTATCTTTCCTTAACAAATCTAAAATTATAAGCCAATGTTACCATTTCTTGATATTTATTTAGTCATTGCATTTTGAATGAACTTTATAGTATGGTTTATACATTAAAATTTCTAGAAATGCATTTTTATGTTTAGAAAATTACAAATCTAGGAACTAAGCTTTGTGTTTCTATATTGTTGGGAATTTATTGGAGATTGTTGGATCTGAATTTTGGAATATATATCATTTCCTCGGATGAAAAATTACACTATATTCATAGACATACAATTGACCTAGAGTAGTTTATGTATGAGGTACATATATATATTTTGCCTGAATGTGCAGAAAAGATGTATGTGTAAAATTATATTAAAATCTCTTGAATTATATCGTCACCAAGACCAAAAGGATAGTGTTTTACGTTTGCTGGCAAGTTAAAATGGCAAACATAATGGCTGGTTGGTTGATTAAAAAATGCCACACTACAGCTGCACAATGAGCTATTGGTGACTGTTTGGATTCGACAATTATACAGCTAATCGATAAAAATAAGATAAAATCAAAAGTCTTCCACATGTCAAGCTCTATGCCTTTGTGATGTTGCCACGTTATCATAGGCAAGCTCTATGCCTATGATAAACGTGATTACATCTCATGCGGAGGGATATATTGCACTAGGGTTGGTTTGAAATGTTGTTGACACGGAAGCAAGAGTTGCGTTGTTGATGTATCTAATTGACTTCACTGTGGATATTTTAATAGTAAATATTTTCAGAAGTTTCAGGCACCAGGCATTGGCAAGTCTTCACCAACAATTAAATATTTATACACCAATTAAAGATGGCACATTTGCTTGCAACTTCAACTTCTGAAAATATTTACTATTAAAATATCCACAGTGAAGTCAATTAGATACATCAACAACGCAACTCTTGCTTCCGTGTCAACAACATTTCAAACCAACCCTAGTGCAATATATCCCTCCGCATGAGATGTAATCACGTTTATGTACATGATAAATTAGGGTTGCCACAATATAAATATTATTGCTCCACCTATTGTTGCCAATTATTTAATTTGACGGTGACACCACAAACTAGGATTAGACCCAAAAAAGGTATTAATAACCACATTGGAATAAATAACAGAAGCTTTTATAGAATTAATGTAAAACAGCTAATCATTTCACCTTTTTCTATTATGCTGAGGTTATGCCATGTATGACACAAATTTTTCTTGTTTGTTACTTTTCAAAGGAGAATTGACCTCTATTTTAAAGGCTCTCTCTGTTTTAAAGGCAGTATTACCAACTATTTAAAAAGTTATTTACATTTCCGATTTTGTTCTCTTTTTTTTCAATAGGCATGAGAAACTGGAAGAAACCATGAAAGAGGAGGGACTAACGGAAGAACAAGTGAGACAGATTTCATTATATTAAACTTTTTTATTTTGTTTTCAAATAAGTTTTCAGTATTACTGGAACAAAAATTTAATATCGGATAAATATGCCAATTTATTAAAACTATCCTCTATTTATGTTATTTTTTTTTTAATTATACCATAGGTGGTACTCTTCCAGGTTTTTAAAAATTTTGGAAACCAGAATTCCTTGTGTATTATAAATTTTAGAATGCAAAATTCCTGATTTTATTCTGATGAATTTTTTTTGGTTTTGTATTTTTAAATAAATTGTAAAATTGCATAACACATTTGAAAAATGTTTATGTTTTTCTCATTTAGTTAGCACTTTCTCTAAACTTTATATTGTAAATGCTTATTGTTCCTAATGAATATTTAAGTGCTGTTATAAATTTAATTTGCCTTTTACGGATGTATAAATATTCCAGTCTCTAAAATGAACACGTAAGATTTTTAAACATTTTCCCCACTCTTAATAACTCTTGTTATTTTATGTTTTCTTTTGATATCCATAAAAATGAACATGAAACTTTATTATGTAGCAAAGGTACGGAATTGCATCAATATTCTTTCAAGCCATTTTTATATCCAGTTTTTCACATTAGGTAATGGAAATTTCTGAATTTTTGCCTGGGCCGGAAAAATCAGGGAAATGGATTGAGAGATTTTAGTGGGAATTTTCTATTATCTGAAAAAATTGATGGTAGCATTTCTTTATTATAAAATATTGAAGTTTAGCTACTAGCTAATAGAATATGTTATCTGTCAATTTTTTTATAGCAATTTTTTTTTTTAATTTAGAAACAAGAAAAACGAACACAGCATGCTTTAAAAGAAACAGAGTTTTTGAGGCTGAAGCGCTCAAGGCTAGGTGTAGAAGATTTTGAACCTTTAAAAGTTATTGGCAGAGGTGCATTTGGAGAAGTCAGACTGGTGCAGAAGAAAGATACTGGGCATGTCTATGCAATGAAAATATTACGCAAGGCAGACATGCTGGAGAAGGAACAGGTAATTTTACTTTATATAAAATCTTATCTAAACTAATAAACATGCTATCTCATCCAAACTTGTCTTATCTCCTTAAGTGCCTACTATACTTGATTATGCTTTATTTGCTGAAGCAACAAATGTTATGTGGACATGGAATGAGGCATGACCATGTTGTTGAGATTTAAATTTTTTAATGAAAATATCTAACTTAAATAGAGAAACATATATGCTCATGATTATTTATAGTGAACAAACTGGATTTATTTCATCTATAGTCATAAAACAATGGGGAGATCTGTTATTGTTTGCTGATTTCTCTGAAATTAATGATCCAATTTTGATGGGTCTTGATAAAATAAATTTCTATATTTAATGTTTTTTTTCACTATTTAACAAGATAATTTTTATAATTATTAACACATTGTCTCTATTTTTCCAATTGATATAAGTCATATTAAATATCAGATGGTGTTGGATCACTCATAAGAATAGTAGTTCAAAAGGTTTCCACTTCATTATGTGTTGCTATTTAAAAAAAAGAATTTAGCTATTATTACTTCTGATTCCCATTCCTTATGGCACCTTTTTTGTGGGTCTGTGATAAACTTATTGTGTTCGTCTATTTTGGTAGTTTAAGTGGGAAGTTTCACATAAAATTTCATGTAAATCCAGGGAAATTTAAAATTTCTAAAACCACTATTATTAGTTATTTTACAATTTAACTGAACCATTTGACGCTCAAGGCCGTATACATACATATATATATATTAATATATATATAAAAATATATATGTATATATTAATGTATATATATAAATATATATGTATATATTAATGTATATATATAAATATATATGTATATATTAATGTATATATATAAATATATGTCCTAAGATCTCCAGTTTTTCTAGTCATACACTCAATTTTTAAATTAATTAAAATACTTCATTTAACTGATATATTTTTAACTCAATGGGCTGAGGTACAACTTAAAAGCTATCTCTTTACAATTAATTGAAACAAATTAAATGTTACAAAAATCACTTGATAGTGTGTTAAGACATTATATTATTTACTCCTGTGGTGCGTCATTTTAATGAACCCTTACGAAGATTCTATAATTTTGCTATAGCTTGTTCTGTTATATTAACTGCAACAAATAATTTGATTTCTTTATTCGTTACGTGTATAATCCTATGATATATTAATTTTAAAAAGCAGAACATTATTTTCTTTATAACTTTATTTAATAGTTGATGTTCAGTATTCAATGTTCTTGTGTTTAGGTTGCACATGTTCGTGCTGAAAGAGATGTACTAGTGGAAGCTGATCACCAATGGGTTGTTAAAATGTATTACAGCTTTCAAGATGCAATGAATTTATATTTAATCATGGAGTTTTTGCCTGGAGGTAAGTAACTTTTTTAAACAACAATTTAATAAAAATTCAGTTTTATCTTTACAAATATAGGTAAGTTGGAATTAACAGGGTGTCCATAGAATTTGGTCATGTTCTAGAAAATTCTGGGAATTTTTTTTAAAAAAATCAGGGGAATTCACAAACATTTTTATTTTTAAGTTCATTTCGGACTATGAAAAATTGTTGGTTCACTGCTTATATTCAAATACTTTCAAAAAGTGCTAAAAAAAGTTTGTTGGACTACAAAATATGTACTTAAAATAAAAAATAAAATTCTTCCAAGTTCATAGAAATCACACCGAAATGTTCCTAAAACTTGGCACAGCAGTTGACTGTCTTTAACTAATTACTTGTCCACTCAAAGAATTTTAATAAAGTGTTCAAATGTTTAATAATTATAAAATTCCTAGTAAAATTTGAATTTTTCTTGAACATTACTAAAATAATTTTTGAACTTGGCAAAACTGATTAACTGTTGTTAGCAACTGCACTAGGCACTTTTATTCTATTTGAATTTTATTTAGAAATATTGCATAAAGAAATGTCTAAAAATATTTAAAAGATATAAAAACATGCCTTTGTAGCCTAGTCTAGAGCGCAGGGCTGCCACAGGCGACTAAAGCGACTTTTTTTAAGATTCGGCAACTATGGCGACTATTTTTGTTAAAATAGTGCCAAAAGCGACTATTTTCATCAAAACCCTCTACTTTTTTTTAGCTTTTGGCGACTATTTTTTGATAACTTTTTTTAACAACACTGATTTTCAAGTAATATTTCACAGAATCACGCACCGTTTAACTCAATTTGAAGTATCACGTAATCTGATTGGCTATTGCATACAGCGCCAATGTACTGCTATTTGGCGATTCTAAAAGACAAACAGTCGATGAATCAACACCATTAAACGCTGCAGGATGTGTTTACAAGTAAATAATACTTGCCAAGCATGTTTATCACCAATAGACATTGCTTTCTTTACCTTTTAGAGAGCAATTTGCGTTTAGGTTGCGTCTGTTACTTCCAGAATTCACTGCGCGAAGCAAAGAACATTTAGATACACCTCAGGAATGAAAATCTTCCGAGGTTCCGCCGTTTTCCTTTTTTTTTTTACTATCAATTTAATAAATGTATCAGTTTTTTTAAAAAAAAATTCTAAAAAATTACTAAATATACTCGCGTATATTCCAAAAATTTTTAGTTAAAATTATCAGTTAAATGTGTAGCCTATATGCATGTTAGTTAAAATAATTGCATAAAATAGCTGGGTAGGAGTGGATTTTCGAGCTGTATCGCAGCGATTACGTTTCCCGGTGCCGGTGTATCGCAATTTTAAATAAAAATATCGTTATTAGCAAAATCGTTGTAACCAAACTGGTGTAAAAAATATCAAGGATGGGAATCCTGAGCCAAAATTGGTATCCTGCGCCAAATTGCTACAAAACCACATTTATGTCGAAATTTGATGGTTCAATATCTTTCGTTGCATATGGCGTTGTTTTAAGAAATTTTTCGCTCATGAAAACTATGGAATTGTAGATATTCAGTATACGCGGCCTGCTTCAGTTCGTTTATTCTTTTTTGAAAAATCGATGTTCAATCTAAAAAAATTCAGATGATTTAACAAAAATTTTGCATCTTTCACATCTAGAAATATTTGCGATCTTCGTCAAACGGGAAAGATATCTCTCGGAAGTTGAGATGATTATAATTATAATTTCGGCGCATGTATCGAATGCAACTTTCAATTAACGTTATTTTGATATGTTTTTTTAATGCATGGAAACCTTGAAATTGCGGGAAATTCGCTAAACGCGATCTGCTGAGATCTCCGTTTCAAGACTTTCAATCCTTTTGCATTAGATATATTAATTCATATATTTCATTACTTCCTGTTTTATCATGATTTGTTTTACACTACATAACAAAATTGCATTATATTTTTCGAAATTATAGTTTAATTCACGAATTTGAAATTTAGGACTTCTTATTTTCAGTAATAAAAATGGATTTTTTTTTTAAAGAAACTCGTTTTTTTTCGTTTGGTTGGTATTTAAATTCCAATTGAATTATATTTTGTTTAAACGTTTATATATTTTTATTATATTAATTATTTTTATTTGAAATTTTCCTTTCTCACAACCATTCTACTTAAAAAAACATGGCTTTTATTTACCTTTTTGGAAATTTTCAAATTTCTTATTAAACTAACTTTTTAGTGTGTAATTTTTAATGATTTTTATTAACATGCTTAAAATAACTAGCAAGGTTAGGTCAGTGTTTTGAAAAAAGCTTTTTTTTTGTGACTTGCAATTCGTTTTAGCATTAATTTTTATATATTTTATACATTATTTTTCTTTTGTTTGAATGCAAGATGCTTAAAATAAGTAGTAGCGTCGGTTTTCCATTAAATTGTCATTCTTCAATAAATGTAAAGTTTGTGTGGAAAAAGTAAAGTAATATCAGTAGCATCCTTCTTAATTGATTTCATGCATAACATATGCAAAATTGCAACACTGATTTGGTTAGTGTACAAACCACATTTCACTGGAAAAAAAATCCACATATTTTTGTTAAGTATATATTGAAAATATATATATAAATTAAATAATTCTTAATTAAGAACTCATTTTCGTTAAATATTTTCAACTGCCTTTAAATAGTCTCATTTAAAGCATTTATGCCTTTTAAGTTTATTTATTACATTTTAGCGTCTTAATTTCTTTGATTTTCAAAAATGAAAATTTGAAATTTCTAGGGATTTTGCATAAGTTAGCTGGTAAAATTAGTTAAACCTTCAAAGAACTTTATATCTGATTATCAGAATCTAATATCCTATACAAGCTTGGCAAAATAATGGGCATTTTAGAGTTGGAAAATTCTTTGCTTTTCAGAATGTTAGGTCCCTGTTTTAAATTGACACCTCAGCATTTCGTCTGTTTGTAAATTTGCTTGTTATTCATTTATGACCAAATGTGTTGTTTGATTTTCTTCAAATTTGCATGAATGTTGCTTGAAGTCATTAAGCTCAATATATATGTGTTATGTTGTTGTGGGGCCTATGTATTAAAGTTACAAAGAAATCGAATCATGCATTGGTTCAACAAAAATTTTCATAATTAGAAGTATTTGATGCAACCCTCAATTGTTCCCAGAACTACTTGTGTAAACTTTGATGGAATTAAGTAGATATCTTTATAAAACTTAATAAATTATTCAGAGTTTAAGGAAAGATATGTATTTTTAGATTTGTGATTACATAGACAAAAGTTTTGGGTGTATTTTTTTTGGTTGAGAATTTTACTCCTTTTTTTAATATGAATGCAAGTAGCAAGTTTCGGGATATAAACAACTTATCATTACTACTAAATTTGGTTAAAAGACTGCAGATATATGCATAATTGAGGAGACTATTTAGGCTACTATTTTTTATCTCTGAGGAGACTATTTAGGCTGCTATTTTTTATGTCTGAGGATACTAAAGCTACTATTTTCAAAGGTACAACTCAGTGGCAGCCCTGAGAGTGCATGATACTTCAGAGCAATAGGCATTGGGCTCTATGACGGCCGCTCAATATTCATTAATGTACTATATGCCTTAACGGCCTTATTAAAAAAATAAACCTGATACTTAATAAGCTGGAGGAATTGTAAATAATAGATTTTTTTTTAAGAATTAGAAAATTGTTTATTTTGGAAACTTGCAAAACAATATGTAATGCTAAATATTGTATAGACAATGTTCCTGTTATGCTTAACTTGTGTGAATCAGTATTGTTTCTATCAGCACACTAAGAAAACTTAGATGATATGGAAGTTCAAATTGTTTTCTTTCTGAGCACCCTGAGTAATTGTAATAGTTGTAGCTTAAAATAACTCCCTATGAAGTAAGCCTTGAGTATAATACCATATTTGCCAACATAAATTGTCTGTAGACTGTACAGATTTCAACAATTTTGTATAGCTTTCAAATTGAAAAGAATTTTGGAAATGTTTTATTTTTTAGGAAAATGCTGTTGGGGTTGCTTGAAATAAATTTTTCAAAAATCATTTAGAAAAAAATTAACTAAATATTTAATACTTTTTCTATAAAATGTCTTGTTTCCATGTTTGTTCATTTATAACTCTAGTTGGATCTATATATTCCATTAAAAAATCTAGTAAACAATTTTTACTGCAGTATTCCTTGAATAAGAAAATATATGTTTTGATTTTGGATTTAATCATATTGCCATTTTTTGTTATGTTACTTGTAGTGATCAAACACTCACATTTTTTTTTTTATGGATTTGAATTTTCAAACATTAGCAAGTATGTAATGTAGGGTAAATTTAAAATATTTTCATTGACCTTCTTTTATTAGAAGAAGTTTACTAAATTTTAAATTCCTTTTCAGGTGATTTGATGACTTTGCTTATGAAAAAGGACACCCTGTCTGAAGACTGTACGCAGTTTTACATTGCAGAGACAGCATTAGCCATTGATTCTATTCACAAACTTGGGTTCATTCACCGAGACATAAAACCAGATAATTTGTTGTTAGATGCAAAGGTATATATAATTTAAAAAAGATTTCTGTTGGATTAATTTCTTTATATCAAATTTGATAGTTCACTGCTTAGGAAAAATCGTTTCTATGATTTGTTGAGGCTGCAGTTAGTTTAAGTAGGTATTCAAATTTTGAAAAAGACTGGGTCACTACAAAATTTGGTGTGATGTTGTGAACAAACATGAACATTTTAATATTTTTTTTTGTCAAATGGATTTTAAAATCAGAAATATAAAAAATATTTATTACTATTGCTTTTATCTCAAAGCAGTTCTTAATAATGTTTTTATTCATTCATGTGATAAATAAATACATATAAAAATCAATTTCTTTTGATTAAAAGTTATAAAAAATTTGTGTGTTTATTATCATCTGTGCAAATAAGTGAAATTTAAATTAGGACGTCCAAAGTTATTGAATTTTTTTTACTTGTTTCCATTTTCTTTATTTTACAACCTTATATGTGGTATAATAAATTTTACACAACATTATTGATTTTATTTTTCTGTTGCTTTGAAACATGTCTCATTGCTCATTACAAATGTAAATTTTTATAAACATGTTTGAATTTCTTAAACACTATACACTTTCTTTTGAGAAAAATTTCCATCCCTAATTAAACAATTTAAGGGAATTTTTTGTCTTGTTTTCAGGGTCACATAAAGTTATCCGATTTTGGTTTATGTACTGGGCTTAAAAAATCTCATCGAACAGAATTTTATCGAGATCTGTCTCAAGCGAAGCCCAGCGACTTTAGTATGTATTTTGACAGAAATGGTAATTATTGTTCTTCTGCAATTTTAGTTTTATGATTTTCTTATTTCTGTTTCAATTGCATAATGGACTGATTACTTTTATTTTATTATTATGATTTTTGTAAATGCATAGGCTAGACTTTGGTGTTGCTTGCATGTATGTTGTTGAGTTATGTAGTATGAAACTATTTAAATTTATAACAATTCTGTGACGTTTAGAATGTAATATTTATCTTAATTTTTTTTGTTTTCAATTCCATTTCAATCGTTTACAGTTTTCACTAAAATATTAGGGTTAATTTCACTCAAACTTATACTTTTATATTAATAAGAAAAAACTTTTTAAGATTACATTGATTTCAGCCTTAAAAACAGACAATGCTTCAAATTATTCGGTGTTAAAAGGAGCTTAGTTAGGTTTGGCCTTTTTGCCATTCAAGATCAGTCACTCAAACAATCTAAATGTATATGCCATGTCAATGGTTAACAAAATCCTTAAAAGTCATTTTTGAGTAATGTCTAAAGGTCAGTAGCATGCCAAATTTGGTAATGATAGTATTATTTATTCTTAATATATTTTATTTTCTGCCATACACAGAATTTAGTGAAAACCAGATTTTAAATTTTTATCCATAAAGACTTTCTGGATCCTCAATTTGATATAGAGAATTTAAAGTAAAAATGCATAGACAATTTTACTGTTTTATGCTTGTAAGGATTGGTGCAATGATATATAGTGACTTGTAAATTTCTGTTATTCATTTGATGTATCTTGTCAAATTTATTTTGTGGCAATTTAAATCGCTTAAGTGTAATTTGAGTTATTTATACAATCATTTTGTAATAGTGAATATTACTATAATCTTTTAGTATTCTGTAAACTGATATTACAATTTGCTTTTGTGAATTTAAAACAATTGTCAAGTACTAAAACTTCAACTGGCCTTAATTCATTTAAACTATCACCATTAAGTGTATAATATTATTAAATAAAGCTATGAAGTATTAAGATATGTCATTTTAAAAATACATTGAATAGTAATTTTAACAGTTTCTGTAGCATAAAATAAATTATCAATTCTGCGATCTTTTTATTTTTTAAATAACTTAAAAATCATTTTCTGTTAAAAAAATATTTTTTAAATATTATCTAAAAGCTTGTTTATATCATTTGCCAACTGGAATGGCTTTTTTATATAAATTTTATGAGACTGAATGTTACGAAAGTTAATAAATGTTTTGTTTTAAATTTATTTACAAATTGAAATTAATAAATTTAAATGTTTTTATTTCTTATAGAATATTAGCAATGTAAAATTGTTTAATTACTGGTTTGCCTTTATTAAAAAAAATTACTTTTACATATACATTTGTCAATTTGCATAACAATTTTAAATGGACCAATAGAAGGTTTACAAATACAGTGTTTGTATAGTCCTTAGAAGTCCTTGTGAACTAGTTTTTTTAATGAGGGCCTTTATGAAGTGCCTAGAAACTTCTCATTTTTGGCCAAAGGGTCGTTAGAAACTGTTAAATTACCAAAAGCTCTTAGGAAGCCATTAAAATGTCTTTCATTTAAATTATTTTACTAAACCTCTGTTAAAAATGTTTGATCTAAATGGGAATTAAACACAACTCTGTAATCTAAGTAGAAAACCCACAGCTTCTTTGCATCTAATTGCTCTTAGCTAATTGCATCTATATTTCTTTTTTATACTTTTTATTATTTTTTACTAAGAAACCTATTTACGACTTTAGACCTAATTTTTCGTTACAAATGTATAAAAATTTTGTGTATTTGAAATAATGTCCATAGAACTCAATGTCTATAGGTACTCAAACAGTCCCAAGAAACTTTTTTTTCTTATTTTCGGAAAATGCAAAATGAACCCTGAAATTGCTTTTGTACAATTAGCCAGCTTGTACACATTGTAATATTATCAAAGAAATTGCTTCTCTTATTATTTGCTATTTATTTCAAAAACTTTTTTAGATGCTTTTCATTTGTTTAACATTCATACTTAGTGCACATTTTATTTTATCATTTTGGTTGCTGACTCTTAGAAAAGAAAGTCAACGGTAATTTATTTACAGCAAGCAATCCAATGGATTCCAAAAGAAGAGCGGAAAGCTGGAAAAAGAATAGAAGACAATTGGTATGGAATCAATAACTTCTATTTGTGTCACATAATTCTGTTATTTTTAATGGTATTGCAATTATCTTTAATTGAAAAATAGTATTTTTTAAGATTATTTTATTGAGCAATTTTTTTATAACTATTTGATTATCCTAAATTGAAAATATTCTAGTTAGTCTTTTATTCTAGTTTTAATATTAATTATTCTCCATATTTGTGAATGTTTGCAAATTGAATATATGTTTACTTTCTTTTTATCATGGTCAAAAGTCTTTCCTCTAGAGTCTAGACACTCTTTTTATATATCAACATTATATTTTAAAACTGAAATATGTGTAAGCATGTTGCAGAGGTTATTTATTAAGGTAATATATTAAAATAGCATTAGCTCAGTTCTGTTAGAAAAGCTTGTTACATAAAAATTCTAATAACAGGTAAAAATCTTTTTTTAAAAAATATTCAAAATTGTAAAAATTAGTAAATTGGTTTAAAAAAAAATATTAAACTGCTGAGTTCTTATTTACAACTTACAACAAAAATACTATTATAGTTTTCTAACTACGGCCACTTTAAAAAAAAAAAAACTAGTGTGCAATAAGCTTCAATAATTGTTTATAACTATCTTAATAATTTAAAAGCTTTGAAAGTAAGTGTTTCTTGTCTCATATTGACTTTTTTTTAAAAATAAGTCAGTAAAAGTATTTTTTTTTCTTCTTCAATTACTGAATCGGTCTGATATTTAAGACGTAAGAAATAATATCGGAGAGTTTAAGAAAAATACTTCGTTTACAGGTTGAACTCTGTGTGAAATTAATAGTAAAAGGCTTTTATTTTATTGTAATTCGATTGTTTTCAAAACTAGTACAGTTATGCAAATGTTTAGGATTTAGTTTTTAAATGTAAAATTATAAATGTAATATTTAAAACTTTTAAAATTATTTTTAAGCCTTTTGAAAATAGAACACCTAAAATTATTGGGTTGTTAATGTGTATCAAAAACCTATATATTATTTTTATTCGTAATTAAGCATTCTTTTTTTTCCAAAAGTGTTGAAACTAATATTTTGTTAAAATGTGTATCATATAAGAGGTATGAATAATTCTCTATTTAATATTTCAATTAAACATTTTAATTAAACATGATTAGCATAAGTATATGAGATTTATACAATATATTGCTATAATTGAAAACTCATTTTTTGTTTCAAGATATTAATGGATAAAATTTTGCTTTAAGGAATGTTTTAATTCAATAGTTTTACATTGTTCCAATTCTTTTAGGCATATTCAACAGTTGGTACTCCAGATTACATAGCTCCTGAAGTTTTCATGCAGACTGGCTATAACAGTGCTTGTGATTGGTGGTCTCTTGGTGTTATCATGTATGAAATGCTAATGGGTGCGTATTAGCTGTGTCCTACTTTTCTTCCGATTGTGTTTTAAATATCTAGTAATTATCCGGAAGCAAAGTGCCAGATATCGGATTACCATGCCGTATATCTGGATGAATAAAATACTGCGGATATTTTTTTTGCCGATTAATTGTCTTTTGTTCTAGCTTTAAGTATTTTCATGAAAATACTACCAATGTATTTTGAAGATTCTCCTTTGAATTTTTCGTGGGGTGTTTAGGTGGGTAAAGGGGAAAGTGATTATTTTCTCATGAAAACCTGACTGGGTGCGTTTTAGGCATGGTGGGTCACGAAGAATAGGAAGAGATCCTGCAGACATTCGGAACCAGCCACTAACTATCTTCGAATTTGAACAGTATATATGGGTGATGGTGTGCAGGGTGCATAGCTGCGTCTTTGTTCGTTATATATTAGAATACAGCCTTAGTACAGCCTTAGCCGTTTCAAAATCAGTATAATTATGAACAATTTATTAAAGTGCTTTTCCAGGTTATTATTTATAGGCACTTCATTTTATTGTTAATGTATGAAAAAATAATTTATTTTCGCATGCAATTCTCATTCTTGAAAAGTCAGAGAATTTTGATTTCACTATTCCAATCCTGTTTTAAGTACATTTAAAGGAATAATTTTTTGTATTTCTCAAAGAAATGTTTTTATTTAGAATTCATGCAGTGAGTCTTTGTCTTTTCGTGTGTCATTGAAATCCAATTATTTGCAGGCTATCCACCGTTCTGTTCAGAGACTCCCCAGGAGACCTATCGCAAAGTCATGAATTGGAGGGAGACACTGATCTTCCCACCCGAAGTTCCTATATCGAATGAGGCTCGAGATCTGATCCAGAGGTTCTGCTGTGAGTCGGACAAAAGGATCGGGGCTGGGGGAGGATGCGAAGAAATCAAACAGCACTCCTTCTTCAAGGGGATAGATTGGGCACATATACGGTAAGTGCATGTTGACTTTATCACTTAAAACACCACTTAGTGTGTGTTTTAACATAATTTCGTAAAATTATACTTATTTTAAGCATTTTTGCATTGTTTAACAATGTAGTTTTTAGAACTAAAACAATTAAAAAAACAGCGGAATCGGTTCGTAAATACTTTTCTATATATTGTTTATCTCCGACTGGCATTTTTTATAATTCTATTTGTTTAAATGCAAGTGCTTTTTTTACATCATTGTTATCATCACTTGAAAAAAAAATTACTTAGTAAATGAAGTCGAGGATAAATTTTACAATTTGCTTGATAATGTTTAGAAATGTCTGTTAAAGTTGTCGTTGAATAGTGGAAAAGAACATAATTGTTTGCTGGATCCAGTTTATTTTGGAAAATATTTCTGGCTGAGCAATCAACAATATGTGTTGAAATTACTTATACTATACAAATCCTTTAAAATTCGCACCACTTCCAGCATTTTAAATTGGTTCTCATTTAATTTATTTGGTTGTGTAACATGGTGATCCTAGCTTTCTTTCCTGTCTACATTAGAGTGGTTTTTATATTTTAACTTGTATTTTTTTATTTAACATAATACCAAATGTTTACTAAATATTACTTAAATGCTAAATTATGGACTTTTTAAAAACTAATTGACATTAAGTATATGAAATAAAAATTTACTATTTTATTTGAAGGTCTTAATATCTTGTCTTTCTTTTCTTAAAAGTAGTTAATGTACAAATTCAATTTTTTTTTTCAATTTGTAGAGAAAGACCAGCTGCCATACTTGTTGATGTGAAAAGTATAGACGATACTTCAAACTTTGACGAATTTCCTGATGTTGATCTTAAAATTCGTAAGTGTATTATCAATGACTTGTCTACCACAAAATATGAGTGCTGCAAGGTGTAAAATATTTAATGTTTATTTTTAGTGTGGTACTCTCAATGTTTGTATAAATATACAACGTAAATTTTATATCCAATCCGTCAAGAAATATTTAGCACTTTAGTTTACAGTTTTCTATAAAATATTTACTGAAATGAAGGCATACCAACGTAATTTATTCAGTGTTTAAATAACATTCAGCTTTATTATTTAGTAAGGAATTCCTGCTTTCAATATTTCGCAACTGTTGTTGTAAAGAGCCTTTCTTTCCCACCTCTTTGTATCATGTCAATAGAATTAATGCTTTCTGACACCAGTAGTATTATAATTTATATTTACCCTAAACAGGATATTGACAAGTTTGTGTTGGAATATATTGCACGAGTTTATTTGAGAATATTGTAAATACATCTCTAACCTACGTGATGTTCGTTTCAGCATCGGCTCCTGCCCCCAAAGAGGGTGACCCAGGCTACAAAGACTGGGTGTTCATCAATTACACCTTCCGAAGGTTCGAGAGCATCCTCACTCAGATGGGCGTTAAGCAGAGCAAGAGGAGCTAGAACCCTCTCAACCGTCGTGGACCACCCGAGAACCCTTGTCTTTCAGCCGGAGAACCTTCTCGTGACACTCGACTTCAACAGAACCAAAGGTTTTTGTTATTACTTCCCACCACCAGATGATGCATCCAAAGACTTGCCCACAGATGGCGTGAGATTCAGCGAGAGATGCACCTTCATTGCGTAGTACTTGCCAATTTCTGTGCAATGCAACGTATTGCCTGAAATAGTTTCTTAAAAATTGTATTGTATAGATGGCATATGGTTAAGAAAAGTATTTTTAGGTAAAATGTGAAGTTGCTTCTAAATTTCATTCTTATACTTTTATGTGTTTATTAAAATTTATTTCAGGCATGGGATTTTTCTGCTAATTAGAGAAAATACTCAAATTTCATTTTTATTGAAGCTAAATAATCGATATTCTTATCCGTATAATGAAAATAAAATGTCTGCTGTTTTTTTTTTATCAATTACATATCTGTTATTTTATTTAAATTTCTTTTCTTAAAAAAAAATTAAACTTTTGTTTATTCTTCATTTAGATTTGTTATATGTTTGCAAGTACATAAGACGTTTGGAAAGATTTTATTGTCTGTAATTTGTAAAAAGGATCCATAATGTAACTATTTTAAAGAGAATACTGTTGTGTGTACATTTAACAAGTAAAAAAGTTTTTTCAAATGTTACCAAATTTGCAATATTCTGCTTTTATTCTAAACTTTCCAATAAATTTGTTGTAAAAGGTTTATTTTTAATTCTCTACAGTGATGTGTAACCCGATTCGTGTAAATGAGACAATTTTTCAGTTGATTGTGACACTTTCCACGGTTGTATTATCTTATGGTGAGATTTAATAGGATCTACTGTAGCGGAAGGATGTTTGCTTCATAGATTTTTTCCTTGTATCCACTGCCTTTTGGTTTGCATCTCACAGTGCTTGTAAAGATAGAAACTGCAGTATATTTTTGAAAAAGAGGAGAATTTTCTATGAAATATATGGAATAAACTGCTTATGTGTCAAACAAGAGCTGAAATGCGTAAAGGAAAATGCTTTTGTTTGGATCATCGGAAGTCAGTTATAGCGTGTTCTGCACCGATCACCGGAACCTAATGTTTGTTGTGAGCAATAGTAGCATCGCACAAGTCGATTCACTTTCCACATCAGTGTCACAAAGGGCGTCGGAAGACTCTTACGAAGATCCCTGAGAGGACCGTCGAATTGTAGATGTGTATATTTAACGAGTGCTTTGTCTGGAGAAGCTTGATTAGTTATTTGGTCTGGAATCTAAAGTCATATAAGTTATATTTTTATTGTTTTATTTGAACTCCAATAGTTGTGGTTGTTATTGGAGTAGGCCAAAATATAGACCAATCGGAACGGACGAATTTCGTCTGGTATTTTTGTTGTTTTCAGGTTGTGTTAGGCTAAGTTATAAGGAGCAAGTTGTTTTAAAACTAATCTTGTTGCCGGAATTTTAAATTTGCTTATTGGTTTAACGTGTTCAATATACTGTACAGATATGTCTGCATAGTAAACTTTTTCTAGCAAGTATTTATTTTGTCTAAACACTCTAAATTATGATGTGCCCCCTTTTTTTTCCTATTTGTAAGTATTGGCATTTGCATACCTGTCAACTATTAAAATTTAGAATGGTACATAAAATTTTCATTGTTTTGGCAGGTTACAAAGTAATTATGAAATTAACTATATTTCAGAGATTCTCTCTTTTGTCTCTGTATTCATTATTGAAAATCTGATAAAAGTAAATTTGTAAGCAATATAAATTATTATTTCAGGTTTTCAATAGCAAATTTTTTGGATAGTTTCCTTGTTTTTGCAAATATTAACATATGCAAGTCAAAATACTGTTATCTAGCTTACTACATTTTATGATAGTGGTCCCTTTTTGCATATCTACCAACCTTTTTTTTAAAAAAAAAAAATTCTTCACTTTTTAAGTTTATTAAATTTCTAGTTATAAAGTGTATGGATTTTTTTATTCACTATTGAGTTTATGAAAAGTAAGGTAAAAATTCCTTCAATCACATTAACATATCTAAGATCCGCATAAATATTATCTTCGAACTGAGTTTCAAATATAATGTTGACAGGTTTGCATATTTTTTTTTTCAAAAGCTAACCTTAATAGCAACTACTTATGCTACATGTTGCCTTATATGAAAGAAAATGCCTTTAAAAGCACTTGATTATCATCAAATAGATTAGGATCGGTTGTATTTTTTAACTCTTTCTCTCTCTTGGATACAACTTTCTATTTTCCAAATATGAGTAACACACATTTTTTATCGTTTTTATTATCAATATGTGCCTGAAGTTTGTAACGTAGTCTTACTTTTGTTTAGTCTTTTCTAACTGCATGGAATTGAACTTAGCTGAGCTTTCTTTTATAAAGTCTCTTCGAACTTTGTATACTTAAAAGTATTTTTGCATACTGTAAATTCTGTATGTTATCAGTTAATTCTTTTCTTAAGGTTAAAAAAAAATTCAATAACTGGTGACTAGTAAATAACTTTCTGTCATAAAATTATTCTATGTGATTAGTGTTTATGTTCCCTTTCAGTTCATAGTGCACATTTTGTAGATAAGGCTATTATTATAAGTCTTAAATTGGAATGGCTGATTTATATGTAGTAATCTGATGAATAGTTAGGTTGTGATATACCTTCCTACTATAAATAATAGTATTGTTATTCCTTTTTTCCACTTTAATTTTAGTATTTTAATGATGGTAGTAATGATGAAAACATAGTTGTCGGAATTCTTTAACATGCCTTGGTTTGAGAGAAACAAGCTAGCATTATATACTAATTTTTCTGGAATATTTTTTTTGTCGACAGTTTTTATGACATCTTAACAGGATTAAATGAATTGAGAAATAGTTTCACTGAAACCGTACTAGAGTTTCTCTTTATAATATGAATGTCTTAATAGATATCTTAAAGTTTTAATCAATTAAAATATACAATTGTCTTTAAAAGCTTTACATTTTGTAATAAAAAAAAATCTGATTGCAGAAAATTAATATAAAAGTATATTTAAACTGTACAACCACCCATTCCAAACAAAAAGTTAAGTTTCCAATGTCCATTTTTTGTTATTCCTGTCTCCTGGCCTATAAAATACAGTAAATATTTCCAGTCAAATACATTTTTTCTGAAAAAAAAATTAGTTCTGAGAATAGTGTCATTATATTTAGTTAATTTCTAAAATCCTCAAATTGCTTTTTAAATAGATTTTCCAAATTTTTAAGTTTGTGTTTTCTTTTTGTCTTCTAAATTTTGTGATATTTTTAGTGAGAATATGACAGCTACTACATTCCAACTTTGGAAAATAATTTAAATAACATAAAAACTTCTTGCCATTACTAACTAATTGCTTTATTAGCAAATGTTTTTGTATGTTCTTCCTCAGCAAAGTTAGTCACTTTGCTTTTCCTTTTAATTTATTTAGTGTAGTTATTTTTATTGACATTAGTTGTAATAATATATTCGTGCAATATTGATTTTTTGTACTGGCATTTTAATATTGTACTGATTTAAAAGTCCATTTCCGGTGCATTCTGTTTCTTCCGATTTGTATGCCTTTTATTAGATACCAAGGTGATTTCTATAAAAAGGAATTTTAGTTACCTTTAATTAAAATATATTCTTGAACATTTTATGTATGTATATGCAAATAATTCAGTTTTATGAGAATTGCATCAACAAGTTTAAAAACCTGCTGCTGCTTGAAATGCAATAAAGAGACTCAACTTCACCCAAGACAATCTGTCTTTATTTACTGTACATGTTAATTGAATTTCAATGCTATTTATTATGCACATTGTTTTTTATAATCAGTTCATAGAACCAACGTTTGTGTTCAGTGTTTCTTAGCAAAGTGTTTTAGTGAAGATAATATATTTTAGTTTATATGGAATTATATTTGTGAATTGCCTTTTTAGTTCCGTGTCAATACATTTATTATTTTTTTCCTATTTCACCTAGTATGTTGGTTTGGTTCAGAGTTTAATACTTATACTCGGTGTTATATATATTGTAAGTTCTGGGAAGTCAGTAGTATTTGGAATGAGAATTTGTTTGCATTGCATAAAAATCTATTTTATGTCTGAATATTATGTACTTATGTGTATTGTGTTAGATATTTATTAAAAATTCTATAACAACTTGTCGTCTTCTATTTAAAAAAAACTTACATGAATTTTAGATAACCAATTCTAAAATTTGTTAAATTGTATTTTATATTTAGTGAAAGTGATGTTTCCATGGAATTGTCAGGGAAAATGAATGATTCTCAACTTTCCTGGAAAAGTCGGGGAATTTTCCTAAATTTTTTAGCTGAAAGTACCTTATCATATTCCTCTCCTTGCTATCGATTAAATTTTCCTTTCGTTGTAAAAATGATAATTTCATAATTTTGTTTTTATTGTTTGATAGGTTATTATGCGCAGACGCTTTATTTTTATAGGTCTCCACATTAATCTTTTTTAAAAACGTTACTTATCGTGTATTTCTCATTTTCAGAACACTTTAACCCTTTGCACTCGTGAGGCGCCTCTCAGGCACCAACATAACGACCAGTTATTTTGTTTCCCTGTTCATTAAAATAAACGAGAACAGCAGGATATTGTGTTTAGAACATCAATCTTTTTTGCAACTTGTTCTCTTGCAAATACAAAACAGATTAGGATTTTTTCCCCTTTATGATTATAAAAAAAATCTGTGGAAAAGAACATAAAGAGGAATAACTGTTCCATAGAAAGAACACAAATCGTAAAGTGTTCGCGGAGTGCAAAGTATTAATATTGACCCCTTCATGTAAAATGATGTGTTATACCAGTGGTATCAATTGCAAGCCCAAGATGAATACGAGACATGTAATGTACAGTGTGTAATATGTATGTAGGTAATCCTGATGAAGATTGGTTAACCTATTGAAATTGTAGTCGGCTTTTTCTTATTAATTAGTACTTAAATATACGTTGTTAAAAGGTCCGAGACTTGAAACTCTGAAATCTTTATTTTTAAAAGAATTGTTCTCAATTTTTTTTTTATCAATTTTGTAGTTGTAATAACTATTTTAAATTTTTTAAAAAGATTTTTATTAAATTTTAAAAAATGTTAACTATTTTTAAATTATATATATAAAGATGTCCGTAAAATTACATATTTTTTTAGGAATACTGATTATAAATGATTTCCTTGAAATATTTTAAAACAAACAGAATTATTAAAAAATCTAATAATATTAAAATCCGCTCTAACAATTTTCACGAAATTTGATGTATTACCAATTTTTGGGGTAAAAATTCGATTGTGATAGGCTTCATTTAGAAAGTTAAATAAGCATATTAAAAGTTTGATGTCATTCTTTCCATTGCAAATTATTCATCGCGTATGAGTTGAGAGGTTATACGGAAATAACAGTTAAACGTTATTTAATTCATTATATGTTATTTTAATTCAAAACGTGTAAAATATTTTGACGAGATATTTTTATTCTTAAAAAGTTATTTTTTTTTGTCATAAATAACCGAAAAATATCAGTAAATTGAAAAATCGTTTGTTTTTTCAAATAAAGAAAAAACACATTCTGATTAATTTTTCGTCTACTAAATACTATATAAGTTTTCTAATAAATAATTTAAAAAAGAACTTGAATAAAAATCGTTTGCATTTAAAATAATCAAAGCTTGAACAAATAGAATCATGTTATTTGTTACTGTGTTTATGCACGTCATATCATCAGTTTTGTATAAGAAAAAGAAAATATTGTTTGGAATATCACGTAAGTTTTTTTATTCCATGTAAAATAGATTATTTATTCCTCTACAATTAATTTCGACACTAGATTATGTATGTCGGACATTGATATATATATTTCCACAAATAGAACATGGAATTTTTAAAACAAAATATGCTTGATTAGAAGGAATTTCGTTAAAAATGTTAATTTAAGTTACCTTTGCGAAATTGATACAGTACTTTTCCAATCTTCATTTAATCAATCGTATGAGCATTTAAAAGAACCTAAACTTATTTCGACAATGAAAACATTGTTGGGCGATAAAATATGTCATGAAACAACTGGCCGTTGATATAGACATTTCAACATTTCAAAGCATTTGCATTTAATTCGATTCATTAGAAATAATATTAAGTGATAAAATATGCGAGCAAGCTGAGCTCGGTCCTCCTGGTACTATATATTTAACATAAATAATGCAGCATAAAAAAATTCTAGAAGTAAAAATATAAAAATGCCAAATTGTCAAAGATATATATTTGAAAATTATATTTTGAAAATGTCATACATTTATGACAAGTTTTTTTAGTTATGTATATCAAGAAAAACGACATTAGAGTTTTACAAGGATAAGAGAAATGCAGATTTCATATTGCTGAATTCCAAATATTTGAGGTTCTATTAAATATAGAAATTTTATTTTTATGTCATTTTATTCAGTTATATCTGTAATTTTTTTTTAATGTAATAGAAAAGTTTCGGTATTTACTTGAAGAAATTTAGAGTCGTGTACCCTTTTAAGTGCAAAGTTGTACCCTTGTCGTGATGTGTATTTAAAATACTAAAAAGTGAACAATGACAGAGTTGTAAATATTTGAACATTTAATTTTTCAACTAGGATTTTATTTGAGTTCCAGTAACTCTGTAAAAAACGTACTTAAAAATGAGTACATGAACCTACTCGTTTTTGTTTGAGTACAATTGCATGGTAAATCAGCGATGGCGTACTCAAATTTAAGTAATCGCACTTGCGCAGAAATGAGCAATTGTTATATGTTGAAAACGTCATACATTTATGACAAGTTTTTTAGTTATGTATATCAAGAAAAACGATGTCGATTGCTTAAATGGAAACTGAGTTATTACAACTCAATTATTTTACTCCCCATTCTTTTCGCACACCTTTTTAGAATTTCTTCTGTTTATAATTTTTTCACGTTGTCCTGGTAGTACAACGGATAAGAAGCTGGACTGCTATGCCTGAAGGTCTGGGTTTAATTCTCGGAAAGTCTTGGTTGTAATTGTCGGTATTTATGGAAAGTGATTTCTGAAGGCAGCCTATTTAGGCAGACAACTGCTTTTTTTATTCATTTTTACTCATTGTACTCATTTTTGAATACACGTCTTTCTCAAAAATGAAACTTATGTATTCGGAGTAATTCCAATGTAATCAAAAATGAATATATTTTACTTATATTTTAGTAATTATTTTTTAAAGTGTATACATTTACATTTTGCTTCATATATCTTAACACTAAGAATAAAAGTATAACAGTAGTCGCCTATTAGACAGGAAATATAATTTTATTCTAATTGTAAACAAGTATTGGAAATAATAAAATAACTAACATTGATGATTTTGAGTCTGCTACAGGCACACACTAAATTTAAGCATTTTGATACACTATTGTTGCTGGAAATAAACGTTTATTTAAAAAATAGATTTGATGGCTGTATTAACATGGGTCAACATAGATTTTGTTTAAATTGAGAATGAAAACTGTGAAGCAATAGGGATACACATAAATTTCATCTTCAACAACCCTTCTTTTCACCTGTAACAGAAAAATGCGATTTCAAATAATTGGAATAGCATATAAAACAATGCATTAAGAGAAATTTTCCGAAATTTTGTGAGAGTTATTTTGCTGTCTTTGTAAAAAAAAAAAAAAAAAAAAAAGATGAATTTTTCTGAAAATATATAAAGTAAAAATTATAATTTTTACATTTGATACATTTAAAGCTTATCCATAATTTAATAACTACAAAAATATCTTACAATATAAAAAAGTGTAATAAATTTTAATTATATACCTGGTAAATTAAGTGACGCTTTTACTTGCCTAAGTTTATGAATTCGCAAAATATAAAAGAAAAAGGACAATTACACTAATAATTATTTTTGTACAATAATTTAAAAAAATCAATTTTAATATAAGCTTACAATACATTTAACGTAAAAATGTTTATAAATAAGAAAATTTACTGTGTTTTTAACACTTGTTTTCATACTTTTAATCTTATTTTTTTTATTAAATTTTAAAATAAATGAATTTTAATTATATTTTTACATCCATTTAACTTACCACTATTGAATGAAAAGAGGAAAGCGGTGATTATTCTGCATTGATTGTGAAAATTCTTTATATCAAACATAGTAAGGGAGATTTTGAACTACTTTGCTTTAACTACTTTTTTTGTTGCTACTAAAAGCGACTTGTCTAAAATATAAGCGAAGTAGTAGGGGGAAAGCCAAGGATAGTGAAGACCATATATATATATATATAAGGTGTTCTCGTACTCGCGCTGCCTGACGGAAGGCGGAGAGAGCAACTATTTGACGTCATAGTGACGCCTACTTCGCCTTCTGTGGGCGTGTCTAATGCTCTCGTTTGAACCAATGGCAAAACTGAACTAGAAGCGGGCGCGTTCTTTGATGATGCTGCCATCTATTCGTTTTTTTGTGAACTATTAAAAAGTGATAAGCTAACTTTATTTAGTTACTTTTACTGCATTTTATGAGTTTAAATTATATTTTAAGGATTGCATTTAGTATGCAAAAATTGTAAAAGAGTTGCTTAATAAATTAAGCGTATTAAAATAATATTAGCTGCCACGAGAGCATGTCCATGAATTTTGAAAGAGTAAAATAGTGGTCGGAACTATCCGGTCAATCCATTTGTATTGGACATATTAAATGAGTTACAATTTCAATCAAGTAAAAAACGGGGACCACCAGTTGTTACCCAACCGGGATCGAACCTAAGTAGCAATGCTTGAAACACACAGCCAATGAGAATGATCAAAAACCGATAGTAAGGCGGAGCTAAAATGATGTCAAAAGTAAGGCGGAGCTAAAATGACGTCATTTAGTTGCCTTTCCTTGCCCACTTTCAAAAAGCGAAAAACGAGCGCACCTTCTATATATAGTCTTTACTATCCTTGGGGGAAAACATTGTTTTATTATACCAATACATATAAATGTGATACAGCCAAACAATGGCCACCGTTCAACAATTTGTGACCACGCTGAATAATTGTTTAGGAAAAATAGATCTTTAAAGCAAATCTTACGTAAATATCCAATAATTTTTTTTATTTGATCACAAACTAATCATTTCTATGGATTATATATTCTTATTGACTAGCATAGATACCCGTTATTTTAAACGACGTACCGTAAAAAAATTAAAAATAAATAAATACATAAATACATACACAAACATACATAAATACATACATGCACACACATACATACATACATGCACATATACATAAATAAATAAAAAAAAAACAATTTCATACAAACAAATAAACAAACAATTTCAAACTAACAAATAAATAAAATAAACGAAAAAAACACACGCACATCTTAATAGAGGTTTATAATTTTTTCTTGAAAAACTCCTAGACATCTAAAGTGATCATAAAGTGACATCTGTACAAAAGTAAAAGGATATGCAATAGAATGGGAAGCAAGGGAATAATGTCATAATAATTTTATTCCTTTTTAACATGTTGATTCCAAACAAATCGTGAGAACGTGAGGTATAAAACATAGATCCCATGCAACTGTATTGTCATAGATAAAATTATTCTAAAGTAAAATACGATGTTATGAAAGCTATTAAAAACTGTGAAGATCAGGTTAATTTTGGGAAATGTATTTCATAAAAAAAAAGAAAGATAATCCATAAGAACGATAACCTTTAAGATCTTTGAAAAAAGAATAATTTTAATAAAACACACGAAAAGTGGAACACCAAAACATCTCAAGACAGTAATAGTTCACCAATTGATATACGTGAATTCCTAATAGACACAACTTAAAAGAAAGACGTAATATTTTCGGAAGATATGTTAAATGAAGGGATTGTAAAGAACGGTATATCTCAAAGTATACATTCCCATGTTGATCTTGAATGGCAATGAAAGGATCATAGTAAAGAATAATACTATTTCGCGAGCGAAATGACCTAAGGACACGCAATTGAGCTTTTATAAAGTTATATCAGAATCAATGATGTTCGAAGATACCATGAATAATTTAGTTTACATAAGAAACTATCTAAGATAAAGTAATACAAGAAACTTTTCGATTATGGCAGGAAAATTTGTTTTAAAAATAACAGAGTTGAACAAGGTTTTTACTCTAGGTTAACTAAACTGACGTGCCGTTGAAATTCATAAGCCTATACCTTAAATAAATTACAAAAAAAACCCTAATAATAGAGGTTTTTCATATGTTGTTTTCGCAGTTACCACATGTTGTTCCTTAATCATTAAATAAATCCAAATAGGTACACACAATATAGGGAAGGAAGAGAAACAAGCTCTATAATAACTAAGTTAATTTTTAATATATAAAGCAAAATGAAATGGGGAATACTATTTTAAGCTTGTCAAGTTTCATTAAATTCGGATTAGCGCGAAATAAATATTACTCTTAGCTTTATTGAAAAATATACAAGGTACACTGTAAATAAAAGGTAATTGTACTTAAAGAGAAACGAGTATGGTCAAGTACTCATATTTATGAGTACTTGAACATACTCGTTTTTCTTTGAGTACAATTATTGTATCGTAAATGAGTGATGTCGTACTAAAATTTAAGTAACCGTACTTTCTCAAAAATGAGCAGTGTGATTAAATATTGCTAATCTCGGCATCTGTTTCAGCGATCTTAACAAAGCGACTTGACAGACTTAAAAAATAAAGTTGTTCAGAAGAGGATTTTCCACATTATTTAATGTTGATTGCTTAAATGGAGACTGAGTTATTACGACTCAATTATCTTACTTCCCATTCTGTTGGTACTCCTTTTTAACGTTTCTTCTGTTTATAACTTCTTCAAGTCACCCTGGTAGTTTAACGGATAAGGCTCTGGACCGGCGTATCTATGTAGTTGTTGATATTTATTAAAAGTGGTTTAAGAAGGCAGCTTATGTAGGCAAGCTCTTTTTATTTATTTTTACTCATTTTTTGTTTGTCCTTTCAAAATTAAAACTTATATTCGGAGCCATGATAAGCATCGAATGTACTCAAATATGAGTGCATTTTGCTCATTTGCGTATTCTAAAAGTTACCATTGAAAGTTTTTTACTTGAATCTTCATTAATGTAGTTAAAAATATATATAAAATATTTTAGTAAAGTACAGCACGTACGGGATAGAGGTGGTAGACCGCTGCATCAGACCAAACAGCTTGTTCATCGTCCTTTTATCATCTAGTTTTCTTTGTTGGTGAGAAATCCTTATTTGTATAAGATGCTGCAATGACGTTTCACTTAAAAACCTTCTAGTCGTGCTTCGACATAACTACATTCGAAGTTTTTATATAAACTATAAACATCATACTGTTGATAGTTAATAACTTCCACTATTGTCACCATTTTTACTTTTTAGTTATGATTGTCTGCATTTTGGATTTAAATAATATGTATTAGTTCGGCATTTTGGAAATTTATTGAATAAAACACAATTAAACAAAATTCAATTTCAACACGTTTCATATAAGCGCATCCGAAATTTTATTTAAAAATGTTGGCATATTACATCTTTTTTATTAAATAAAATTAACTTTGAAACTGAACATCAATATTATGAACTTTTTATATTAGTTATTTTTACCAAGTATATAAAATGTACAAGGAAATAATATGCAAGATGTAATGAGAAAAAGGAAATAATCAGACAAGTTCAAAGTTATTTTTAAAAGAAAGTTTTTATGAGACGGTGTGAAAGAAAATCCTTGAATGTTTTTCATACTTGTAGAATTACTATTGTTCGTACTCGAATAAATGGCCGCGTTTTGCTTCCGCCATTTTGTATGTTCTCAGAGCCATAATTAGGGAGCTTTCTACTAATAACATCTTTTGAAAAGCTTTTAATATAATAGTGCTGACATTTTTAAATGAGGGCTTGTTAGAATTTAGGTTTCAGATAAGAAATGTAATTCAGTTAATAGTTTTAAAGAGAACATAATATGATAGTTTTTCAAGTTTTACTGAGAATACACATAATACAAAAACTTTGACTTGTTAATTAAGTAAGATTTATAAGTGTGTTTAAAACGTATGAAGGCTTAAGTATTCAGCAGACATAGACATAGATGGTTTCGCAATGAATGGACAAATAAATATTTTGCTTCAAAATTATGTTGAAAGCAATGCCAACCGAAATATTCTGATAGAAGGATATCATAAAAATGCAGCCCTTTTAAATAATTATAAAAAGACGTTACAAGGATAATATTAGCAATTTCTTAATTTTAATATGTTTTTTATTTGATAATTAACATGGTTTATTATTTGTGTTAACACTTTTAAATATAAAACAAAAACATTTAATGCATATTTATTTATCTTAATTTCCATTAACACCATGGAAAACTCTCAAAGTAATTTGGATTTGTTTTATTATGCAGAAAAAAAATATATATTATGAATATTAAGTTTGTTTTGATACCTAGAAATTGCTCTAAGTAAAAAAATATTTGTCTTAAACTAAGTTTTTTTTAGTTAAAACAAAATCCACTTGATTTTCTTTTGATTTTAATTTAAATGTTATTTTTGTCCAGAATTCAAATTTATTTCAAAGGGAAAATATTTAATAAAACTATTAATTATTGAAAATGAAAGCTAAAATGTTTAATAATTTTAAGAAATTAATGCCAATTATATAATTAACTATGCATATTGTTGACTTTAAATAATTAATTATACATTGTATTGACTTAATTGATGACCTTTGTTTACATTTATTTCGGGAGGGGCCCGAATCACCTATACATATAAAGTATATATATATATATATATATATATATATATATATATATATATATATATATATATATATATATATATATATATATATATATATATATATATATATATATATATATATATATATATATATATATATATATATATATATATATATATATATATATATATGTGTGTGTGTGTGATAATGCAGTTATTTAAGAATACTAAAGATGTTATTTAATTAAATTCAAAACTGCTGAAAAATTGTAGATTTTTGGTGTTTTAATACTGAAAACATCGGAATTTGTTCCAAAAACTACATTTTTTATGCAGGTTTTAGCATAAAACATTTACCGATTTTTTTGCTGATTTTTTTTCAGCTGTGAACATTGTTCAAGTACACTATTTTGACAATGACCCCTTAGATTGGCGTGACGAGACTTTTAAATGACACCGGAGACTCGTGTATAAAAATGTCGAATCTCCACTTAACCATTCATCACTTAGTACTGCACCTAATGTTAAACATTCCCTGTGAGCTGCATTTGTATGGTAATGAGACAAGATGGAACAAAAATTCAATAATTCATGAGCTGTCCTTTTCTGCCATTGGAATGTTACACATTCTATTTCGCTTTTTTAAAAAATCTATTTCTGTACCCTTTTCTTTTAATGTTAGTTTCACGTGCCACATAGATGCGGTATGTAAATGCCGAGGGGTTTCGACCTTGGGAATGTTACTAATACCTGAGTTTCTGTTTGAAATGTGTAGCATGATATTGTGGTAATATACGATCTTGTAATTAATAGTCCTGTTACGCTTTTAATTTAAAAAAAAAAAATACTCGGCAAGCACTATGTTTTGTAGTTACGGAGTTCTTCTTGTACTGACAAGCAATCGAGCAGATTTTAAGTTTTTACATTACATTTGTGACTTTACTTCGACTATTTAAACATCAATACTTAATGTTTAAATTTTGAAACTCCATTGAGCACATATTAAAAATTATACGAACGAAAGGTTGTACTTATTTGAAATGGAATTAAAAAATTATAAGTTTCTAAGCAAACTATTCTGTAAATTTCAAAGCGCAAAGTCTTGTAGTTATGAAAACTTTCTTAGATTCACAGAGGACAGATTTTACTTTAAAAAATGACACTGATAATCAGAGATATGCACATTTAACTATATTTTCGTAATTCGCTGAACTCACGAAATTGGAGGGACGATATTTATAATCGTTAATGAACATATTTAGGCATTTAAAATGGGATTGAACAGAGAGAATATGCAAGCTAATTTTTATATTTTGAAACGAACTTCTATCTATTTTAACTAAAGCCTTTGAATTAGCTACTATGCAAAAGACAGTCTAAGGTGTTATAAATTTTATAAAGGAAAAAGACAATTAAGTGAGGTTTTGGATTCAAAAACTATTCTGAGTAACATATAAATGGACACTATGCACGACCTGGAGTCGAGACTAAATGTGGAAGAATAAATAATCCGTATTTCATTAACCTTTATAAGATGGCTGGTCGATATGTCGACCAGAATCTCATGTTAAATCCAAATAACCGCTTTCTAAAAGTTAATGAAAAAAAATCTGTTACACAAAATAACAAACGATACCCATAACGATGTAGAATTCGAAGCACGTGCTTTTGTTAATTCGTCTTATGACGTCCTATTCGTATGACCACACTCAAACCAACCGATAAACAGAAATGTATAAATTTAAAAATACCAACATTTAGAATCGAATTTTTAAAGATAATTTTACTATTTAAAACACCACTATTCTTACACCACAAACACTATATAACAGCAATTTACCATTGCTCAAACCATTTTTTTTTTCGAAGACAGACCACAGTATTATCCATTTATCGTCTAAATTATCCACTATAGGTTCAGGCAGTGGCGTACGCAGGGGGGGAGGGGGGGTTGAGGGGGGTTACAACCCCCCCCCCCATCGGTCTGTAGTTTTAACAAAACATTCAAAATATAATGCTTTTTTTATTTTGAAAAAAAAAAAAAATACAAATGTATTTTTTTCCATTTAAGAATCTACCTTTGTTTGCAAAAAATAATATAATTTTTTTTTGGAATTTTGTCACTGAAAACTTTCAACAAACCCAATTGGAATGTGATCGCAGGGGTGTTCGAGCCTGAGACGGCTTTCTATAAACAGCTGCTTATTGGCATGGCCAGAACGGCGTTTAACGAGTCGGCAAAAGTAAACCATTCTCCATTTTCACCCAGACCAGTGGCGTACTCAGGTGGTAGTTGAGGGGGGTTGTAACCCCCCCCCCCATCGGTATGAAGTTTAAAAAAAAATTAATACAAAAATAATGCTTGTTTTCCCAATTAATAAAAAATTCCAAAACAAAACAAAAAGTTTTTAAAAAAATACAACATTTTTTTTTTTTTTGCATTTAAAACCCTACAATTGTTTGCAAGAAAAATGACACAATTTCGGCGCGGGGTACTGACAAGTGGGAGGTTTATGCTAACAATTTATGCATTTTATTACTGGGTAGTCCGACCCGATGTCCGCCGACAAGCACCATCATTTTCACTTAGACGTAACATTTTATTGTTCAAAGATCTCCTTTCGTAAATAGGAAGAGTTATGCATCCATTCTGTAAAGAAGAACCTTTTTAAAATCATTGACTGTTTTGCTAGAGGGGGGGGGGGGGGTTGGATGTTGCCCCCTCACTTTTTCAATATTGTACTTTTAAAAATGAAACGTAACCCCAACACTTTCCTACTACTACTACAGGTGATTAAAGGGGTGGGGGGTCACCACCCCACTTTTTTTGGATGTTGCACTCTTTTATTTTAAATTTGCACTTTAAAAAAAAACATAATACATTTTGGTACTGAATTGACGAACCAAAGAAAAATTTCGTACCCCAACCCTAATTCTTTTTGTTACTAATATTACATTTACTATCGATTTTATTTTCTCGTATTATTTTTTCCCAATAGGCAGACAGCTAATAGCCATTTAGGCGCCTTACTTCCCATTTTCGTCATTACAAAATATTCATCATTTGACTGAAAATAAAAATAAAATGTAAAATAAACATAGGCAATCGGTTTCGATTTCACAGAGCGGGAAAAATGTTGGCGCCGATATATATCTATGTTGAAAACTTAATAAGACAATATGAAATATATTTTTTCAATGGTAAATAAAATATCGCTTTTTTTTTTAGTTTAGAATATTTTGTTTCAAAAAATTTGTCGACGGTATCATTTAGAATATATAGACATCTTGTAAGTCTTATAGTAGAAGTAAAGAATGACTAAAATAGTCAGGTGATATAAAGTTCAAATGAAAAGATGTTTTGAACAGTTTCTACTTATTGTACTCCTGAAAATTGGACTTTAGTTTTTGAGGCTTTATTTGTTTAGTATTTCGGAAAGTTATGGTGCTTTGTTTTGCCTTTTATAGCCAAAATGAATCATGTATTAGATGATTGTGTTAAATTTTTTTCTAGATAAAAGCTAAGATAATAATAATCCAGTTTAGTTGATTTTTTTCTTTAAAAAAAAAAGCGAAGAAAAAGACAACCCAACGAATCAATCAGGAAAGGTGAGATAATTCCATATGTGTTTTTAAAAGACTACATTCCTATTGTCAGTTCCCATGCATACTAATTTAAAAGATTTATAACAATTGTACTACTTTTACTTTAAAATTCAATTGCTAACATACAAATGACTTATATTTTGTACAAACATATGCAATTTTTTCTAAGCGTATGTGAAAAACAGTGGCAGATTCGTAAGTATAAAAATTAATTTTGCTCGAATTACAAGTAAATTCAAGCATAATAATCAATTAATACTTATATATAAGAATGGAGTGTCTGTCTGTGGAATCGAACAAAACACCTCATTTTGAGTTTACTTCACGAATTAGGATACACTGATTCAGAAAATCACATTAAGTAGTTTTTTGTCTGTCTGTTTGTCCGGATTTACCTAAAAAACGATTGAACGGATTTTTATTAAACTTGCGCCATTTTAACAATATTTTCTCAACTTAAAATCTGCACTTTGTTTCATGTGGATATCTCGAAACGTTCAAAAGTTTTAGAACTTTTTCGGTTTTACCATACGTTATTCCTATTGGAAATTTACATGTAGATCTTCTCTTCATAACATGATTGTTAAAAATCACCTTGGCTACCAAAAATATTTTTTGACGATAGGGATAAACGATGCATTTTGATTGGGTGATAAGTAAATTTCGCCAAATGAATTTAAAAAGCGCCAAATGAATGAAAATATCGCCATATAAATAAATAATTTCGCCCAAAAAATTAAAATGTCGCAAAAAAAATTTAATGTTGTCAAAAAATTTAAATATTGCTAAATGAATGAAAATGTCGCCAAATGAATAAAAATGTTGCCAAATGAGCTAAAATATGGTCCTATATTGAAAAATACCAGCCCAAAAAATTAAAATGTCGCAAAAAAAATTTCATGTCGTCAAAAAATTTAAATATTGCTAAATGAATGAAAATGTCGCCAAATGAATAAAAATGTTGCCAAATGAGCTAAAATATTGTCCTATATTGAAAAATACCAGCAAAATGGCGAAATTAGTGTCCAAATAATAAAATTTATTTCAATTGGGGAACATAATCGCACAGATCTTACTTAATAAAAATTGACCACGAGCAACGCCGGGCCATATTGCTAGTAGTTAATATGAATAAAATATAGTATAAAATAATCTTTTTTTCAAAATAAAAACCGACTTTAAAAAAAAGCTCTGAAACGTTTTTTAAAAAATCGTTATTAATTTAAGGAACAAAAGTGGATTTTTTTTTAAATATTTAAGTATTTTATGCACATTATCACTTTTTGAAATTGGCTCTAAAATTTAGGTGTGGTTTTTTTGTGAATTGGCACGAACTTTAAAGAGTGGTAAAAAGTACAAAAATAATTCTAAATGATTAATTTTGTTCCACTACTCCCTAAATTAAAATTTTTGTAGTTTTTAGTATTTTATTTCTTAAAGTAATTTTTTTTTAAAATATTTTTTTCTTTTTAGTTTAAAATGTAAGATGAGTACTTCGCCCGCTCCCCCTTCTATTGTTTAATCAGAAATTCGGGTTGTTGATGACTTTGATATATATATATATATATATATATATATATATATACGTGTAAAGTAATCTGACTCTCAACCCCCCCCCTTATAAATTTCCTGCGTACGCCACTGGGTTCAGGATATTGGGGACGGATCCATACTAAGGACGAATCTATTAAGCGTCGAATTTTAAGTGTTCTCGGATATTCTATTGAATTTTTGGATATTCTGGATTAGGTGTTCTTGAATTGTTCTTGAAATTACTATTCTATTAGGGATGAATGAAAAAGTAGTGAAGGTCTTATCTTATACAACAACATAACTATTTGATATTCTATTGAATTATTGGTTATTCTGGATTAGGTATTCTTGAATTACTATCCTTATGGATGAATGGAAAAGTACTGAAGGTCTAATCTTATACAAAAACATGCGCTATTGTGCACAAAAGTTTCTTTATTGTACACAGATAAACCAAATTCAATGTGATGTTTTCTCTCTAATAAAGGAACATTTACGAATGCTCTTTTTCCCCCCGCCAAATCGCACACTCACTTGGCGTTGTCCTCGTTCCCTTGCAAATCCCTATTTTCCAGCTCGTCCTCCCTGAATCTGAGCTGTCTTTCTGGAAACCTGTGCGAAAACATTCTGCTCGAAGGGTACTTCAACCTGGCTTCCCGGAGGAGATCCACGGGGAAATCTTCTTCGAGTTGATTTAAGGAATCCATGTCGAAGCTGCTGCGCTTCCGTTTACCCCTGCAAAATAAACAAATGTATATCTTTGCAAATATGATATATGTTCGGGTTCGAATTTTAATATGGATGAATCCTCGGAGGTGTATAAGAATTCTGCCCTTTTTGCGCAGTGTCACTCCGGTTTGAGTGAAATGTAATCTGGTTTGCATATCGGGAGTGCATTGTGGTGTTTGATATTCTGTGTGTGTCTGATAAGTTTTATTGAGATTGAAGTCTACCTTCGGTTCAATTTTTTTACATTATTTGATGGATGATAAGAATAGAGCCATCTCTAAATGCGATCAAAACATCATAAATGCACGTTCGAAATAAATATTATGATTGTACTGAGTTTATCAAAAATCGCTGCATCAAGTCTATTGTTTGGAAATATATATTTATATTAAAAAAATAGGTGCTTTTGAATTTCTTTCGTTTCTGAATAACTTCTCAATTTTTAAACTCCAATAACCTCTTAGTTAGTGTCGCATGTCATAATTTTGGGATGATAGTGTGTCTGTATGGATTTTTATATTTCTACTAAAATCTCTATTTTGTTTCTATTCAATATTTACATTTGAAAGCGTTGCTATTTCTCTTTCTTCTTGATTTATGAGTTTTCTATTACTTGATTTATGAGCCATCTAATGATTTATAAATCATTTATTAAAAATTAATAAATGATTTATAAATCATTAGATGGCTCATAAATCAAGTAATAAAATTACATTTAATAAAGTGGTCTATAATGTACTGTTTTCGGAAGAAAAAGCAGTTTAAATATTTAAAGAATTCAGGACATACCTTAGCTAATTTTTCGGCAAATACTGCCCCAAAAAGTTATATTTTTGGGGCGTAAACTTCAGCAAAATTGAACAAGAAAAGGCTAAGAGTAAACACAAAATGACAAAAAAAAGAACTTTTATTAGATAATAGAGAAATATCAAATATTTTATTGTTGCATACAAATTCCGATAAAATTAAAGTTCTAAATCGCAATGGGGGATGTCATACTAATTCGTACAAAAGTTATCGAAAATTAATTGGACTATTTGTTAAAGATGTTCCATTTTGTAAGTTAAATCTCGACTTACAACGTAATGCAACTTACAGCATTGCGGGATCAATAATTCCATAAGCGACGTCTCTGCTACCGCCATTCTTTGCTAAAGCCAACAAAGTCTCTATTTCAGCCAGTCTTTGATCGGATATGCCACTCCTTCTTTCTCTAGATAAACAAAAGAATAAATTAAATATTTAAACAATGCGACATGGTGGAATATGATTAGTTTTAATATAATAAAATTAACAGTTTTAATGCTATAAGTATAAACACGAAGTAAATTATATTTACACAAGCCCTCCCAGTAGCACAGACTAGTCATAAGTTTTTAGAGGCCTCCGTGGCCGAGTGGATTAAGGCGTCAACTGGGAATCCAAGGATCCCTGGTTCAAACCCTTGCGATGGACTAGACTAAAGAATGGTAAAAAGTAGTGATATTGCGATCGGAGGGTTGCTAACTTCGCTTCCAAAATACTAGAATGTCGTCCAGAACATTCACAAAAAATTAACGGCGTGTATACGGACGGGAATGGTGCACGATAAATCTGATCGGGGTCCAAAGTCCCGACGTCTATTGAAGGCGTTGGGTGCCAGCTCAGGTGTTGTCCTCGTCATCTGACCATGGTTAAGAAATACTATGCATCGTTCCCGGGCCTTTCCTTCGATATAGGCCCCGAACCGTCACCAATAGCCCACTGTGCAGCTCTAGTGCGACGTTAATTAACCAAACCATAAGTGTTTCAATTCATATTTATTATAATATTAACGGTTCGTTGAATTAACGTCGTTGCATTAGAGCTATACAATTGGATATTGAAGACCCAGCAACACGCCCGTGTAATTTTGAACCAAGGTCAGATGATGAAAACAATACCTGAGCTGGAACCCCACGCACCTGACATACGTGTGATGACTTTTGGACCACGACAGATTTAACGTGCGTTAGTCCTCTATACACGGTTTAATTTTAACGACTTAGTAACTTTGCGAATATTATTCAATCAAAAAATTAAAATTTGGAAATAATTTCTAAGATTTTGCAATTTGGCAAATATTAATGTTGAGTAGACAAATGATTATTTAGCTTGAATATTGGATCCTAATTACGAAATATTTTCAATGTTGCAATTATCAACATAAAGTACAGAGAATGCTAAGGAAAACAATTTGACCATAATTTCACAACATAAACAAGCGTTTAAAAGTTGGTCGACTGAGGACACGTGGAAACGACATCAATTCTATTCACGATAAGCAACGATGTTAAGCTGTTATAAAATGTTGGTTACCGCTATACTGCAACTACATCCTAACCAAATTAACACTGAATACAGTTTTCACTGAGCTACGAATTGCATCATAACAATTTAATCCTATTTAGAACCTATTGAGAATATGTACACTGTAAAAAAAAAAGGTACTTAAAAATGAATACCTGAATCTACTGGTTTTTCTTTGAGTACAATTGCATCATAAATAAGCGATGAGGTACTCACATTTAAGTAATCGTATTTTCTCAAAAATGAGCCGCGTGATTTAATATTGCTAATTTCAGTTTATGTTCAAGACATCTTAACAAAGCGACCTGACAAACTCAAAATAGTTGTTTAGAAGATGGCTTTCCACATCATTTGATGTCGATTGCTTAAATGGAAACTGATTTATTACAACTCAATTATCTTATTTCCCATTCTTTTGGCACACCTTTTTAACATTTTTTCTTTTTATAACTGGTGGGACAACGGATAAGGCACTGGACTGCGGTGCTTTAGGATATGGGTTCGATTCCCAGTAAGTCTTGGTTGTAATTGTTGATATTTATTGAAAGTGATTTATGAAGGCAGCCTACGTAGGCAAGCAACTGCTCTTTTTATTTATATTTAATCATTGTACTCATTTTTGAGTACATGTCTTTTTCAAAAATGAAACTTGTGTATTCGGAGCTATGATAATCATCGAATATACTCAAAAATGAGCACATGTTACTTATTTTTGGGTACCTATTTTTAGCAGTGTATTAACGATTTAAAAGTAACAATATGTGAACTTTCCAGAACAACAGTCTAATCGTCTATAAAGTTATAAATATGTCAAATATAACGAAAGTAGCCTTGTGCGAATTCTCAAAAATGTTAGTGTTACTTTAATAGTGATGACGATATAAAACCCATGGCATGATGAGAAATTTAACGAATCCATTGCATAAACTTAGCACTGTTCTTAGTTAAGTTAATACTCACGTAATTATTTATAAAATAATCTAAGTTTGTAACAGAATCGATTTATAAAACTAATGTATTTCGACGGTTGGTTTGGTTTGATTAAATAACGTCGCACTAGTGCTCCACAGCGGGCTATTGACAACGGTTTGGGGCCAATCTCGAAGGAAAGACCCAGGAACGATGCCTCGTATCTTTGTACCATGGTCAGCTGACGAAGACACTACTTGAGCTCAACCTCAATAAGCGTCAAGACATTGGATTCCGATCAAATTGATCGTGCACCAGTTCCGTATACACGTCAGTATAATTTCTTGGATGTTCTGGACGACTTTTTAATATTTTTGTAGCGGAGATAGCAGCTCTCCGATCACAAGAACCCTACTTTTTTACTTTTTTTTTTGTCTAAGTCCATCGCACGGGCTCAAACTAGCAATTCTCTGATTACTAGCTGAACGCCTTTATCCACTGGGCCACTTGAGGCACTGTATTTGGGCGGAAAGTAAACTTGATTTTGTTAAAGGGAAAGCTTATATTGAAACAAGACTACTTTTTGTTCGAAAATAAATTGGATATCAAAAATACCACATCCCGACTTATTAAAGTGAGTAACTATAAACGTTTTAAAATATTAAAAGACACTCTTAAATCTTCCTTTTGCGACGTTAATTTGAAATAGGAGTTATTCCTCTAAATCTTTTTAAATGCAAGTTACTAAATTCGAAGTAGAATTCTATGCCGGAGAGAGAGATATAGAATGGCGTAATGCATGGAAGCTCCCGTCTTCCCGTGGAGATGAGATTTATCAAAGGATTGGCGGAATTCGCGAATTTGCATTGAAATCTAAATGCAATAAGTTTGAAAGGATACTCGGAGAGCTGTGGGAGTCTGGAGTGAGTCGATTTATTTCAGGAAGTAACTATTAGCCTTTAACTAAATAAGGAGGGAATATACTCAGTATAGAGAAGTTATTCTTGTGTTCGAACTATTTTTATCGGGGTTATTCAATTAGTGTGGGATTGTATAGACATTTTGGGTTTGTTATTCGAAAAGCTTCGTCTGAATAAAAAAAATTAGTTAGTTATTAACTTTAAGATTAGTATTCATAGACAAAACTGAGTGGTTTATGGATTAAAATAGATATAGAGCCACGAAGTTTTAAACAAAGTGATACTTTAAATGAGCCGTCTATTTAACAATATAAGCGTAAAACTATTTATTTTCTGTAGTTCATTTAACACATCTATCGCATTTAGTTACTTTAAAGGCACCGTGGGGGTCACGGATGTCTAGAAAATCAGACTTATATTTGAGCTATCGTTCAGTAATAAAAAAGGGGAAATTTGTAAGTATCTTTAACCTAAAAAAAAGATAAAAAAGGCTTTTATTTAAATTAAAATATAAAGTAAACTTTCTAATTATCCTGCCATTTTAAGTTCTTGCTTTAAACTCACACTTTTATTACGTAATTTGAAATAAAATTGTATTTAAAGCGACATGTGAATCTCCAATCAGATGCCATGTTATGTAACACAACATTATTATTATATTTAGTTTCGAGTATATAAATATTTGTTCGGTGTGTTTGACAGTTAGTTTTTTCACCTAGCATTATCTTACACCTAACATTACCTAGTTAATGTGTTTTAATTAAGAATGTGTACATTCCCAAATATATTCTACAATTGTAATAATTTAAATGTTTGTTAGAGAACGGTATTTTTGCAATTAAGTAATTGGAAGTCTGTAAAAAGTCATAGAGGAAAACATATTTATGTAAAAAATATATTTATAAATGTTACATAATTATTTTTGAATTATACAATGTAATCTGAAACAAGTATATAAACTCTCAAATAAATTAAATGGATCTAATTTAAGTAAGCCATCAATAATTCCTTGGAAGTTTTCTACCTCACTTAACACTTCTCTAAACATCAAATTAAATATGGACAGGTCAAACAACGGACTGTTTGTTGCATATCCCACTGTGAACAAAATGTCAATTTCAATTTCCTTTTAAAAATGCCGTCATCTCCAGTTGCCATGCCTCTAATTCCAAAGGGCCGACTTCCAAACGCGACGCCTTAAAGGAAATACGCCTTCCACCAGCAAAATGGCAAATTAGAGGTTCCTGACAAGTCTCTGTTCCTGATGCCGAGAACTGATCAAAAATGACAGCCGATCTCTTGAGCGGTGTCTAAGATCGAATCAAGGAACTTGGTTCTGGACAGATTGAAATCTCAACGGAACAGGAAAAGTTCTTCTTCTTCTTGTGGGAAGAATATTCTTCGTTCTTATTGAAGAATTTCGAATGGTACTTATCTTAGATAGACTGGTTTTTTTTTGTCTCGTTGAAAAGAATAGAATTTCTTAAAGGTGGTTCGTTTTTGTCTGCGGTAGTTATTTTTTTCTTCTTTTCAATGGAAAGTTCTTATTTGTATCTCAATTAAATATTTAAATAATGACAGTTTCGATTGATTTTGGGTGAGCTGGGATTTCCTTTTTAGAGGAACAATGAAAGTTGTTGGTTCTTTTATTCGGCTTAAAATAGTGATCTCAAATTGATTTTTTTTAAACATTTTGTTTATATGTTTAATATTTTCTTTAATATATTTTTAATTTTATTTGTTTGTAAATAATTGCAATGGAAAATTCTGTTTTGAATTTTTTTTCTTTTAAATAACGATTTCACGAATAAACATGTCAAATGAAAATTAAAAGAAATAATTTAAAATT
Organism: Troglohyphantes excavatus; assembly: GCA_963932185.1. Classification (NCBI taxonomy): domain Eukaryota; kingdom Metazoa; phylum Arthropoda; class Arachnida; order Araneae; family Linyphiidae; genus Troglohyphantes; species Troglohyphantes excavatus. The sequence continues at coordinate 41,495,305 of OZ010671.1, forward strand.
TTTAGTAGTCATTGATCAGGAAATACAAAATTTTCGATTAAAAACGCAAAAAGTATAAAATGAAAAAAGCGAATATTTGCAATGTATTTTTGATTAGATAGTTAATCTACTATTAAATTGTAAGCTGAAGTTTTGATGATTACTATAAGTATAACAATTTTATACAATGATATATTCGTAGTAGTATTTTAAATTTGCCTTGATTTGTGTAGTTTGTAAAACAAGGGTGCTAAAAAGAAAACATTGATAAAAAAACATACGATCAATTACTTAACCGATTACAAATTTTCGTAATTTATTTTCAATTTTATACTTTGTTTTAAAAATTTAATTTTTCACCACGTTGTTTAAATTTTTTTTTACAAATGCACTTTGTGAGTTGTGACTGGATCAATTAAAAATAAATAGAATGTCACGCAGAGTTAGTTGAAAAAGTTATATATAAAATATATATTATATATAACATATAAATATGTATATATATATATATATATATTTATATATATATATATATATATATATATATATATATATATATATATATATATATATATATATATATATATATATATATATATATATATATATATATATATATATATATATATATATATATATATATATATATATATATATATATATATATATATATATATATATATATATATATATATATATATATATATATATATATATATATATATATATATATATATATATATATATATATATATATATATATATATATATATATATATATATATATATATATATATAAAAGCGCCTTGATTGCTACTTAATTTCAAGGTTTTTTACCGGAAATTTGACCCAAAACATTATTCTTCTCTTTCATTCTTTCATTTGTTTTGATGGGCTTTGATGTCACTGAAAACGTAATATGACTCTGGTTTTAAAACAATGCTGGATTAACTTTGTTACCTTTCACTTTGTGTTAATTGAAAGTGCATCACACAAAATTGAAGATGACAGTTTGAAAGTAGAAAGATATTTGATGTTTTATTAATAAATAATTACATAAAGAAGAGAGGAAGAAGAAGAATGTTGAAAATAGTTCATAGTATCACGCGCTAAAGCTGCAGTAGAAACTAAAATCTAATAAACAATATAAATAATAATAATAATAATAATAAAATTCAATGTTAATATAGAATGGATAAAAATTAAAAAATGGCCCAAAATAGGCTAACATAAAAACATTGAATCTATCTATCTATCTATCTATCTATGTCTGTCTGTCCGTCTATATATATATATATATATATATATATATATATATATATATAATTATCTATACCGGCAATTGTTTAGTTAATTTTTTTTTTATAAAATTCGTTTTCCATGCTTTTACAATTTTAAATATAAAACTTTGTGTCATTCTGATTGTAAGTTTTTATACATACGCTACCAAACATTTATTCCATTCTGCACACTTCTAACTAACTTTATATTGCGTTTTAAAATTACAATTTAGTTATATTACAAAATGTAAGAATGTGTAGTATCGTACAATTCCTTTTCAAATCGGACAACGTGCGCCTATAAATGGGTAATTGTGCGTATTATCAAACATTTGTATTTGAATTCTACACATATAATATATGTTGTATTTGGTTCTTAATAGATGACTGTATGGGCAATCTACACTGTAAATAATAATTACTTAAAATGAGTACTTGAACCTACTCGTTTTTCTTTGAGTACAATTGCGTCGTAAATGACCGAAGACGTACTCAAATTTAACTAACCGTACTTTCTCAAAAATGAGCAGTGTGATTTCATATTGCTATTAAGCAACTCTTCTGTTTAAGCCATCTTAACAAAGCGACCTGACAAACTTAAAATAGTTGTCCAGAAGATGGTGTTCCACATTATTTGATGTCAATTGCTTAAATGGAAACTGAGTTATTGCCACTTAGTTATCTTATTTACCATTATTTTGGCACACCTTTTTAACATTTCTTCGGTGTTTATAACTTTGTCACGTCGCCCTGGTAAAATTCACTGCTACAATGGACTGGATAAGGCACTGGACTGCGGTGCATGAGGATCTGGATTCGATTCCCGGTAAGTTTTGGTTGAAATTATTGATATTTATTGAGAGTTATTTAAGTAGACAGCCCATGTAAGCAATAAACTGCTCTTTTCATTAATTTTTGAGTACACGTCTTTTTAAAAATGAAATTTATGTATTCGGAACTATGATAAGCATAGAATGAACTCAAAAATGAGTACACCTTACTTATTTTTGATTACATACTTTTAGCAGTGCACATTTTGGACATAATTAAAATGTAGACCCATCAATTTGAGTAAATATTTGTTACACTGATTCAAAGGGACTTGTTGTCAAAACACTATAATTTATGTGAATTTTACTGATTCAACAGTAATCTAAAATGGCGCCTTAGCGTCCTCCGATTTTGGTAAAGGTTTGATATGTTGTTAAGAACAGTTTTTGGTCTCTAAAAATCGATATTATTTTTTTTACAATCAGTCAGATGTTTTGTCTTGTCTTACATTAACATGACTGCACCATTACTCATAACACGTCATGAAAGATATATGATACATTTAATTAGCCTAGTGTATAGTAATTGCATTAGTTGGAGTTATTACTCTTTCCTTTGGGATTGATTTATCGTTACAAGCGTTTTGATATGCTACATGATTATATTTGTTGCAAATTATATTTTGACCTACTTCTTTGCAATCTGGCCTACCTTTAGGGCATTTTACGAAAAAGTTCCAATTGGATTTTGCGGGGCTTTTGATATGACACTTAGGATGTTATTCCTAAACTATTTTGAAAAAATCAGTTTTAAAACCTTATTCCATTTCCCCTCCCCCCTACATTTCCCGCCCTATTTTTCCCCTTATGCTACTGGACTATTGAGCATCTTTCGTTAAAGACATTTTTATTTATCAAAGAAATTAACTTCGACTTTTTTTATCTTAAGAAATAATTTTTTAAAGTTTTGAAATTTAATATATATTAATACAATTTAAGCAAATTGAACCCTGGTATATATCTAAATATTGTTTGTTTTAACAAACCTTCATTTACAATTTTAAATAAATATAAATACAACTTAATATTCGGACACAGTGCAACGTTAAATCTTCCACACATTGAAGACATTTTAAACATATGGATTGCGATAACTGTTGCATGTGGAATACTCTTCACAAATGGCTACCTACCATTTGACACGACTGGCTTATGTTCCGTGGATTTACTGTGTGTATAGGCCAGTTCAGTTCTATTCTGGCTATACAGTTCTTTCAAACGGCCCCCAAAGATTTACAATTTTAACAGCCACTTGAAGTTTATTGTGCACGTTTTTCAAATAACGAGGTCTGTAGCTATGGCAACATTTTTATGGCTATATATTGATGCATTGTTATGTGACTCGTAAAATTCCGTTGCGTAAATGTTAACAAGATTTTCTTTTGGAATCCATGATGTCGGTGTTCAACGCGAAAAGTATAAATAAAAGGCGTGAAGGTGAGATCTTTGAAGGATAGAACAGGCGTGGTAGTTTTTATCAAATTGAATAGGAGGCTCATGCGAAATCTATATTTCGATTGAGAATCATGAAGCAAGAAATAATACTAAAGTGGGAAATAAAAGTACTTGAGTTTTAAAAATGGACAATGTCCCTAATTATAATTTGCCTTTTGATTTTATTTGCAAACTTAATACTTAACCCTTGTACCTTTTTTTAAAAATAGTCTTTTGCATTAAGTGAACGATCTCATTAACTCACACTCTGAAATAAATCTCTATTTTATTTGAGCCGACAAAAAAAATATATTCAAAGTTACAATTTAATTTTAAGAACCTTTAAATGTAGTATTATTTTTTGCGAGTTTTGGCACATCGGCGGAAAAAAAAATTGTTAAACGTTTTAAAATGCATTGTTAAAATTCGATACTAGGTGGTAAAATGATTTCAAGCTTTTTATTCTCTCATTGTCCTTACTGCAAAAACTAGCAAGAAAAACACATAGATGGCTTAATAAAACCCAATCATTGTAAGTCCATTTTTTTCGTTGCAAAAATCAGATATTTGTATAATTGTAAAGTCGAATCTCGCTCTTTTCTCATGCACAAACATTGCACGCTCTTTCTAAATAATAATTTTGTGGTGCAAGTTTAAAGTTAGACCCAAGTATGAAATAGGGCAAAGTTCGAAAACTTATTTTTGCGTATACAAACAAAAAAATATATATAAATAATGCTTATCACTATCAAATGCATGCGAGAAAGCAAAGTAGAAAGACTTTTCAATTTGCAAATCGTAAAATTGCTTAAAATCTACTTTGCATAATTGTTGGCTTGCTGAAAACTTGGCTATGTCCAGACACTGTTCATTATGATAGCTGGGCCATTTATATTGCTTGGAAGATGGACGTATTTTTTAAAGTCATTAAATAAAAGTAAAACTTAAACCCTCTTGCAGCGAAAATCGCATTAGAATGTCGAGTTTTCTTAATGGGATAGATATTTCAACACTCTTTAAGCATAGCGCTTCATTCTTCCCGAAATCAAACCTGGGGAATTATGGATGCTCTATTGATACCTTAACCTTCGAGGTAAAGCAACTTTTCTAGCTCAAGAGAAAGTATCGGGTATTTGATCTTTTATACCACAGTACCCCTCTCTCAGTGAGTCAGATGGAGGAAAGATCGAAAAGTACCCGTGAAGCATATCCCGAAGAGCAGTGTTTATTAACCTTTTTGGCACAATGGACCACTTTAAAAATTTTAAATATGTCACGGACCCCTCTGTGAAAAAAAAATTGCTTAAACATCATTTATTACAAAATATATTCTGTTTTATTATTTAATTATTTTAATATTTTTATTTCAATAGTATAAAAACACTAAAATAGCCAACTGAATATTTATTTTTCGCATTCAAAACTTCAGCAAGAGCTAATTCCATAGTGAAATCAAGCATTTAGCAATAATATAAGCTAAGAAAACACCAAAAAAATATGCTACTCACAAACAGATGAAAGACAAAAATAAATGTATGTCTTACCTCCAGGGCAGATCCAACGGAAATAAAATCGTGAATCAAGTTTAAAATTATACCGCTATTTCAAACTCAAACAAATTATCGACCAATGAAAAGCTAAAACAAAAGAGAAATAAATGAGCATGCGCGAAAAAGCGCCTCAAATTCTCTTCTCCCGAGGAGCGGAAAAAGAAACTGGGTTGCCATACAGAGCGCGCTAAGGATGAAGTAGGTCCGGGTTACCACTGCTGGCTAAATATTGATGCAAACATTTTAAAAATTAGGATCAGTCGGCGGACCCCCAAAATATGACCCATGGCCCCCCAAGGGGTCCATGAACCACAGGTTAAGAAACACTGACGTAGAGGAAGATTATCACATGACCGTGTTGCTTTATATAACGATACTCATTTAGAACATCTCTTTTACAACGAATGTAATTTGATAACGATTTTTTTTATAAAAAAACTTATTTCGTAACAAATCTTTCATTATGAAGCTTATGTTGTAACGAATCTTTTATAACTCAATACACTTAGTAACGAATCACTTATAACAAAACTTATTTCGTTAAGTCTTGTTATATAAGGAGACCTACTTCTTACAGAAATACATCTAAATCTAAATAACAATTTAATTTTCTAAAATATAACAAAGAGAAAAGCCTATATATTTTGAAAAAAAAGTGAACAAAAAACAAATATTGATGTGGCAGAAGCAATGTTCAGGCCTGATCCCAAATGCTGCGCATTATGTTTTGGAAGATACACGGAATCATCTCAAACATTGGACTTTATGAATGCTGTGCCGATACCTTACCATCGAGCTAAAGCAATTGCTAGAGCCCAGAAGAAAGTATCTGGTATTTGAAGTGATCACCACAAAAGTTTGATACGTTATAACGAAAGAACATTCGGGAACTCGCTTTCATTGCAATGGTCATTCACTAAAATCTCAAACAAAAGAAGGAATCGAAAAACGCGTCCCAATGAATAATAAATTATTTGCGCGAGATTATTCTACCACATTCTATACACGCAAATCGCATCTGTTCAATAAACCCACCCAGACTCCCCTTCCATTCTTTAAAACCCATTCGCTTTCATTGAGAGCTTTCCTTTAGCGATTTGTAATTCAAATCCGACTTCTAAAATAGCTCTTCGCAAAAGGAAGATGCATAGAAGGGAAAACGTAAGGGGAAAAATAATGTAAAAATCCCTAGATTGTACACCATAGGAATAAGTTCCATAAAAGAAGGAATTAGTATAGACTGCATTCAAGGATAGACTGCATTCATTTCACTAACGCAAAAAAGTTATATAAAACTAGGATTAAAGGATATTCGCGTAAAAATTTTGTCCTATCAGAACTTTTATTCGAAGTTAAGCCCATTTTGGAAAAGGTTCTTAGATTCTACTCTCTTATACAGTCTTTCGAATAAGTTTTAAGAGAGTATGTTTTTTTTTAAATCCTGTGCAAGGTGTTCGCTTTTAAATCTTTCCAGTTAATTTAATACCGAAAAATATAGAATTGATATTCAGAGATTTATTCGCGCCTTAAGAAAGAAAACTTGGTTTGTTTTTTATTCCTTTTCGTATTTGAATACAGGGTGCCTAGGAATTATTTTTGGAACTTTGACACGCAATAAAACATAAAAGGAATAAGATAGTTAAGTAATCTTGATTGTACATGTAACAGAAACACATAAAGTTTTATTTATAAGCAAAAAAAAAAAATTAACAGCGTACAAATAAAGCTTAATGTGTTACTGTACACGTACAATCAACAACTAAATTATTTAATTTATTTTTAATGCGTGTCGAAGTTGTAAAGATAATTATTATACATCCTTTATAAGGAAATGCGATATGGCTGGCATAAACAAATATTTAGTAAAAGTAGCACAATTTAGGGTTCTGACGTCAAAATAGTATAAATAGGTTTTGGGTTCCGAACATTTAAATAATTTTCGATAATCTAAATGTTTTAAAATACTATTATTTTTTCACTATAGGGTTCTAAAAATTATTACGTTTATCGTTATAGTTGGAGAATTGACCTTCTACACACTTTTTAATGATTATTCCTATTTGCTGAAATTTTTGGGAATTACAATATAATAAACCTTTCGATCAAAATTACGAAAATTGTTTCGCAATGAATCTTTTATAATTAAACTCTTGTTTTATAACGAATGTAATTACAAATAATTTTTTATAATGAAACTTATTTTGCAACAAATCTTTTATACTAAAATTTATTTTGTAACGAATCTGTTGCAACAAAACTTATTTAGCAACGAATCCCTTATTATAATTTAATTAATTTCGTAACGAGTTGTTTTATAATAAAACTTACCTTTCAATGAATCTTTCATAAGGAAATTAATTAGTCAAAAATCAGAAGTAATTTAATTTTTCTAAATTATGTTTAAAAAAACAGCCGTTACATTTTGTTACCTGAACGAAACATTTATATATTTCTTTAAATTTTGATTAAATTTAATCATTTTAAAAAATGCACTACTTTTTGTTTGTCGAGTGAAACTTTTCATAAACGCTTACAATATATTCAATATAGTATACAAGTTAACTTAACTTTCATTTAACATTCTTTTCTTTATATATGAAATAAATAACGTCGTGGACATGAATACATATTTTTTGCTGTTTTTTTCTCCATTTTTTAACGCTCTAAACTTAAAAGGCGTATATAAAGAAAACTAACTTTTGGCTATGTGTATCTTAGTAAGTAATTTTAATATTTTAACAGTTGTATGATATACATCTTCTTTTTTTAATGGTTTTCGACTATTCCTAAATAATATACAGTCTCTTTACTTAGAAATAATATCCTGTACCTCACAAAATTACTAAGCAAGAAAAACGTAAAAAAAATACAAATTGAGATGCGCTTTTTAGGCTTTGGCGTGCAGAATACTTCAACATGTAAAGTACTTTGACTGCATTTGAAAGGAATTGCTGTTTATAACGAGGAAAGTGAAATATCCGTTTTTATCTCATTTTTAATAAGAGTGCATATTCAAGTATTTCTCACAAAAAAAATAGTTTTCAGTTATATGAATTTGTAAGAAGTAGAAGAAATACCGAGAATGCGAATGCCGACATTTAAATGTATTTGTGGTTTTCCTAAATACTTCTGCATTGAGAATGTTTTTTGAGGTAATTTATGGAGACATACACCAAAACGCATTAAATTTAGTTTTGTGTTCTGAAACGATAACTTAATTTATTTTTAAGGTTTTTTAAACAAGCCGTTGATAATGCTGTCATCTAGCGGCAAACCGTTAATTTATTTTTTATTTTTTGGCTTTAACGAATGGGTGTGTGTTGGGGGGTGGGGAAGGCGGTTGTTCATGAGTTAATTATCGGATTGGTATGCTAGTCTTCATTAAAAGATTTGTAATTTGATTAGATTTTTGGTTTATATTAAATTAGATTTATGCTGATTCTAACAGTAACGAATGATCTGCTTTCCCAATCATCAAACAAATAAATTATATATCAATGTGATGTAATATTCTTAATTTAAGCTTCTGTTCAAGCGGTCTTTATGAAAGCTGACAAACTTAAAATAGTAGTTAATAAACTGATTTTCCACATTATTTGATGTCGATTGCTTAAATAAAAACTGAGTTATTACAACTCAATTATCTTAAGCTCTGGTAGTTTAATGGATAAAGGCACTGAACTGTTGTGGTGAGGATATATGTTCGATTCTCGGTAAAACTTGGTTGCAAGAATCGATAATTATTGATAGTAATTTATGAAGACAACCTATGTACACAAGCATCTACTCATTGTGCTCATTTTTGAATACATGACTTTTTCAAAATTGAAATTAATGTATTCGAAGCCATGATAAGCATCGAATATAATCAAAAAAATGAGTACACTTTATTTGTACGTGTTTTGTTTATTTGTTTTGAATGTGTTTTAAGTCAGTGGCGGCTTGTGCACTACAGCAAGTACAGCCGGGCTGCATCTAATTTTATTAGTGTATTTTAAAACTAAATTTATATATTTTATTAATTTTCTTAAATGAAGATTAGAATTGGAAATAAAGATGAAATTTCAACTCTAAGTAAAAAAAAATCTCCGATAAATAGCAAACGTGTTTCCGTAATGCACAATTTCAGGAGAAGAAAAAACTCCATTCAATCAAAATTGCAGCCAAAAAGCGAAGTTCGAAATCGGCTGCATCGTTGCCATGGCAACCTTACGAAGTATGACTTCCCCAACACGCTAAAATGGAGAATGTGACGACACAAACGTAGGGCAAAAGGATTTTTTCAAATTAGCTGTACTAGGGATTTGGATTAAATGATTGGTTCATTGCTGAATCGGCGAGGCGGGGTGGAGGAAAACGATAATTTAGAAGAATCCCTCCAAACGGAAATAGTTTTCGATAAGTTTGCACGTGTGTTGTTGTTTCTTTACTTAAATTATATTAAAATTGACCGATTCGCAAGTTTGATAGAAGGATTGATTTAATTTTCAAAAAATAAGTAAGTGTTTTCTATTATTTTTACGTTATCTTTCATAAAAGTTGAAAGGAAACTTTGATTTGAGTTTGAGTAATACATTTTAAAGAATGTCCGTTCAGATATGGTTGTGGAAAAAAGAGAAGGGGGGGGGGGGGACTTAAATGTTTTCGGCTGCAAACATTTCTGACCACGGGCCGCCATTGTTTTAAGTACCTATTTTTAAGAGTGAAACGACTTTAGTTGACAATTTGTATAACACATAACATAAGCAAAATCATGAGACAGTAGTTAAAACGACACTGTAAAAAAAGGTACTTAAAAATGAGAACCGGAAATTACTCGTTTTTCTTTGAATACAATTGCATTGTAAATGAGCGATGGCGTACTCAAATTTAAGTAGTCGTACTTTCTTAAGAATGAGAAGTGTGATTTAATATTTCTAATGTCAGCTTCTGTTCAAGCCATCTTAACAAAGCAACCTGATAAATTTAAAATAGTTGTTCAGTAGAGGTTTTTCCACATTATTTGATGTCAATTGCTTAAATGGAAACTGAGTTATTACATCTCATTATCTTACTTCCCACGTTTTTTCACACATATTTAAAAAAAAAATCTGTTTATAATTTCTTCACGTCACCCTGGTTGTACAACAGATAAGGCGGTACACTGCGGTACCTTTGGAATTCGGTTCGATTCCTGGTAAATCTTGGTTGTAATTGTTGACATTTATCGAAAGAAATTTATGAAGGCAGCCTATGTAAGCAAGCAAATGCTCCTTTTATTCATTTTTGCTAAATGTACTCATTTTTGAATAGATGGCTTTTTCAAAAATGAAACTTATGTATTCGGAGCTATAATAAGCATGAAATGAGTAGTACATTTGATTTATTTTTAAGTACCAATTTTTAACATTGGATATTCGAGAATGACGGAATTTCTATACATACATACTGATTCTCTGATAGATTACACGCACAAACATTTCTTCTGGTTCTGTCAAATAGAAACAGTTTTTTTAAAAGCTCGTATGCTCATTTAGATACAGTAAATAAGTTTTTAAGATCAATTTATTGATTCTATTCTATTATAAAAAGAGTAAATACATCTTTGGAACAGACTTTAACACTCATCTGATTTCTCCAGTGTGTAGTTAAATGTAGGAGAAGTTGCTGAAGGGCCTATGGGAAGCATGATCTTCGAAAATTGAAAATAAATGTTGTAAAATGTAGCTATATCAGAAAAAGGGACAAACAAAAATACTGACAAAATAAATGCTGAAATCGCTGTCATTACTACAAAAGACGATTAAATGGCAATGAAATAGTTTTATTTGGAGCAGAAGAATTTGATTTGATTTTTCTTCGGTCGCCAACATTGACGAAACTGCATTTTGTCCTATTCTTTGTTCATGGCGAACAAAACAAAATCTTAGAATTGGATGAAAGCAGAATTTTATATCAAATTGATTGTTTGTCCTTTTTATAAATAAATTCAATTTTTTTTTATATATTTTCACAAAGAATTTTTAGAATAAACAATATCAATTTAAGGTTTAAGAATTATTTTCACCATTAAATGCTAGAGGGAATTTCGAAAAAGACGCATTTATGAGTTTTTGGGACATTTTTTTTTCTTCCTTAAATCGCTTTTTTGAATAAATATGATAATTTCCACATTTGCATAAGTTACGAAATGTATTATTTCATATCTCTTAAGAATTATGAAAGAAGATTTATACAAAACTTAGGTTTTCTTCAATTTTTTTTTAATTAACGCCCGCTATTTCATTATTATGTTTAATTTAGGTAAGCGGTTTTCTCCAAATGGCACATTATTTTGTTATTTTAAAATATTGAAGCATTTAATAAATAAAAATATATCGATTCTAAAAAATAATGTAATACCCTCTGTTTATTTTTTACTTTAAAAAAATATAGAAAAGAAACAGAATAATGGTAAGAAATAGAGAATAGAATTTGGAACTATTATCAATTTACACATTCTTTATTACTAACTGAAATGTATCCGGCGTTGCAGCTTTACGCGGAGTGTTGGCCGACTTCTTCACCATGGCGCAATCTGACGGGTTTAGTAAGTCATTTTTGATTTAAGTTGATGGCGGTGGTTTTTCGAAATCTCACGAAGACATTGCCCTTTTATCATTTTGACACTAATGTCGCCATTTTGATGGTATTTTTACATATATGATTATAATTTAGTTCATTTGGTGATGTTTTTATTAATTTGGCTTTACTTTTACTCATTAGGCGACAGTTTTATTCACTTGGAACTCGTTTTGGCGGTATATTGACGATATTTACTCTTCAGTCAACCAGAATGCATCGTATAGATTATATTCTTACGTATAGTTATATATTAAAATGTTTCATTGTTACAATGTTGAAATATCGCATTTTTACAATGTTCTACGGGAATAGGAAAGGGAAATAGGGTGGTTTATTGAAGTCTCATGTAGGCAGTGACCTTCTCCTTGTTTTGAAGGTCAAGTGTACAACATTTAATCAAGCTCGGAATAAAACTTGAGGTTTGTATAAAGAACATCCGCACAGACACGCTTTTTTGTATATAGAGATTTTTTTTCTAATAATATTTTTTTTAATATTAAGTTTGCACAAACACAGGTGTAAATGATGCAATGTCAAATGTCATGATTATTATTTGTAATTAAATATATATGATTCCATTAATTTCAAATGAGATCTTATCTAATTAAAAATATTAAGCTAAATAAAGTTTATATTAATAAATTTATTAAAATATATGGTATTTAATATCCGATTTACTTGTATATTTGGTTTCTGGATGATTTATGCTGTTAATAGAAAGTGGTGGTCCGTGCCATGTCTAACTTTTAACGCGGTGGTCTGCGGCCAACTAAAGGTTGGGCACCACTGGTCTAGTGCAATAAAATATAGCGTGATGTCTCAAGTCAGATACTTTTTTTTTATTATTTCCAACTATGACCTTCAATCTTTTAACGAGTCGTCCTCGATGGCATTGATAAAAATTTTATGCAGATCACAAAAGCCTAGCGTCTGAAATAGCGAAACCATTAACATCTCGCATGGCGATCGAAATTGAAATAAAAAGTCTCACGGGCACATATTTATCACTGTTCGCTCCACTCTAAATGTCGAAAGCCCGCGTTTCTGCAAATAACTTTGACGTGGGAGATTGAAAATCCAATCTCGCGGCCCCAAAAGAATCACAGATATATTTCTCTGTCAAAAGCGAGTGGCAAGAAATATGAATGGTGTAGCGGGGCCCCCCTGACATGTTTGATGTAATGGACTCGACCGTGTTTGCAGTGGTCGCTAATAACAGTTTGAGAAATATGGCAGGTTTTTGAAAGGGCGAAGTTAATCATGAGATATTGGTGTGTCTATTTTCAGTTGTTGTGAATGGTAATTATGTGTCCTGGAATGAGTTATTTTGTGTAAGGTGTTAACCACCATTTACGTGCGTTTACTCCTAAAATAATATTTGAGGGGTTCATGGGAAAAACGATGACGGTTCGTTAGGATTGATTGTGCGGAATGGGTAAAACAACATTCCATGTCACATGCACACTGTTAAAAATAGATACTCAAAAATAAGTAAAATGCACTCACTTTTGATTACATTCGATGCTTATCATGGCTCCGAATACATTAAGTTTTAAATGTGAAAAAGATATAAACTCAAAAACGAATGCAATAAGTAAGTAAATGCTTGCCTACGCAGGCAGCTTTACATCATTTTACGAACTTGTTATTATAATATAATATAATATAATATAATATAATATAATATAATATAATATAATATAATGTAATGTAATGTAATGTAATGTAATGTAATATAATATAATATAATATAATATAATATAATATAATATAATATAATATAATATAATATAATATAATATAATATAATATAATATAACATAACATAACATAACATAACATAACATAACATAACATAACATAACATAACATAACATAACATAACATAATATAATATAATATAATATAATATAATATAATATAATATAAATCAATTTCAATTAATTTTCATAGAGAAATATAAACTACATGCTCGATTACAAAGAAGTCAATCTGGAATCTAACCCAGACCCTTAGCATTGCAGTTCAGTGCCTTATCCATGCCACTAACAGGGCTTATAATCAGAAGATATGTTAAAAAAGGTAGGTTAAAAGAATGGGAAGTAAGATAATTGAGTTGTTATAACTTAGTTTCTATTTTACCACTCGACATCAAATAAAAAATAAAAAATTAATTCTAAATTTTTATTTTAAGTTTGTCAAGTTTCATTATGATCGCTTGAACACAAGCTGAGAATAGCGTTATTTAATAACATTTATAATTTTTGAGACAATTAGCGTTATTTGCATTGAAGTACGTCATTACTCATTTACGATACAATTATACAATAATTATTATCAGTGGCAGTTACTTTTTTTTACAATAAAGAGAAATAGATTGTGCTATTTTTATAGTCGTTGTATAGAAACAAAAAGCATTCAAACTCATGCAAAAAAAATTTAATTTGCCAAGGTATTTTATTTTAAATTATCCAATAATTACTTCCGGCTTGTTCTAATGCTTATAAGAAATCCAAACAAATAACACTTTGATTCAAATTGATTATATTACTGTATACAAAAGAAGCTATGATCATCTATAGTTAATAATGAAATAATAAAATTTTAATCATAATATATATTATTTCTGTAGTATAGATCCCTTTTACGCCTCTTACACGCGACGAATCTTAACAAGTGAGGTATCAAAAGCAAGAGAATATGCAAGAGTGTTTTTTAAAAAAAATGCTTTTAAAAGATATATTGCACAAATAAAAATCTGTAAAACCATTTCCAAGATCTAAGTAGTACGTGCCTTTGTAGCGTAGTCGGTATCGTGGGGTAGTTTGGAATATTGTTCCGAAGAAACGGGTTCGAGTCCCGATAGGGCCACTCAAATTTCTCGCCAAGAGTTCCCCAACAATGCTGGACCAAACAACTAGTTATGAATATTCGGGAAATAACATCAGGATTCATGAAAGTTTATATGAATTTTTGAAATGTAAATATGCATAGCACCCAATAAGATGTAAATACATAGACAAGGCCTATATATACACCATGAGACACTTGTGATAAGATATTAAGAACGCATTAATACAAAAAGATTCTGCCAATCGCGAAAGCTAATGGCAATTTCCGTTGATAAGAAAATCGAGATACTAAAGATTATATGTCTTATCATAAAAATAAATTATAGAAGTTAAGTTAAATCTAAGGTGTATGTAAATGCTAGAAATGTCTTTATTTTTCGTTTTTAAATGTAGATCTTCGAAAAATTAAAATAACGATTAATAAAAACAACCTGATAAATTATTATTTAAATCAGAGACTCGCAGAGAAGTTATTTCAAAAGTTCTTCCAGGAAATAGAAATATTTATTTATTTGGAAATAATTCATCGTATTATAGTTAATCCTATGAAACTTTAAATAAAATGTAATATATTTGGATAACATTAATAAAAATTATTAATTTTGAATACATTGTATATTTTTAAAACTCTGAACTCTTTTATTTAAAAAACTTCTTGAGGGGTGCCCATAACGTCCCTAAAATCTGTTAGTTTATATCAATATATTTCTCAAAGAATGGGGCAAACTTGTTACAGTTTACAGATATTATAAATAAATATTTAAGTGGTAAACCTATTTTTTACGAAACAGCTTCTGAAACTAAAAGAATATTTATAATTTGTATATAATTTTAGTATATCTTAAAAGTTAGAGAATATGTGTGAATATTCCACAAATAGTATGTTTTAAAAATATTAAACTTATTATAAATTATTTAAATATATTTAACTTTGTTAAATATAACAAAAAACAAAAACTAATACATATATTTACTCTAATGGAATAAGTTAGTAGTAATTCATTGAATATAGAATAGCACCATAGCTTTCATATGTTCTACTTCTATGCGATAAAAAAGTAACTTTATATTTAAAAACGACCAATTAATAAAAGGTCAGATAATAATTAGTTTTTAATAACGGCAGGGACATTTGTTTGATAACCATTAAATGAAATATTATGTTTTAATATATCTCGGTTTTTTTGTACATTGAAGTAATTCCAAGTAATACTATAAAATAGAAAGTTTCTAGGTATCAGGTTTTACTATTCATTTTCACTTATTCATATATATTTTTTACTTATATGAATACAAACAAAATTCCGAAAAAAAAATCTTCATGCATAAAGGAAAGTCAAACAGCCCTCAGGCTAACAGCTCGCTTTCAAAAGCATTCTATTTACGAAAATATATTAATAGGAAGTGTGTTTAAGCACCAAACACAAAAATTTGACATACAAAGTAGAATTGTTGCTTGTATAACATATGTTAGATTGCGCAAGAGAAAAATTTGGATGAATTATCACAAGTTTCT
The DNA here is from genome assembly GCA_963932185.1 of Troglohyphantes excavatus. NCBI lineage: Eukaryota > Metazoa > Arthropoda > Arachnida > Araneae > Linyphiidae > Troglohyphantes > Troglohyphantes excavatus. The sequence goes on from OZ010671.1 coordinate 41,511,349, forward strand.
AAAATTCTTGGATAACTTTATAAATTATATTAATATTTAAAAACAAACTTCGATAATATTTATAAAATATTTTACTTCTTCTGACAAAAACACTAAAATAAATGTTTACGGTCTGTTTTCTAATTTCTTAAGTTTTATTTTCAAAACTGTAACTAAACCACAGACGCTTAGGTAATGTTTGATGTAATGAATTGGTTGTCATTGCTTGGAAAAATACATTTGTTGTTGTACATCCTTTTTTATATGTGTTTATTTAACTTTAAAGAATTAGCTTCATTTTTACTTTAAAGAATTAGGTTACTTTTCACTTTAAAGAATTAGGTATTATCGTATTATAAAGTGGAGTATTTTTATGAATTTAAGAATTGGAAAAATCGGAGATGACTGGAAGTAACTTAACTTTAAACTCGATAGTAAACGCATGTTATAGTCGCGCCGCAAACTTTAAAACACTTTTTGTTATGTTAAATCTTTCATTATTCTCTATATAAATTTAAAGATACAACATAAAATGTAATATGGAAGAATCGATTTATCAATCGCAAAATTATCTTTTCAAAATTACCCTGTTCTTTCATACATACATTTTAAAGGGGAAAATATCAATACTGTAACAAGAACATAACTATTCCATTTATTTTAATCTCATGTAATTGTTGGTTCATTCAAAAATTTTAGTAACAGAAAAAATTAAAATATTGAAAATAAAATAAAGGAAGCTATATCTCTCCATTAACTATTTAAAAAAAATTATAAAAGAAGAAATTTTAAATTGTACTTAAAACCATCAAATATACTTAAATTAAGAACATATTTACATTTTAGTCGAGCCTTATTTTACTACGCTGAGCCTTTTATACGTTTTAAAAGCTCGATACATTTTCTCTGAGCCTTAAAAGAGACATTTCTTACCCTAATTGGAAAATATTTCCACGAGAAATATTATTTCAACCCCAGGTGCATTAATCATAACGCTCCTTATATTTTCTTTAAAAAAGGAGCCCGTGGCGGGCTAAGTAAGAGTGAAAAAGGCAAAAGTATCAACGGCTTCTGAGATATTACTTCCTATTTTGAGAAAGGTTAGTGAATATCATAATATAAGTCCTCATTTATTTTAATTATGCACTGAGTTATGAATCATTGGGGTATAGTAAGCGCTGTTATCAATAATTAGCTGACATTTTCAGGAATAGTTTCGATCCAGAATAAAAGGTAAACATTAATAAGGCGACATAAAGTCTTTTAACAAATAATATGGGATATATTAAACTAAGTTATTAATAAGCGATGTTAATGATACTTATCACAGCTCAATATTACTGAATGATAAAATATTGTGAAGCTAATTCTTATTTAATGATAGCGTTTTAGATGTATTTTTTTGAAATGATAAACAACGTAAGTTAAGATATTGTTAGAGAATTCATCTATAATAATAAAAGAAAGATTATGTGTGTGTGTGTGGCATGCAAAACACTATCTTCCACTGCTCGAACATGTCTGAAAATTAAAAAATTTTAGGTTTTTTGTTAAGTTTTTGTTTATAACGGTTTTAGATTTTTTTTAAATGGCCATTTAAAATAAATACCATCTACATTGTTATAAAATCATAAGATTTTGACAACAATAAATTTATATATATTTATAAAATTAACAGAATTATTTAAACAATTGAAAAATGCGATCGAAAATTGATTTGGCAAAAAAAATAACTCTTTCTGAAAATTATGCTTCAGCGTGAAAACTAACCTAAAAGCTAACATTCGGAGATGTAACCTGTACATATCAGAAGAATAGAACATTTATTTTACCTTTGAGAAAATAAAAGAGAATAAATAAACGGGGAGAACGAACTAATATGGCAGTATTTTATTAACGCGTGTGAAACTGCGGGTAACAGATAGTTATACAAAAAACAACAACTAAAAGTAGTTAATGATACTAAAACATTTTTTGTATACTTGAATTTATATAGGAAAATCTTATATATATTGACTTGTAAAGATAAAAAACAAAAGTTAGGTAAAATTAAAAATCATAGGCTCAAATATTACATTATATTTATTCGTAATTTAGAGTGTGATATAATAAATCTTAAAAATAAAAGTTAGGTGTATTTACACAACTATTAAATATCACTAGTTATAGTTTTCAAATTATTTATTCATGACGCAAAAGTTAGGACGCTAATGTTTTAATTTGTACATTTGTTGCTTATATTATATTTCGATCTTTAAATGTTGGTTAATTGGATTGTGAAAGATATCTCAGAGGAAATTGCACCCATTAAGAAGAGATATAACATTTCAATAGTTAGTGATAATTTAATGACTTTATTAATTGGTGTATCATAATTAATTTGAGAATTATTGTAATTATACTCATTAACTTTATTACATTAAGTAAACAATATTACATTTAATTTTAATATCGTTTATTTAATAAAAATGATTCATTTGATGAATTTAAGTAAAGTTTTCGGAAAACAAAAATATCTAATAACAATTAAATTTTATTTATATTTTTAATCAGACTAACTTTTAGTTTGAAATGACCCATTATCAATTAACTGCGTTTAAATAATATAATAATTATACATTTTGGTAATTTTGAAAATATTTTAGAACTTATTTTTATTGTAAATTCATTAAAATAAAAAATTATCATAAATAATTTAGTGTTTTTTAAAGAAAGGAAAAATTGACTTTAAGTAAAATGCGCTAAAAAGTGAAAAATTAAAAAAAATCAATTATTTAATATTAATTTTATACTTATTACAACGTTTTGAAATCAGCGCCAAAATTTAGATATGGTTTTTGTAAATTGGAACCAACTTCAAAAAGTTGTAATAAGTATAAAGTAAGTATTAAATAATTGAATTTTTTCAATTTGTTTGTAAAATTAAGAATTATTTTTAATTTCTTATCGCATTTTTCTTAAAATATGTTTTATTTTTTAAAAGATTATTTTATTTTCCCCTTTTTTATATATATTATCCGGTTTAATAAACGCCGGGTAAATGAAATTTCATTGTTGGACAATCCTTATCCTACAATGAAAATATTATGAAATTCGAAAAATTAAAAAAATGTCCACTTAATCGATATTTCCAGATAAACAAAGTTCGGGTAATCAATTTTTTGGCATTTTTTTACATAAATAGATTTTTTTTATCCGACAAAACGGAATTTTCGAAATGGACAATATTTTCTTTCTAACGGTCCGGTTGACTGAGAATTCGGGATAGTTAAATGTCGAATAACCGTATATTTTTTCAATAGGCGCTCAAGTTAGATATCCTCTATTCGACAAGAAAACGAATTTTCCATATATCTGAATTAGAACAGCAATATTGACCGAACTTAGATTTTAAAAAAAATACATAACAGTCGAATTGATAACTAGTATCCTTTGGAGCGCTTTGGTGGTTGGTTGGCGCGCTTTATGTTGGTTAATAAAGGGAATGAAATATTATTTCGTTGGGTTGTGGGAAAACTCAACGAGTTAGTTTTTTTTTATTTTGACCTTTTCAATTTTCTCATGTTGTGTTGAAATAACAATTTTGTTACTAAAAATAAAAAGTTAATACTAAGTATTGTGTGGAAATGAAACACTTTTAAGAATTTAGTTTAACCGCATCTTCGATGACTAATTCTAAAGAAAAACATGTTTTCTCAAAACAAACGTAAATGAATTAATGAGTTCCCACCTTAGATTTATTCTTCAAATTTTATCCGCTTCTTCCAGTTATTATTGAAAAAAAACAACATTAGGAAACTTTCCTAAAGAACAAAGAAGAATGCCTATAGAAAAATTTACAACTATAAAAGTATATTGGCTTCGTAACTAAAAAACTCAAAACATCGAAAAATCTAATTAATGCTTAATTGAAATTATTCATTAGTTTCGGTTTAAAAATAAGTAATAGCATCAGAATAATGCTGTTTTTATTATATTGTTACACTACTATTAGAAGTTTAGTCTATTAAATCTATAGTTTCCCTGAGAAAACAAAATACCCCTAAAAAGTTAAGCGTAACAAACCTGTTTTAAAAATATTTTTTTTATCATTATTTTCTATTTCACATCGTATAATAACTATCCCATTAAAATGCGCTTTATTTCTTCCTCCACACATAATTTACCTTATCTACGTCTAAAATCTATTTTGCAAGACTAAATTAGTTTCCCCCTAAAAATTTTATCTCGAAGAGTAACTTCGAAATTGGATAAAAAAACACCCTCACGAAAATAAAAACATTGTTTTTATCTTCTTTGTAGCCTCAAATGAAGTGGAGGCCAGGTGCAATTTGCATTTTACGGACAGGTGTCAAAGGACAGCACGTATTTGTTTTCTCATAAACCGAGCAATTCGAAACTTTTCTTTGAAGACTTAATGCTCCTTTCCTCTTTAGGCAGTTGGGTCGAAGTTTTGAAGCGGAAAGATACATAATAATCTAGATTTATATATAAAAAATACCTTTTTTTTTCTTTTGTTAAATTGAATCAAAGTGTAGCTCGCTATTTGGCTCTATTTTGTAATTATAATACTTGTTATCCTGGATGCGTTATTAAAATATGTCGCTTCTTCAATATAAATTAGTACAATGTGAAAAAAAGTTCTTTAAAATGAGTACCTGAACATACTCGTTTTTCTTTGATACAATTGCATCGTTATTTAACGATGACGTTCTCACTTTTAAATAATCGTACTTCCTCAGAAATGAGCAGTGTTATTTAATATTGTTAATCTCAGCTTCTATTCCAGCCATTTTAACAAAGCGACCTGACAAACTTAAAATTATTGTTAAGAAAATGGTTTTCCCATCATTTGATGTCGATTGCTTAAATGGAAACTGAGTTATTACAACTCAATGATCTTACTCCCCATTCTTTCGGCATACCTTTTAAAAATTTCTTCAGCTTATAACTTTTTCACGTCGACCTGGTTGTACAACGGATAAGCCATTGGGTTGCGATCTCTGAGAACCTTTGTACGATTGTCTTGGTGGTAATTCTTGATATTTATTGAAAGTGATTTATGAGGGCAGCCTATGTAGGCCTATGAGACTGCTCTTTTTATTCATTTTTACTCATTGTATTCATTCTTAAGTACATGTCTTTTCCAAAAATGAAACTTATGTATTTGGATTTTACGCATTATTTGGAGTCAATTGCTTAAATAGAAACTTATTAGTTATTACAACTCAATTATTTTAATTCCCATTCTTTTGGCACACCGTTTTAACGTTCCTTCTGTTTATAGTTTCTTTACGTCACATTGGTAGTACAACTGATAAGGCCCTGGACGGCAGTGCCTCGTTAAGCCTTGGTTTTAATTGTAGATATTTATTATGAGATATGTAGATTTATGAGCCTATGTATTATGAGATATGTAGATTTATGAGCCTATGTAGGCAAGCAACTGCTATTTTTATTCATGTTTACTCATTTTTGAGTACATGCTTTTTTCAAACGGAGCTATGATAAGCATCGAATGTACTCAGAAATCAATACATTTTACTTGTTTTTGAATATCTATTTTTAACAGTGTAAAATTAGTTGAGATTGATTATGATTGTACTTAGATTGGGGGAGGGGGGGCGAAGACGACATTTCCCATCGCGATTAATCGTCAGTCAATAATCAATATTTTCTGATTAATCGAAATTGCCGATTAATTGATATTTTTAATTCATCGATATTTTTTATACATACATATTGTTGATAAATCGATAATTCCTATCTAACGATATTTTATTATAAAAATAAGTATAATAGAATTAAGTAAACACAAATATGTATACCTTAAGCTTTTACGTTTCTGAAACTGGACTTTTTGTTTTCAAATCGAGGAATAGTACAATATTATTTTCCCCACTATATATTATTAAAAATATAGACACTTTTCCACTTTTGTCATACTTAGTATAATTTTTAAGTGTTAATGATTGCTAACCATTCGACATAATTTAAATTACTAATTGATCTAAAGTGATTGGTTTGTTGAACCAACGTCATACTAGAGATACACAATTGAAAAATAATATCGACGGTTGTAGATAAACCCAAAAGAAAAGACCCATAACTTCTGCTTCGTAATTTTGAAGCTTGGTCAGATGAGGACAACACCTGAGTTGACCCTTCACTATCTTCAAATTTACAAACTACAACCAACGTGGCAACTTTCGAACAACACAAATTTATCGTGCATCAATCCATTGTTTACTTTTATTATAAAAAAATGACTTTCTAATATAATTTGCGATTTATTTTGTGTTAGGAATTCACATGTTATTTTTGCCTTACAACTTGTTTTTTATACTAATATTACAGAATCTTTTCGTATACAATAAACTGATTCTTGTTATTTATTCTATTTTATTAAATTTATTTATTGGACTGTTTTAAAGTGCCTTTGTACACAATTTCATGATAATCGTTAATAACCCTTTTTTATTTAAATATTTAATAGTTATAAATAGTAGTTCTAGAAATAGTAGACATTGCGATCCAAAAAATAAAAGACATTATATACGTCGATTTTAATGACTTCAAGCAAAATTCATGTCAAATTTGAAGAACATTGAACAGCGCCTTTGGTCATAAATGCGTGACAAACAAACATATTTACAGACTAACACACGAAATGATGAAATGTAAAGTTAAGGCAGGGTTCTCGCTAACTCTTGGTCAACTAATCTTCTTAATTAAAAAAAATCAAACTTAAAGCGTTTTTCCGAGCAGATGATTTATTGCAATGTCTCATTAAAATCGAAACATTGGTTTTCTATTTTACGTGGACGAATACAGAGCGCCTGCCATTTTATTACTATAGACTACATTAACAAAAATAGTACCCAATTAATTAAACTTTAAAAAACTATCTTAAAAAAATTAGACATGTCTTCCAATGGGTAATTAATTTTGCATTCTTTCGAGATAATACTTAAATTACGTGCACTGATTATAAAGTTTAATTTTATCATTTAACCTGTGATGTAACTAACCAGTGAACGAACAAAAAACTTGAAGCATTGGTATGCCAAGAATCCACGTTAAAGGATCTCTACTTTAGATTCTGCCTATTATGCTCATGACTTGGCTAAGAAAGAATGTTATTAACCATCGAGGTAGGTATTGATAATAAACGGCTCCAAGAGGTTTTAAGCTACTTCTCTTATTATTGTGTACTAGGAATTTCCTCATGTTAAAAATTTTCGCTTATTTTTTAGTCCCAAAGTCGTCCGATATTAAAAGTGTTTTATAAAATACTAGATGAATTGCCCGGCGTTGCTCGAAAAAAACTGGATGATATTTTAACAGATATACTCGTACTGAACTAAAATATGGTCGTGACCATATTTTAGTTAAGTTGGCGACATATTTATTGATTTGGCAGCATTTTTATTCGTTTGGCCATATTTTTATTCATTTGGTGACATTTGGCGGTATATTGGCTAAATTTTCTCAATCCATTCGTCTCAATTCATCAATCTCATCGTTTATCCATTAGCATACCTAACTATGTAAGATATTTTACAATGTTGAAATATTGCATTGTTACAGTACTGCTTCATTACAAATAGATTCTAGTAAAAAGTCGAAGAGGCTAAGATAGTTAAGAGGTGGGAAAGGGGCTAGGGGATGGTTGTTCGAAATTTCATGTAGACATTAACAGCTCTCCTGTTTTGAAGTGTGCAAAATTTTATCAAGATCGGAATGAAACTATAAATTTTTTTAAAAGCAAATCCAACCACAAACATAGGGGCACTCTTCTTTATATATACAGATAAGGTGAATGACGTGTCCAATTTTTCTACTATCATCTAAACGTCGAATGATAAACAAAGACGTAACAATTTACTTCGAATGTGCATTATTACATCGTAATCAATTTGATGTATTAATTCGAGTCAAACGAACGCAATAGATTTAAAGAAAAGAAATGACTGAAATACGTGTCCAATTTTTCTACTATCAACTAAACGTCAAATGATCAACAAAGACGTAACAATTTACTTCGAATGTGCATTATTACATCGTAATCAATTTGATGTATTAATTCGAGTCAAACGAACGCAATAGATTTAAAGAAAAGAAATGACTGAAATACGTGTCCAATTTTTCTACTATCAACTAAACGTCAAATGATCAACAAAGACGTAACAATTTACTTCGAATGTGCATTATTACATCGTAATCAATTTGATGTATTAATTCGAGTCAAACGAACGCAATAGATTTAAAGAAAAGAAATGACTGAAATACGTGTCCAATTTTTCTACTATCAACTAAACGTCAAATGATCAACAAAGACGTAACAATTTACTTCGAATGTGCATTATTACATCGTAATCAATTTGATGTATTAATTCGAGTCAAACGAACGCAATAGATTTAAAGAAAAGAAATGACTGAAATACGTGTCCAATTTTTCTACTATCAACTAAACGTCGAATGATAAACAAAGACGTAACAATTTACTTCGAATGTGCATTATTACATCGTAATCAATTTGATGTATTAATTCGAGTCAAACGAACGCAATAGATTTAAAGAAAAGAAATGACTGAAATACGTGTCCAATTTTTCTACTATCAACTAAACGTCAAATGATCAACAAAGACGTAACAATTTACTTCGAATGTGCATTATTACATCGTAATCAATTTGATGTATTAATTCGAGTCAAACGAACGCAATAGATTTAAAGAAAAGAAATGACTGAAATACGTGTCCAATTTTTCTACTATCAACTAAACGTCAAATGATCAACAAAGACGTAACAATTTACTTCGAATGTGCATTATTACATCGTAATCAATTTGATGTATTAATTCGAGTCAAACGAACGCAATAGATTTAAAGAAAAGAAATGACTGAAATACGTGTCCAATTTTTCTACTATCAACTAAACGTCAAATGATCAACAAAGACGTAACAATTTACTTCGAATGTGCATTATTACATCGTAATCAATTTGATGTATTAATTCGAGTCAAATGAACGCAATAGATTTAAAGAAAAGAAATAACTGAAATAGAAATGTGGCTTTGAAATTTGTACACTTTTACAAGATTGCTAGGGTTTTTTTTTTGCAAAAAAAATCGAACATTCCTAAAAATTCGGACTTTATTTAAAAGAAGAGTTCTTTGAACAAAACGTTTTGGTATTTTCAAAGGCCATTGGCATTTTACATACCTTTCAACTCCTTTGAAGGATGCATGCTTTTGATGTTTGGCAGAAGACAGACAGTGGAATGCCGCATCTTCAATACCTACAGTCCATCTCGATTTTATTTTTTAAAAAGTATTCGATCAATTTTTTTCGCGGGAAACTGACATCATGCTTGTATGATTTCAAATGGAGTTGTAATGTCTTGTTTTCCAATACGCTGGAAGTTTTTGAAACTTTCAAGGGAGGAAAATAGTTTTTTTTATAATGTTACAAATATATTCTTTTATTAAGTATAACGCATGAATAGACCAAAAGGTAAAGAAATGTTGTGTGAAAAAAATGTTTTACGTTAACTTGCTAATGCTGTGTATGGTAAATGTAAGCCATCTATATCAAACTTATAATAGACAGATACAATATTTAGATAATACGCTCTTTTAAAGTCTTTTGAGATACTGGGTAACTAGGTTTCTAAATTGTTTCACTGTTCAAAATTCTGATAGCAACAAAGTTATAATATCAAGATTCGTTATAATCTACACAAATAAAATTAAGTGGTTTGTGTTTGATTACTCATATATCTAAAATTAATTTTTGATTTTGATGATATTTGGTAAAATCATGGTTTTGAATCGGAAGAAATTTCTAACGTCGCTTTTTTTGCATCTCAATTACAAGATATGATACAACCATAAAAATGTTTTCCTTGTGAATTATTAAAACTCTTTTGTTTCTCTCTATTCTCTTTATATCCGGATGGAATTTGTTACTGTGCGCACTTATTTTGTTAAAATTTTTTATTGATATAGAGTAATATTCCGTGAAACTTTCTTTTAAACAGGACATATTTTTATTTATTTCTATGTGGCGCCAATCTAGTTAACCTCGTGAAAAGAACTGGTATTTTGATAGTCATAAAACAAGTGAAATATATAAAAGTTCGTTTTTCTCAAAATACCAAGTAAGTCAAACAAAGAAAACACAATGTTTAAATCTGTTTCTGATACCTGCCGGGGTTATTATACAATAAATAGGATATGTATAAATACCTTAACTGTTAATAAAAAATTTATCTCATGAATTTTATTAAGATTTCATAACTTATTTATGAAAGTGGCTCTTATTTAAAAGACAAAAAAATGGTTCATAACTTTCTCAAGCAGTAATTTAATGTGCATTAAGAACTGATTCATTGGTTAAAAAAGTGACATCTTCTTTTAACTTTTTTAAACTATCAACTTCAATGGCTTGCCTTTGCCAAATTAAATATCCCCCCTCCCCCCCTTCTTACCTTATAATATGTTCTTATACTTTTAGTTTTTTTTTTATTCTGATAAAAAAATTAATGTATTTATAAAACGGACTGAAATATAGAACGACAAATAAATTATTTTCAGTTGCTACTATTTTAAAAATAATTCAACATGCATAATATTTATTGTTTAGTATTTTCAGTATGCAATTATTCATTCTATAAACTTAACGTACTATTTATAATCATTTTCAAAACTTTTATTTGAAATTGTAAAGGTTAAATTTATATCATATCAAACTTAAATTCTAAACTATCTAATAAAAGAATGGAAGAACATTTTTTGTTTCTTACAAATGTGAAGATTACAACTGACAAAAAGAAACAAACTAAATGATATTAGGCGAAAAGTTATTGACAACCTGTAAACGTAAATGTCAATACACACATCATCCTTTAAGAGTTTAAAGAAGTTCTTTTAATAGAAAAACACAATAACATATCTATTATATCTCAAAAGGAAAAAAATACCATTTCGAACACTTTATTTTGTTTTTAACAAAAATATAATTTGAAATCGGAAGAAACAAAGATTTTTAGAAGAGTAACTCTTATTTAATGGTCACTGAATTGAAAGGAAAAATCTCATGGATATTGCCGGTATCGTAAAAAGTGGTTTAAATACTTTGGAAAATATTTAATAGAAAGTAAAAAGTAATAAAGTATAATGGAGACCTGGGAAATGTTTTAAACTTTTATTTTTATCTTTTTAATAATATTAATATATTTTTTAATTTATATATTTATTATATTCGAAACATATTTCTGAAACGTGCTGAAATATATAACATTAAATGAGCGATGGAGTACCCATAGTTACGTAACCGTACTTTCTCAATAATGAGCAGTGTGATTTAGTATTGTAAATATCAGCTTCTATTCAAGCCATCTCAACAAAGTGACCTGACAAACTTAGAATAGTTGTTCAGTAGAGGTGTTCCACATTATTTGATGTCGACTGCTTAAGTGGAAACTGAGTTATTACAGCTAAATTATCTTACTTCCCATGTTTTTTTACGTCATCCTGGTTGTATAACGGATAAGGCACTGCACTGCGGTGCCTTTGGAATTGGATTAGATTCCTGGTAAATCTTGGTTGTAATTGTTGATATTTATTGAAAGAGGTTTAAGAAGGCAGCATATCTAAGCAAGCAAATGCTCTTTTTATTCATTTATGCTAAATGTACTCATTTTTGAATAGATGTCTTTTTCAAAAATGAAATTTATGTATTCGGAGCTATGGTAAAAATCGAATTTAATTAAAAATGTGTGAGTACATTTTACATATTTTTGAGTACCCATTTTTATCATTGGATATTCGAGAATAAAAGAACTTCTATGCATACAAACATTCTGATTCTCTTATAGATTACACGCACAAACATTCCTTCTGGTTCAGTCAAATAGAAACAGTTTTTTTAAAAGCTCGTACGCTCATTTAGATAACAGTAAATAAGTTTTTTAGATCAATTTATTTCAAGTTTTCCACATTACTCCATGTCGACTGCTTAAATGGAAACTGAGTTACGACTAAATTGTCTTATTTATCATTCTTTTGGTACGCCTTTTTAACACTTCTTATATTTGTAATGTTTTCAAGTCGACCTAATATTTTAACGCATAAGATTCTGGACTGCGGTGCATGAGGATCTGGATTCGATTCCCTGTAATTCTTGGTTGTAATTGTTAACAAATTTTAAAGAAATTTATGATGGCAGCCCATGTAGGCTAGCATCTTCTTTTTTATTCATTTATACTCATTGTTATCAATTTTGAATACATGTCTTTTTCAAAATTGAAACTTTTGTATTCGGAGCCATGATAATCATCGAGTGTACTCAAAAATGATTATATTTTACTTATTTTGAGTACCAATTTATAAGAGTGTATTCTAAGGGAATAAAAAAAATCCCATTTTTTATATAGATATGTCCCTACTAAGAAATGTAAAATGTAAAAATTTTACGTTTTTGACAAAAACAAAATTTCGATGTTAAAATGTTGTAGATAGTAAACTTTACATTGGAACGTTTAATGTAGTTATTTATGTTGTGCATGGATAATATTTGATGACATGGCGACTTTATCAAAAGTACTTCAAAATAAATATAAAAATATCAAATTTGTCTGAACTTATTCCTTTACCGATTTCTTTATACAGTCGAAGGGAACTAATTTATTAAAATAAATATTGTAATTTATGATGGAACAATATCATATTTTATAATATATTTTAAATTTTTACATTACTCGAAAAACGTTTCGTAAACGTGAATAAAAAAAGTACTAAAATTTCTAAAACTTAATTACAAAATTAATTAAAATTATGTTTTTTTTTAAATCTAGAAAAGAAATTTATATTATTATTACCTAATAATAAATATTCTAGTTTGGCTATGAATGTTTTTCTCTATATTGAAAAATATGTATCATGTAACCTTGGATTTTTTTTGCCCCAGTACTTTTTAAAGTTAGTAAAATTGATGAATATATTTACTAAAACTATGGCATTTACGATCAAGCAATCCCTTTATAAATTCCAAAGAAACAGTCGAAATCTTTCTATTTACGAGTTTTAGAATTAATATCACTAGTTAAACAAGATTTAAGTAAATTATGGGGAACATTTATGTTGACAATTGTCAATATAAATCTACGAATTGATTGTGAAACTGTTATATTGAAAGACAAAGCAATTCGAATAAATAAGTATGCTTATTTACGAAACTGCTCTTAAACCACATAAGAACTACTTAAAAATTTTTTATGGGACCTTCAATGGTAAATGACATAAAAACTTAAAATATCAGGGACCCAATAAAATCGTTTTAAATCCCCTTTAACTATTAAACGCCTAAAGATATAACCATAAAAGTGAGATCTATGTATAGTAAAGTAGATTTGCGCTATTCGTTGGGATAACTTATAGCTCCCTCTAGATGTAAGGTGAGGAGTGAGCGTGGCTATCTCGAAAACTTTACGAGATACATGAAAATAGTCAATTACAAAGTTGTAGAGAAACGTCTATTTAGAAATAAAAGATACTTTGCGCAAAATATTGCTACGAATTAGAACGCGTTCAACGCTCGTTTATTTGTTATTTATTTCCGCCAGTGAAGGAAATACTACCGCATTCCGTTTTTGGTAGAAATGAAAAAAAAAATTGTGAGGTGTAAGTTAAACAAAAGAACGTTGCACACGTTCTATTCATTCTATTTATGTGCGTAAAGCGTCTTTTCATACTAAATCGACGTTCTTCTACACCTTTGTAATTGACTATTTTCATATATATATATAATAGTTTTCCAGATAGACACCCTAAATCATAGATTTTTTGCTTGGGGATGCTTTAACCAATCTGTTTGAATTGCGCATACCATCTTTAATATATCTAGACATAGCTTTAAGGACTATAGCTAACGGCGTCCAGAAGTTAAAGGGGTGGCAATTAACTTTATTTAATACCCTGTATAAAAATATATGCCCTGTATTCCAATTATTTTGTATCAAATGTTCCCGTGGGGCACATACAAAATTTGCACGTGTGATTCATATGTTAGATATCCTCCCTTTTAAGGCGATTTATTCTCGTTCAGATTTACATTTTTGTTATTTTTTTAAATAAACTCCACGAGAAAAAATATATAGAGTTTGCTGGGGCTTTTACTGGTTGATTTCGTAGTAGTCATTTAAAAAACGAATAATATTTATTTATTGGGGTCACAAGCTTATGATAAATAAAAGGTGAGAAAAACTTTAAACTAAATGTGTGGATTTAAAAAAAAAGTAATTTTCCATTTGATATATTTTTTTCTAACTATATAATATCACTTTTAAACAATTTAAATTCATATTCGTAGTCGGAAAGCATGTTTAATATCTTCATCTCGTATGTAAGTACCTTTTTTGTTCAATAAAGATAAATTCTTGAAAATATAGAAATTCTTTAATTTATATAAAAAGTCAACAATACATACGTTCACGACTAACAAAAATAAGAGCAATAAAAAGCTCATATAAAATGTTCAATTACATTTTTTAATCAAAGAAAAATAACTGCAACTAGACAACAACGAACTAGAACCACTAAGTAACGAATGTCAAAAAAGCCAATACCGGGCTCGTGATATGCTCGCTTTTATATGGCGTCAATTGCTTATGACGGAACAAAAAAAATCCCTTTACTTCACATTTAAGATTGTATGAGATTAGCGGAAAGACTTGACATCGCCGAGATCAAGATCGAAAATATATGGTTTGCTTTAACTTAGGTTTGAAATATCCGAAAACGTGATCGATGTCTAGCGTAAATGCTTAAATTTAATAAAAAGTAATCTACCCTTTTAAACTTCATTCGGTTTACAAAATCTATGTATTTATCAACATTGCGACTTTTAAGAGAACAATTGATCCTGATTGCCAATGCAACGTACATAATTAAACACTAAGTCACCTTTATTAACTCATTATGAAGACATTTCTTTGCTAATCTTAACAGAAAGGCATTGTTGAGCCTAATAATCTACAAGATAAAACCCCTTGAAGCACTAATATTAATAATTACAGTAAGTCTTGACATTGTTGCAATTTAGAAAAATAATTTTGATAACTAAACTATTTAACGTTTTTCATATAAAAAAACCATATAACTTAAATATTATTAGTCATTCCGTCTAAACATCTGTATCTAAAAGAAAAACAAAACAATATTTAATGTTATTTATTTCAGAATTTCAAATACTTAATAAAGTTATTTATATGAAATGTATTCTTGTGTTTAACATAACAAAACATTTTACTTTATATCATTTACATGTGACATTTCACCTGATTTGGATTTGAGAGGCACAAACTTCCAATTTGTTCAGGTTTATTTGATCGCGCCTTTTTGAATCATTTAGATTTAAGATTGATTTAGTTTTATTTTAAAATAACCTTTTAGAAATATTATACTGCTCGTTTACTATTTATTTAACAGAAAAAAAAATTTAAATAGAAAAAATTCTATTATTTTTCACAGATTTTACCATTGAGCTAAAATAATATAAACAGTGGAGTGAGGGCTTCCATCGTTAGGAGATAATGTATCTTACCACGCCGCGCGGATGAATACTGGAAGAGAAAGTTAGGGTCTTGAGTATTTGATAATTAATTAATATTCGAGTCTTCTTTCTCATTTAAGTATGGAAAAACATTAAATGTGTAACATTTAATGCATTTTTGAAAACTAGAAATGTGGTTTTAAAACTAGGATTTATGCACTTCATCCTATGACAAACATCATGCGAAAGGGCTATATTTTCTACCTTCGCTCAAAAAGGTGTAAAGTGGTCGCGAACGCTTCGTATTCCCTCCAGGGATTATTATAGCTCAGTCGATTTTACTGATGTTACTTTTCCTAACATTAAAAAATACACTCATGCAAACTTAAAGAAATCGTTGTTTTTTCATGAAATATTTTAAATTGTTAAATCGAATAGTAGCTATAATTTTTTATGAATGTCTAATAATAACTAACTTAAGTAATTTATAACAATGCATTTCTTATTCAACACCCAACTCTTAGAAAGTTTTTTTTTCACATAGACAATTTTTAATCACATTTAGGAATTAATATCTTAACGTGTTTAAAATTAATGAAATTCCAAGCATTACTGTTTTATTACCTCGTATTAAATATTTATCAGTTTACGAGATAAAAGTAATTTTCATAAAAAATTAAGGAGCGCATTGATGTTTTTCCTTTCTTTAAACACCATAATACTCCATATAACTGATCTCAATCATAATTTGGAACTTACCCTCTCTCTCCAAAAGTATATAATATAAAAAAACATGTAGTCGCTGATTAGATTTTTAATAAAAAGTAACTATAAAAGACTTTGAAATACGAAATTAATTAAACTAAATAATATTTTTGATAATTAAAAATATTTAACGCAAAAGTCTTGTTTCCCTAGTAAAAATCAAACAAAGCAATTACATTAAATAACAATTTAATTCCAGCTATGGAAATTATTATTATAAAAATCCATCTAACATTGAATTTAATGCATTAAAGTATCCAATGAATAATAAACAAATTAGTCATGCCATGTGAGGATATCTGCAAGATTGATAACAATAGCAAAAAACAATAAACATTATATTCCCATAGGAAGTTCAAAGCACTGCTGATTCTTTTTTAGTTTTTATTATGGATATAATGTACCGTTTCTTCTTATACAAAAACGTTTTTGTAACATTGTAGCTAATTGCTGTAATCAGGAAATTTATTTATTATTAGATTAAGCTAAATTAACAATGCGAGTCTTATTCTTTAGGGAAATAGGAGAAAGCTCTGTTACGAATATTTTAACCAGGCTTTTTCTAATGCTTAGTTGAATTTAATTCCATAATATGCTTGAGATAAGTAATATAATTTGGGTGATATAAATATTTGAATTTCTAAATTCATAATATGATACCTTAGAGCTTATATGTGAAAAGTATACTTGGAAAAAATACTTGAACTTATCACATACGTGCACTAAGACTGCTGTTAAATCTAAATAATAACATTTCTTTCATGTCAGATTTAATTTATTGAACTTGACAGTTCGTTAAAAAAAATAGTTAGTATGTTTTGTAGATATGTTATAAGTTAATTATGAAAATAGTTTTGCTTTTATTGAAAACGATTAAAATATTTCAGCATAAAAAAGTAAATTACTTATTTATAAAAAAGATTAAATAGCCGTTTATAGAATAAAAAAAATTGAGATCCACTTTCTTTCTTACTAAAATAAACGCAGTTTAATTACATTAGACAGCAGGTAAACGTAATGATGTAAGATAAAACTAAAAAAGGACCTGGAAAACAAATTAAAAATAAAGCATGCATTACTGATAAAGAATGAATCCAAAATTATACTGTAATTTGCATTTTTTCGACTAACAAAATCACTGAGTTTTAATCAAAAGTTCGATGTTAACTTTCGGTCTTTCTACGCTTTCATATGCCCCTCTGATAACAAAATAGTATTGTAGTATTTAGCATTTCAAAACTGACAGATTTTACAGCCCAATATAGTTGCTTAGTAATTTCTTGAAACGGCCACAACTATTTTTTTTCAATGTACAAAGTTGCCACAGCATTACGTTTTTAAATGCTCAAAAAAGTAGGAATACATACATTTGCATAGAAATCGCCGCTAAAGTAAAGAATAAGAGGGCAGTCCGCCAAGGCGTCAGAAATAGTGTAGTAAAATATAATTTCAGTTCAAAATGGCAACCCTGTGCAATACTTCCGTAATACTAAGTTCGTTAGTTTTCCAATCGTCATTTTATGATTAGTTCCTACGCTAATTTTATCATTCGCTATTACTAATTACTTCTAATATATAGTAATAGTTTTCAATAAGTTATAAAATCACCCAAATGATGTCAGGTAAGTTTTCGGTTCTGTGCTCCCACTTGTTTATGTAATATCGATATCTCGGTTTTGGAAATGGAAACCTAAAGCTTTCCACTTAAAAGTTATCTATAATAATTGATTTGGTGGAATCCCCACTTGTTCTTTACTTTTACCGAATTGTCAGGTGGTGGTTCTCAATCTTTTTTCTCTCACGTTCTCATTGATAAAACTTTTCATTTATGAGTTCCCTCTTATCTAAAAACCCTTCTCACCCATCCCTCTACACAAAAAAAATTGTATTTTGTGTTACGCAGAAATGTTCTTAACTTTCAAATTAATCAAACAACTCAAATTGATGACACATACAGGTTTTTATTTTTGCTTTAACTTATTACATTTATATATTTTATTTTATGTGTTTTCTGTCATTACTAATATTATTTTTACGTACCCTCAATCGAACCGTCACGGGGGTACACGTACCACAGGTTGAGAATCGCTAGTCTAAGGGATTCAAAAGGTTCAAAAATATTCTTATAAAAGCTGCCGTCACATTTTCTGTTGATTCTTCATATATGTAGCATCAAATACCATACTAAAAACAACAACGTATACCGAATTTAAGACGTATGAGCCCGATAATTTTAAAGATACAAACGCGCACAATTGAAGTATTATATATATATATAGCTTGATCTTTCGGAAACAAAATCACATACAAACTGGTGGTTTTTGGTGCTTACAATTAAATCAGTAGTTTCCATCCAACCCATGGTCCGTGGAACACTAGTTGTCCGTGAAAGCGTCTGAAGTGATCCGTAGAGCTCTTGTCTAATCATACAAAAATTGTGAATTTTTTTTTGTTCACACACTCCATTTATACAAAAAAAATTAATAGGAAATTGACATCAATACTTATATATAAGAATGGAGTGTCTGTCTGTGGAATCGAACAAAACCCCTCATTTTGAGTTTTCTCCACGAATTAGAAAACACTGATTCCGAAAATCACATTTAAAATTTTTTTGTCTGTCTGTCTGTCTGACTTTTTGTCCGGATTTAACTCAAAAACTACTGCACGAATTTTTATGAAACTTGCACCATTGGAACAATATTTTCTCCACTTAAAATCTGCACTTTGTTTCATATGGATATCTGCAACCGTTCAAAAGTTATAGAACTTTTTCCATTTTCATTAACATTACGCCTATGGGAAATTTACATCTAGATCTTTCTTTCGTAACATTATTGTTGTCGGAATGCCCTAGTGCGGATACACACCACTAGAGGGAGTTACTTTGTAATGCGTTCCAGCGCCACCTGGGTGTCGCTGGCAACACTGATCAGTTGTAAGAGAGAGCTAGAGAAGTGTTGATGAAGGAAGGTGGATTTCTGTCCACGGGAGCATGGAATAAAAGCGTTGTGGCGTAATAATATTGTACTGCCCCTTATTTCGTTCACCATCACCCATCTCTAACTCCACATGGGGGCTCGAGGCCGTGTGTGAATCACTGAGCAACAGAGGATTAGTGTTGCGGCAGAATCGGAAAACGGAAGGAACCGGATGCTAAGCCTAACGCACCACGAGACAACTGCGGTCGTCGTCGAATAAAAAAGCGAAATCCGATTCGCAGCACAGCAGAATCCGAAAACATCGTCGTCAGTGAAGAGCGGATCAGCGACGTGCGAAAGCAATAGTGGAGTGTACAAAAGTGACTAACTTTTGCCCTCAAGATGTCGTACCTGGCAAAGACGCGTAAGGTAGATTTGATGGTGCTTTTAGACGAACTGGATCTGACTCCACCGGAAAACCCAAAGGTCATACAAATGTGCAAAATCATAACTGGGCACACAGGGTATGATGAAGAAATTACCAAAAACCTGTTATACGCCATAGTAGCGGAAAGAGAAAAAAAGGAAGAAAAAGAAGCTAATGAGAGAGAAGCTCTAGAAAAGGAAAAAATACAAGAGTTCGAAATAGCGAAATTAAGAATAGATGCAGAAAACCGTCGAACAAACTCGTCGACAACAGAACAAACGAGTGTCTCCAATCGTAACGTGATAAAGCCCTTTGAAGGAGGCGACATTAGCATGTACCTGGCTTTATTCGAGAGACAGATAGTTCGACTGGGAGTGGACAAAAATACATGGGTAAATCACCTGATTGGTCTACTACCACTGGAGGTCGCAAATGTCATCACGAGAGAACCCGAAAATGTGACGAGCGACTACGAACAGATCAAGACCATCTTACTTAGGCAGTTTCGTCTGACAGCGGAACAGTTCCGACTAAATTTTAGTTTTGCCAGAAAAGAACCAAGTCAAACGTGGAGAGATTTTTCGTACGTTTTAAAGAACTACCTAACCGAGTGGCTAAACGGAATGGAAATAAACACATTCGAAGCGCTCAAAGAACTCATGTTAGTCGACCAAATCAAAAGAAAATTACCGAGGGAGATGCAGGAGCATTTCATAGATGAACTACAAAAAATCAAGGACGTAGCAACTCTAACGGATAAATTAGATGATTTTCAAGCTGCACGAAACTTCAGAAGAAGCACAAAGCCGTATGAAAACAAAGCATATGAAGAGACAGGTCTTCGAAACCGAGACGGCGCCAGCGCGCAGACGGGAGGAGCTTACGCGAAGGAGCGGGAGCCTACCCAGCAAAATCGACAGGTGAATAGAAAACTAGGAATAATATGCTTTGCTTGCGGAAATATTGGGCATAAATCGTTCGAGTGCAGGGAAAATAAAGACGACAGTGAAAATAAAGTCAATAGTACGAACGCACTTAGATGTGGAGTGATATCATCGCAAAACTTGCAAACACAGACGGCGCGTCAGCCTGAAAAAGACTGTGCACCAAAGAAAATAAGCGAAGTAGGTTTGAGAATCGCTTCGAAAAAAGAAAACTCAAAGATGTTCTCTCAAAACCAATTTGAACATTTCCGAAAAACAAAACGGAATCGGAAGAGTCAATCAAAATACAAATTCCCGAAGAGCAAAAGCTACAACCAGAATTGGCGAATTAGCTCGCAAGTTGATCATCAAATTCCAACTAAATACAAAGCAACTGATGCAAACGAACGAGGTTGGCGACGGAATACAACATGCCAAGTCTGCAATTGGCGAGCAAGCCCAAATCATAGGAACGGCTTTAAGAGAAGCAAACCTACCATCCAACAATTTGGAAGCGAGTGGAGTTGGCGACAGAAGTCACGTTTTGGCGATCACCGATCCATGGTTGAGAGCTGCGGTCCAATCACAGATCAGGATCAACGAACACAACCACCTTGGCGACGATATGGCCCAAATACAGAAGCCAACTGGAGAATACCAATGCGTTAAACAAGGAGTAAGCGACCTTGGCGTTAACTATCTTTTTTTTTTTCTGTGAAGCAACCCTTGAAAGTGAACCCTCAAAAAGTGAATCTTTTATTATTTTTTTGTGCTTCGAAAAAGTTGTATGCAGAATTGCGAAATGTGGAAGATTTGTGATTTGTTTATTTTTTTATTTGAGGTTGCGAAAGTTTTTTTTATTTTTATTTTAGGAATTCGAATAGCCGTTTGAATTTTTTTTATCAGTGGAAATAATTTTTTTTCTGAGAGAAGCTTTATTTTTATTTACAACAGCGGTGAAGTAATAAAGTGTTGCGATACTTTGCATACACCAGTAAATAATGAAAATTGTGTATCTTTGAAAAGTTTTATGATTTAATTTTTAGATTTCAAGCGTGATGTCATTTTAAAAAAAAAAACATAATTGTGATGTTTACATTTTTGAAAGTGCTTTGAAAAGAATTTATTAGTGAAAAGTGAAAAACTTTTTTTTGGTGTTAATTATTTTTAGGTTTGAACATTTGAATTTCTTGAGTATTGAAAGACTTTGGAACATTTTTAACTTCGAAACTTTTGGAACACTTATTTTTAGAACATCTGGAACTCTAATGATAAAAAGTGATTTGAGTATTTAAGTTTTTAATAATAAATTTGATAATGTTTTGAAATTTTAAATTTGAAGTAAGATAATAATTGATTTATAGATGTTATGAAATAATTTAAAGTTATAATAGGATAATGATTAAGGTGTGAAATATGGGATGATGAATGTAGGTGTATGAATGTGTAGTTGCGTAATGTCATGTATTGTAATATAATGTATTGTATTGTAGTATATCATTGTAATTATGTGATTCCGAAGACGGAATAGTCGAATGGCCGAGTGTCGGAATGCCCTAGTGCGGATACACACCACTAGAGGGAGTTACTTTGTAATGCGTTCCAGCGCCACCTGGGTGTCGCTGGCAACACTGATCAGTTGTAAGAGAGAGCTAGAGAAGTGTTGATGAAGGAAGGTGGATTTCTGTCCACGGGAGCATGGAATAAAAGCGTTGTGGCGTAATAATATTGTACTGCCCCTTATTTCGTTCACCATCACCCATCTCTAACTCCACATTGTTAAAAATCACCTTAGCAACCAAATATATTTTTCGACAATACTGAGATAAACGATACATTTTGATTGGCTAATGAGTAAATATCGCCAAATGTTGCCAAATGAATTTAAAAATATCGCCAAATGGATGAAAATGTCGCCAATTGTATAACCATGTTGCCAAATGAGTCAAAATATTGTCCTATATTTAAAAAAATCATTAACATGGCGAAATTAGTGTCCAAATAATTAAACTAATGTCAATTGGTGAAATTTGTGGCAAAATCAATACTTATATATAAGAATGGAGTGTCTGTCAGTGGAATCGAACAAAACCCCTCATTTTGAGTTTTCTCCACGAATTAGAATACACTGATTCCGAAAATCACATTTAAAAATTTTTTTTGTCTGTCTTTCTGTTTGTCCGGATTTAACTCAAAAACTACTGCACGGATTTTTATGAAACTTGCACCATTTGAACAAACTTTTCTTAGTTTAAAATCTGCACTTGGTTTCATGTGGATATCTGCAACCATTCAAAAGTTATAGAACTTTTTCCATTTTCTCTAACATTACGCCTATTGGGAAATTTACATCTCGATCTTCCCCTCATAACATTATTGTTAAAAATCACCTTGGCGACCAAAAATATTTTTCGACAATACTGGGATAAACGATTTATTTTGATTGGCTGATGAGTAAATGTCGCCAAATGAATTAAAAATGTCGCCAAATATTGCCAAATGAATTAAAAATTTCACCAAATGTTTCCAAATGAATTTTAAAATGTCGCCAAATATTGCCAAATGAATTAAAATTGTCGCCAAACGTTGCAAAATGATTTTTTAAATGTCGCCAAATAAATTATAAATGTCGCAAAATTAATTTAAAATGTCACCAAATATTGTCAAATGAATTAAAATTGTTGCCAAATTAATTTAAAATGTCGCCAAAGTCTGTCTGTTTGTCCGGATTTAACTCAAAAACTACTGCACGGATTTTTATGAAACATGCCCCATTTTAACAATATGGTCCCAGTTTAAAATATGCACTTTGTTTCAGGTGGATATCTGCAACCGTTTAAAAGTTATGTAATTTTTTCCATTTTCCTATACATTGTTCCTATGGGAAATTTACATGTAGATCTTCCCTTCATAACATTATTGTTAAAAATCCCCTTGGTGACGAAAAATATTTTTTGGCAATAATGGCTGCCTTCTATTATTGCGATTTTTCATTGAAAAGCACATTTATTAGGCAGCAGATTATAGGAATTGGTCGTTAACTTAAACCTCGCCAACCGAAGGAGGAAGATAAACCAGCAGTATCGTCTAACGCTACGGGTATCTATGCATGTCCCGAACATTTATTTGTTTCAAGATCTTAAAAGCGTCGGTGTTTAATTTCCTATCCAACGCTATTACATTTATACCAACAGTGCTATTTGTTACGAAGTGGAACAGTGCTACAGCGTCGGAATAGGTGCTCCTAAAAGTGAACTTAGGTTTTCTATATTTATACCATGTTGCTTATTTGAAATGTTTCACTTCAGAATAATTTTATTGAAATTCAGAAATGATCATTTGAAATGATTTTGATTCATAGAAAAGTATTGCCTGTAAATATTGATGCTGGCATATTTTAAAATTTTCGATTAACAATTCTCTGAAATTTCAGGGTATACAGTTACGTTATTACAAAATAAAATAATTCTTAATTTTTCTTAGAAATAGCTATTAAAGACAACACCAAATTAAAGGTCACCAATTGGCACCCAGAAAACTTCGCCAAATACAATAACTTATTTCCATTTGGTAGAACAGAATTTTTTTTTAGCTTCGATATGTTATTGTATTATCAGTACTAAAAATAATGAATGTGAAGTTTAATAATTGCATTTTTTTGTTACTGGGGTTATTTTTTCAATAAAAACATATATAAAACTTTTTTTAATAATATGAGCATTCAACGTCATTTGGCATTCAAACAACATCGCAAAGCGTTTTATTTTCATTATCTGCAAAATGCATTATTTTAAAAAAAAATCATATTATAGGCTTATATGAGGAAAGCGTGTTTAATAATTAATTTTTGGGGATTTTTATATTGCAAAATATATATTTTTTACACAGTTATACTCGGTTTACAGTTTATACGCAATAGCATGTAAAGTCGGTAATATATATATTTTTAAATAATAGGTTAAGATATCTCCATAACTACTCAAGTTAATTGAATAAATTTAGACAGGGCATAGAGAGCGATATTCGACTGGCTACGCTAACTAGAAAAGTCGCGCACAGCTCTTACTTCACAAACTGACCACGAGCAACGCCGGGCCATACTGCTAGTATTAAATAATAATCGATGTTTGCATTTTGTTATCGATAATCGTATTTGTACGTATTTCTAACTTGTCGGAAAAAGTATTTTTCTGGCAACTTTGTCAGTTTGCTGATATATTGAATGAGTTAAACTGGTCTAATATTATATATATATATATATATATATATATATATATATGCGTGCGTGCGTGCGTGTGTGGGCGTGCGTGTGCGCGTGTGTATGTATGTATATATATATATATATGTATTTAATGCGTAATTTATAAATAGTATGAAAATAATATTTGGTATCTGAATTTTATTTAGTACTATTAGAAAGTGGTGGTCCGCGTTTTGTCTCATTTTTAATTTGGTGGTCCGTAACTTTATAAAGGTTCGGAAACACTGATTTAAATGAAAGGTAGTAGAAATTTGGATAGTAGAATGTTCAAAAATTATTCCTTTTCAAACTTTTAAAAGAGTTATAGTTTATGTTGTATAAAACTGCTCCCCTTTATTTCACAGATCCACGGATTATAGAAATATGCAAGTTGACAAAAAGACTGAGACTGATAAGCACCAACTACAATTGCCATCCATCCCTACGTTCCAAATTCGCGTAGATTTAATCAGGTGTTGGTTTCACTGCAACAGGATTCAAAGCAAGGTAAAATAACTTTTACAGATAATAAGGCCTGTTGTTTGTTTGACATTTATTACACAGAAAACGTATTATGAACGTATTATGATAACCATGTTATTCAAGAAAATGCTATGAAGCTATCTTTTATTATATATATATATATAACTTTAAACAAATGATTCTTTTAATTATGTTTGATATTTATTTTTCATATTTTAAATCATTTTATACTTTGAAAAAACACTCACACACTTTAGTTACTTATTTTAAAGGTTTAAACGATAGCAATAACACTGATAATAAGTTGATAAATATAAGAAATCTCAAAAAAAGGCACATTATGGACACTTTGACTTTTACAAAGCAAAATATACGAAACGAAATGAAAAATATAGTGTTTTGAAAACTATTACGATGAATGTTAATGCGTAAAATAAGTAAGCATAAAATAAGTATATTGTTCGTTATATTAATTTGTAATAATTTTCTGTTTCAATTTTTAAAATTATAAAAAAATATAAAATTATAAAAATTTATAAATTATAAAAATTTATAAAATTATAAAAATTTATAATAAGTTAAAAAATTATAAAAATTTATAAAATTATAAAAAAAATATAAAATATAAACATTTATAAAATTATAAAAAAATATAAAATATAAACATTTATAAAATTATAAAAAAATTATAAAATTTATAAAATTATAAAAAAATTTATAAAATTATAAAAAAATTATAAAATTTATAATCTATAAACATTTATAAAATTATAAAAAAATTATAACATTTATAAAAAAATTTAAAACTTATAAACATTTATAAAATTAAAAAATATATATAAAATAACGAATATTTATCAAATTATTAGTTCATATAATTAATAAATTTATACAATTTTTATAGTTTGTAAATTTTTAAAAAATTATAACATGTTAAATTTAAAATTTAGAAACTTAAGAATAAGTTTTTATTTTTTATTTTTCAATATATTACTTATATTTAGGAGTTATCCGAAAGAGTTTTAAACATTTAATATAATAAAAAGCTTATTTGATACTTTTAAAGATTTTTTGCAATAAAAAATATCTAAAAAATCTTCCAAGATTAGTTTAAAAATATATTAATTCACTTCATTAAAATGAGATAAGAAAATGTAATTGTCGATACACCTAACTAAATACATTTATGTAGAAATATTTAAATAAATTAGAATATAATGTGTTAAGTAATCAAATTATGCTGAAGATTATACTAATAATGTATTTAAAATTATACGAATGACGTTATTAAACTTTCGCAGATTTTTGAATCAATATACATTTAAAAGCAGCTCCAAAGAGATTAGAACGTTTTAATTTTATGTTAATTATTATAATGCTTTTACTTATTTAAACATACAAAAAGCTTTAGTAAAAATAAATCACTTTTAAAGTCTTTATTATCCATACTTATATTAGATTTATATAAAATAGTTTTGAGGCTTTCATCAATTCAATTGAATAAGACTTCAAATTATGCTGATTTTGTTGTTGTTAACTGTTAGTAGTTTTATTAAATTTAAATTGAATTTTTATAGTAAGAAATAGTCATCTATATTATTTTAAGTAAGTTTAATCTCTAGTAATTTGCAAATTTCCTGGTAAAAAAGTTAAACCCAAAACGTTTTAGGAAGCTTTCTAAGTAAAAATAACGAAAAACATTTAGTTTTTTGCATTGCATCCCCAACTGATTGTAACAGAAATATATCATTTATTTTTTAAATTCTGATACTTTCAACTGTTTATGTTAATTAAATAAAGAAAAAGAAAATTTACTCAGTAACAAAGCAAGATTTTATACAAATATTTTAATTATATCTATTTTACTTAATACAGTTTAGCTGAATGTATATTGCATGATTTAAGTTTTTATTAGGTCTCAAAAACAGTATAAAACATATTAAAATTAAAGTTAGAATTTTGATAAACTAAAAAGACCAAATAAAGCAAAGAAAATGTAGAATTAACAAAACTACTGTTAACAAAAGAATATGTTTAAAAATATTGGAATAAAATCTTGAATTTTTTTTTTGTATGTTATCGTCACTGTTGATATCATGGAGGTAAGAATGAAAGGAGAAGGCATATCCTATCCCCCACCATTGAGGCGATTGAAGTAACTGTAAGGTGTGGCAGGGAAGCTAGTTTAAGGGTGTCCGCCATGTTGGTTTGACCGGGGAAAGCAAAACGGTCCTTCTCAAGCGGTGCTTTTTCGCCATATATTGGTCAAACGTCAAAGCTCATTGGAATTTTATTATTATTATTTTTTACTATGCAAGTAATTTTGGCAAGGTAAATAAAGCTGAAAATATTCACTGTTCTTTTTTAAAAACTGAAGGCAAAATAGGAATATACTATTTTACTTTTTAGAATGTTAACATGTTATAAAAATTAATAACAAAAAAAGTTGAATATTAAACATTTAGGATTATTTTTAAGCATTAAAGTAATGAATTAGGTTGTCCATGTATGAAGAAATGGTTTTTTTTCTACGTCCATAGTTTATTAAAAAATTAAAATTTGATTAAAATGATTAAAAAAATATATTTAAAAAACTATAGAAAGTTCATTTTTTTAAATATGAAAATATTATATTATTAACCAAGCAAAATATGATCTAACTAGCTGTTTTTGGTCCCTTGTTGCAAGAAAACCCGTTAAGGGGGGGGGGGGGTTTGAACAGATATTTTATTTTACTATATTTCTACTTCTATGACTACTTTTATAACAAAATATTGTATATGTAATTGTTAACTTTTTTTTATTTGTAAAGGAAACTCAATTTTTGAAATAGAGTTGTTATACTTTTAAAATTAGAAAAAAAATTATAGATAAATTTTCAAATAAACTACTATGAATAAAAACTACTTTTTGAAATACAAATTAAATGGCATTTGTAACGTATGGAACCTCAAACAATATGTAAAAATATTCTTATATAAATATTTTTAATGTATATAATTTTAAATGTATACTTTTGTTTGTCTAAAAATAAGTTCAAAAACTTAAGTATTTTTTTAATATATATCCATACTAACATTGAAATTTTGTTTGTTCCAAAAGTTGAATATGTTAATCTATTTTATATTTCAGAAAGTATTAATATTTATATTTACAATAATTTATTAGAAAAATGTACCCGATTTTTTTTAATTTAAAAAAATTGCTATAACTCGACTCCAAAAGTAGATTTTCTTTACAAATTTGAAATTTTTTAATTAATTACATAATACATATTTTTTATTGCTGTTAGTTTTCGGGTGACAGAAGTTGAAAAATAGAAAATTAAATATCTGTTCAACACCCTCCCTCCGTTAGGCATATATTTTTTAAAAATGTGTAGACCCTTCCGAGACACGAACCTGTGCCCAACTGTTCTAAAGTCCAGCAATCTATCGATTAAGCTAGAAGATAAGTTTTAGGAGCTTGGAAGTATATTTTAAAGGTGTATCTGTATGCAATACTTCTAAAATTGCTAAAGTCATTAAAAAATAACTAAATAGAATTTTACGAATCCGAACCTCATGTGTGCATATCTTGAAAAAGAATAGCATTTATATATAAATGTCAGCCTTTTATACGCAGGGAAAGTTGGCGCGTGGTGTGATCCACATACATACACTTTATTTTTTTATTATAAATAACAAATATATTTCGGAATGTTTTACAGAAAATTGAATAATTTTACAAATTACTGATGAAATTATATCAATACAAAGTATAATTATTTTCTAAAAAGGTACAGGCGACTAGAATATTCTTAAATTTGACATAAAAGTTAAGATATGTCAGGGACAAAAAAACCTTCTTGTAAACTTCTTAAGAGAGCTAAAACATCTACTTAAATTGTCAGTGTCGAAACTACATCATTCCAATATTTCTAAATTATCAATCTCCTATAAAGAACATATATTGAAAACACAAGATAAAGAGTTCTCTTTTGAGAGGTATGATTCGAAAAACTTATTTTGAAAAATCCTTTGCTTCAGACTTACATAAACTCGCATTAATAAAAATACTTATATTTTACATTATATGCATATAACTAAATTATAAAAACAAATTTATTTGCTACAAAGAAAATTGTCGGAATAATTATGCATATAAACACTACGAAAATAATTCAGACGTTCCGCTAACACATACGACACTACGATAGCAGCAAACAAGCAGTAACAGGGAGGAGGAATGTACAGGTCAAAGTAAGATGGCGGCGCGGTTACAGTGAAAGCTTCAATTTCGCGAGTAGGTGCCGTCTCCTTTCTTATTCTTACCTCCATGGTTGATATTCAGGCATTTTACAGAATATCTAAGGTAAAATGACAGGCATCCTTTAAAACGCCTAAGACAAAACACCGGACATTCTATAAAATGCCTAGTAATTCTATAGAATGTCTGTATTTTATACATTGACGGTAATATATAAATTTCCTTTTCGTCCATAGTTTTTAAATTAATGGTCAAAATGAACACACACTGTATTAAAGAACCTTGTATTAAAATATAATATTATAAACCATTATATAACGCTTATTTATTACATTAAAAACTTATATTTATTACATTAAACTATTATTTATTATATTAAAAAATTATGATTTATTAGACAAAAAACAATTATTTATTACAATTAAAAAACTTTATTATCGAACGTATTTCTAAGAAAAATTTCCCTTAATCTACTACTTCATCAGTCGTCACATTTCCTACGCACCCTTAAACTTTAAATTATTCACTTTAATTGCTTAACGAACCATTATAACTATTGCATGACATTAAAAGTTTCTTTTAAAGCAAATTTTCCAAGTTAAAACCAAACAATATTTTTTTTTAAATCATCTTTAATTTAGTGTTTGAGTACCTAAAATAAGTAAAAAAATATTAAGTACTAAGTGCTTTTCTCTTCATTTTTGAACTCTTGGGGGTGTTTGATTACTCGAGAGCTTATATAACGGTTTTTCTACATACGAAAGTCATGAAGGTAATTAGATCTAAACCTTTTCGGTGCAGAAAAATCCAGGAATAAAAAGTAACACTGAGAACACCCTCAATGGTTCTTATCTTCTTTCACTCTTATCAGCATTAGGCACTTTTCCTTTCAACAAGCGCAACAGATGCTACAGCGTGTAAGTTATGCCTCTATTCATTCATTGTGAAAAGCATTATCAGATTGATATGAGTGGGTGTGGATTTCATGTCTTTCTCTGGATTGATTATACTATAACGTAATACGAAAGATTTGTGTGACATTGCGTCAGATTAGCTTGTGTTATATTAATCTAAGTTATTTAAGTAGGACTCAAAGTTTGGATTATTATATTCAGGGGTTTTCCGATTTTAATGACTATTGCTAACCCTTTATAGCCGATATTATTAGTTTAGGGATTTTAATGCTGTGATGTTTGGAAATTGAATAGTTTACTTCAAAAACCAGTCAACTGACATCCCTTTCTTTAAAAATAATTTACGTACGAATCAGAATCTCATTTGGTAAATACGAACTTTTGTACACAATCCTGTGAACCGCCCGCCATTCCGTTTCATGGGTTATTTTTTACAGTGAATATTGCGTTAGTGTAGAAATTCGACAAGCGACATTATTTAGCATGTACAATGTTGAATACAAAATAGAATCGTATGTTGACGGTTTCCTAAAAAAATATATATTTGTTTTTTACTGAATCAAAATCTTATATGAAAAACATATATTTTTGTGCATAATATTATCAACTGTTATTCCGTCAAGTTCCAAATTAACGTAAAAATGTGTACATTTTTAAATAATTTTATTGCCAAACCTCTGTTATTTGGAAATCTGTTTATTTATTTTTTGAAAGTGAGGAACAAGTGTTATAATTTAATTACAGATGACATCCACTTCTAGATGTTAACTAATACTAAAAAAAATACAAAAAAAAATACTCTTCTTTGTTTCCAGAAAATTTTAAATAATACACTTAGTGGATTTCTAAAATAAACGATTTAATTTTGGATTTTGGAATTTTACAGTTGTACACAGGTTAGTAATATTTATACCCAATTAATTCTTTTTTTATATGAACAAGTATTTCGAATTAAATAGGTGGGAAGCTTTTGCTATAAAATCTTACACCCATTTAGCTGCTAATTTAAAACACGTACTAAACTATTTAATTAACAATTTATTAAATTATTAATACAGTGTAGGATGAAGTGAAGTTTTAATTTAAATACAATCAGACTATCGCTTTGATAAAATATAGTCTAAGTGATAGTTTTTTATATCCATAAACTTATTTAAATTGTCTATTTGATTGTAGTTAAGAACTTTGAAAGTAAGCAACTGACAATATGATGATTTTTTTTTATAGAAATTAGAGTCGTTAATAGGACAATTCAAGTTCAATAAACAATAAAATAGATTGTGCGACGTCCGATTAGTTAGCCAACAAATTAATTATGAAAGAGACAGTCGACAATTAGATTAATTTCTACTTCAAGGAAATGGGTTTAAACTTGCAGTTTCTGTAAGAAACAAATAAAGCAACACGAAATAACCCAGTTTTCTCTGGAAATTCGAATATGCTGGTACCAATTAGGGTAACATTTTTCGTAATAAATTAGATATTTTACCAGTGTAAGAATTTTATTTAAGAGAAATATGCTAATTTTATGTGTTTTTTTGTCTAGAATCTTGGTATAAAGAACAAAAGTTTTCAAAAAAAAAAAACAGAAAACTTTTTTAATTTGATTTCTTATTTTATGATAGTAAGGAAAATTAAAAACTTTTACCAAGCACAAATTACAGTGATGTTTATAAAGTGTGGAAATCAATTTAACAGTAGCCTTTTACGAACGCTCGATCACTCCACTCCACGCCTTTCTTGAATTTACTTCTGTGCGCAAAACGGCGTAGGTTCGTGATACGGTGATGAAATTAAAGTAAACCAAATTAACGGAAAGTTGCCGCTCGAGAACACATTTACTTCTGTTGTTCAAACGTATTAAGACCCAGTAGCCCGGGGGTGCAGCATTCGGAGAACAATCAGGGGATTGCAAATTCGAATCACCATTACGACAAAAGTAAAAATGTAGCAATATCATGATTGGAGGTTTGCCAGATTCATTACTAAATATACAAAATTTCCACCGGCGTGTATATGGGACTGGTTCCCGTTAAATACGTTCGGAATCCATCCAATGTCCTGACTCCTATTGAGGTTGCGTCGGGTTCCAACTCAGATTTTGTCCTCATCTGATCATGGTTCAAAAATACGATGCATTGTTCCCGAGTCTTTCCTTCGGGATAGGCCGCCGCGAAACGTCGCCAGAAGCCCACTATGCTGAATTAGGAATCTTACTTAAATTTCAATAAAATATTTTGTATTTTAATGCAAACAAAGGAGAATATACGTTACATATCACACTAAAAAATTATCTTGATTTACCCTCAAAGATTTGCTATACGTTTAGGGTAAAATATAAAAAAATAATCCTCATATTGTTGCTCTAGTAGAAATTTTAATCAAAACACACGAAATTTTGATGTATTTACTAGCTGAAATAACAGAAGTTGTCCGGGATTTGGCCGATTTCTTCACCATAGCGCCTTCTAGCGGTTTTAGTAAGAATAATTTATTTCTTAAAACGTGGGGTGGTTTTCCGAAATCTCATCCAAACATTGCATTTCTCTTGTTTTGAAGGTTAAGCCTGCAAAATTTCATTAAGTTTGGAATAAAACTGTAGATTTGTATGAAAAACAAATCCATATACACTATTCTTTTATACATACAGATTAGATGCCAATTCCACTAATCAAGTTTTGGATTTAACATTTCCTGGAAATCTAAAGTATTAAACGTTTTGTGATTTACGAATTAGCGCTTAAAGTTTCAAAATATTTTGACTAACGAATTGAATAGAACATTTGTACGAATTTCTTTCATTTTATCTAATTAGCGCATCATTAAAACATGTTCTAATTGGATCTACTGATATTCATTTTATATATATTTATCTGTGAATAAAAGTTCAAAGTTAAATATTTGAATTACTGTAGCATTCTGAAGTTCTCTTCTCTGCCATACTTTTAGTTTCAGACGAATTAAAGTGCTGTAATATTTTAAAAATTAGCAATTTTCATCTTTCAAATGAGCAAAAGTGTTTGATTATTAAATATTTGTGTAACATGGGACTCGCCAAATATAAGTAAAGATTATTTTTGTTGTTTTTAACACATAGCAATGGAGAAATATTAAATTCGAAATTAAAATATTTTGAACGATACCTTGATTTTATACAATATCCATTTATTTGAAAAACTTATTTCTTACGTGTAAACAACTTTAAATGTCAAGAATATGTCATTGGCATGATCTTGTCATATACATAGATATTGATTTGATATGTTACTTTATACATCAAAACCTCTAAGAAAAAGAAGAGAAAAAAACGTTGTTTGCCACATTTATCATTAATTTTTATAATGAACTTTAAGTAACTATCAACTAAGAATCAACTTAAAAAAAGAAGCAGACAAAGAAATATCCGAAGAACCTACAAAACTATATTAAGGATCTATTATTTTGGATATTGGTTAATTATCACAAAATTTAAGTCATTATTATTTAATTAAAAAATACCCAATAATTTAACAATGTGTATTTTCCAAAAATGAAAAATCCTTCTACAGTTACTAATCAGTTTGCGTTTAATTAAAATTGAGATCAATTTTATCCGAAATTATTTTTTCATAAATTTAGAATATTTGTATTAATAACAGACTTTTCATTAAAATATGGATTAATTATTAAAAATAACAAAAACTGAGTGTTACTCTAAGAAATGTACCAACACATACAATTACGCAATTATAATTTTTCATGCCCTGAACTGTTTTGATCGTTGTATCTTCCACTTTTGCATTTTAATGTAAACCCCTTTGAAAAAATCATATCGACTTGAAACTTAACATTCTTGCGTAATATTGATACAATATTTAACAATAATAATCAGCAGTCAATAATTTTAACTAATTAATAATAAGTCCCATTTTGTTTTGTAAAATTGAACGACACATTTTGGGTCTGCATTATTAGTGCAATAATTTGACTACATGCGCAGGTGAAATTCTTTTTCTAGGTAAAAGAGCCCTAAAAAACATTGCGTAGTAGTAGTATAATAGTTCTATTAGAATTAAAATTTAAAACCTATTTCATCTTAGATCAAATTAACTTGCGATTTTATTTTATAAGTTAATTTAACGCTTTAATGTAACTTTAACTTTGTCTGGAATTGTTGTATACTGTAAGCTACATTCAAAGAATCTCAACCAAAGTATGGCAAATAATTAGAATGTTTAAGTGTCTCCATAGTAACAATGTATTCATTTCAAGTCATTTACATTATATATTTCGTAGATAATTTAATTTGTGAAGTAATTAATAAAAAACTTCATTTCATTTTGAAAAATTGTCTAACAAGTTTCAAACTCTTTTTATCAGCACAATGCTTTGATCATGTGTGCTATGAAAATGCAATGCAACTTTAGCAGAATAAATTCACTGACATTATTTCGAATTAATATTATTTTTAAACCGTGACTTATTTGGCTAGTTTTTATTATTTCATAAGCAATCTTTATTACATAGTCAACTTTCGTAAAGAAAGCAAGTTGAGTTGTATTTGTAACAACTATGTATTCAATTTTTAATTATTACTCTATTCGTTCAACTTTCTCAATCAATTAATCCCAAAAAAAGTTTGCATTTTATACGTATCAAACTTGAAAATAGTATTCCTATTTCATTCTTAAGTCTCAAATACCGTTGTTGTTAGACCAACCAAAAAATATTTATATTTTATTTTACTAACACTGCAGGCATATTTATTTTTATTTTTAAGATTTTCAGTTATGGTTCTAGCTTTAACTTAAATTAAATAGTATTGGCAAGGCGATTAATTTAGTGGCACCTAAATTTTTTAAAAATGAGAATTAATATTAAATTTTCAATTAAAAAGAATTGTTAAGATGCGTTAATAATTCGTAGAAATAATTTTAAGGGCATTTGAAAAACAAAAATCTGACCGAAAACGTTAAGGTACAAGAGTTGGACAACAACTAATTAAAAACTTTTAATTATATCCTTTTAATTATGAATAGCATCTTAGAATTCCCAAGTCATAAATGAATTAAAGACGAAAAGTTATTATTGTAAAAGTGACTTCTGTAATAGAAGTAAAAGTATATTTTATCGGATTCTCATTATTTTAAATGTCTAAAGTATGAAGTATAAATATTTTTAGAAAATATTTAAATTAAATTTTAGTTGTAAAATACTTAAAATAAAAATACACTGAAAGTCGCTCTCTGTGATTTTTTTTTTCTTATTTTAAAAGAACATTGTTTTCAATGAAATTTTTAAAACTTAATTTGTTTCTTTAGAAATGAAACAAACATCTCATAAACCTACAAAGTTGTCATAATATAAAATAATAAGTCAAGTCAAGCAGAAAATTTAAAATTATATCATAAACATATTAAACTATATTTTAGATAGTAAAAAATATATTTAATACCAGGAAAATAGTAAAGATTTTTATAATAAAAAAATTATGAATTACATATTCAACTCATTGAATGCCATACAATTTTATTTAAAATGACAAAACATATTTTCTTTGTAGATTTAGCTTGTTTGAATATATGAAAAACAATTTGAGTGTATTTGTAAAACTTAATGTTTTTATGAGCCGTGCCCGTTATGCTTAAATTTCACATTTTTGTTATTTTCAATTCTTAAAAAATGCGCTAAAAAGAAAATTGTTTGTGTTGTTTCAAATTACCATATTATTTAATTATAGTTGTTTCCTTATAGATTAAAGTCTATGTTTTTTATATGAAATAAAAAGTTTTCTCTATGAAAACGAACTCAATTTCAAAAATACCACATGACTTATTTTGACAACAACTTTAGGTTCCGATATTAGCATTGATAAAATAGTAATCGATTATTTTCACAAAGAAATAAAAAAAACACTTTTATTTTTGCCATCCTTTGTTAAAAGCGAACCACATATTTTGCATAGTTTCCTGTAATCTATGAAATCAATTTTCGACGAAAGAATATATTGTTTATTTCTAATTGTGTCAAAGCATTTTTGCGTTGTTTGGAATAACTTTTTCTTTGCGATACGTTCTGGATCACAAAAATATAATAATACGTTTAATAAATTAGGTTAAATAGTTGGTGGGTAATTATAATTAGTAATGCAATGATATATTTGCTGTGTTTTTGATGGTTTATTAAAGTAAGAAGAGTCTTTAAAATTTGTTACTTGAAGTAACTCTAGAGTACAGATAAATGTAGTGCAATTTTCGTGATTTTGAGATAAAGAGCTCATTTGAATCTTTAAATTGTAATTTATATACTATCTAATTGCGGTAGGACACAAATAATTATTTTATTCCTGACCACTGTTATTTTCCATTCTGTATAATTAATTTACTAACCTATAAATGCTGTTCTGAAAAATTATATTTAAATAAAATGATAAAATAATAGAGTGTTGCCAACACCGACTCAAAAACAAGGCCGTGCCTCACGTGACATTTCAGGAATTGACGTCATCAAGAGTAGGCCGTGGAAGCGGGTCAAGACGAAGATTTCGCTGCTTTGGTATTTTTTAAGCGCAAATTTCTTTGTTTTCTCAAAATGGGTAAAAATTCCTTGAGTTTTAGTCTGCGATTATTATTTATTATCTGAGTTATGGTTTACAAACGAGATGTGTTCCCAATTGTCAGGGAAATTATACGAACACACCAAACGTTCAGCTGTTTTCGTTTCCTAAAGATCGGTCGTTGCGCAAAAAATGGATTCGTGCAATTCACAGGGACGACTTTACTCCTATATATTACACCAGGGTATGTATGATTATGCTTATAATTTAATCTGCGTTCTTTGATGAACATTGATAACATGCAGATATCAGGTTTAAATTGGATTAAAACGTCACTGGTTTAAAAATACAACAACCAGTGAAGTATTTGACATCGTTATTACTAATACAATTATTACAATACAATCGTTATTACTAATACAGACTGACAGTCCTTGTGTTTCGGATTTTTGTATAAATGTTGGGGAGGAAGAATATAAAGATATTGAAAATTCAATGCCTATTATTGCATACCTTTCCGGCTATTGTGCTCATTCGGCGATAACAAAATAAATTGTAAATATTGTTCAAAACAAATGATTATTGACAAGACCTTAAAATGTAACTATAAATATAAATTAATTGAATCTCTGGATAGAGGTGGTTTAGTTTACCCATCTGAAGATATTGTAAATGCTGTAAGTTACAATTATATTGTTATGCAAAAATTGCCTTTAAAAGAAAATGAGACCAAATTTTTATAAATAACTGATGATCACCGCTTATTTGTGGTTGAAAAAACTTTGGAATTAATAAATTGTAATGAATTATTTTTTGTTGATGATCAATGTGAAGCGGGCCATAGTTCTGAGAGTGTTTTAAAACTAATATTAACTTCAGTTACAAATTCATTTTTAAAAAACTATTGCAGGCAAAAAAAATTATATAAAAAAAATTAAAATTGAAAATAAGTGTAAGAAAATTGAGACATTGAAAAAAGGGATCAAAGTTGTAGAAAAGGTACAAAAATATAAAATTGAAAAAATGTACATAAACGCTCAGTTTAATAAAGATATTTTGTTAATTTGGTGTTTGAAACTTTTAATTTCCTGCTAAAGCGAGTATTTATTTGGGCATATTTATTTAAAAATCTTTAATGAAATTCAAAGGTAAGGTAAATAATG
Source organism: Troglohyphantes excavatus (assembly GCA_963932185.1). Lineage (NCBI taxonomy): Eukaryota > Metazoa > Arthropoda > Arachnida > Araneae > Linyphiidae > Troglohyphantes > Troglohyphantes excavatus. The sequence continues at coordinate 41,549,502 of OZ010671.1, forward strand.
ATTAGTCAACGTAACAGTTCATTTTCTACAGAAAACATGCTATTAATCTACTCGAAAAACCAAGCGCTTCAAGCGAAGAAACAGAGCGGGGAAGGAGAAATCCAGCCTATTCGTGATGACGTTACAAATCAGACGCATGGCCTGTGTGGCACAACCAGAAGTGTTTTACTTGAGACGTCATTTCATTTGATTATAAAAGTAGGAGTTGGTCATCAACAAAAACCTCGGCAAGGGAAGAAAGATACGCATGGTGTTACGTTTGACCCCACTCACCACAATTTCTTTGTTTGTGTTTCAAAATAGTATAAACATTGGTCTAATTTTTTATTGAACTAGATCAAAATTATATCAATCGTGCTATATCCCACGGAATTATAGTGTCAGAATTGATAATTCTAAAAGTTTTACATGAGGTACGTATATTTAGTATATAAATCAACTCGTTTTTATTTGAGTATAATTGCATCGTAAATGAGCGAAGACGCACTCAAATTTCAGCAACCGTACTTTCTCAAAAATGAACAGTGTGATTTAAAAATACTAATATCAGCTTCTGTTCAATCCAGCTTAACAAAGCAACCATTTCTAACAGTAATTATTAACAGTAACACTTACTAACAGTAATTATTAACAGTAACACTTACTAGTAGTAACATTATTTTTTCAATAAGTGAAAAAGTTATTAAATATCGCTAATCCCATCTTCTGTCCAAGCGATGTTAATGAAACTTTACAAACTTAAAATAGTAATTCAGAAAAAGGTTTTCCTTTTTTATTTGATGTCTATTGGGTAAACCGAAACTGATAGCGTAATAGATAATGTATTCGACTGTCGTGCTAAGAATCTGGGTTCAATTCCCGATTAAACTTGCTTATAATCGTGCATGTATTTGATATTTCTCTATGCCTAGTGATTGAAATTGATTTATGTTGTATTGTATATCAATGATAAGATCGTAAAATAAGGTGAACCGGCCTTTCTACGAATGCATTTACTCCTTGATCTCAATTTTGAGTACATGTCTTTCTCAAAATTGAAACTTATTTATTCAGAGCCATGACAAGCATTGAATGAAATAAAAAATGATTACATTTTACTGATTTTCAATTACCTATTTTTAACAGTGATTTCTATCCTGATGCAAAAAAATCCACAATAGTCAAAAATATAATAGCTGAAATAGGTTACAAGTAACCAAATATCTTACACATATTACCCATTTCGATTAGGTATTATCAATGTATAAAAAAGTACCATAGAAATAAGCGATACCAAATCCAACTCAGATTGGTAACAAATTACTTTTAGCGATAAAAAGAGAAGAGTTCCATCTGCAAAAAAATATGAATTTCGCCAACGCAACGCTGCCTAGCGTAATTGGCATTTAGAGAGCAGATATCCCCCCACAAAAAAGAAACTATCGCATAATGTCGGTCCGAACAAAACGCATTCCCGAAAGTTTTGGATTTCAGTCACGGACTCCCATGGACTGTGTATCTAATTTGTACTGGAGATGTTTTATTGCAATCGAAATGCTGAATGGGAATGGATTTGGAAGGGAGCTTTTATTTATTGGGGGGAGGGGGGGGGTATCTATTCAGATGCTTCTTCCATTCAGTGGGACCGACAATAATGTTTTATTTGAAGTGTTTTGCGTTTAAGAATTTATTTAATTGGAGTTTTTAGTTTAGGAGTTGAATATCTTTAGGTTATCAGAAAAATCTTTTCTTGTTTGCATGTCCATTGTGGAGCTTTCCATTATATTTGAATTTTATTGAGAAAGCATGCTTGGTGCACATTTTTTGAGATATTTCTATATTGTTAAACAGGTATTGAAATAAGTCACGGTAGCCAGGACAATGCCGAGAGTTACCTTAAAATCTAATATTGCTAGTCTCAGCTTCTGCTCAAGCCATCTTAACAAAGCGACCTGGCAAACCTAAAATACTTGTTCAGAAGATGTTTCTTCCCATGATTTGATGTCTATTGCTTAAATGGAAACTGAATTATTACAACTCAATTATTTTACTTCCCATTCTTTTGGCACACCTTTTTTTAAAAAAATTCTGTTTAAAATGTCCTCACTTCTTCCTGGTAGTACAACGGATAAGGCAAAGGACTGCTGCGGTGCCTTAGGATATGGGTTCGATTATCGGTAAGTCTTGGTTGTAATTGTCGATATTTATTGAAAGTGATTTATGAAGGCAACTAGCATCTGCTCTTTTTTATTCATTTTTACTCAGTGTACTCATTTTTGAGTACATGTCTTTTTCAAAATTGAAACTTATGCATTCGGAGCAATGATAAGCATCGAATGTACACAAAAATAAATAAATTTGACTTATTTTTGAGTACCTATTTTTAACAGTGTAAACACAAAGAGTAAACTGACTTTTAATTAATTTGAGTTGACAACAAAATACTTACCATTATTTTTCTACATACCTCCTGCTTATCAAACACATCAACAGCGTTGTTGTGCTAATAATTTTTTTTTGTTTTATTATTATTAAGTAAAAAGGAAGTAAGCTAAAATTGAACGCGCTCTTTAAGATAATTAACAGAAAAGTATTCCAAAAACTTATTCTGTTTTTTCTGAAAAATGGAGTTTACTTTTCATATATTTAATATACGTCGTATTTATTACAAAAAATAACTTTTTTGGCGTGTTTATTGTGTAATCTGCAATTTTCTAAAGAAAACATTCTTTCTTGATGAAAATAGAAAGTTGTTTGTTACAAATAATTTATTTAACTTGACACTGTGCTTTTGAGAATACTTTTTATAATCAGACTTTAATAATCTTAAAAAAATATATATACTTAAAATTAGCATCAATGAAATACAAATTTAATCAACAGAAGGTTGAGCAAAACATCGACTTTATAATTTTTTTCACTGCAGGAATGAATGTGACATATACATTTTATTTTATATTTCCAACACATTCTTTTTCTATATATATTTTTTATTTCAATAAACAAGAAAAGTTTATGTTCCTTAATGCTTCAAATTAGAGAAGCTTTATGATTTTGCTCTAAATTGGCGATATACAAAGTTCGTATTCCCTATATGGTATTAATGAATACTCGTTATTCATTTCTTTTGAATAATAATACAAACGGAATTATTCAATCCGAATTTTACAAGTCAAAAAGTTCATATTAATTATTATTTTTAAAATTACTTTTTTCAGTTAACTGAAATTTTTATTATTTCATGATATGCTATTTAATTCAAATCTAAAAAGATTATTCGACTGTTTTAATTTATACTAGCTGTTACCCTCGGTTTCACCCGCGTTAAAAACATGTAATAAACGGTTATAAACGAAAAACTAAATGGAATCCTAAAATTTCAAGGCCTCAGTTGCACAATCAGAGGTTGAATAGTATCTATTTATAAATTTTCAGACAGAACCGAGCAGTGAAAGATAGTGTTCTGAATCCCACAGACTCACACATAGAGGTTGTTTCCTTTATTATTATATATTTTGCACTATTCATCTTAAATTTTCATATACTTTTCTGATGAGAAATTTTGTAAAAAAGCAACATGACAATTTACACACTTTGATTGAGACGCTCGTATAATCGTCACATATGAATTGTAGTTATATTTTTTAATTTGTGATAACGCAGCCGCTTTTGACTTACCACATTTAAAATCTAAAGAATACACCCGAAAACAACAAAATCCATCGAAACTTTCAACTGTGTCGGATGACCTAGTTTTCGTAATTGGTTCGACCTTTACAAACGGAACTTGAAATTGAAGCAGAAATCTCATTTATTCACAGTAAAAGATTTTTACTGAGAAACTACATCTAACAATGTTACCATTCTGAAATAAACCGTCTTCATTAACTTTAGTAAGTTAACTTGCTTGATTTTTTTTGTCTTGTTAGATTCTGTTTTTTTCTCTCTTGTTTCAGTTTTAGAAAATTGTATCTACACTGATAGTTTCGTTTTGAAAGGATTTAGTTGACGATACATTCTGTACCTCATAGCCAGACGAACGTAATTCCAAATTTGGAGATTTTTGTTGTTGTTTTATTGCAGATTATGTCTTAAAAGTTTGTTTTCTATCGAATCATACCATTAAAGTTCACTTCATAATTATTTTGAAGCTTTTAGCAAGAGCTATAAAAGACCAAGTCCAATGCTTTGCAATGACAGTAGGATTCAGTTTGTTTCTCCTTCTACTGTAAAATTGCCCAAATGTGACTTAGAATCGTCTGGCTTTGAGGTACAGAATTTTGTCACTTAACGCCATGTTATATGCCTTTAATGCGTTTTTACGATTAAACCTTTTGTTTTACGATTAAACCTTTTGCAAAAGGTTTACGATTAAAAAACAAAAGGTTTACGATTAAACCTTTTGTTTTGCTCAAACTAATAATTCAGTGTATATTTTAATATTAATCGATGATAAATATTTAAAATTTAATGTTGGTGTAGAATAAATGTTTATAATTTGCTATAAAGTTAGTACATGCTTTTTAAATTTACAAGTTTTTATTTTTTAAAAATACATAAATTTTTTGAACATGCGCTTTTATTGATATTACTTAATTAAACATGTTTAAAATAACTTAATTTTTATTGTTTTCAATTCAATTCGGCAACATGTCTACATTTTGTTTTATTTAAATTGAATTTATTAGAAGAATTAAAAACCTCAAAACTCTTTCGTCGTCATTTTATATACGGTTTTATGTAATTAAAACCCATTACTTGGGGTATTTCATCGAGACGTGTGTGACATTAAGATAACATTTTCAGCACATTTGAAATTATTTTGACTTTAAAACAACTTGTAATTTTTGAAATAACAAATTGATACATTTCACTGATGTCTTAAGACATAATTAATCTCATTGAATTTTTTTTTACGTTGAATGTATTCATATACATGCATTTTTAATTATATGTGACGTGTATGACTCAATTTCAAACAAATAGGTTACACATGTCACGCAAAATTCAAAATTTATATTTCTGTATTTATGCGCATTAAAACATTCCAATGAGATTAATTATATATCAATACATCAATGACAGATATCATTTTGTTTATTTCCAAAATTGCAGTTTCTTTTAAAGTCAAAAGAATTTCAAATGTGCTGAAAAATGTTGTTTGAATGTCACACACGTCACGCTGGAAAGCTTTACTGACAATTTACTAAAAGTCCTTAAATCACCTGATAGTTTATTGGTAAACTTATAACAGATTCGGAATCCGCAATTATCTTTTCTTCCGCAATCTATTTTACTCGTTTTATCCATTTTCCTCCAAAGAATTGAGCATTGTTCAGGTAATAAAAATAATACGGATACAATTTCTTCAGGTATATTCGCTTATATATAAAATATATATTGCAAGATTATTATTCAATAGTTGTGATTTTTAGCAGGGTTTGTAATTAGCGGTTTTCATTCGTATTTTGAACCAAAAAAAATCATTCAATTTGACGAAGGCAATTTTGCACCCAGTCGTCATTCTTAACGCCTAGGGTGATGCCTTTGACCACTAGGTTTAAAATTATGGTAATCGAATTTAAATGTTTAGATGCAAAATACGAATAACGACTGTAATTTGAAACCCTGCTTTTCAGTATATCAAATAATTAAGTTTTTAAAAGTATTGAACTCATTTATTTAGTGAATTTTTTTAAACTTTAATTAGAAAAGTGAGAAGTACTAAATCCCCTTCGTCACAACATATTAAAAACTTATAACTAACATTAAATTGTGTATTTTTTATTAAAAAAATTATATTTAATTTATTCTGCTTTAAAATATTATAACTTTACATCGAGACTGAGAGTAATTTTAATATTAAATTTGTTATTTATATAACATATTAAATATATCGTATTAATATATATACCCCATGTTTATAACATATAAATATATCTCTCCCTTGTTGATGATGTGTTGCATGGTTATTAGATCTGGACCGAAAAAATTGAAATTGCGTTTTATATATTTTCATACTGACTTCATGATCCAAGTGATGACTATTTTTCAATAACATCCACAATATTTAAAATAAGTTAAGAACTCTATATTTTGAAAGATTTTTCATGAAGGTAATACTGAAACCTATCTTTATACAAATAAACAAATATTGACACATTGTAAAAAAAACGCGCATTAAAAATATAATCTTAAAATTCTAACGAAGGAAACAACATTACAGTTTTGTAATTTTGTTGAATCATCAAAATGTCGAATTAAGTTATTCATTTTAAAAAACAAAAACATTTACTTCCACTCAGAAAAAATATCAACAGAGTCTAGAGTATTTCTGTAATGTTATTTTATTATTATTCTAAATATCAAATTATTGTAAATAAATTAAAAATATATAAACCTTTTATGAACATATTTTTTAATATCCCACAAACCAATTATTACATATTTATAAATAAGTTCGGAATAAGATAAAAAAAAATTACTAGTAGCACTGAGAACGGAAAAGCTTGCGAACACAGAAAAATTAACTTAACATGAAACGAAACCAAGAAAACGTCCACCATCTTGAAACGTATACAAATAATAAAATGGTAGTCATCTTAACACGGGACAAAAAACATTTACAAAAAAATTATAAACAATACTACAAACTTCGTTTTTAATGACTTCCATGAACATTCATGCCAAATTTCATAAAAATCTAACAACGGGTTTGGTCGTGACTGAGTAACAAACAAATTTATAGACAAAGGGACAAAATGCCAAAAAGTGGTGTAAAAACAAGACCTTGATAACGCTCAGTCAACTAAGGTGCATTGTTTACCAAATATTAGCTTAAAAGTTCATTTTAGTAGAAATATTTTGTTTAATAAAAATAGTTAAACTATTTTTTATAACATATAGAAATGTTTAAGTTTGAAAAACCATACAATATCGGTAGTATTTGTCACAAAAGACTTTGATCGCGGTATCGATATTTCTTGTTGATTTTTTTAATATATGTCTTAAAAATAAATTTAATATAATAAAAAAAATAAGTTTTCAAAAGCAATTTAAAATTACTATATTCTAATTCTCTAAAAAATCTATTTTATGACTTTTAATGCAAAGACACAGTAATCAGTTTTAGATATAAATATTAAATGATATTTTTTAATCATCCAAGGATTTTTAAATATAAAATAAGAAATATAATATTAGCAACAAAAATGTAATGAAATATTTAAAATTTTGTTAGTTTATTTTGTATTAAGCTTATTTCCATACTAAAAGTTTTTACTTAATAAAACAATTACATATATAATTGCTAATCGTAATAACATATTCTAACATTCACGCTATCACTTTAAAGTTTATTTGTATTAAATGTATTTAGAATAATATCAAATTTCAGATGATATTTACAACAATTTAAGTTCTAAAAATTAACTTATTATTTACAGTTTAGCAATTGGTAATTTATTATTTTCGTACCTGTAATGGCAAGAAACCAATGACATCAAAAAGCACATCGCTGCCACCGCAAGGGAAATTTTGCACATGACGATTTTCATTTGATTTTCTACTAAATTTCTTTAATCGAGTCGCTTCAACACTTGGGACCTCAGCACGCAAAAGACTACAGAACGCACTCTCTCTACATTTAACAAGAGTTGTTCTTTAGGACTAGTGACGTCAGGACAGTCCACTGGCCAATCAAAAGTGCTCGCAGGTCCCCTTAGGACCGCCCACCGCCTGCGCGAACCAACTATTGTCGGGGCACTGTTGAGTTTCTAGCAGATAAGATTTTTTTAAAAAAAGGTATGGATGATGGAGTCGAGTAGTGGATGCATGTTACTTTTTGCTTTGAAATTATCTTGAACCAGAGAAGACGTATCGTTAGGCGATAGTAAGATGAATGGGTTTTTTAATGTGTTAATTGGTGTCTTAATGATCTTTTAATTGGATGATGAAAATAAAAAACAGTTTAAAAAGTGTTTACAATTTGGAGGAGATTTTACTCTTTAATAAAAAATAATTTCAATGTGCATAATAGAATAGACAAGAAATTCAGGCGAAGTTATTTATTGTTATAAAATATTATTTAAAATTCAGTTTTATTATATTTGATTAATAAATACATCTGTGGCTTTGAACGAGGACGATCAATGTCATAATTGACCGTGTTGAGGAAAATGACTTCATAGTTGGAGACTCAGGCATGTTGCAATGTTTTGGATATAACGGAATCGTGAAAGGTTAAGGAAGACATTGGTTCATAAAAGTTTAAAATTTGAATATTCAAATTATTTAAAAAAAAGATTAAATTGATATTGATTCGTCTTTTTCCAAGCCACATATATAAATCGTGTATGATTATTAAAGATTTATTTTTTAAATTATTTATTTTATATTCAAATTTACAAGAGGTAATTCAGTTCCTGTAATGCGTAAAGAAAATTATATAAGAAATTGATTTTTACTAAAGTTTCTGAAATTTTAAAGAGCGGAAGTACTTAACAATAACATTAAAACTTTATCTTTTTAATTAAAGTATTAATTTAAAATCATAACTCTATTAATTTAATTTTTTTTTCATCATTTAATTTACTTTAACTTTCTTGTCTTAACGGCTTTATTAAACTATAAAATACTTATTTTTTGTAAAAATTATTTGCATGCATTATTTTACTGTCATTGAATACTTTCTTATCATACTTTAAGCACATAAATACAGACACGAACGCACACATAATAATTAAATAAATAAATATAATAGATAAAGTAATTAAAATACACATAATTAAAAATATTTTAATTATGCTTATTTTAATTTAAAAAAGAACTTTTATTTCCCATGTTCCTAGAATTAAAATTCTGAAATATAAAAAAAAAATTAATGATTTTGTATTTAAAAATTTTTGAAAATAAGTCAAGTCAAATATTGTTACTAAATAAAAACAATTTATTTTTGTAAGATTTTTTATTTTTAATGTAAACAAACATGTCTATAGTAATTTAAATTAAGTTAGTTGATTCATAACAAAAAATATTTCATTTGCATAAACTTACTTTATGTTCTGTTTAGAGCTAAATTATTTATTATAAATTTTGTTTAGTAGTCAGATAGTGCAACCAGTACATATTCTTCTTAAAAAACAAACACTATCATTTTAATTAAGTTTCCACATCAACATATCATAATATTTACACATAACCACGTTAAAATTGAAAATTGACTATTTTTCACAAATAAAATTCTTCTTCAAAAGCTTTACTATCAATGGTGAAGAGAAAACAACTTACAAATGTGAGTATGAAATAATGTAAGGTAAATATATTAAAGTTTGGAAAACATTGTTTTTACAGTATCGAAGCTAAATTGTTTTTCATATATGCTATTCAAAACAAAACATTGAAGTCAAAATTAATGATTTTACATGCAGAAGATAACATATTATGCTTGTTGTTTTGATTAAAAATACGTACATTCAGGCTTCAATTTATTTTAAAGAATAAACACCTTTGAATGCGTCGCAAAAAAGCATGCGAAAATGGGTAACTTCAAATCTGGAATAAAAATATTGAAAAATATTGATTGGAGAATTTATTTTATTCAGAAAGCAATCTACATTCACGAAAACATCATATGTTCTTTTCAATTGTGAATCATACAAAGTCATCAAAAAAGTGTTTCTGATTACATATATTAAATATTGTATTTAATTGTTTAAGGAAACATTAATACATCGTATTATTTACATAAATCATTTGAAAAGTATGTTTAATTAATCTTAAATATGACCAAAAATTACATTACTAAAAAAATGATATTTATAAAATGAATTTCCTATCTATAATAAATATCCTTCTATTAGTTTAAGCTATGTCATTTCATACTAGTTATCTTAATTTTCTTTTCACATATTAGTTACATCTATATATTGCTCTTATTAACCCAGCAAAAAAGTCAGCATATAACCTTCATTGAAATTGTGAAATTGAAGGTTTTATGCAGATAAACTAAAAACTTAAAAAAACTGCAGTTTTTTTAAGGTTTAATGCTGAAAAATTCAGCATCGAAATTCTTGAAGAGAAAATGAAGTTTTTTTAAAGGTTTTATGACGGTATATTAAACCTAAAAAAAAACTGTAGTTTTATTGAAGGTTTAATGTATAAAAATTTAGTAATGATATTCTTACAGGAAAAGTGAAACTTTTTTGAAGGTTTTATGCAGACTTTTATAAAGCTTGCACGAAACTTAAAAACTTTTTTTTTAATGTTGTTTATTAGAAGTTCTAATAATGAAAAATTCAGCATCTAAATTCTTGAAGGGAAATTAAGTTTTATTTTATAGGTTTTATGTAGACAAATTAAAAACTACAAAAACCTGCAATTTTTTTTTAATGTGGAAAAATTTAGCATGGAAATTATTGCAGGAAATGTGTAGATTTTGTAATGGTTTTCTTAAAAGTTAATTTTAGGAAAATTGATATTTGAATTTTTTTTTGAAAGCTTTATTTTACCTGTATATTTTATAAACGCGAAATTTTGCTTCAATAATGAAAGGAAGGAGAGGTTTCTAAAGCTCCAATTTGAGGATTCCTTTTATCCGTTTTTTTTTCTCACTTTAACAAAAGTTGGTTTATTTTTTAATAAGATTTTCCTAATTTAAAATTAATAATTTTGGCAACTATATTTTATTATTTTCCTAGATTTATGCAAGAGTAGGTTCTCTTAAAGACTATGTGCGCGTTATGAAAAAAAAAGTATGAATTTAATTAGAAAGTTTAGCCATAATTCCTTCTTTTCTATAAAAAGATAATTATATTTCTTAAAATACAAAAATATCATGAAAATTAATCGTTTGTTTTAAATTATACTAACATTTAACTTATCCCGACATTCGCATTTAAATCCGACATTGCATTTGTGGATAAAGTAGTTAAGTAATTAGTGTGTCCCAGCAAAAAAAAGTTAGAATAAAACCTTAAATAAAATTGTGAAATTTTATATTTTATGCCTGTAAATTACAAACGTAAACAAAATGCTGTTGTTTTAATACTTACTGCTGAAAAATTCTGCATTGAAATTGTTGAAGGAGAAATGAAGTTTTTTTTAAAGGTTTTATGAAAACAAATAAAAGAACTTTCCAAAAACTGTAGTAATATTCTAATAAAATTTTTGAAGGAATAGTGATGGTTTTGTAAAAGTTTTTTTGGAATAAAATTTTTGGAAATTTGGGATTTGGCTATATTCTTGTACAAAATATTATATTTTTTAACCGAATTAATTTTTTTATATTTCGAGAGAGAGGATTTTTCTTCCAAAAACTTTTGCAATGACACTAAGTGTATCGGTATTTAATTATACGGAAATTTCAATTACTTATTTTGTTTTTGAGCCAATCATATGAATTATCTTTTTCTTAAATATAGTTACGGGCCAGAGTGGGGTGGCCGTTGGATAGACGGTTGGCCGTCGAAGGTCTGTGTGTGTCGTCCGCAAAAAGTATACGGTGTGTTTAACGGACTGTTGCACTTTAAATATGCCGTGGCCCAAACAGAGCCGTCTGTTTAAATGAAAGGCTATTGCAAAAAGAGCTTTGTGGGGCGATTTGAAATATATTTAAAAATCGAATGATACGTATCATTGAAACGTTTTCATATATTGGGGTCATATGAAATATATTTAAAAACGAATAATGACATTCTTAAGCTTTTTGGTATTGGAGTATTCGTTTAATAAGAAAAAGCTCGAGCTAGAACACTTCAACCTTTTTTTATTCTTGAAATACGGTACTAAATAAACTTATAAATTTTTTGTTTACATTTTATGAAAATACCTCATAAGTTTTTTAAAAGTTTTTGTTTGTTAATAAGTACATAATTTCTCTTGTATAATTTATGTAATGTAAAACCATTGAAAAATTATTTCTTTTGAAACTTATGAACAAAATTCTTCACTATTCTTTGTTTTATTCAACAAAATAAGCGTGTTGTACAAATATGCAGCATTGACAAGCATTACGTTTTGCATTTGAAAACATTTATTCTATTTGTTACTTAAAATATTTTTCCCAAATAAAAATTCGTAACAAAACAATATATCCAATATAATATAAAAAATTTCATATAAATATTAAATAAATTCTTAAAATAATTCTTCCAAATTGCTTTCTTCTGAGCACGGGGGAACCCTCTTAAAACACGAGACTCTGTGCGAAGGCACATTTGACACACCCCTAAGGGTTCAGGGCAAAAACATCCGCACGCCTAGAGAGGTGCATGGGGTGCTAGTTCTCGGGTCTTCTAACTGTGATTCAAAATTGCGAGGCAGTGTTTCCTGATATTTTCTACGGGATAGATATCGAATCTTCAACAATAGTTTCTTCGGTACCTGCGACGTTATTTCAACCAATCAACTTAGTTCTGTTGATATATAATGCAACTCAAACTGAACACATTCCTTTTTTTTATATTTGCCGACAGCACACGTTTAAAAAATTTGACCTGTTCGCCAACTCGTCTATATTTATTTTTGCTCGTTGAAAGGAAAGTTATTTTTTTATAACACTGCCACAATTTTAATTCTTAACTGGTAGATAGATTTGATTGTAATTTTTTTAAAATTTATTTATACAAATTACAAGTAAATTGCAAATGGTTAATAGCAAAACAACATGCAAGTGTTTAGAATAATAAGAATTTAAATGTAGATTGTCCGAAATCGTTTGCTCTCTACTGTTTTGAAGTTCCAATATAATTTTGTTATTATTGAGTGGCAACACCTGAAATGTTTATCAAAAGCTTGACAGATGGAACGGAAAATGCTTTCTATTTGATTTCGAATAACATTGCATTCACATCAATGAAACCAGATGCCATGGTATAATTAGATGCAAGTGTTCACTGCTGTTTTGTAAAATGTTGAAATTTAGAATAAACGCGGTCATTCATTTCTTACTAATTTTTCATTGGAATAGAACAAAAAAAATTATAGGTGGTGCGGTTTCAAAAGTTGGATTTTCATGTCAAATTTTGTTAACTTTTGTAGCAAAGTTTCTTAATTGTTTGGACATTTGGTAGTTTTTATTTTTTATTTTAATAATTGTGCTTATCTTTAGAATGTAAATGGATTTTTATACAATAAAAGTAGTTGAATTCTAAACTTATGTGTTCTTCTATTTTTTACAAGTATGTTATAAAATTAGGTAATTGTTTTAGGTCGTATTTTAGTATTTGCAAATACAAAACTGTATACAAAACAATTTTGAAAATTTATTGAAATACAACATAAAATATTGAAATACAACATAAAATATTGAAATACAACATAAAATGTTAAATAGACTAAATTTTGATTTGTTAAAAATAGAAATATAGTGTCTTTCAAAAAACCTGCATGAAAACTTCAGTTTTTATGCAGACAAAAACCTTTAATTTTCCTTCAATTTTCTTTAACGGAAAACCAGCATAAATCCTTTATAAAACCTTCATAAAAACTGTAGTTTTTTGTTTCATTGTCCTTCAAAAAACCTGCATGAAAACTGCAGTTTTTATACAGACAAACCTTTAAAAAACACTGCAGTTTTTATGAAGGTTTTTTGAAGGACATTGAAACAAATAACTGCAGTTTTTATGAAGGTTTTATGTAAGTTTTTAAAGAAGGTTTTATGCTGATTTTTTTTTTGCTGAGAATATACACGGGTATGTGACTGTTTGACGGACGAATCGTTAACTATTTTTCATCAAAGCGTGTAGATTCGCCAAATGGAGGGTAGTGTCACTTGAGGGGTTGAATAACTGAAAAACCAAGATGAAGACGTTCTGTGGAAACCATTAGTCAAGCGTCACATATCTTAAACCATGTCATTAACTGTTCTGCTGCAAACAGCATACTTCAGATCTCATACGTTTTAAAAAATATCCCCCCCCCATCTCCCCCCTCCGTAGTCAAAACTGTCCCAAGTCCACTTCAAGACCTGTAAAATTTATGGGACAGATCGTGTCCAAGCAGACAACTAAAGGCTAAGCGCTTAAGACATCCATAGTCATTTGAATGTTTGTATTTAAGGTTTCTTAATTTTCCTGTAAATTGTTGAGAATTAAATTTTAACTTTCACTAAAGTGATCTGTAGCAGAGATCAGATCTTAAACAAATACTTCATAAAATAATATTAAAACACCATAAAAATTGAATATCAAGAAAAAAACACTCAAAATACATATCCTTCCTTTAAAAAATTTCGAAACAAAGAATCAAAATGATAAAATTCAAGTCAGAAGTTAACGTCTCATCAAGAAAGATCAAAACCCGTAACCACGACCGCCCTCAAATACATGCAAATCGCCAACTGGAGACTATGCGACCGTGGAATTATAAGCAGCAGCGAATCAGAATACAGCCAAAAGCCTTCTTTGGCGAAGGAAAACAATCTGCAAATCGGGGAATCCTTTTCCGTTAGCACTTGATCCGATCGTTCATCACAAATGATAAATTACCGAATTGGCGAAGAAAAAAAGAAGATGACTTTCGATTGTCATACGATATAATCCCGCCAGTTCGCCAAGAGATTCGTCTCTTGTTTCCTTTACATTCTTGTTGGATGAATAAAAACCGGACGTTTTGGGGTTGTGGAGCTGTTATAGACACTGCGCGGGGGTGACTGTTAGATTTGAATAATATGTAGATGGAATTTATGGGGTGGGACTTGGGTTTTTGTTCGTTGGAATTTGCATGAAAATAGAATGGGATAATTTAGTCGTTTAGAATTGAGAGATGAAGGAACCAAAGTGTATCTGAATAAAGTTGAAGAAGTGAAAATGATGTCTATTTGTCTAGTAAGTTTTAGGGTAAAGTAGGGTAAGCTGCTATAGGGTAAAGAGAGACAAAATAGACCATTGAGTAATATAGACTTTCTAAATATAAATTTCATGTTATATTTTGATTATCTACTTTGTGGGGAATTTACTTCTGTTACTGTGTTGAGTTAAGGAAAATATGTGTGCGATTTTTTCGAATCAAATTGTCTTTTTTTAATATACAAATTAAACTGAAAAATATTGATTCCTCATACAGTTCTAAACAGTAAAGTCGAAATACTTACCTATCATCCAATTTTTCGTAAAGGAGATAAAATTTTTTAAATATTTAGTTTTTTTTTAATATTGTTTATTTTGCATTTTATAAATGATTTATGCATTGGGGTAAAATGAGTAATCGAGTTACTAATGGTAAGTTATAGAAAACTTGAAAATTAATTTTCCCCACCCAATTAACATTTTAATTTAGTTATGTGCAAGTCATGTACGATAAAACTAACTTTTAATTTATTCCATTAAAGTCGGAAGACGTATTTCTTATATAGCGGATATACTTAATAATTTATAATTTTATGCATCCTTTAAAAACATAACCGTTGTATATCTATAGCCATCTCTTACAGATGTCTGGTTCTCGAACAAATTGACAGAGGATTTTCTTTTCGATATAAGTATAAGTGAAAATCAAAAAAAAAAGTGGATCTACCTTGTTCTTGCACCCACGTGTTTAACTTTAGTATATAGACACACATATACTTAGTACATATACTTACACATGCAGAGACGTTTATTTCAATATAAATAAACATATCTATACGCGTAAGGTTAGGGGTATCTTAACACATATTAATAATTAACTCCAAATGAATCTACTACGTCAAAGAAATTGTTTTTATTCCACATATTTACTACTTCGTAATACAGCTTGCAAAAAGAAAAACGTTGTTTTTTGTTTATGAGTTGCCACACGGCAGTTTACAAATAATATACAAATATTAATGAATGCCGTGGTTGACGTCCGATGAAGAGTACAAATTAACGAGTGCCGTGGTTGCACGTCCAATGAAGCGGAGCGCTGTCACCACAAAGTGCTCTAATAAAATAGAACTTTACTCAATTTTAGTAAAAAAATAACAATTTATATGTAAAGACGGTTTTTATGTATGTATTAGAAAAATGTTAAAAGAAGAGGGTTGCAGTAGTAGACAAATAGCTTTATCACTGGCTTGGGTGGCTTGTTGTCAGTGAAAAAACATTCTTGTTATGAAAATCATAAAAATAAAAAGTAACAAATACAATAACATAAAATATTTGGTTATAATCCTAATAAATACCAGATAATGGGGAATATCAGCTTAAGTTAATGCAAACAAGAGCAGTTTACTGTTTCTTAGAAAATTCAAACAACCTAATCTTTCACTAAAAGTTCTACAATTAATAGAGACAAAGTAACTAATTAAGTGGTAAAAAATAAACAATTCATTCAGTGCAGGGTTTTGAATATTTTTCGAATTGAAACTGGTTATTGTAGTTTTTCCAAGTAAAATTGACTATTTTCTTTAAAATGTAATGGTAATCAATTTGAGATTCAAAGGGCAAATCAAATTGATGAAATTCCATTGAAATTTCAATGGATGCACTTTCGTTCTCGTTGTAATGTTCTTTGTTTAGAAAACTGATTAGAAACTTCATTAAGAAACGAACTGGTTTCACTCTAATTCATCGAGATCTTTTAATTGAAAATTTTTATAAATATGCTTTGTGTAAACATGGATTAATCGCATGGCTTTAGTAGGAAGATTACTCGCAATTAAAATTGGGATCGCTTTTAAATCCTAGTTATATCAACATTTTATTTCAAACCAGAAAACTGTTTCTCATTAAACAAAAAGAAGAAAATATTTCAACAGATTTTAAGCTAGTAGGGGGAAATGGGTATTAAAACACGATTTTTTGCGTTTGAAGTTCATTTTTTTTAAAAAAATTGTAAAGTTATAATTGTTTTATTAAATTTTTAATTTTTCATTGGAAAAATATCCTTTATTTTTATTTCATTCTGAGGTTTCTAAATAGCTTAAACAGTTATTTTTAATTAATATGTTTTTAATTAAATTAATTCTTATGCTTGTCACTTTTATAAATTACACGTAAAATGGCACCTGGTGAATATTTTTCACAAAACGTGTTATTTGAGAAGTAAGTTTACTTGATATTAAAATACAAATGCAACATTAAAACTACTCAATAGAAATACATAAAATCCAGACATGTTTCGAGAGATACATTTCCCTTCATCAGCAAAAATGAAAAGTCTTTCATTTTGTTTTGCGCAAAGTCTGTGCGCAAAACAAAATTAAAATAAACCCAGAAGTGCAAGTGTTGCTATAAATCAAAAATATATCTCAATCGGTTGGAGTTAAGTAGTTAAGTATAGTGTGCCAACAAGCGGAAAATACTGGAACAGCAAAGGTTTCATTAACAATCGAAACACTATTGCTAAACACGTGAAACGCCTCCAAGAAGTCAATTTCGACTGGATATTTGAGTTTTACAAATTAGGAGTGCGTTAGAAAAATTAAATATATAATTATGCTCCCAAGGGTGCCTGACAATGGAGGACTTCTTTATTCTTGTTCAAAATAACAAAAAAAAAACTTTATTATTTCTTGTTTGACGGTATGTGCTTGGTGCTCCTTAACGCGAAATTTTAATTCTCTTTTTGTTTTACTGATGTACGACATGCCACATTGACATAAAATACTATGTATTGCCCAGTTATTAAGGTTGTCAATGGGGTCTTTAAGCCATGTGAATGTGAAAAAATGGAACGTATGTAGAATTTAATGATAATTTTAGAAATTTTATGGCTGATCTGGGGATAATACGGTAAAACAACCAAAGTATTAGAGCGTTCAGATAGATTAGCATTTTTAAGGTCTGTAGAGCCTTGTCAACGACGTTGGATGAAAAACCTCGATCCACGGATGTCAAATAATCTAAACAAAAGCACGGTCAAACGAAGTGTAGAAAGCAACCATTTTGTGTTGTATGGGGTTACCAGACTTAAAATGAAAGGACAAAGAAGCAGCGGACGGATTTCTGTATATGGTGTTGGACAAATGGTCATATTTATAGGCAATTAAAACATCAAGAAAATTGAGAGTGTTATTGGATCCGGATTCGACAGTAAATTGTATTTATTTAAATTGTATGTAAGGAGAACCTGTCAAGGAGTTGTTTAGTAAGGCGAAAGTGTCACCAACATAGCGGATCCAAAGGGGAAATTTAATTATACTGAAAAGATTTTTCTCAAAATAATTCATATAAATATCACTAAGTATAGGTGAAAGAAGGCTTCCCATAGCCAAACCTTCCGTTTGTCTATAAAATATATTCTCAAACACAAAAGTAAACTTGCAGAGGCAATTCACCTACATTCTTGCACGACTCTGTAAATAGGCGGTATTGTGAGATAAAAAAAAATAATTATTTTAATTTAATTTTGAAATTCTTTTATTTCTAAATTAAAAGAAATGAGCAAAGATTTTTAATTTATAAGCATAAAAATACTGAAATTGCTCATTCCATATTAGCATCACTAAATAATTAGTTAAAATTGTAATCGTCATGAGACCACACACAGAATGATGTGCATAAAGTTATAAACATCATAAATAGCAATAAATATAGAGATTAAAATATATACATATTTTACGAAAAATTAAGTATATTTGTTATATCCACAATTTTATAAATTAGTTTTGCGATATTTTCTAGACAACAATATAAAAAAAAACTGGCGATTGTCGAAAGAAAAATTTTTAATTAAAAAATTACGTTTAATTAAAAATGAATCATGCTGGATATAAGAAATCCTACGACAAATATTCCGAATGGCAATACAATACTTGGAAAAATTATTTTCTCCTTGCATTTCTTCTTAAATTGTATTAACTTGTTATTGGAAAAAAAGTTTGAATTTTAGCACTTTTTTTCATCTTTTGTGAAAATTGTTTTAGAAATACTAATCTAAATTTTCTATTAATTATGTTTAAAGAATGAAAATTCATTAAAACGAATAGTATTTTTTACATTTTAATTGTTTACGGCATATGTTTTATTTTAATTAATAAAATGCGTATATGATGTATTTTTGGCAATTTAAAAATAATAATTAATTGTGCAAGATGACCGACCATAAGAGGAAATAATTAAAAAAAAATATTACAGTACTACTCAATTTCATTTACAAACTGCCATAAATGTGCATTTTTTTATGTTTTATTGAATTTTGAATATAAGTTTTAGTCTCGAAGTATATAACACCACGTTCTGAGTTTTTTAAAGTTCATATAATACTCATGTCACAAACACTCCATTTTTTTCTATTTTAAGCTTTAAAAGTAGAAACATTTTCGTTTATTTATTTATAAATATATAAGAATACTCTTACCTGATAGCCACAAAAGCATTTACTCATTATAAATAAAATAATAATCATTTAAAACAATTACCGTTTCATAAAACAGTTATTAATTTTTTAAAATTTATATTATCGTTTTACAAAAGCATTAACTTCTTTTAAAAACAACAATATTATTATTTTACAAAAGCACTTAATCATAACAAAAATATATCGTTCTACCAAAGCATTCACTCAATTTTAAAACAATTATAATTTTACAAAACATTTACTCACTTTTAAAACAATTGTGTTATAATTATCGTTTTACCAAAGCATTGACTTCTTCTAAAAACAACTAAATTATCGTTTTACAAAAGCACTTAATGATCAAAAAATAATTATCATTTTACCGAAACATTCACTCATTTTTTGAACAATGATCAATTTACAAAATATTTACTCATTTTTAAAACGATTGTGTTTTAATTATCGTTTTATCACAGCATTAACTTCTTCTAAAAACAACTACAATATCGTTCTACAAAAGCTCTTATTATTAAAAATAATTTTCGTTTTATGAAAACATCGACTAATTTTTGAAAACAATATTATCGTCTTAAAAAACTATTCACTCCTTTAAAAAAACATTATTTATTGTTTTCAATATTGTCATTCTTAAGCCTAAATAGAAATTTCGCTAAGGTGTTTACTTCATAATTATATTCCAAGTAAATTGAGTTACATTCAATCTTCGTCGTTTGTTTAAACACTATTCATGATTCCAAAGCCGATAAAATATCATTAAATATTATCATCCTTAGTGTCAACAATCCTTGAATATTTAATGCCACATTGTTTTACTGACACTCAAAACTGGAACTTATTCTATTCAAAGGATCTTAGTTTAAGATGCGTAGATGTCAAGTGGAGAAGTTCGCCTATGAAATAGTGTATTGATTTTGACACACAAGAAAAGATTATTGTTGATAAATTTTATATTGTCAATAGTCTTTTGTCCTGTCATCTTTGTATTAAACAAAGGAAGAATTGAAATTTTCTAGAAAGTGACATGAGGATATTTTAACAACTGGAGCTCGATTGAGGGCAGAGAGGATCGTTTTCAATTTAAATATTACTGGTAATAGTTTTCCCGATTATAATTTTAGAAAAATTTACTTAGAAAAGAAGAAATTGTGATTAAAATAATGGTGTTTCTTTTTAACTGAATATTTCTGAACTTACAACAAGTTTAATACCTTTAAAATGGGACCGGTGGCCCAGTGGATAAAGGCGATCAGCTGTAAATCAGAGGATTGCTAGTTCGAACCTGTCCGATGAACATGACAAAGAAAAGTATAAAAAAGTAGTGATCTTGTGATCGGAGGGTTGCCAGCTTCGCTACAAAAACACAAGAACATACCAGAAAAGCAAACAAATTATACCGGCATGTATACGATACGAGACTGGTGCATGATAAATCTGATCGGTGTCCAAAGTCCTAATGCCTATTGAAGGCGTGGGTGCCAGCTCAAGTGCTATCCTCATCACCTGACCATGGTTCAAAAATACGAGGCATCATTCCCGGGTCTTTTCTTCGAGATAGGCCCCGAACCGTCGCTAATAGCCCACTGTGCAGCTCTAGTGCGACGTTAATTAACTAAACCAAGCCAAATACCTTTAAAATACAGAAAATAAAATTCAGTAATAAAATACTGAATATTATTTATGTACAGCCGGGGAAAAAAAAACGAACCACCAATGAATATTTCGTTAGTTTTTATAGTATAGCTAAACTTAATATACCATTTTGTATGGAATAAAGTCTACTACACATTGATATATAAAAAAGTTGTTGAGAAACTATCTTCATATTAAAATCCGCACCAACTTTAAAATTTCCAATATCAACGCCCAATTTTAATATCAATATTTAGAATCTACGACAAAATTTATCGTTGAAAATCAATATACAAGTAATTTGGTTAAGTAGATTTTTAATTATGAATATCGAAAGTTTAGAACTCGTAATGTTAAATGAATTTCTTAAACTTTTAATCATAACTTTCGAAATAATAATTTTATTAAGCTGATATTTTTATCCGTGTTACTTCTAAACAACCCAAATAAAATACACTAACTTTCATTACGTATATGTATATTTTTTAATTTTATTAAATTCGGATATTAATATTCATAAAATTTATGAATAACAATCATGTTATATTTTGATAGTGATGGATTCAGAAAAACGCTTTATATGCATATCTAAAATTTCGTGATTTTCCTCATTGTGATTTTTTTGCTATATTAAAATGTGCACCAAATGATCATTTCAGGGGGCATACACAAATTTAAAATCAGCAGAACTTAACAGAAATCTTTACTAATTTTGCGAATTAAAAGCGCTGTGATCGCGTTGGCATAAAATTATAAATTCTTATATAAAGGCGAGGGGTACACGGGAGTTTTGCACGTTAAATATGATCCAAGTCCAATGTCCTATCGCCAACTGAAGTTGCGTTGAGTGTCAATTCATATGTTGCTCTCGTCATCTGACCATGGTTAAAAAATATGAGCTTGGTTAATTAACGTTGCACTAGAGCTGAACAGTAGGCTATTGCGACGGTTCGGGGTCTATTTCGAAGGAAAGACACGAGAACGATGCCTCATATTTTTGAACCACGGTCAGATGACGAGGTCAACATCTGATCATGCACACAACGCAACCTCAATAGACGTCATGTCATGACTTTTAGCTCCAATCAGATTTATCGTGCATCATAGTGTACATGTATGCGGGAGTGTATACACTCCCGCATAATTTATCTTCCTAGTATATTAATAGTAAAGTTGGCAATCCTCTGATTTCAAGATCACTACATTTTTACTTTTCTTATAGATTTCACATAGCCGGATTGGACACACCATATGTGATTAGATTTTTAAACTATTTTTTTAAAAAGATGCAAACATGTTGTGCACATTGAAGTGATCTAAATGTTGTTTAAAAAACTTCGATGCTTTCTTTACTAAATACAAAAAATCGTATGTGCATATTTTTGTTTTTTTAAAGGATTATTAAAAGAGTTAAAATAATTTTGGGCCACCATGTATAACCTAAGACAAGCATAATCTTATGGAAAACGAGCAATTGCATAACCTCAATTCAAACCGAGTTTGTAAATATAACATTTGCAATATTTCATTTAAATATATAATTAAAAAAATCTTCTGAATTTTAGAATTAAAGTAAATCATTGGTATATGTATTTTAAACTTTGAATAAATAATTTTTTAAAGATATTTTCTAAAATTTTAAATTTTTCTTACAATATTAATTTTGTCATTTGCTTATATAATTTCAGAACATCTTAAGAATACAAATGATAAAATTTGACGCCATCAAAAATATTATATACAATCACATTGAAGTAGTAACATATCTGTAAGAATAATACATACTGCATCTTATTATTAGAACAATTTATATGCTAGAGACCAGTACTGTTTTTCGCTTAGAAGTACTACGGAAAATCAATCTATCCCAATAATACGCAGACGTGCTTCATTTCAGACATCAGTCTTAATATTAAAATCATATCACAAGAGGTTTTAGATATACTTTGTAGATATTATGATTATTGGCATTTGTGCGATTATTTGCATCAATGGAGCAAGCTGCCTTTCCAAGTCTCTAAATGTTCCGCTGTCTTCAGAGTCTTGTAGCAAAAACTTTAGCACTCCCATTATCGCTGCTGATGTCTCTTCTTTGTTTTTCTGGCTCGGTACTCGCTGTCATACTCAATGGAATGCCATTGTTATTCCAATTTTGTATCCATGTTGTCCCGGAGTTACCCTGCTCACTGTTAAAAATTTACAATGCTCAAGTTATAAAACAAAATACAAGTATTAAAAATATTCCTATCGCATGTTATACATGCCAAAAGATGTATTTCTCAAAATACATACCCTCCTGTGGTTTAGGTATTTTCCGTCTTTCGAAGGCGTATGAAACTTTACACATAAACTTGAAAATTGAGAACACGAGGTTGAAAACAACCCGGGTTGTCTTCGGACGTCAGTGCAACTGCAGCTTCAAATAAGTGTCGAGATGTAGCAGAACATAGGGCGGATTCAGTAGAGATGATTGCATGCGATGTAGAACGCATGTCATTTCCTGGAAATTTGAAAGCCGAAAATTTCTGACTGGTCCAAAAATTGCACCCCCAGTCCCAAAAGTTGCACCCCCAATCCCAAAAGTTGCACCCCCAGTCCCAAAAGTTGCACCCCCAGTCCCAAAAGTTGCACCCCCAATCCCAAAAGTGGCACCTCAAGTTCATAAGTTGCGCCCAAGTCCTAAACGTTGCACTCCCAGCCCCGAAGTTGCACCCCCAATCCCAAAAGTTGCACCCCAGTCCCAAAAGTTGCACCCCCAGTCCCAAAAGTTGCACCCCCAATCCCAAAAGTGGCACCTCAAGTTCATAAGTTGCGCCCAAGTCCTAAACGTTGCACTCCCAGCCCCGAAGTTGCACCCCAAGAACCAAAATTTGCACCCTCGGTCTCAAAGTTGCACCCTAATTCCTAAAAGTTGCACCCTCTGTCCCAAAAATTGCACTTCCAGTCCCAAAGATAAATCTCCACTCCCAAAGTTAAATTCTCAGTCTCAAAGTAAAATCCTCTAGTGCCGAAGTTGCACCTCCAGTCCCAAAGTTGCAGCCCCAGTTTCATACCCCAATTTATGCCACCGGTCCTCAAGTTGCATCTCCAGTCCCAAAAGTTACACCTCAAGCCCTCCGAAGTTGCACCCTCAGTCCCATACGTAAACGTTGCACTCCCAGTCCCGAAGTTACACCCCCGGTATGGTCATAATATTTTGGTCACTCTGTCTAATGTAAAATGTAGTATTTAAAAATATTTTTCACTGAGGTATAATCTAAAAACTATCTGTATTAAAACAAATAATTGTTTGACCTAAAATGCCTTTCAAATTTTCTACATAGAGTATCATAATCGAAAAGCCATGTTATGTTTTAAGGGTAATTCATTACAACACTAAACGGTAATAAATAACACGACTGAAATAAATTTAGTCATGTTTCACAGGAAGTTAAACGTCGTTGCGTGTAAAATCTTGAAGTATAGCAAAGTGGTGAGAGGGGCAAGAAGTCCCACGTAAAAGCTGAATTATATTAATTTCCAGTGAGGTTTGAGTTGACGACCAATCCCTATTTTTAGAGTATTCTAAAATAACGTCTCACGTAAAACGCTTTTGCTTGTAATTCACTGTAGTCAAATTCGATTAAAAAACGTTATCATTGTATTATAAATATAATTTAAATTATCCTATATGAAAAATAATTTTAAAATGTTGTTGCTGGTCGTTGGAATGTTCAAACATAATAATGAAACTCTCTAAAAATGCTAAAAACTTTTACAGAATTTTTCGAACGAAAACCACAGAAAGTCTTTTAATCTTAATTCAACTTAACAGAGCATTTGTATTTTGATAAAAATTATTGTACACATAAATTATTTTTTTACATAAATTAAAGAAAACAATACAAAAAAATGCAATAAAAAATGCTTGCATTCATTCATCTCAAATTATATGTATAGCAAGCACTCAGCAGAACCTCAAAAGCAAAGCAGCCACGCTACTTTAGTTGAAAGGAAATTGCAAGATATAATTCCCTTAATCAAAGCAAGAAATGTTGAGAGTTGTAGAAATAAGCATACGCAAACTATAAAGAAAGTATTTTTTCTAATTAAATGTAAAGGTCCAAAACGTTTTGCTTGTTTCCTTTGTTCCCACGTTGAATAGTAGGATTAACTTTGCTTCATTGTGATATACTCGTAATTGTATACAGAACAACTATATCTTAAAAACTGCGATTAACTATCCTATTTTATTTTTTATTCTAAGAAATCATTTTAATTTTTGGTATGTTAACATAATGATAAATAAGATTTTGGTTCATTATTAAAAATGGATGCCAAAATTTGATCAAAGTGTCATCCAAATATAAATCGACTAAAGTTTCCACCAAAAATAAAACTCACGAGTTTATAATAAAATTTTAAAAAGCGTGAAATATTTTTTGGTTTTCGATTATCATTTTCTTTATTGTTTGACGAAAAATGTAATCACAGCATATTTAACGAAACTTCGGTGTCAATTTTAAGCATCAATTTTTTACAGTGTTGTTTTGTTGAATTAACGTTACACAATGAACAATTTGTGACATATTTCAAAGGAGAGTTTGAGAAACACTGCCTCGTAATATTGAAACCCGGTCAAATAACGAGGACAACACTTGAGATGACAATCTACTCTTCAACACTACGATATCAACGTGAGGACATTTTTACAACAACAGATTTCTTGTGTACCATTTCCTGTTACACGGCGGATATTTGGCTGACGACGAGAATCAAACGAGAATTTTGTGTTATTAGTCTATATAAAAAATCTAACTGAAGAAAATTCTAAAAATAAAAAATAATAATTGTTCATTTTATTAATAACTATTTTGAAAGTGGTAGCTTTAAAGACTAAATGTCACTTTTTGGCTAGAAGTTTTGAATAGTTTGGAAAACGTTCAAAAGCCTGGTCTTCTGTACTGGTCTGAAATTGTTTGGAGCGAAAGAAACCAAACAACTGTTAAACTTAACCAATAGATAATTCAGCAAAGTTATTAATTAATAAAATATGGGATGTTGAGCCGTGTTATAGTTAATAAAACGGAAATAAACTAACGGCACTATCCAATAAAAAATATAGCTTTGTTTGCGTTGAATGTCTAGCAAGTAAAAAAATTTAACATATCTTAATTTTAAAAACTATTACTGATATTGTTTTTTAAAAAGCAAATTATTCGGCGGTACATTAGCAAAAAATAATGTTAAATTTCTATAAATTGTGAAAAAGTAAAAGATACATTTATGAGCAGACTGTTAAAACTTAGAAACACATATTCTAGTATTTAGGTTCTAGTTTTTAGGTTGCCTTAATGATCAAAGCAAACTATAAAACTGTAACTTTAATAATAAAAAAACTGTAAAACATGAGGTTCATAATAAATAAAATTTTCGTATTCTTTTAGTTAGTCCTTAAATGATCAAAACAGACTACAAAAATGTACTTTTAATAATAAAAGAGCTGTAAAATATAAGGTTGGTTATAAATAAAATCACTACACATGTGATCAATAGGAAAAACTTCACACTGTTTTGAACTGCCCGAAGACTTGCATTTCTGAGTTGGATGGTGGAAAGTTTTGATATACAACTTTTAAATCAAAAGAGGAAACCACAAAAATGAATTATTTATACATACTTTATTTTTAGATCCAAAAAGTTTTTTATCTGTATAAATACATAACAAATAAAAATTATATAAGTTTTGTAACATAATATCAATGAATGTGAATTTTGTCCAAATTATACTCTTTTTATACACCCAGTGATTTTGAATGTGCTATTAGTTTAAATAAAGTAATTACGTTTTTTATTTCTTTTTGTATTCCCCGATATATTACATTATTGATAGGACAATGTAACAATGTATTTTTCTTTTAGTTATAAAATATTTTGAAGCATTGAAAAGTATTTTTATAACTTCGATACTTTTGTAGTAACGGCCAGATAATAAATACCGGTGAAAAGTAGCAGTTTTGAGCATCATAGCAATATTAAACCATCTTCTGGTACACTTAAAATTATGAGTAATGCCTTAAAAGTTTTGTTGCGGCCTGTAAAATAAAGCCATCATGGTCAAAATGTTGTATTTTTTTACTTTCAAGGCAACATAAATTTAAATTTACGCACTATTTCGATTCACCCGCGAGAAGCAGTTACCTTTTATTTAATTCTGTTCCAATTTTAAAATCTTGCTAGGTGATTTCGAATGTGATTATTTACTTTTTAAACAACCCTTTTAATATTTCCATACAAAAATGAGTAAGTACCTAGAATGTATCAAAAGTAGGCAACAATAAAAATACTTAATGACAAGTCATGATTGACCAATTTCTTATTTCTCCTCTGAAAGAACAAGTTCATTGTTGGTTTATTCATTTATTGATATATTTTCACTTTAAATATATTTAATAAGACGAAAATTACGTTGAACTAAAAGAGAATTACATACTGAGAATTTGTTTTAAGTGTTTAAAATTTAATAGAAGAACCAATAGAAGAAATGCTTCTATTCACCTGAAAAAAATACTAAGTGCAGTTACAAATGCATAATAAATTAACGAGAAAAGATGAAAAAAAATATACACTTACAGATTTTAAAAAGTATGAGTTTGGGTCCTCACCTCGAGCAAAAAATTCGGAAACGTATATTGTAAACACATGTTGTAAATGGGGTCCCCTAATCAGTGATGCTGGAAAGACTCTGTATCATCTGTGCATATAAACTCCGTCTGACAACACTACTTGAACCATTTGTAGTCCAACGGGGAATCTATTGGATCTTCAAATTTCGGAGTTAATACAGTATTTTTTAAAAATATTTGAGTTTAACAGAGTACCAATATAACAGCTCTTTCCACAAAACTGTCTATTCACCTGACTCTTTTACCTTTTCAGAATGTATTGAAGTTCAACTAATATAAAATAATTTTTTAGCTAATATACCGTCGAATAATTTGCTTTGTTTCGTAAAAAAGGCTTACGACACTGAAAAGTAAACGAGGATAATATTTCTAAAATTTTTAAGTTTTCGTATGTTTTATTTTCGATTACCCATAACCAATATATTTTGATGGGATCCTCTTTTAAGGCAGAACGGAGTTATTACACCTTAATTATCTTACTTCCCATTCTTTTGGCAAAATAGTTGTTCAGAGTATGGCTTTCCACATTATTGGATATCGATTGCTTAAATGAAAACTCAGTTATTACAACTCAAATATCTTATTTTCCATTATTTTGGCACATCTTTTTAACATTTCTTCTGTTTATAAGTTCTTCACGTCTCCCTGGTAGTACAATGGACAAGGCACTGGACTGCGGTGCCTGAGGATCTGAGTTCGACTCCCAATAAGTTTTGATTGTAATTGTTTATATATATTGAAAGGGATTTATGAAGACGGCCTATGTAGGCAAACAACTTCCTTTTTTATTCATTTTTGCTCATTGAACTTATTTTTTAGTACGTCTTGTTCAAAAATGAAACTTATGTATTCGGAGCTATGATAACCATCAAACGTACTCAAAAATGAGTACATTTAATTTATTTTTAGTACCTGTTTTTAACAGTGTACCTAATTTAAAAGTTATCACAAAATATAATTAAAGAAATAAGAAAAACGTACTATATACTACTATAAATGCTAATAATTCTTTTTTTTTAAACTAAAATATTAGAATTTTGGCCTTCAAGAGTAAATATTGATTTTGAATAGTATCTATTTATAAAGTTTCATATTCCTAAGTGCAGAAGACGAAAGTGTTTTGCGTTCCGCACATAAACTCTTTGTTTTATTATTAAAGATGCTATTTATAAATATCCAAAAACGACAATATCCAGATCCTAAAAACTATCTTTGTGTTGCATGTATTATTTAAGGAATCCAGCCATGCAAAAATGTCGACTTCGATACTTTTTATGACATTAAGTTGGTACTTATCAAAGGACAAATAACGGTGTATGCATTGCATAAAAAAAGTATCTTTATTCCGTACCATATTTGTATTGTATTTTGTATTAACGTTGATTGAAACTAAAATACTTTTATAGAATTGATGTTATTTTCATCCTACCATACGATAAATACTTACAATGTTTTTTATATTATCGTAGAATTATCTATAATTTAAATTATATATACTAGAAGGCTCCGCCCCCTGCTCCGCTGACGCTCCGCCAACCCCCGGAGGATTGCTACGCAATCCTCATAGGTTTGCTTCGCAAACTACTTCTCGCTTCGCTCGCTAAAAGGTAGGACACAATAAAAATGTGTCCTTGTAACAATACTTTTTTAATTATATTACTAAAAACTTTAAAAGTTGAAAATGTAAATTTAAATTAATATTCATCTTGGCATCAATAAATTTTTTCTCCATGTAAATCTATATATAATCATTTAAACTAATTTCTTATTAACTACAAATGAAAACAATGGTACCACTTGCAAGCTTACCATTATTTATTATTTTCCACGTTATTTTCACACCTTTCCTACGTTTTAGTTACATTTCTGACATTATTGGTACTTTGTTTTGGTCATAATTGACGTTAAGCTTACCTTGCCTACCAGAAGTATGTAATTTACATCGTTAATACGTCACAAAACTGAAGCTCATAGAAATCTAGTTTTCCAAATTGCCATCTGATGGCGCCACCTCAATTTTCTTCTCATTTAAAGTTTAGAAAAGCGTTTTTCAAAACTTCAATTTTTTAATTTAATAAGGCTTATATTCTTCCTAATTTAAGCTGACATCATCAAAATAATTATTTACCAATGAATTGAAGGGGTTAATCATCAAAATGGCTTACATAATGGCAAAATAAAAAGGCGGGAGCAACAGAATTTGTAAACAAACTAACTGTTGCCATTCCACGTAGAGAAAAACAGCGTTTTTCAATCACCGCGTAAGAGAATTATATATAAAGATATATAATTTTTAATTAGTTAAATCAGATTTATATTTTCGTTAGTGAGAATGGTATTTGTACATACCTGAAATACACTTTTTTGCTACATTCCGGCTCACAGTACAAAAAGTTTTTATTATATTTATCAGACATTTCTGTAGTGCATTTGTGGCATTCAAAGGAATTTTTCATCGTCATTAAGATATTAAAATCTAAGAAAAATGAAGCATGTGTTATTATTATGTTCTAAATGTTATACCAAAGAAAAATGCCGTTAATTATATAAAATACTATTATAATTTATAATCACCCTACTACATACAATAGAAATTGTTAATGAAATTAACAGATAT
The DNA here is from genome assembly GCA_963932185.1 of Troglohyphantes excavatus. Classification (NCBI taxonomy): domain Eukaryota; kingdom Metazoa; phylum Arthropoda; class Arachnida; order Araneae; family Linyphiidae; genus Troglohyphantes; species Troglohyphantes excavatus. The sequence continues at coordinate 41,579,652 of OZ010671.1, forward strand.
TTGTAAATTAACTAATTTTTTTGCACACTGAAATATATTTTAAGATGATTAATATATTTTTTACTACATAGATTTATTCATATTTACGTACACTTCAACTAAAAACTTAAAATTTCAAGAACTTTACATATTAATTGAATTACACGAATCCTTATAAGTAATCAAAATAAATTATTTAAATCATGTGGAAGTTAAATAAAACCCCTTCTTATGTAGGTTTTGAAGAGAATTTCTCTTTAGAATTTCTCTAAAAAAATATCTTTTATAAAGGGATTACCCTTAAATTATATGCCATCGTAATGCAAATTCGCAAATTCTGTATTTCGAAATAATATTATTTTACTTAAAATGGCGTCTTTACAAATCCTTTAAGCGTTGAATTTAAATATATTTCAAAACTAATAACAAATGCAACACAATGGTCCGATGCTAACCTTTTTTCTAAAGTAAACCCAGAACAAAATGCTTCAGCACGGGGGGAAATCATGTCAGCCATTGCTAACCATGACGCATGACCCTTTTCTTTAAAAAAAAAAAGAAACCTAGTAAACACAATAAAGAAATAAAACGAGAGAAATAGACATTAAACAACATCGACAACCCAAACAAGAGAAAGAATTCAATTTCGCGTCACATCCCCCCCAATCTTCCAGACAGTTCTTTTTTACCACCACAATGAATCTAATAACTATGTTGTGGGATCATCTGAGGGCTTATTTGACAAATCCCAAATTGCTTTTCCCGCGCACTGTGCACGGCCTCTGGCGGGGGCAAAGATATTTCATGCTTCAACAACTAACTACCAAATTGGAGGTCGCGCGGACTCTGCTCGTGCAATTTATGGCCATAAGAAAATTACTTAGACTGTGGATGCGCGAGAAAATTGCTTGCACCAGCGGTTGATGCTACTTGGATGGATTACTTGACGTCGGGGTGTCGGAAGACTGGATAAGATGAAATAAAACCCATTGGACATTAATATTAACTCGGGTTTTCTTACTCTTCCCAGATGTCATTTTTTTGTTGTGACAATGTTTCGTGAGGATGTTGCACGGGAGATTTCTTTTAAAGAATTCCATGTCAAAAGGGCATATTAATAATTTTGGTTATGAAATTATTTTATAAATGATGGTTTTGTTCAAGTTTAATGTTGCGGTTGTGTACAAAGTGTTTGTTTAATGAAGAAGAAAAATTATTATTTAGATGGTTTTCGTATGTTTTGAGCTATGAACCCACCAACGATTCAATGATATTTAAAATTGTATTTTTTAAAAACAAATTTGGTAGTTTACAATTTTTTTCTAGTACCTTTATTTAAAATAATTCAAATTAATTAAATGATAAATTTCAAGATATACCCCAAACCGAAAAAAATATCTTATTTTTTTAATGAATTAAAAAGTTGAGAGCATTTCTGAAAACAATAAATATTGCAAGACGTGATATGCATTTTTAAAGTCATTATGTTAATATATCTATCTAATAACGTTTAATTGTGCAACGCCCCAAATTCTTAAAGTTTTGAGAAGGAAAGGCGGTATACTCGCAAAGAATATGAACGCAGTTTCTTCCTTATCCACACAACCACTACACAAAGGGTCACGTAAAACCCTCATAACAGTTACATGCACCTTAAGGTTATTGTGACCATTCAATAAGGATATTACTTAATACTATTTATTAATAATTTTAAATTTATACTACCCGTGCGATATTTATCGCATGCCCCCTCCCCCCTCCACACACACACCCTTTCGTTAGAGCCAAAAATAAAAAGCTTAACAGTCTGATAATAGATATCAGCATTGTCAACGGCTTTTGTTTACCCTTGTTTTATTAAAGAAACCATTAAAATGAAGTATTTTAAACGCAATAAAAAATAATTAATATTTATAAGATGAAAGTACGATTCGCTACAGGTTCATGAAATTTTCTTTCTTTTGATATATCATGCGTTAAGATTTGTTTCGTCTAGGACAGGGGTCGGCAACCTTTTGAAACGGAAGAGCCAAAAGTTACAATTTACAAAATTTCCCAGTTTTTAAAGAGCCACTAATAATTTCCGTTTCAATATTATAGTATTTGCTTATATATATTTGATTTAAAATTAACGGCTTTAAATACGGAATAATATTTATTCATATATAAACACAAATATAGATAGTTACATCATGGAGCATTAGCTTTGCATGCCTTTTGAAAGTTTGATTAAATCTGGCTTATACCTTGTTGTTTTAAGTTTCAAGCACGACTCTAGATTTTTATTTGTTAGTTGACTTCTAACTTTACTTTTCATTATATTCATTCAAGAGAACGCTTGCTCGCACGAATATGTCGACCCGAAGGTCGTCAGTACTCCATATGCCAACTTCTTCACCTCACTCATAGAATTCTGGAAGACTATTCCATGCGCTGAATATGAGGGCCTCAACTCGCGGAATTTCTTTTAGAGCTGTAAACTTGTGCTGCGCGATGTGCATGCATTTCTGGACCTCCAACTCTTCCAATTTGCTCTTGAGTTCTGTGAACTTGACACTCCACAAGTCTTTGGTTTTAAAATCTAGCAATTGCATTTGGAGCGATCCAGCATCAATTCCTTATGGCTCAATGTTGATCTCATTTGTATTTGTGTTGTGAGGATTTACTATGAACGCGAGAGTGTACTTTTGTTTGTCTTGAATTGCTCGAATCTCTCAGCGAATCAATTCTTCATGTTTTTTAAAGCTATGCTGAAGTAATTCGTGGCAATAGTTGCATTGGTCTCATCGCGATATTGCTTCAGATTTTTAAAATGAAGTAATTTACCGCTCTCCATGTCATCAACAAAAATAAGTAATTTTTTTTCGAAACTAGCTACTGCTTCAAGCAAGGCGTAGGCTGGGTTGCCCTTTCCTTTCAGTTTTAGATTTAGTTCATTTAGTTTCATTGTGGTGTCTACCATGAAGTTGAATTTTTGCAGCCATTTGTCTCATCAAACAAAACAACAATTTGTCTCATCATTGAACAAAACAATAGTTCAAATTTATCTCATTACGGTCATGTTAAGCGTAGCGATTTGTAATTAACGATTATGAAAATAGAAGTAATTGAGAAATTAGGTACTTAAAAATATTTTTTCTTATTTTTTAAGGGTTTTGATAATAAATTATTATTTTTTTCGTATGGAACTGAAGAGCCGTAACTTTACATCAAAAGAGCCGCATGCGGCTCGCGAGCCGCAGGTTGCCGACCCCTGGTCTAGGAGACGAAACGGGATCATTACTATAGAAATAATATATATGATTGAAAAGTAGATACGTTTCGTACCCAAGTTATTAGCACAATACTGTGGCCACATGTGCTGCGTAATCTTTACAGAGAGTATTATGAATTAATGTAATATTTCAAGAAGGTTTTCATTTTAAAAGAAGTAATATGAGTAATTTTAATATATTTTTAATAATATTTTAATAATGCATTACTTCAACATTTCATTCTCATTATATATGATTGAAAAGTCGATACGTTTCGTACCCAAGTTATTAGCACAATACTGTGGCCACGTGTGCTACGTAATCTTTACAGAGAGTATTACGAATTAATGTAAAATTTCAAGAAGGTTTTCATTTTAAAAGAAGTAATATAAGTAATTTTAATATATTTTTAATAATATTTTAATAATGCATTACTTCAACATTTCATTCTCATTATATATGATTGAAAAGTCGATACGTTTCGTACCCAAGTTATTAGCACAATACTGTGGCCACGTGTGCTACGTAATCTTTACAGAGAGTATTACGAATTAATGTAAGATTTCAAGAAGGTTTTCATTTTAAAAGAAGTAATATGAGTAATTTTAATATATTTTTAATAATATTTTAATAATGCATTACTTCAACATTTCATTCTCATTATATATGATTGAAAAGTCGATACGTTTCGTACCCAAGTTATTAGCACAATACTGTGGCCACGTGTGCTACGTAATCTTTACAGAGAGTATTACGAATTAATGTAAGATTTCAAGAAGGTTTTCATTTTAAAAGAAGTAATATGAGTAATTTTAATATATTTTTAATAATATTTTAATAATGAATTACTTCAACATTTCATTCTCATTATATATGATTGAAAAGTCGATACGTTTCGTACCCAAGTTATTAGCACAATACTGTGGCCACATGTGCTGCGTAATCTTTACAGAGAGTATTATGAATTAATGTAAGATTTCAAGAAGGTTTTCATTTTAAAAGAAGTAATATGAGTAATTTTAATATATTTTTAATAATATTTTAATAATGCATTACTTCAAAATTTCATTCTCATTATATATGATTGAAAAGTCGATACGTTTCGTACCCAAGTTATTAGCACAATACTGTGGCCACGTGTGCTACGTAATCTTTACAGAGAGTATTACGAATTAATGTAAGATTTCAAGAAGGTTTTCATTTTAAAAGAAGTAATATGAGTAATTTTAATATATTTTTAATAATATTTTAATAATGCATTACTTCAACATTTCATTCTCATTATATATGATTGAAAAGTCGATACGTTTCGTACCCAAGTTATTAGCACAATACTGTGGCCACGTGTGCTACGTAATCTTTACAGAGAGTATTACGAATTAATGTAAGATTTCAAGAAGGTTTTCATTTTAAAAGAAGTAATATGAGTAATTTTAATATATTTTTAATAATATTTTAATAATGCATTACTTCAACATTTCATTCTCATTATATATGATTGAAAAGTCGATACGTTTCGTACCCAAGTTATTAGCACAATACTGTGGCCACGTGTGCTACGTAATCTTTACAGAGAGTATTACGAATTAATGTAAGATTTCAAGAAGGTTTTCATTTTAAAAGAAGTAATATGAGTAATTTTAATATATTTTTAATAATATTTTAATAATGAATTACTTCAACATTTCATTCTAGTTAGTTTCCGCAAAGAATGAAAATCATAGATTTTCTTATCTCTAGCGGAAAAAGTTCCAGAATTGTTAGAATAATCAATGCTCTTAAGTTTATTGCTAAATATTTCAAATTCTGATCCCATCTGAATCGATTATCTCGTTTATCTATTTTTTGTATACATTCAGTTAACTTAAATTTCTAGAATCTCTCTTCTTACTTACGGATTAGGAAATTGAAACGTGTTTTGTTTTTCTAAAATGGATATGATTTACTTATAGAATGTGCAAAAAGATAAAGACTTAATGCATTTTTTAGAAGATGTGTGTTAAAGGAATTTAAATATAAATTGAAATCATTATGAAGATTCTGTTTGCGAGTCATTTTTTTGTATAAGCTTCGATTTTCTGCAAGTTAATATTCGAATGTTGTTTTTTTCTTTTATGAGTGCATTAAAGAATAGGATATTTTTATATGTACGAAATGAAATTGTTAGTTTTCAGAACAATAATTAGTATTTTTAAAATAATAATGATTATTTTTTAGATTAATAATTAATATTTTATTTAGTACAAGTAATATAAAACCTCAAATTAAACATACTTTTCCACAATGCAACTGGCCCCATTGTGCTCTCTCTATATACATCTTTCTCTCTACCTGTCTTCTCTCTTACGTAGAATTTTGTTTTTAAATATTGTGCATCCATAGAAAACCACCAAAAGTTTTAAAAAAAGTGATTGTGTTGGGTGAAATAGAGTGTTAATGTATTTTCTACTGCATTTGTAATTACGTTTATTAAATTATAAAAAGTTACAAATACATTAAAGCTCGATTAAGAATTTTCAAATTGAAAGAATAGTCAAGAATAATTAATATTAGTCGTATAAGATTTTTTTTTTTTAAATATGTGACTTGTCTGGTGTGAGTTGAAGACTTAGGAGAGTTACAGAATTATTTTTAAATAATTATCATTATTTTTTTTACATTATGTTAGATTCAGTTATGATCTAAAACATCTGTTAAAAATTTGACATTTAATCGTTTTAAACATTTTTTAAAAAATAAATTGTAAAGTATAATTTTTTTTTTCTGTTCAAATTATTTGCGTAGCTTACCGACGGATAGAACGTTCGTGGAATTTCAATGCTTGCTTTCTTCCCGTAAAAGTTGTTTGATTTATATTTTACGTACCGCTTGAACAATTTCGGTTTTTATAAAAAATAACGAAAAAGAATGCTTTAACAAGAATTTAGAGTAACTAAAATACTGTTATAGCTTTAAAAGTTTAAGCTTTTAAGCTATTTGTATTGCAATAATCTTAGTTTTTATTGACAATTGGAATTATATGTTAACTTTGAATATTTACCTAGAAAAGTACCAAATTCTTTTTATATTTAAAAAAGGAACATTTGATAAAAAAAAATATTTTTAAATATTTGTTTTTATTTGTGCTACAAATTGCCAGGTGTTGTTATTGGCCATTTTAAAAGTTGCAAACATTCCAACAATATTTAAAGTGGTTAAGTTTTCTTGGTAATAAATTTCTGTTAAAAAAATTGTGTATTTATTAATATGATACCTTCTGATGGAGTTGAATGACTTAAATCGTCCAAAAATTTACAGTTTTTCTAGCAATAAATATAAATTTTAAATTCATAAAAATATTCGATGTCAGAATATTTTTTTTAATTTAAAGCGTTGAGGTGTTTCTTGAAAACTATATCAATTAAAATAATAAATGTTTTACAAATATATATAATATTCACGCTTGTAAATATAAAGTAAACTATTTTGATAAAAAGCAACTTTATAATTTTGCCCTTTTTCTAACCGTTGTTAAACTAAAATATGTTTCCTGTATAAAACAAAATGTGTGCTTCAGCATTGGATAACATGTGCAAAATAATTTAATTATAATCGATACATTTAACACATTTTGTGCCTCTTAATATTTTTTTAATGTAAAGGTTTTCTCATGATACTTCTGTTAAAATATCGATATGTAAATGATTCGTTTATTATAGTGACAAGACATGATTTATTCTTATAAAATAATAAGCATAACATATACCATTTTATGATGAATTCGATGTTTGATTTAGAAACACAATCGATTTTTATCTTTGTTTATATAAAAGCTCAATAATGAAAGTAAGACAAACATAATTTTCACTAAGTGATACATCTTCCTCGAGTATATGCATATGCACAAATATTAATACACTTCCTGAATGGAAACTGTTCTAAAGAGTATGATATTATTTTTCACAAAAGCTCCCCAATTCATCACATCTTAAAAAGAGATTATTTATTTACTTATTGACATAAAATCCACAATTCAGGAAAAAAAAATCAAAAAAATTATATGTGACTAGTAATAAACGAGAAAATAAAATCTTTAAAAAGAGATAAATGTCAACACCATTATTGGTCATCTTTTCTGTTCAAACATATCGTATGCTGTGGGGTCGGTCATTATTGGTCTAATCGACCCTTTGCGTTTTCGACTAAAATTCTTCTAACCTTTTCGTTTTAATGGTAAGAAAATAACATAAAGATATGTGGGCTCTGTTTGAAGGTTCATGTGGAGAGGAAAGTTTGTAGTTTGCCATTCAGATTTGTCTCCAATTGGTTTTAAATGTTCAGTAAGCAATTTAAATTATAGATTCGAATTTTAATTATAGATACCCTTTGCGTTTTCGACTAAAATTCTTCTAACCTTTTCGTTTTAATGTTAAGAAAATAACATAAAGATATGTGGGTTCTGTTTGAAGGTTCATGTGGAGAGGAAAGTTTGTAGTTTGCCATTCAGATTTGTCTCCAATTGGTTTGAAATGTTCAGTAAGCAATTTAAATTATATATTCGAATTTTAATTATAGATACCCTTTGCGTTTTCGACTAAAATTCTTCTAACCTTTTCGTTTTAATGGTAAGAAAATAACATAAAGATATGTGGGTTCTGTTTGAAGGTTCATGTGGAGAGGAAAGTTTGTAGTTTGCCATTCAGATTTGTCTCCAATTGGTTTGAAATGTTCAGTAAGCAATTTAAATTATATATTCGAATTTGAATTATAGATACCCTTTGCGTTTTCGACTAAAATTCTTCTAACCTTTTCGTTTTAATGGTAAGAAAATAACATAAAGATATGCGGGTTCTGTTTGAAGGTTCATGTGGAGAGGAAAGTTTGTAGTTTGCCATTCAGATTTGTCTCCAATTGGTATGAAATGTTCAGTAAGCAATTTGAATTATAGATTCGCTAATTTTCACTCAAATGGGTGTAGTATGTGTGTGAGGAGGGGGTTGTTCAGACGATAATTATCACACGTGTATGCGAGTTATGTATAATTTTAATAAATTCAACAATATTCTACAATAATTATTAAATGTTAAATGGTAAATACTAAATTATGAATATTGTACAATAAATTTAAATTATTAAATATTAAATTTAAGTTATTAAAATAAAATCATTAACCTTACATTCTGAAATTAAAATTATAAATTAAAATAATTAAATTTATGAAATCGAATTTAAGTTAATTAAAAATATTAAATTGTCGTTAATTTAATTTGTAAATCTTTTTTTATTCAGCCGTAAAACTCTAAATAAGTTATTAAGTTGTCGGATAATAATGATAAATTATCAATATCATTCAAAAAATGAAAAATAAATTATTTTCTTACCACGCATGATTCACGAAATCAGATAAACAAAAATATTTCAGAGAATAAAATTTTCACTATCAAACAAAGGCAGAATGTTTTACTTTTTTCGAAATATAAATTACTAAGTTAATAACATAGTGTTTTGTTTTTATATTTACTAAATGTGTGAAATATTATATTTTACCTTGATGGCAAATTAATGTATTATAATTATATAGTAGATTGAACAAATTAATTCCCTTAACCACACCTTCTTGGAATGTTAAGTACGCTTTTATCGGATGACATAAATCTTTTAACTTTTTTGGAAGGGTTTTATCAACAAACTTGTCCAAATATTGCGGCCGTTCAATCAAGATTAAAAGCAATTAATCCTATCAACAATATTTACCTTGAAGAAGAAACATTGGGATTTATTCCATCTAAATGCTTTAAGCGATAATCCTTCATAAAAGTTAAGATTCAAACATGATTGAAAAACAACAAAGGTTATTTTTTAATTTATATTACTTTAGGTAAAAAAAGTTAAAATATAAATAAATTTAATATTTTAACATAAAAATTTAACACGTTCACACGATTTTAGCTATTTTAAATATTTTTAAAGTATCATAATTATGATTAATATACGTGTTAAAGTATTTTTTAAAAGGCTAAGGGTACTTTATATGTATTTAAGAAAGTATTTTTAAACAATATTAAATGCATATTATATTATTTTAAATGTATTTTATATATTATGTCTAAATGAATCCATATTCGTTTAATCTTTATTTTCCTTTGTAAAACATAATTAAGGTTTATAATTATTTAACATTAAAAAGTCTGCTACATGTATTGTTAATAATACTCAACGTTATAGCTAATTTTATCTTAAAAAAATGCTATAAAAAATAAAATTTTAATATAAGAAGAAACATGTTCATATTCAATAGAAAATATCATTTTAAGTTGTTTTTTAAAGTATTTTTGTAACGCATTTATCATTTAAATGACAAATTGTATTCATAAACAGCTGTACTTGTAACAAAACCATACCAAAATACAAAAAATATTTTTAATTACATTTCTGTATCAAATAATCTACTAACAAATATCCAAAGACAATCTGTGTATTTTTAAGTTATATAATTTATATAGTATTAGTTTATTAACAAAAATTATATCATCATATATTATATTTAGAATTGTTTTTTATTTTTTAAAAATAATAATATATTTCTTCTGTAATTGGCAGTCAAACATTGCAAAAACGATATATTCAGTTAATGAATTAATTAAAATTTATTATTAAAATAATTAAAATTTAAAACTAAAAATATGTTAGATATTTATTTCAGTTAATAATAACATTACTTATTTAAAATTTAAATATTGATGACGTAGCAATTCTCTTAGGATTCGATAACGATCATTTCTTACAGATGTTATCTTATATTTAACAATTTGTTCATTCCATTTTTCCTTAAGCAATGAAATCCTTATAAAGAAAATTATTTTTTGTTAAAAGTCAGCATATAAGTTTTAATGAGGCAAAATGGTATTCTTTTCTTTTCAGAAACAGAACGCATATACTCCATAATGTGAAACTAAGTAGGCAAAAATCAATAATCTCTTTATTTCTTTAGTTCTTTATTTAAAAGAAGTTTTACCATTGAATTTCAATTTATTGTACTTGAAAGTATTTAAAACTTTTATTTTAACTAGTTCTCCATAAAATTTGTAATTGACTGATTTTTTGCAAATAAAATTATCTATCTAATATGAATACGCAAGTCAACCTTCTAAAAATGTATACAATTGTTAATCATTAATAAAATAATAAACATTACAATTATTTTCAAATCTTTTGTACTTACTTACATATTGCCTAAAATATGTCTCCATTAAAAAAAATTAAGTTTTTAAAAGCATGCACTGTAAATATATTTAAACTGTAAAAGTTTTTTAAAGAAAACTTTAAGACTGTCTTGACTATTTAAAGGATGAATAAAGTTAATGAAATATTTTTTTTTATAGTTTACTAGTCCACTGGTATACCACAATCAAATATTAAACCAATAATAAGCTTAATTATAAAACAATATTAATTTAAAAATAATTGTTATAAATATACGTATAACTTAACGATTATAAATTAAAAGAAAGTTTTAAACACTCACAATAATGCCATTCATTGATTTTATTTATCTTTAGAAATAACTTATTATCATTTTTTTTAAACTTCTCATTATCGTGCACTATTTAAGTCGTCCCAAATTTGCACTCTGTGTAATTAATTAGAGTACGTTTCATATCTGGAAATTAATTATTTTTTGACACCGGTTCCAGCTTCTTAATACGATAACAATATTTTATTAATTGTTAGTAACTCTAAACTAAACCCATATTGCCCACAACTTTCGTGAGACAGTTATCCGCCGTTTACAACATCGAATACTGATTGCAGTTTATATAAAGTCTAATCTCCAATATTTGCACATACAAACGAGGCATACGTTGGTCCAAATGATATACATACAATACCAATAAACAAATCTCTGGTATAAAGATATCGAACAACCGCAAATTATTAAAATTGTTAACGTTTTAAGTTGTAGTGAACTGAGAAGCTAAAAGTGTTTGGTACGCAATATATATATATATATATATATATATATATATATATATATATGCTTTACTTATGTAATCTAAATGGTAATACCTTATTTAGTTATACTATATTCTTTAAAATACTTATTAATGCAATAATTAATCACAAGATTCAGTCATTTTGCTTAGCAAATAGCTTTGCTTTAAGAAAATAGTTTTCTACTCATACTTTGTAATATTTTACACCAGTTTAACTAACTAATGTGTTTTATATTTAAATTTACGTATTAAATATAGTAACGTTTTATTGTTAATATTCTTCACTATACAAGAGACTAACTAAAGTAATTTTTTTTTATTATTTTTATGTCATTTACAGAGCGATCTTTCACATTTAAGAAACCATTAGAAGCCAATTCATCGGTTGCGACCACTGAATTAAAATAATAAACACTGAAGTGATGACCCCCATTGGAGAAATTTTTACTTTACCATGGCACGTGGATAAATACTATACGGAAGAGAAGGTTGAGAAAACGTTCTAGCTTAGCTTTTGCATCGTAAGTCGTCATTCACCAGTCTTGAGTATTTTGTTAATTAATATTTTTTTCTTGTTTGTCTTATAAGTAAGAAATCACAATTTTATGCACTAACTACAATTTTTATATTTATATTCCCAATTGCATAGACCAAACCCACAACGCGAATTATCTTTGTCTCTCCCCCATCAGTCATAGATAAGAGTATTTTTATCCTTGTTTCCGCCCCCGCGCAGGTTTCCAATGCGGGACGGAGCGGAGGTGTGAGCTGTTGCCACAGTGATGCAAAGTGTCGAATACCTGGAAATTACTGGGTAAATGAGCACTTCCAACGGAGCGTCCACAGAGGGGGGGGGGGGGGGGATAACACGACCGGCCACTTTTAAATGGGGTCGCTCTCTTGTCGCTGGTCTCTCTAATCACTTGGTGAGGGGCTGATCCGGATCTCCACGCTTTCGGATTTCAGCACTTCGTCTAATAAAGTGAAAGTGTGGGTGGATCTTCAGATTGACGTACATACCAAATGTCATTAAAATTCGAGTATGAATGGATAGCAGCTAGGAAAGGTAAAGTATTAGGTGAGATGTTATTTCAGCAGATTCAAGGACGATTCAAATATTTTTTGCGACCCAAGCGTACATGATATTTTGGCGCCTCAATTTTTAAAACGTTAATAATTAATAAGATATTTTGCAACTTGGGTGAATTTTTTAATATTGGAATTTTTCAACTTCATCAACTAAATAAACTTAGATCTATTGGTTTCATAAAGGTTCAAATTCCCAAATTTTGAATTCATAAGTCTACAGGGTTAATTTTTTTTACTTTTACAGATGAGAAATTCAAGCTATATAAACGGTTAATCCAAATTAATCCAGTTATATTATATACCTTTATATAAAGTAATATAAATATTGAAAAAAATAAATCTCAAAATATGTATAATTAATACATTTAATTTTAATATAATATTTAATTAAAAATATCAGTACGAAACATGTTCAATCTTAACAACAAATATGATACTAAAATCATTTATATTTTCCTTTTTCACTCAAATTTGGTGCCTTCCTCAGTCCATATTCCCAAGAGGTCGTTTGTATTGATTGGGCCTTAAACAGCCCCTGTGCAGATAACATAAGTAGGGAATGGTCGCCAACAAAACTTTGCCAATAGAAGAGAGATAAACCAGATATTCTGTTTAACAACGGAGACTCTCACATCCACCCATTGTACATGCATTGCTTTATTTCAGGACTTTATACGCATAGGCGTCTAATTACCAATCAAACGAGACCAAATGTACAACGATGATACTTATTAGTGTTACATTAACTATATATGAATCATACTTATATATATATATATATATATATATATATATATATATATATATATATATATATATATATATATATATATATATATATATATATATATATATATATATATATATATATATATATATATATATATATATATATATATATATATATATATATATATATATATATATATATATATATATATATATATATATATATATATATATATATATATATATATGTCAAGAGATATTCTTATTTAATATCCACATTAAATATTAATATCTTTTTACATTTTATTTGAAACGATCAAATAAAAAATGATAAAAATTATTAAAATTGTCCTTAAACTAGAAAATATGCAAGCTTTTCTCATCTAAATCGCATCGACCGTTTCATTCCAGACAATTGGGAAGTTTAAATGTTAAAATACGATCTAAAATATGTACTCCTCGCGTTACCACTTAATTGGTTCTAATTCTATTTGGAAAGGGCCGTTATTACATTTTCTACCCTATTTGCATCTTTATTGAGTGAGATGGCTCCAGGCAATAGAGTTAAATACATTAAGTTCTTTTCATCGAGTTGCGTCTCACAATATGCAGTTCTCTATTTGCATACAATCTGCTACTAATCCGGAAGAATTGAAACTCTATAAAAATTATTTACCTAACCCGAATCGGTTGTTTTGATTTGTTAATGTTTCTAGAAAAAGAAAATGGAATAGGAAATTCAAATTAACGAATGATTAAGGCATTTAAAGATTGGAGATGTGAGGATTGAATTGAGAAAGCACATAAAGACGCCGATATTTTGTCATCTACGTTTCTCTAGTACTTACAGCAAACATCATACGGATACAAAAATCGTTTTAGGCAAAAATTAAATCTGAAATCTCATTCTTAAGCACTAATTCTAAAAAAGGAGTTTATAATAAATGATCCATTTATAGAACTGATTGATAAAATATTTGTTTTTAATTATAAAAGTGAACTGGAAATTTTCGAAGATTTAAACACCTTTTAAAGTATTTCAAATAACTCAAATTCACTTAGCATAATAATAAAACAAGTTTGTATGTAAACATAAACACCGTTAAAAAGATACTGAAATAGACAATTAATCTTTGTAAATGAGTTTGGAAAGCTTCCCTAATTGAAAAAGGCGACATTGAACTTTCATCATAAGCATCTCAGTAGTCAAAAAATCTTTACATATATCTTTTTACATCATTAGAGGTCAGTAGGAAATTAAATTATATTTAAATATTAATTATTAATTTTCATCAGACCCGAATGAATAGATTTATTTACGGACATGTAAATGAATAGTTTTTAATTAAACTTCTATGCAAGGAATAATTAATTTATTTAATAAATAGCTGATACCCGCGGTTTTACTTGCGTTAAAAAATATTATCTCATTGGTTCGTTCCCCGCGTTTATTCCTTCCTTTTTATTTCTCGAAGGCAAAATAACTGGTCTATTATTCACACATCTCCGGGTACATCTCCGAATGTTAGCTTTTCCGTTGAAGCATAATAGTCGGCAAGAGTTATTTCGACAAAGCAATTTTTGATCGCCAACTTTCAATTGTTTAAAACAACAAATATATGTAAATTTATTAACAGCATTTCATTCTTGTCAAGATGTTATGTATTCTGAAACCTTTATAAACGAAATACTAAACGGAATTTTAAAACTTCAAGCAGCAAGTGCACAATTAGCGTTTGAATAGTATATCAAGGGTGATTCTACAAATACGGGAATATTTACAGTACATAAATTTCCAAAAATTAAATTCATTTTAAAAATCTGAAAAAAATTACTAAAGTAGTTCAAGGGGTACATAATTAGAATAAAACATCAGCAGAGCTTAATTGTTATATTTTTGTTTTGCCACCTATTGGATATAAGAAAATGGGCATGTGGATGACAAAACCAGAATTTGCATGTTCTCAGTAAGCCATATATGAAGCTTTGTAGGCTTAACTTCTGTTAAGTACTTTCAACTGCAAGGTTTATCACCATGCATAATCAGAATTTATTTATATTTACATTTTACCTGCTTATTACAAGTCATGTTAATGACAAGGATTAAAAACCCTTACCTGGAAATGAAATACGACTTAGAGCAAATCACAAAAATCTTTGAAGAACAGCAAAATGCAACTTTTAGTCATAAGCCACAAACTGCCATGTTTATTTTCAGGCACTTTTGCCACTTTAAAAGTTTCAATTTCCTTGAGGAAAAAATTCCATTTGTTTCAGCCATGTGGATGACTGATATTCCTTGGGACAAACTTTTAATTATTTTTTTAATGCAATAATTTTATTTAATTTGACTTTTGTTAGCTTAATATTATTCATACATATATATTCATTAATAAAAAGAAAAATGAACAGGAAATCATTTTTGGTTTTTTAGATAAATTACTTGGAAAACACAAATTATAGGTATGGGACAGGGCATGTGGATGACATTTAATTAAAATAAGTTTTTTTAATGGAATAAAATATGAAGTTTTTTCATAGATAAAAGTCAGAATAATAGTGCTAAGGGAGTGTAAATATATACATTAAAAAGTTTTTTTTAATTTCCAAAAAAAAAAAAAAATATCAGTACGGAACACAAATTTTCCCGTATTTGTAGAATCACCCATATAATACAGAATATAATATTTTTTTTGTGGTTAGTTGAGTTCACATTGAACTAGAGCCTACACCACGAAGCCTCGTAATTTGAACCCTATTACTACTCACTCACCAGATGTTTTGCACATGATTTGACGAGGGTCGTTGTCAATTGCCCATTGAAAAACTCATTCGACCGACCACCCTTTGTAAAAAAAAAAGAACCAGATACTTTCTTCGAACTAATAACATTCTTTTGTTGAGTGATTGTTTACTTCCATACCCTGTTGTGTTAAATATTTGTATAAATATGTTCTGCAATCTAGAATTTTTGTTTAGTGTGAATGAGTTACAAAACGAAATTCGAACGAAAACGAATTACTTCACAATTAATGATAGACAAGGCCCAATTACCGAATAGGCCCTTGAAGAACCTCGCCGCTTACACTTTGGATTTCTGAGGGATCCCCAAATCACTCACACCATAAAAATACTTTACATCCTTAACTAGTGTGCTATTACATTTTTTCAAAAAAGAATAAATAAACGTACTGTAGAGGGAAAAAAATCATCAACTCAATGTATAAATTCATTTATTCGTAAATTAGGAAAGAGAAACTTAGTGAATAAGTGTACTCAATAGTTTTATAAAAAACGCATATAAAAGTTCGATTTGATGTTCCATATTCTATTTAAGAGCAATGGGGGCTCCCGTTCAAAAGAGAGCTTTCCTTACTTTGAACACTTAATCTGGCCCTGGTTATAGAATACTTTTTATCCGTTCAAAGGGTTTCAATTTAGGTAAGTTCTCGTAGACTATTATGCTTTTAGATGCATGTTAATCACAAAAGAATATCCCGACTTTATTTTAAAAAGCTAACCGAATAACCAAATAACTTTATTTCCGTATTTTGACACGCTGGACAGTCTTAATCGTTTCAACTTTTACAACTTCTGTTGTGTGGTTGCCATTTAGACGCGAACTGGGGATAAACTCTCATAGTGCAATGGAGGACTCTCCTAGCTACATTTTTTGACAACAATTGAAATTTCAGAATGTCTCCCTCACAATGGTTTGTAGAGTGACACTCTAAGTCGTTTGGTTGCGGAGATGCAGCCTTTCAAATTCGAGGTATTCCTTTGTAATCACCCCGTTCATTCGGCTCATAAATCAGATCATCAAAGAGCTCATAAATCCTTTTTGAAGTTCTCTTGAGATTCTAAAGACCATAAGATTAGAAACCATTGTTCTAGAATATTTGATGAAAGAAAATTTTTGAATTTAAGAAAATGTAATAAAATAAATATAAAAATGATAAAAATGAAAAATACAAAATCTAACTGTTTTAAGGATAAGTATAAAGATTCCAATGATTATCAAATTTACAGGATTACAAAAAAAAGATCAAAAGAGGCATTTGTAATTGATTAGATTTTCGTTTATCTAAATATAAAAGAAAATCTTCCCATTTTGTAAAAGACATTTGTTTAAGCAAGTAATCAGTATTCTAGATATCGCCCAAGATAAGAAAAACCGTTCTTCTCTTATTTATTTTACAACACCCTCTAGGGATCGGTACTTGTTACATAGATTAAAATTAATTCTGAGACATCAAAGGAAGGTGAAACTATTCGGACTTCAAATAAAAGTAAAACGAATTTTTATTCGGCGGTGTCTTATCCTTTAGATTAAAGTAAAAGTGTTTGTCATTGGTTATTTTTATTTCTTGTGGTATTGTAAGTATTCCCTTCTGAACATTACCACAGATTAAGCAAGGTTTTTTTTTGGAGATCATTAAATATTTACTTTGGTCGTTGTGGACTTCTGCCACTGGAAGTATTGGTAGTGAGATTAAGTGCTGTTTCAATACATCAACATTCAAAGTAATGTCTTTAGTTACAACCACAACTTTTTGTATTGATCATGGTACTTCAAAGCAAAACTTTAAAAAATTTAGGTGTGACTGGAATGGAGAATGACCAGAAGGGGTTTACGTAAAACGTCGTTTCAGCCCATCAGAACTATGAATTAATAAGATAAAAACTCGTCTTATAGAACATTGCATTATAGAATTTTAAAATACAAATACAACGTTAAAATACGCAATAAAAATCCATCAAATCTGGACATGTTTCGAGAGATACGTCTTCCTTCATCCTAAATCGCCTATTAATCGCCAAATTAAACTTCGCCAACAGAAGGAATATTCGCAAGCTGTTATGTCTGATTTCGCGAGACTTCATCCACTTTTCATCAATGGATTTGACTTATTTAATTATTATACACGCATCGGTGCCTGTTTTCCTATGAAACGATACTAAATTTAAATCAATTTTCCTATTTCGTAGCAGAGTTAAAGTGTTTGATAATGTAAAAAGCGTTTGAAATCATCAAATCTCGATACGTGTAAAATCATCAGTGGATCAACTTAAAAGCTTAACGTAATGTTTTTATCCTGATACACCCACTAAGCTAGAGTATAATATATCTATAAACACTGGACGAGGACTAAGCGTCGCCGACCACTTTACTCCTTTTTGATTGAAAAAATAGTCCTTTTGCATAGGTTTGTGTAAATTTATAAACGCATTTCTGACTTTTAAAAGTGCATTAAATGTTACACATTCAATGTTTTTCTATACTTACTTTCTAAATTACAAGAAAAATTAGACAATAGGCACAGAAAAAACAGTTTTACACTTTTCTGTGCGTTACTTGAGACTCCCGCATAGCCAAGGACGAATGTTTTCTTAACCTTTCTTCCAAATTGTATGCTTCCGCGCACGGTATGGTAAAGTACATTGTCGCGCAATAAGAGTCCATCCTCCAGTGCTAATAGTTATATTATATTCTAGCTCAATGGATACACCATTCAGTTGATTTTAAAGACGTTTTACGTTAACAATACAATTGTAGAGTAATGTTTAAATTATATTATATATTTTATATCAGATTACTTTGCTGATTTTTAGCTGGGTACCTGGGAACTTACGAAAACGCATGGTACATACTCGATTTGGATATTTTAATACGTTTTTATAAATGAGTTATAGATGTCCTAAATAACTATATCAATGAACAATTATTTTCCATTGAACTATGAATCAAATCTACTAAAATCCCTTTTTGTTTGTGATAATTGTAATATTATTCTCTTTGATATGTACATTAATATGGTTTCCAAAAGATAATAGCACTTGAATCCTAGTTTAAACGTTCGGAATTAAATTGAAAATAATTTAAATCATTCAATTTTTCAATTTCCTTCTAACTTTCATAGTTTATGAACAGACTACGTCAATTCCATAGCAATATGGAATTTGAATCTAAATTCAAGAACCAAATAACTCAAAAGTAATAACTTTATCACTGGTATTGGGACATGAATTTTACGCTCTTTGGATTTGAACTGAATTATTTTAGACGAAATTTAAAGACTTTCGATTTAAACGCAATCGTAATCGAAATCCATCAAAATAGATATTTTTATACTTTATCATTCAAATTTCTTTTCAACTCTTCTCCTGACAACAGAACAGTATAAGTAATAAATATGTATTTGTGAACGAATTCAGATATAAAGAGAAGATATTCGAACTAATTAGACACAGTAAAAGGGTATTGAAAACTATAAGGCATAGTGCCCTACTATACTCAACACTTAAATGCATGACTATTTAATTTTAAAATTCAAAACACGAAAGCTTTCGTGCTGTTAGAATTAAGGAAAAAGTTTATTTGTAATAAACAGCATTTATTTTTTAAACTACTTTGAAATATAACTTTGTAACTTGAAAATTATAACTCACTTCTTAGATTTGAAATCCGCAAATGAATGTAATAACAAATTTCATCCTGTCGACTTTTGTAATACTAATTTTGTGTCAATGTTGTTTGAGTGTAAACCTTAAAGATATTAGAAGAAATTCCAAAGTGTCTTTGGTAGCGTTTAAATTATTTTATTTAAGTATAGCAGAGGTATCTAACACATGTTGTTATAGCAGTAGCAATATTTCTGAGTAAGATACAAAAAGGGATTATTCAATATTTCAGAATAGGGATTTGATACACAGACAAAGGAAGAAAGGGAATAAAACCAGATCACGCTGGATTAAAGAGTTTTTAACAATTAAATAACACATAAACATTTCGTAATTTGAAGTGACATTTATATCACCTGAAGTATGATATACGGTAATTAAAGATGAGTTGTTTTATTGCTAATAAGAAGTCAACTGAGCTGTGTAGTTTCAAAACCAGGTAGATCCATTTTTATAAAATTTACAGAAGAAGCCAAAAACAATTGACAGCCACGTACTTTTGGATCTCAACCAATGACTTTGAATTCATTTTTGGACTAGATCTTTGGGTCAAAACTGCCTTTAAATGTTATATAGTGCATTGAGAACCTGTAATTTGTTTTAAAAAAACTATTTTGCAAAAAATGTGGATCTATCTGGTTTTGAAACTAGACGGCTCAAATTTAAGAGTTCAGCTGAAATTGGCATGGTATATTGGATAAGTATCTATTGTTGATAATTATATGTACTTTTTGGAAACTTGAGCATCGTCTTCTGGATCCATTACATACATATTGTACTAGCTAACTAACACAATTAATTCAAATAATAATCAATAATAATCTTTAGGCTTAGGACCGTATTTTTAGTTAAAAATAATGGAATCAGTATTTTAATATTTAAAATAGTAAAATATATAGATTTTAAAATTACAACTCTTTAGTTACACTAAAAGATACGCAGTACACACAACTCTTTAGTCACAACATTTTAGAGTCAACTTTTTCTATTTAAAGTAGAAGATTTTGCAAAGTTGTTAAGGTAGTATATTCTTAATAAATATATCGTTAAACTTTAATACCAACTACAAGTTCGCAAGTGGGGAGTATGTTGTTCACCTTGAGGTATAAATAAAGGTTCTAAGACAACGGCAGCAGAATGAGGTAAAGTATTGAATTACTTCCTGAATTCTCTCGAGTACTCATTAATGAGAGAAAGAATGGTTCCCAGTTCACATATATATTTTCTATAACATTGCTCGCGGGAGCTAAGAGAAAAAGGATAGCTTCTGTGGAAAGCTTTGATACTACGAGAAATACGCCAATGGATTATATTTGTATATTTTGTTCGGAAGGTTTGAACATTTAGTTAAGATAAAATATCACTTCATTATGTACTTAAAATTATTAATTTGAATTTTAAAGGGAGTAAATATTTAAAAACTTATATTTTTATTAAGTATATTTAATTTTATTTTAATATTATTTTAATATTACTTTAAATATTATTTTAATATTTAAAGTAATACGCATTACTTTCAAATCCAAAAGAAATAACTATGTTTTAAAAGTTTGCAATCACATATTAAAATTAAATAAATGTAAAATACGAAGTTCAAGTTATTTTCAAATGTGCAGTAATTTATAATTATAGTCTTAAAATATTCTTAATGTATAGTCTTGAAATATTTTTAATTTATAGTATTAAAGTATTGTTTGTATG
This sequence comes from Troglohyphantes excavatus, assembly GCA_963932185.1. Taxonomy (NCBI): domain Eukaryota; kingdom Metazoa; phylum Arthropoda; class Arachnida; order Araneae; family Linyphiidae; genus Troglohyphantes; species Troglohyphantes excavatus. The sequence goes on from OZ010671.1 coordinate 41,600,839, forward strand.
TTGAATGAAAATCTATTATTTGATTAAAGTTGTATTGTTAATTTAAGTGAAAATGTATTTCTTTAAAATTATATTTCCCTATATCTGTTCGGCAAAATTATAAGCTTTTCACGCTAACTTAAAATACAGTTATAAGTTTAGTAAAATATTTTTTTTAGTTTGTCCTTTAAAAGACAGATGTTTTTTTATTAGACGGTTAAAATGAAAATGAATTGTGTGTAAAACTATCTTTAGTGACCAGTTGACATATAAAAATATCAGAGACTTATTGTATTTTGATAAAGTTTGATATGGACCTTAACGTACGTGGTAACTAAAATGTAAAAAATAAACTTTTATTAGTTTTTGAAATGGGCTATTAGTTTCTTTTAATATCGAGCTTAATTTTTCTTCTATTTATTTAATTACAACTTATTAGTTTATCTGATTTACTATAAGCCACACAAAAATTTGCAAAGGAAATTTTTTGCAAGCAACTAACTTCGACACATAATAAATAAATTATAAAAAACACCAAACTATTAAAATCGAAGCAACATAAATACAACATCATTCCTAGTCCTCATTCGACAAATACCCCAACCCCAAAATCTCTATATTAAACCATCCTAAATATCAAAGTACTGAGTCGACTATTTCCTACACTAAAAAAACTATTCCAGCCTACGCAAAAATACATGAAAGCCCTTCTTCAAGAAGCAGCCCTCCTCAAGACAGCATGTCAGTCTGTCAAGCGAAGGCCGTGCCAAATAATCCAACTAATAGGATTGGTGGTTCGAGTACGGAATACCCATGTGGGGTTTAGATATTTCTGTTTGAAATATTTTATATATCATAAGAGCATGTGTCTCGTGCATGCTATATAATCTTTAGAGATCACTATAAATTTTACCTGAATGTCTTAGTTATGTTTTAGAGTAATACTTAAATGGTTGTAAAATATGTTGGGTATCAGAAATGAATGTTTTATTTCCTAGTATATGTATTGCCTAGGCACTTATTATTTGCGATGCTCTTTGAGAAAGTATTGTCGTCTCTATAAAAAGCATTTACGTAAGGTTGTCTTGGCTTTTAGCTGATAACAAGGGCTCAAAATTACCATGTCCAATTCCTCAACATGTATTTAAACTCATCAATTATTTGTATAAATTATTTTAATTTTTAAATGTTATGGCTAAATGTTGTAATGCTATATTTATTATGTAAGTATACCAGCTCAAGTTTGAAAAATGTTTTCGTTCTAATTTAAAATATTAAACACTTATATTCTTATATAAAATATTAAACATTTCTTTCTCCAATATGAAATATTTAACATTCCTAGTCATAATATAACATTTAGATATATTAAGCTATAGTACCTTTATTAACTAGAAACATTTAATAATTACTAATTATTATGGCTGAAACCAGCAATATCATTGACATTAACCAAGTTCGTCAAGTATCAAGTCAATATAACATTTGAAAATTGCAAGTTTACCATATAATGACGATGATAAAACGATATGAATATGATTGATTGTATAAGATACGATTGAATGTATACGATATGATAATCATACAATAGGATTTGACTTTATAAAAAATTATTTAATAAAATATTATACAATTTAGCTATTTTCTTTCAATTAACAGGCGCTATGAGTTTAGGTTAATATATATTTATTCCCTAGCACCGCCGGGGGTAGGAAGTTCGGTATAATTTTAGTTGCAAACATTTCGATAACTCAAGGAACGTGATACGTTTATATTTTTCTGTTTTATTAAAATACTAGCAAAATTACCCGTTCTTCGCACGAGGATAAATAAAATAACGACAAATGAAAGAAATATATGCATTTCCTCTCCTCCAGGGATTATCGCATATACCAGTTTAGAATTTCTACTAAAAAAAATAATGTTTCTTTCATAAATTAAAATTTAAAATATCTTTATTTTTAATAAATTAGAAGTTAAAGAGTAAAAATATCTCTATACTATTTGGTTACTAATACACCGATAAAAATCCAATAATTTCTAGATTATCTGTCATAAGGAATGGAGTTTTAAAAATTAAATATTCCTGCACAAAAATATTTTTAGGAATTTATAGGAATTTTATTTCTGTACGGATATACATAGTTGCATTAAATCCCATAATAGAAAACTAAATTTGTAAAATCATTAACTCCAAGTGGTATCAGCCTATGAGTATAAATAATATACTATCGTGTAAACGAAAGACAAACGTTTCGAACATGCTGATTTTTAACCCATTCCCCCTCTTACATTTGTACCATATGGGGAGGAGTATACCAGTATACGCTTCCGGCTTCCACAACTCAACATGGAATCACCCTTAATGGATAAATTGCATACCATCGTGTAAGCGAAAGTAAACCCTTTCAACCATGTAGATCATTTATCCTCTCTCTCTCTGAACTTTGTACCGAGTAGGTCCCAATACAGCGCGGTCTGTACCTAAACGATTTTTTTTAACACGAATGTCAAAATTTAATCAGGACATTACTATAATATTTTAGTTTTCAATGCTTATTTTAATTGATGAAATTTTAATTATTGTTGTCATCATTATTAAAGGATAATGTGTATTATAATAGGTTTTTTTTTATATAAGAATAAGTTTTTACGTAGAACTACGAATTATTTTTATCAAATAAAAAATTATTAAATTAAATTATAAACACAACGCTTTAATCGTAATTTTTCTATTATTTTAAAAAAATAGCTTCAAAAAGAGTTTCATTGAATTGTAGTTTTAAAGCATTACCTTCAAGCGTGATTTTTAATGAAACTTCTAAATCAATTACGAAATTGAAATGTTCTTTAACCGTATGGAAGTGAAAAAGACAACAAAATCCGAAAACAGAAGTTTGTAAAGATGGCCAAATTAGGAAATTTGATCTTGAACTTCAATGATTTAACTTTCAAAGCAATCAGAATTTCCCGTTTCCCAATATTGCAATTTTGATTTGACTATTTCCAAATGCCTGTTCCAATGTATCGTTTTGGCTACTTCTTTCAATATCTTCGACCAGCAACTTGTGTATCTAATTAGTAGTTTGCATTTTTGACCTTTGGAATACAGAACATAAAAATGTACATTGCAGGCAGAATAAATCTAAACGTTTTTTGCAAATAAACTGCCTCAAATTCTTAATAAACGAATCTTAACTTTCTGGCAAAAATACAAAAAAAAATGTATGTTTTAAAATACTACAAATTTTTCTTCATGTGTTCCATGTGTTAAAGAATTCCAATTAATACTATTATTACAGAAGAACAGCCACCTATTTCAATTTTGAGCAATTATTTTTATTTCCGGAACATTGTAATAAAGATTCTGTATTTACACATTTTATTAAAAAAAATTCTAAACTTTTGATTTTGTGATACTATTGTTATTGCATTTGCATCAAAAAATACCTGTCATAAAAATACTTAGTAAGTTTCCACAGTAAATTAAAGCCAAAACGCACTTTATCCAAAGAATAAACTATTATAACTTGGCGACATAATTATTTAGCAAACGGTTAAATATTATAAACTCACCATGTACTTTAAATAATTCTAAATTTCATTCTTAATGTTCGCCATTTAATGTTTTAAAAGAAAATATTACTTTGCACATAAAATAAAAAAAAATCTCAATTAGCAGTTGGTATCTGCGGAATTTTATTCGTTTAATAATTCGTTAATACACAAATTACTCGCATTATGAAAGTATTGTTCTAAAAGTTCGATCTTAGACAATCAAATGTAGTTACAATTAACCTGCATACAAACAAAACAAAAGACACAAAACAACTGTAAACCATTTCCATAAGGTAAAATTCTAGTTATTTTAATTTTTGCAATAATCCGTATTGTAGCAAAATGCCCAATGTGCGGATATTTTCAGTAATTATTAAATCAAACCAAACTTATGACGTCATTTTTATACTGTAAAAAACGAAAAGAAAATTCTTTAAAATCGCAAACGATATCATCAGCAATGTTAAGTCAATGGAATACATTAAAATAGTTATAATAAACGAATGGAACATCGTACAAACTTAAAAATTATCACAAAAAACGTCCAATTTTTCAAGTAAAGTGCTCTGTAAATTTCATAAATCTAAGTTGTGTAATTATGGAGTATTTCGTGTAAATATTGGCATTCCAATTGATTCATAATTATTTTATATTATATTTTCGCTTTTCTTCGTTGATTTTAACTGATTTTACTGTTGCCACTTCGAGAAACTTTGCTGACGTACGCTAAGAAATGTCATAACATTCGAATGGAACATCTTAGAGACTTGAAAATAGTCACGTTAAAATTCTTATTTTTTGAACTAACTATTCTGTGAATTTCAAAGCTCTGCGTTGTGTAGTTGAGGAGCTTATTTTGTACTGACAAACAAACAAACAAACCAACAAACAAACCAACATCCGGACAGATTTTGGAGATTTCAGCTTTATATATAAGATATGCATATCAACTAAAAATAAATGCAACACAAAATAGTTTTCATACATCTGAATATCCTACTTAAAAGTCTTCTACATTTAATTAAAAAAAGACAGTAGAAAATACCAATTCACATACTTTGTTTTTGCTTATATTTTAACAAAACTCCTTAAACTTAATACAACAGTTTGATGCTATGAATACTTTACCATCAAAAGGAAATTCTGCATAAGAAAATTATTCTGGATTCTGGAAGCTCTTATACTAAACTTTTATCATCCCAGACAGCTTTAAAAAAAAAAGTCCTCGCAGATAGCTTAAAAATAGAAACTTTATCTTATACATTTTGTTTGTGGTTTCTTCCAAAACACTTATTACTCTCCCCATAAGAAATTCTGTGAAACTGAATTAGATTTATGGCTTAGTCTTTGCCATTTTCTGGAAACATATATGGCCATATCGAAAATTATATGCATGCAACAAAAGACCGAAATTAAAATTCACAAGATATTACAAAACTTGAAACATGAGCGACCTTAAATTAATTTTTTATTATTAAAATAAAAGTAATTTACTTTGTTTTATGAATTAGTGAAATGGTATTTTTTTTTGTTCCTACTTTATTTTTAGTACCGAATTTTGAATAAACCATGTGGTACGTACTACAATTATTTTAACATTCAGAAAATCAATATTTCTAAAGCGTTATAATTATATTCAAAGTTAAGATGTCAATAAGTAAAAATAATGAAAAACTATCTCTTTATATGCTTGTTTTATCCAATGTATCATGACGAATTAGAATCACTAATATTTTTGCAATGCAATAGTTGTTTCAAATACCAAAAAGAAAATTGGTAACGGAAAAAAAAAACCCGGGTTAATATGTTTTCTTGGCGAGAATTGGGGACATTTAACTGAAAAGTGCCGACTACATATTATAAATGGTCCTGAGCATAGAGTAATGATACAAATAGAGGAATAAAAATGCTGATTTCCGTGTGTCCATCATTGAAACCACGTGATATGTGGAAATGCCAAATCACTCATGCACCAATATTACTTGGCAGGCCTTGGCGACTTTAGAAACTAAACGAGATCGAAGTATTGTAATATGGTTTTGTGTTTAATTTTGTATTTAACTATAGTTTTTTTTTGAACGAGTGGCACAATTTAAGGGAGTTTAACAGATATATTAAGGAGATTTTTCTTACTTTGTAGTTTTGAAATAATTGCATTACGTTTTTATGTAAAAAATTTACCATAAGCGAAGTTCTTTCCATTGTTATTTTGTATACTTCAATAAGTAAATATGAACAATAAAACCTGAGAAATATAGAGTTTCGCTTCTTCGAATATTGAACACAAATAAAATATTTTCGTTTCGTTAATGAAGAGGGAATATTTAGCGCATATTGTTTGAAAATAAGTAAATACGTACGTATATGTTAAGAAGTTGAATACGGACAGAACTCCTTATCACCAAAAAAGAAGAAAGTGAGCCAAATTTGAAATTCCTGCAGATGTCTGAACGCCAAATGTGGCAGCGCTATAACCACGTGATGTTGGTTTTTCTTTTCAATGTTGATACCTCGGCCTTATGAGAGTCTGGTATTGAAGGCGCTCTCTATTTAATATTACTACTCTCTGGTCCCGAGAGTGTTAAACCGTAAATAGGGGAGTGAGTACTATTTCGCGATTTTGTTGTTTTATGGCTCTGCAGGCAAGTGAACCACAGAAACATTAGGGTTTGTTTGGTGAATCAAAAGGTTAAATGCATCCCTATCAATAGAATAAACGACGAAATTTATTGCTCTTTCACGAAATGTTTAAATAAACTATTGAATATATCATATCAAAACTTTTAAATAGAAACCAATCTAATTTTTGTTGCTTCAAGATACTTTTCCATGATGCATTTTCGTTATACAACTATCACTGATGCGACAGACACGCCGGATGGAGGTGGGCTCATGGAAGTATTTTGTTGTTTTAAAAACGCCACTGCGTACTTTTTCCCTTTAAGTACTTTTTACCTCCACTTACCTTAGCTTTATTGATTGTTAACTGTTTATTTAGTTTAGTAAATATAGTTTTATTTCAAGATGGGAATTTCTTTTTCACATATTACAAGATTTTTGGTAAGAAAAGTTGTTGAAAGATTAAAAAAAATATTTGGAATTGTATATAAGATTAAAATAATACTTAACTATTTTATTTAGTAAAAGTTGGAAATTAAAGAAATATTTTATTATTTTATATATAAAAAAAATAGAAAATTTTATATTTTACATTCGGAGGTCTTAATAAAATTCTTTAAAGAAACATTCTAATTTTTTTTTAATTAAAGTCTCTTTAAAGTTTTCTAGCCGTATTAGAGCATTTTTTTTAGTTTTAGAGATAAATTCTAAATCGTATTTATCTTTTATTATTATAATGGATTTTTACACGTTTTATTTTTGTTAGACAATAAAGCTACTAGAGAAATTAATTAAAGCATTAAGAAAATAATTGCTCACAGACTTTTTCCTAACAGCCTTTTTAGTTTTTCTAAACCAAAATTACTGCTTGAAATAACTTTAGATTGGATTATATGCGGCAAATGCCGACTAATTTAGAAAAAACGAGGGAATTTACTGCAATAGCAGGAAAATGAACTGATAAGAGGGAAAAAGGAAACATTTAACGGGAAAAAAAGACAACATTTTCAAAATTAGATGCCTCTATTTTATAAAAGAACTAACAAGATAATCTTCCAACCTTTAACAAGTATACTTTATTGTAATCTCTAAGAGTATACTAGCAATTTTGTTGATTTACGAAATAATCTAATTTGTCTAGATTGAGCATTTTAAAGAAGTAATTAAGTTTTTGTAGTTTATGTGACCTTGTTTTTAAAATGTGTTACGCCATTTGAGATAGGCATCGTAAAAAGGGAGTTTAAATGTCAAATAAATAATGCATTCAACTTTGAAATCCCCCAAATACATTTAAAAAGGATTTTTTAACCCTCCGTTTTAAAAGAAAATACCTTTATAATTATTTTTCTTAAAACATGAGTAAAAATTAAATTAAATTAAAGTTAAGTAAAAACTAGATAATATTGTTTGATTACTTTTTTTAATAATTTTACTCCATTTTACAAAATATTTTAGAAAATCAAACATTTGACCCCTAATGCATTTAATTACTACAAATAAACAATGTTTTTTAATTTGATTTTCAATAAACTTTTCATGCACATTGTTATGCTCGTATACCATAAATTTTAAAATTATCAACAATAAAAAAATAGAGTCTTGTAATTGGTTTATTAAGGAGGGTCCCTTAAACACATTTAACGATTGAGAATAAGCGATTGAGATTTTATTTTACGATTTTTAGCACACACACAATTATTTATCAATTATTAGTTAATTTAATTATTTATCAAAATTATCTAATAAATATTAATTTCAGTAGCCCACGCTAATTTTTACAATATACAAGTCTAACTAGCGTTTATTGAACGGAAAATTGAAAATGTCTTAAGCTTTAGGTGTTTATGGAACCTCATTTTGAAGATGAGTCAATACTTAAAAAATGCATGCCGGTTGTAGTTCTTATATTGCTGTAAAAGTTTAAATTATGTTTGTGGTAATCTCAGTATGCCTTAACCGATCGCAATTAAATTTAGCAATGTTGATATTCTAGAAATGAAATGAGTTGATACAAAAAAAATTCCATTCTTTAAAAAAAATGCTTAATGTTTGTATGTTTATAATTGTTTACTGTATGCTCTTATTTTTAAAGTTTTTATAATGATATAAGGTGAGTTTATTCCATAAATATTTTCAAAAAATCCAAAAACTACCATTACTATATTTTTTTATTTAATTAGTTTACATGCTTACTTTTTTATAGCACATCGTTTTAATTAACATGTTCGATGAACTGGATCTTTACATATCTTTTGTAATTTGATGAGTATTTAAAAAAGCTTTACTTTAATCCCAAACAAAAAGCATTGCATTCAGTGGCATCTTTACTCCCACTTTCTTATGGCTGTATCTACTTTCGCATCCAGACCCACTCCCTTCACCTTATCTGATAACTATTTTTTTCTCTCAGTAGGAAGCGCGTGGTTGTCATGGTAATAAAACAGAACGGCCCAAAGGGTATTTGGTAGCTGATAAAACTTAGTGGGGAACTACAGACGAATCCACATTGGGAAAATTTGTCGGAAATTTTAAAGTTTTCCATAGTCATTACTCAAAATTGTGAAATTTTCACTTAATTGGTGATATATGGAAGTTATGTTGAGCTTAATTTACAATAATCTCAGGTATAATAAAATAAAGTGTCTGTGATTTCGAACAAGAATACTAATTTTCAGTATTTTGGTTAAAATACAACATATTTAAAGGCAAAGTAATGTTTACTTGCTATCTGTTATTCTGGTTTTAATGAAAAAAAAATTCTTTATTGATTGCGAGTCAATGTTTACGCACCTAACTCTTAGTGCTGTGTTTTTGTACAGCAACTAAATTTTTACGTTTGACCGCTCAAAGTTATAAATTTTAAACTACCTTTCGCTATCATTCTGTCGTTTCAAATATTTAACTTTGAAATACAAGTTAAAGAATAAATACATTAGTTTTAGATATAACTTTAAACAGGCTCTTAGAAACAAAAATGAGTATTTAAAAAGCGAAAACTGATCAAAGGTACCAAAGGTACAAAATTTGTTCACACTTTATCTTAATTTAAAAGTAATGGGTTGTTCTTAAAAAATGTGTTGAAATAATTTAATATTAACTTGAATATCTCATTACATGTAATTCCATGCCTACATTTCCCACACTATAGTAATTAAATTCATAACATAGACAGATAAATATATTTTATTGCAAACAATGTGTCTATATTTTTGCCTGACTGTTGTTTAGTTGTAAGGAATAGACAGATAAAAAAAGAAGGTTTTGTACGCCATATACATCCAATTATCTTGAAAAATTGCCCTTTCATATCCTCATAAACATAATTAAGTTATTCATAATAATATAGCTTTCATTTGCAAAACGCAAAATTAGGGAAGAACACAGTTACTTGTCTAGAGTATTCACATAAATATCACACAATGTTACAAATATTGTGTTTATATAATGTATCTTGCGCTGTTGTTATACTCAAATATTAAACGATGTATTGAAAGATTTGAATTTTGAGTGAAAATTTTCAATCAACTTCTTTAAAATTGTTACAACTATTAAAAATTATTATTATTGTTACAAATTGCGTTTAATGTTAGAAACTTATTATTGTTAAAAAAAATTACTGTTATAAATAAATTGTTACTATTGTTGCAAATTGTTTTTACTATTACAAATTATTGTTATTGTTACAAATTATTGTTATTGTTGCAAATTGTTTTTGTTGTGAGAAATTGCTATTATTGTCTCAAATTTCTTTTAGTGTTAATTTTATATTATTATTGTTACAAATTGCTTTTACCCTTAGAAATTACTATTACCGTTTCAAATTGCTTTCACTGTTATTTTTTTTTATAATTGATAAAAATTGTTTTTACTCTTAGAAGCACTTTTTATCAATTACTATTAGGTTATTATTATTTCGAATTACTTTTACTATTACAAATTGTTATTATTGTTGCAATTTGCTTTTACTGTTACAAATTGTTACAATATTATTATACTTTTTTAAACTTTCATAATTGTTGACTATTACTAATTGTTAAAATTTTTGAAGCTATTATAAAATGTTACAATTGTTGATTGTTGCCACTAATACAAATTATTACAATTGTTGCAACTAATACAAATTTTTATAGTTATCGCCACTAGTACAAATTGTTGCAATTGTTGCAACTAATACTAATTGTTATAGTTGTTGCCACTAGTACAAATTATGTGTTGTATGTTGATAAACTAAAAAAAATACTTTCAGAATTTTCATCGCGAAATTCACTACACAATTACATATTTTAAAGTTTAAAACAGTTTAATTTCGTCAAGAAATAACTATAACCTTTTAATACAATTTTAATCAAAGCACATTTTCAAAACTTTTGTCATATTTGATATTAATTTGATTTTTTTACTGTTGATAACTATCTACTACTATAATTTGTATAATTTATAATGAACCAAAAAATCTTGGAATTGATTTATATAAGTATAAACTCAAATAACATATTTAATCCAAACAAAGCAACTAATTTCATTATAACACTCATTTATGATCATCACTTTGACGTCTGTGTTTCACCAAATCTTGAAATTTAATATTAATCCCCTTGCAAGGATCATATCAACTTGAAACTTAGCATACTCCCGTAACCCCATGGAGAATGTTAAATTTAGTAATAAATAATTAGTAATTAATATTTTTAGTAATTAGTTATGAGAATAATTTTATGCTGAAAGTAGAACAACAACAAATTTCGAATCTTCGGTGTCAGCATAACAGTTTAATCACACGCGCCATAGAAAAGCGCTTATGAGGAAGACTTAACAAAGAGTACTTAACAGCTGTAAACTACATTTAAGTGAGACCCAAGCCACAAATTCCGAAAAAATTGCTAATTTTCAAAAAATTTCTACATAAAACGATGCTATACATATTTAAGAAGGTGTGTACAAAATTTCAAAACAGTAAAAGAAACATAACATATGTTTTTTTAGATGTTTATATACCATTTATCATCTTTCTACACATTTTTCGTCTGAAACAATCGTTATTTACACAAAATATTTTTTTTACATATTGGTCACGTTTAAAATGCTAATGCTTTGTAACAAATTAACTTAAGACTAATCTATTAATAGTTTTTCGAAGCTGTAATATTTGCTTTATAAACGTATGAATAGCTTTTTTTAAATTAAGTTATAAATTTTTTTTTACGAATTATTAACCATAAAAATGTGAGTATTTTTTAAGATTTGAACTTAAAATAAGTTTTTCAAAACTTTTAAAACTCAAATCTGCAAAAGTCTGTTCAGACGTCTACAGTACATACTTTGACGTTATTTAATCAATTAAAAAAATTTAAAACATCAAAAATTGAAGGAGGAGAAGTGGTCTATAAAAAAGTCTATTTAAGCTTAAAAAACGCAAAAAATAAGAAAAAATATTTTTTTAAATATATTTTTGTTTTTGATTTTTGTTCAGAAAAAGATGTTATAATAATCTAAAAAAAATGGCATGTCCGAATTCATTAATAAACAAATTAGAATTTGGGAGTCGAGTCTCCCTTAAAGAGGTTGAAAAAGTATAATATTTTTATAAGAATTGGAATTTAAAATATACTTCATTTTATTTCAAAATAACTTCATTGTGTATTTTATAACTAAATTTAACATCTGCCTTTTTCTGAACCTGAACTTTTTAACAACAAACTTTGACCGTAATTGTTATAAACTACATTTAAAGAGGTTCCACCAAAGTGTGTGCACAAATAATTAGAATGCTTGAGAGAATTGTCTCCATAGCAACAATGTATTCAAATTAAAGCCATTTACTTCGAATTATTTGTAGATAATTTAGTTTCAAAACTAATTGTCTAAATTTCAAGAATAAAGGTCTTGAAATAGAAAATCTCCAAGCCATTAATTATTTAATTCTATTGAATGCATAGAAGTGTAAATTGCAAGTCATGTTCATAAGTGTCATTTTAATTAAACAATTGTTTGGGGATTGTATTAATCCCGCACAATCAGAATAGAAACTTAATTGAGTTTTAATGACTTAAGCCGATTTTCTAACCAATTAAATTGAAGTCTCAATCCCATTAAAATTTTCATTGGATCAAGCTATAAAACCGAAGAATTTTTTTTAATCATGTAAAAAAAATTAAAAATCAAGAAAATACTTAATCGGCTTACAGATTTTTATTACATCTAAAGAATACCTTATTTAAATGCGTAATACGTTTTTATATGTATTTCTTTTGTTTCTTCATGCGAAAAGTGTAGAGTTCGAATTCCAAACAGGACATGGATGTTCATAAGTTCTTAATCATCGTTAATGTATAGATGTTTGACCAATTATTATCAACGAGTGTGCATAATGTGGGTGAGATTATATCTATCTATCTATCTATCTATCTATCTATCTATTTATCTATCTATAAAAATCTATCTATCTGTAGGGTTCACTTCATCTACCCGATACTCCCGCTTAGGCGAGAGTGATCACTTTGGCCTGACTGGCAGAGTATCGGCGTAGCAAGCCGAAGTTCATCGGTTCGATACCGAGCCTAGCCAAGTAGTGCATAATGCAGAAGATATTAGCATCGCGCTACAATTGGTGATTTCCGGACTACAGATCAACGCAACCTTCTATCCAAGAAAAAAAAAAAGAAAAAAAAAATAACTGCAACACCGGCAAAAATTGCAACACCGGCAAAAACTGCAACACCGGCAAAAACTGCAGCACAAGAGATCAGCATCAACTACTGCCCACGTGATAACACTTCGCGGGCATCTCAATCATTCGTTCCTCCGTCCGACTCACTGAGAGGGGGGGGGTACTGTGAGGTTCACTTCATCTACCCGATACTCCCGCTTAAGCGAGAGTGATCACTTTAGCCTGACCGGTAGAGTATCGGCGTAGCAAGCCGAAGTTCATCGGTTCGATACCGAGCCTAGTTAAGTAGTGCATAATGCAGAAGATATTAGCATCGCGCTACATACCTATCTATCTACATCTAGCTATCTCTATCTTTATATTATATACATATAAAGAGAGAGAAAGATTTATATCTGAATTGAATACGTAAAGTGAGAATGTAATCTCACAGTTATGCTAATTTTCCCTTTTCATTTAATATTACAAAATATTTATAAACAGTCAAAACAACCCTCTGCTTCAGTTCAAACTCATGGTATTTCAATGTCTTACGTTCCAAGAAAACATAAAGTAATTACTAAAACACGCTTTCTGCATAATACACTGTTGTCACCGTATCATCATATCTTGTGTAACAATTTTATTTCCCTTTAAAATGCAAAATCTATTTAAACCTGGCATAGTTTTGTAATCACCGTGGCAATGCAATGATTAGTTATAATAATTAGTAATTACAAATTCATGATAATTAATAAAGGTTTGGATTTATATTGACAAATTTGACAATCGGCTACAAATCTGTCCACATTGCCAGCATACATATATGTCTCTTTTTTGAAAATGGCTTTACATAGAGCTTTCCAAATCAATAGCATGTAAATGGAAAAGTTTCTATTTATAATGTTTTATGGTTTAATAACATGTACATAATGGAACAGTGGAACAATGTAACATATCTTACATCTAATAGGATGGATAAACCATGCATTCTGATTGGTTGATGTGTAAATATCGCTAATATGCCGCCAAAATATCGCCCAATGAATAAAAATGTTGCCAAATGAAGTAAAATATGGCCAAGTATGTAAAAAATATCATCATATTGGCGAAATTATTCTGAAGGTGATAAATTTATTATAACATTCCGCACTTGACCTTAAAAACAAGAGGAAGGTAACGGTCTACATGAGATTTTGAAAAACAACTCATCCCTCACTTTAATTAACAAAAATGATTTCTTACTAAAACCGCCAAAATGCAGGAAGAAGAGAAAAAGCCAATAATCCGCGTAAAGCCATATATAAAAAAGAGCGTCTGTGGGTTTGTTTCTTATACAAATCTACAGTTTTGTTCGTAAATTACAGTTTTTCCCCGGCAACGCCGGGCATTTAAGCTAGCTAAGCTATAAAAAAGGCAACTGGATCTTAATCCCTTGAACAAATATCAAGTTACAAGTAATCGTACAAACAATACAATTTTACATAGTAACATAGGTATGTAAATGCAGACTGCTCATTGAAATAACTGTTCAAAGCATAAAAAGAAAGCTTCGTATATACGGAGACTATATTTGTTCTTTCTTATTTCTAATATAATTATGTTTTAAGCAACTCCCTAATGGTCTAAAGGTCATTTTTAATTAACTCTTAAATCTCTCTGCCATTAAGGAAATCTTTTTTATGGAATATTAAAAGCAAATGAAGGTGGTTTACTTCGTAGCACAATTCAGATTATTCATTAAATTTTGAAAGAACCCAATTTTTTTAATAGGGAAAAAGACGAATGATTGTTATGTTGACATGATTGCTACTTTTACCTTGTTTCGAAGGGAAGCCTTAATGGATTAAACCTTAATTCTTAGATATCGTAATGGTAATTAAAACAGACGAACATTTTAATGAAATTCTATTAAGATATCTTGTAAGGTAATACTTAATCTTAGTTAGAAAGTCTTTCGAATTCGTAATGAGATGCCGTTTTTATTTTATGAATACTTAAACAAGTTCTACGCTTTTCGAAAATTACTCATTTGAAAAAATCCACATCAAGAAAAATAGAATCTGTTTCTTCGTCATTTGTCTGCAAAGTTAGCGGTAAAATTTTATCATTACTCTATGATCGAGATCTGTTTTTAATGCCCTCAATTAAGCGAGAAGTCAAACAAAAAATGTACAATTTTTAAATGGAATTATCGTCAGGTCAGTTTAATATCTGTCACTTTGTATTTGAAATTTTAATTAAAAATCAAGTGATTAACTTTCTGGAGATATGGGGATTGCTCGCAAGCAAAGTTTGAGTTTAGGATGGGAAGATCTGAACAACTAATCTTTTAAAATTTTATGATGACATTATTAAAAAAAATACGTTATATGTTGTTTACTTTGGTTTCCAGAAGATATTTAACAAAATTCAGTATAATGACGCACATATCTCGCAATAGGATTTGAATTCAGGGTGGTTAAATAGGTGGAAGTCAAAAGTGGAGTTCCACAGGGTTCTGTACTTGGCCCACTATTGTTTATTATTTTATGGATGATATTAGTAAGAATCATACAAATACGATCAGTATCTTTGCGACGATTTTAAAATTATGGGTTCAGTGCCCAATAATTGAATAAATTTAGCAGTTATAGAACGATATAACTAATAATTAAATATGGACTGTTTATTGAGGTATGTCGTTAGATATTAATATATGTCAGGTTTTTACATGGGACACAATAATAGAAAATAATTTACAAGGTGCAGGAAAATAATCTACAAGGTTCTGAAACTAATTCTAATGAAATTGTTATATATGTATCTGGGAGCGTTGGTTAAAGGATATTTGAAAATGGGACATCAATGCGGGATAGCAAGTAAAAGAGATTATTAAACATAAAGGGATTATTTAAAGTAAAAGGGATTATTATTCGTTGAGATTTATTAAAAGGACTGTATCACCTAATTCTAACAATGTAATATTGTCATTATTTAGAGAGGGTTGGTTAGAACTCATCTGCAGTGTGATGTACAATATAGAACATCTTATCATAAAAAAAAATATTGATTTATTAGAACGGGTTCAACGCATGACTAGGACATTGACTCAGGATATTTCGGAAATAAACTATAGAGACAGACAATACTTTTAATCGTATAATACACTCGAAGACAGGGGGATTATAGGGGACCTTATTCAACTAGCTAAATTTATCAAAACAAGTTATGTTGAAGGCATAAAATTTTATATAGCCATTGAGATTATAAGTTATGGTTACAAGATATACAGGTCATAACTTAATCGGAAAAGGAGAAAGCATTCTTTTTGTAATAAAGTAATGGATATATTGAACAGTTTGCCTGAAGGGGTGGTTAATGCATCAGGAGTAGGTAGTTGTAAAAAACAGCCGGATCGGCATAGGGGGATTGTTATGGTGCAATGAACATAACCAACCTTTCTGGGCTTAGAGCCTGCAGTCATTTGATCGTTGTTATTTGTATAAAATATAATTCTAAATATTTTGATTTCATTTGTATTTTTAATATCTTAAAACCTTTAACGAAATATGTTCTGTTCCACTCTTATGCAAGTTGGAAATAATTGGATATAACTAATCTTGTGAAAACTATCCTATTCGACCCCACTCACTCCAGTGAATTCCCTCCCATCTCTCTCCCCCTCCCCCCTTGTGTTTCATTTAGACGGGGAGGCAATAAACAATTCTGACTTTACAACAGTTGCGCATTGAAGACGTAGTATAAAAGAATTTCGAAACATTATTAGTTTTTATAATAAACAAAACATATTATTAGACGATTTCATATTTAAAATATGTGCAATATTGTTATTAAAACGATTTTTTTCCGTTTCTGAATTCAAAAGCACAATTGATTGCAATATTAAAAACTACAATAGAAAATCCATACCAAAACATGACTTCATATCTATCTGCATGAGTTTCAATTTCTTATTTACTTTCGAAATGGATAACCACCGCAAGAATTTAAGATGCTAATCTTATTTAACGACGTAACATTTAACGTTGAATTTTTAAATATGCGATTTTGTTTAATTGACCACAAAATCAAATTTTCAAGAGTACTTGTACGCAAATATGGAAAATTGGAAGTTGTTTTCCGAACCCCCCCCCCCCCTCAAAAGCGCGTGGTATTTTTATTCTTGTTTTAACGTAATTAACGGGTCAATTTGACGTAAAAGGCAAATTGTATTATCGCTTACCAAAACAACGTTCAGTAGCTAATGGAGTTTAATTCATCCATGCACTTAATGTAATGAAATAATACATCACTTTAAGGATCTGCATTTAAGGTAAATGGAGGGAAATTCTAAACCATTTCATTTACGAAAATTTCGCCTCTTGGAAACAGTTCCTAATAGATTCTTCGCTCAAATATATCTTTTCTAAAATGCTTTTATCTCTAAGAGAAAAAGAAAAAAAACCTATTTTAAGGTATAAAATTTGATTAAGTATATTATGGTGGAGTACCTTATTACATTTTACAGAAGAAAAAAAAACACAAGTTCCTTATACACATAATAAAACTTGCAAGAAATTATCAAAAAAATTTCTCTTGGTATCTAATAATAATAATAATTTAAAAGAATTTTTTTTAATTGAGTAATAATTTTAACCTTCCAAGAAATATAACGAAAAATAAACAGTACATAAATCAAAGGTTGCAGTCAAGCTTTAGATGATTCAAGCTTTAGACCACTGAGTCGAATATTTGAGAATCTGCAAACCACCGCGACTTTAATAAAAAAAATTAGATTCTAATTACTATTTGAATACTAAATACAAGCCGAATAATGAATATTTTATGACTAATGGAAATATATTTATTAAAAGAGGTTTATTGGAAAGAGATGGTTTTTAATTTACATTATAAATAACACAGTAATTAAAATTATTACACTGTTAAAAATAGGTATTCAAGAATAAGTATAATTTATTCATTTTCGAGTACACTGGATCATGGCTCCGAATACATAAGTTTCATTTTTGAATAGACATGTATTCAAAAATTAGTACAATGACAAAAAATGAATAAAAAGAGAAGCAGCTTGCCTTCGTACGCTGCCTTCATAGATCACTTTCAATAAATATCGACAATTACAACCAAGACTTACAGGGGATCGAACCCATATCCTTAGACACCGCAGTTCAGTGTCTTATCCGTTGTACTACCAGGTCGACGTGAAGAAGTTATAAATATAATAAATGTTACAAAGGTGTGCCAAACGAATGGGAAGTAAGATAATTGAATTGTAATAACTCAGTTTCCATTTAAGCAATCAACATCAAATAATGTGGAAAAAACCATCTTCAGAACAACTATTTTAAGTGTGTAAGGTAGCTTTGTTAAGATCTCTTGAACAGAAGCTGAAGTTAGTATTATTAAATCACACTGCTCATTTTTGTGAAAGTGCGATTACTTAAATTTGAATACGTCATCACTCATTTACGGTGCAATTGTACTCAAAGAAAAACGAGTACGTTTAGGTACTCATTTTTAAGTACTTTTTTTTAAACAGTGTAGAAATACGGGACTTGGTCGCCCTTCAAATAATAAGTTTATCTTGCATCTTGTTTGTTAATTTCGATATTCTCTTGCATAGCATTATAATTAAAAACGACGATAGAAATAAAACTTAAAAAAACGTCAAAACTGCGACTGGAAGGATATTTTAGAAAAAAAGTACATCATTAACAATGTTTGTCTTTTATGAAAACGAAAAACATCTTTGAGATTGAACAGTAGTTCCACGGACCACCTTGAACCCTTATGCGGACCAGTAGTGGTCCATATATGAAGGGTTGGGAACCATAGATATTAACAAACCACACGAATTTCTAGTACTGTCTATCAAAATCGACATTTTAGAGAGAGTTTTATGTTTAGATTTTATATTATTAACATTGCACTAAAACTGAACATTGGGCTACAGTTATCCTCGAATTAATCATGGGTATTTATGAGTATACTATTACTAAGCAAATGGGGAAAATCCTCTAACGTTAGTGTTTCCTGTATCATATCAAGAAATAAAGTTTTTATATTTATTTTGGTTTTCTTTGCTTTAATAAACAAGACCATTTCAACGACTTACCTTATATTGACCTTTATGTGTGGGCTGAGACGACATGTGTCACTTAGAGTATAAAGAGTGGTTGGCTTGGGACACTTTCAAACCATAGTATGGTTGAAAAATTTTCGAAACGCGTGTGGTCTGAAGTCCACAAAGCTTTGAGAAATCTTTATCCTACCTTACAAAGCGAAATCCCCCCCCCCCTCCCTCCTTAACACTTTTAGGAATTACCCCACAGCCAGTGCAACTTTTATGTTACGGATCCCACGTGAAAAGGTTAATAAGAAAATAAAAAGTAATAAAGTTACATTTACAATTAAAAAGTTTTTATTTTTGGTAAGTATTGAGAAATTTCAATTTTATCTAAAAATGTAAATAAAATTTGACAGCCATCAAAGCATGTTTGCTGCGAATAATTGAATAAGACAAATTTGAATAGCGTACTGGAGCACTCAAATATTACACATGTTGCCAACTTAATATGATGGGGATAATAACAAACTTTCCCAATAATTGACACAATGCATATGTTAAGGTGGGGGAAATGGGTCACGGGTTAAAATGGTATTTTTTAATAAAATATTAAATTACACGTCGTTAGTTATGTTTTAATTCTTTTTTTTGTTTCATTTACTCCGGTAATGGAGTACATGTTATCAAAAAATTACATCTATGGGTGATTTAATTCAAGTTCATCAGCATATTTATTTGAATATAGAAATAAAAGCTTGGTATAGTTTGATGCATAAAAACTTTTATATAAAACTAGAAAATTCGAATTATTTATCAAATTTCCTGGGTTTTGTTTAAAAGAGTAAACTTTTAATACATTCCAAAGAAAAACATAGAAAATTTATTTCTAGTTAGCGTGGGGTTAGCGCTACGGATAGGGTATTTTGATGATCAAGACAAGGAATGGCCATTTGTGTTTTGGTGTAACAAATTTAATTAAAAATGACAATTACGCACATCACACATATAAAATTGGATACAAAACTACATGCAAACGTACATGTTTAAATCTGGCTTTCGACTGACGATTTCCCTCACAAACCAGAAGAGGGCGTTACAGTCGGTATACGGGGACACATATATATGCTGGTTAAACTAGTTATTTAGCTATTTATTCAATGTTTTTCAAAATGAGATAATTGTGTTAATTATTAATGCTAATGAATAGGAAATCTACTTCAAAGAATAACGGTTATCAGCAAAAATACAATTATTCAACAAAAATATGATTTTCGAACGTTATAAATGTGAAGAATTAACTGCAATATATTTAACACACTTTATATATTAATATAATTAAGGTGTACATACACACTATAAAAAACGAAAATCGGCCAAAATTTCCAAAATATTTTTTTGGTTCCCCGATTCAGTATCTTTCAGATGATACCAAGATTGAATAAATATTCCAAAAACTTTTTTATTTACAAAGAGTTATTCTATGGCCGCGCTTGCAATGGCAATATGTTTTGTAAACTTTACACTTGATTTCTGAAAAACTGTATTTTTAACATATGTCCCTTCATTCGAAACATGATAACTCAAGTTTGCTTAAACATTTTGAGAAAATTATGTTTTCTTTTAAATTTATATTAGTTGTAAGATGTTATGACCCTCCATCAAAACGATTCGTTCAAAAAATAATTTTTAATAGAATTTTAAAGTTGAAAATTTGAATAAAAAAGTGTTTTTTTAGGGACTGTCGAGGTAAAAAATTATTTAAAAAAACACTTTAAATGCTGTATTCTTTTTGGAGGGTCATAACATTAAGAAAGATACTGCGAGTAATTTCCAACAAAAATTATGCTTCTAGATTAATTACAACTTGCGTAATCACGTTTGAAAAAACATGCTAATTAACATATAAAATGCTAATTAGGTAATTTGTATTTTATATTTTTCAGAATTTTTTTAAATGATTCATCACCATTTTTAAGGTGTTTTCCTACACGAAAAAACTGGATTTTTAAATTCATAAATAAAAAAAAAATGTTCAAGTGTATACGTACACCTTAAGTTACATACTTTTTTTCGAATAATCTGTCAGTAAAAGAACATATTTGTTTAAAGAAGGACGCCATTTATTTGTTTCATTAAAATTCCATATGATGTTTTAAACGAAATAAAAAATCGTCTGCAAAAAAAAAATTATAATAATGCCAAGACAAAAAATATTCATGGATCAAATTGAGCAAAAATTATAATAGTAAATGTTCTTTATCAAATATAAAATTAATAAAAATCGAAATATTGGATTACAGAAAAATATTCACGAAGTAGTGACAAAAACAGTCACATAATGATCAAATATACTGTGTCTTTCAGAGTTGACATTTGTTTGTAATCTCTTCAAATCAAGTTACTAATTTGACTAAAACATTTGTTTTGTAATGAATTTCATATGATAAATTTCCTAAACCCTGCAAAAAAAAACATTTTACCCTGTCTATGAATCGAGATCATCTTAGAAAAATAATTATTAAATATATTTAATAAACTTAGAATTAAATAAATATATATTATTATGTTTTCAATAAATAAGTAAACGCTTTTATAAAGCAATTGTAGTTGTACCATTTATTTCCAGGGAGAAATTGGACTTTGCACATCAAAAATTGAATTTTAAAACCCATTTCTCCCAAACCTTACCCTATTATAGTTGTACTGTTAAACTATTTTAAATCTTTAGTCGATGGTTTTATTTAAATTGAAACCAAATTATTTCTTGATAGTTTTATTATCTATTAAACGCTTATTTTTCCTCTTTTATGGTATACGTAATAATTCGCTTTTAGTAATGATTATTATTATTTTTGGCAGTTTCTGAGGTGCGAGAAAAATATTGAAATTCCGAATTTGTTTACGCAGCAAGATATTCAATTTATATTCCAACACATTTCTTTAAAACGAAAATATATATTTTCAAAAATCATTTTTATGTAGGTGCCTTCCAAAAGTTTCTCTAGCACTAAAGCTTTAGAGGAATGTTTCAATGTACTTCTTTTATGAATTTAAAAAAATGTATATGTCTGAGATTACTGGCGATAATGGTGATAACTGGAAGATATATATCAGAAGGTTAATATAATACATTTCAAAGCAGTAGAAAAAAAAGAGAACGTATGTTGTTTTACTTGTTTATATACCATTTATCATCTGTCTGCCTACTTTTCGTCTGCAGCATTCGTCATTTACTCAAAATAATTTGTTCGAATTTTGGTCACGTTTAGAATACTAAGGCTTTGTAACAACTTTACTTAAAACTAAACTGTTAATACTTTTTGAAACTTTAATATTTGTTTCATAAAAATATACGTATATTTTTAAATTAAGTAATAAATTATTTTTTTACAAATTAATTAATATAAAAATGTAAAAAAATTTAAGGTTATGATCTTAAAATAAGTTTTTGAAAAAAAAATTAAAACACAAAATTTCAAAAATACGTATGTTAATGTTATATTTTGACGTTTTAATCAATTTAATGTTAAAGGAGGAGGAGTGTTTAAAAAAAATTATGCTTAAAGAATGCAAAAGCAAAATAATGTGCGTTTTTTTCTTTGATTATTGTTTATAAAAAGATGTTCTAAAAATGTAAAAAAATGGTATTTTAAATTCATTAATAAAAATAACTAGGATTTGGCGCTCAGATCTCCCTTAAAGCTAATATACATTAATTTTATAAAGTAAATATTTTCCGGCATGCAACCTATTTCAAAATATAACATGTTTTAAACATTACATTTCTATTGTTATATTTTTATTAATACCCTTATAATACGAAACTTTGCGGCACTTGAACACATAAAAATAAAAGTTATTTTCCAAGACTGTGTAGAGTATGAAATGACAACGAATTTGATAGTGTGTTATAAAAGTTAATCACATTACCTATATTTCGTTGATGCATCATAAAGAGTTCGCAGTTGAGTATTATTGTTTTCACCGCAAAATAATAAAGTGTTGAAGGTTTTATTTATATTTTAGGGTAATTGATCTTTTGGGACCAATAATGGGGTTTGAGCACGCATCATATTAGGCAAATTGGATTGGCAACGACACTATTATCGTCCGCTAACAACTAGACATATCTTTATTTTATTGGAATCAAAAATACAATTAAAAATAATATAAATAAAAGAAAACGAACTTTAAAATTGGTAAATATTATATTTTACTTTTATAAACTAATCGAAGTTTACACGATATTTGATTTTAATAATAGTAATTATTAGAATATCTTAAAAATAATATAAAATTTATATATTTTTCTACCTACATCCATTTAAAAGTTCATATTTTTAAATGTACTAAATTTTAATATCTTCTGATCCTTTTAAAAGTGTAGTTATTTTTGTAACATTTGTAAAAGTTATACTGTGTAAAAAGTATCACTTTTTCTACAGTCCCTAAATAACAAAAAAAAATCTGAAAAGTAACTTATATGTTCTTTCTAATTAAATCATATTTTCAATAAACAATTTCAAATTGTTGATAACGAAACATTATTTAAGTATTTATAGAAACTTTCATTATCAACTTCAAGCATGTTTTAATCACTTTACAATTAATAGGAATTGCATTTTTTATATTTTCCCTCTTGCATTGAAATCAACTATATTTTTTAATTTAAAATCTTATCACTTATCTATTCACCAAGTATTATTTTCCCCACTCAGTCGAAAAAAACAATTTATTATTATCTCTTATTTTAATATGGAATCAATATTTTCTTACAATCTCCACAGATATTGGAACGATCTCATATGAAAACGACTTCCGTCAAAACAAAAACAAACGTTTAACGGAAAACTGGATTAAATTCCTCCACCAATTGAAACAATGAGTAAAAGTTAAAAAATAAAATAAATTGTTTATTTCTTGTAAACTATTGGTTGCAGTATTTTGAACAGACGATTTATTTCTTTGATAATACAAAAAAAAACTTGTGATAGTTTGATGCATGAAAACTTCAATATAAAATCTATGAAAGTCGAATTATTTACCAATATTCTTGGGTTTTGTGTAAAAAAAAAACCTTTAATGCATTCCAATGTAAGATTTTAAAAAATCTCTACTTTATTTAGTTTTGTTTTCAATGTTTTACAAAGTGGAAAAAATGGGTTTTCGAATTATTCATATTAAAGAACAGGATGGTCGTAAAAAATTAACGATCTTAGGCAAAAGTGCAATTATTGTACAAAAATATAAATCCCGAAGCTTATAAATGACAAGAATTAACTGTAATATATTTAATACTGTTTATATGTTAATATAATGAAGTTACATACTTGTTTTTTTTAAATAAATTATCCACAAAGAACATATATTGGTTTTAAAAAATGGTCTCCATTTTATTTATTTATTGGAAAGATAAAATTTTTTAAATGAAAAAATCGTCTGCGGAATAAATAAATAATAAAGTAAATATTCAGTATAGATTCCTAAAAAAAAGTAAAAAATTTTATTAGCAGGTGTTTTTTTTCGAAAACAATAAATAATTTTTTAAAAAAAGTTAATTTTTCAAAATGGCGGATTATATCTTGCTTTTAAAAAGTTGTAACTATGAATAGTCTCGTAATAATCAAATATATGAATTTTTGTGTGTTAATAATTGTTATTTACTCTATTATATTCAAGGTACTAATTTGATAAAAAAGTTGTTTGAAAAATGGGGTTGTACACAAAAAATTCCATCGTTCCTACTGGTGACATTATACCCCATCTATTATGAATTGTAGCAGGTATATATATATATATATATATATATATATATATATATATATATATATGATTATATATATATATATATATATATATATATATATATATATATATATATATATATATATATATATATATATATATATTGAGCGTAGTTGTTGTGGTGAAAAACCAAGACGCGTCGATAGCTATATGTCAAACGATTTGTTTATTGTTAATCGTTACGAAGTAAGATACACCACACTACATAAATGCAACAATTCAAAATGAGAAATGTAAATTTGCAGGAGGCCGACTACAAGCGACCACCGCCATTCAAATTCAAAACAAATCAAAAAAATAGTTGTTCATTGCCAGATTCAAAATAAAATTTTAAATGTCAAAATACAATCCGAGAGGTGCTGACACCTCACGGGAAAATAACGAAACAAAAGTAATTAAGAATCCAACATTCTCCCACCCTTGAAACACTAAGGGGTTTCAACAGTGTGAAACCTGGCAATGGACAAATGAAACAAAGGACACAATAAAAAATACAGCAACACAAAAAGTACACAAAAGGGTATAACAAATATTGACAAAAAAAGCAAAAAATAACAAATTAGAATGAAAAATTCACTAAAACAATTTCTTCTTTTTTGTTGAACGACTTTAACAATTGTTGTAGTTGCATCTGAGATGTCATCACTTGACAGGGGGCCAGTAATTCTACCTTGGGAGGGCAAAGTACCATTTTTCAAGAATCTTTTGCACCAGGCCACAACACGACAAAATTTGGTGAAGGAAGAAAACTTGCTGAACATAGAATCATCGTGAAGTAAAGTATTGGCAACAATGGTATTACCCTTTTTCAACTCCTGTAAATGAACACTCTCGAAAGAAAACTCTGCTGGTGTTTGTTCCTCAATCAATTGATCAAAAGGTTGCCACAAAAATGTAGGACCTAATCTCCACAAATCACAGTTGACAAGTTCCTGTGGATATGGACCTCTAGTACCGCAGTCAGCAGGGTTCTCTCGAGAAGGTACATAACCCCATTTCACAGAAGGGATTGCTTCCTGGATCTTGGAGACACGATTAGCAAAAAATGGCAACCAGCGGCAGGGCTCTGAAGTAATCCAAGAAATAGTAATCTGAGAGTCAGACCAAGCAAACATCTTGTTAATTGCAAAGTTTAAGGTTGGTAGAACAGTTTCAAAAAGGTTGGCCAAAAGTAAAGCAGAGCAAAGTTCAAGTCTAGGTAAGGATTGTGTTTTTAAAGGAGCTAATCTTGTTTTTGATGTCAAGAATGCAACAATAGTAGTTTGATTGCAATTCACAGAACGAACATAAATACATGCACAAGCTTTTTCAGAAGCATCACAGAAGCCATGTATCTGGATATCTATAGGCTGCGGAGGAAGAATGTAACGGGGAATTTTAAATTGAGCAAGTTGAGGTAGCTGCGACCTAAAATCTCCCCATTTAGTTTCAAGTGGTTCATGAAGGACTTCATCCCAGTCAAGGTTGAAACTCCAAAGTTCCTGGAGGAAGATTTTTGCAACGATTACAGTTGGTGCAAGCCAGCCTAATGGATCAACGACTTGAGCAACCTCTGAAAGAATTTTACGCTTTGTCAAGTCCTCGTGTTCACCCAAAGAAATAGAGAATTTAAACGAGTCACTGGAAGGATGCCAAACAATTCCAAGAACCTTGACAGTGTTGTCATTGTCGAAAGCGACTGAGGCATTGAGAGCTCTTGACTCAACCGGAACACTTTCAAAAACTGAAGGATAAATTGAAATCCATTTCCCCAAGGGAAAGCCACCAAGAGACATCATTTTAAGCATTTGACAGGTAAGATTTGTGGCTTCCTCAACAGAAGCAGCACCAGAAAGAAGATCATCAACATAAAAGTCACGAAGGCAAGCAGTAGATGCCAAGGAAAAGGTTTCCCTTTGATCCAATGCAAGTTGTTTCATCACTCTTGTTGACAAATAAGTTGCAGAACCAGTTCCATAAGTTACAGTTTTCAAACGAAACACACCAATAGGTTCATCGGGTGAATTCCTCCAAATTATTCTTTGCAAATCTGTGTTCTCCGGATGAACCCAAACCTGGCGAAACATCTTTTTGACGTCTGCACAGACTGCTACCCTGAAGGTCCTAAACCGAAGAAGGATAGGAAAAAGCTCATGTTGAACTCTGGGACCCGTCATCAAGATAGCATTCAAGGAGAGACCAGTAGAGGACTTGGCACCGTCATCAAAAACAACACGCAGCTTTGTGGTGATGCTTGTATCTATCAACATTGCGTGATGGGGTAGGCAAAACACAGGATTCCCGTCACATACTGAATCAGGGATCCTTTCCATAAGTCCGAGTTTCAAGTACTCACACAAGAAGTCTCTGTATTGCCTGGCGACATCAGATTTTGATGACAGTGATCTCTCTAACGAAAAAAAACGTTGCAAAGCCATTTCCTTGGAATCCCCCAACTGCAATGGTAAACTATGAAAGGGTAATTTCACAATATACTTGCCATTTTGATCTCTTGTAAAGGTGTTGACAAAGTGTTCTTCACACATTTGATCTTCTTTAGGGAGAGGGTTTGCAAGGGGGACAGAATCCATCTTCCAAAAGTTTGAGCTCAAGGTGTCTGTCTCAACTTGGATACTATTGACATGAAGATGAGACCTTGCAGGTCCCACAGCAACACTGCCTGCAACAATCCATCCCAACTTAGACCTGACGGCAAAGGGACTTCCTGGTTTGTCTTTTATAATATCCCCACAAAGCAATGGGAGAGCCAAGTCCACACCCAGAAGTATGTCAACAGGACCCTTAATATAAAACTCAGGATCAGCTAAGATGAGATCAGAAAA
Organism: Troglohyphantes excavatus; assembly: GCA_963932185.1. Taxonomy (NCBI): domain Eukaryota; kingdom Metazoa; phylum Arthropoda; class Arachnida; order Araneae; family Linyphiidae; genus Troglohyphantes; species Troglohyphantes excavatus. Next base: position 41,628,338 of record OZ010671.1, read on the forward strand.
TTTCTGAGAATACTTTGAGTCCAGTTGAGAGTGTGGGAGATCTCCTATTATCTTGCTAACGACGAAAACTGATGTTGAAAATACTGGAGTCGAGTCAAAGTGAGGAGTAAACTGAATGTCTGTGATGCCATTTGTAAATGCATCAGCTGAACCAAGAGTAGTGATTCGGAGCTTGGATCTTTTCTTTGATAGCCCAAGGCATTGACAACAGTTTTCCGAAATAAAAGAAGCTTCGGATCCAGGATCTAACAAGGCACGAAAGGATTGAAACTGGTTGCTTGCATCCAAAACCTTGATCTTGGCAGTGCACAAAAGAGTTTGCTTAGATGTTTCTTGAGTAACACAGGATGAAAAAGTTGTGACCTCTTGCTCAGACTCAACCCTTTCTGATGCAACATGTGGTTGTGTGTCAACAGCATCAGCACTAACAGAAAGGCAGCTTCCTCTGCTAGCATAAGTTTTGTCAAAATGCAACAATGTGTTGTGCTTGGAGTTGCAATGACGGCAAAGTTTCTTGCTTTTGCAATTTTTTGCTCGGTGAGGCGATAGACAGTTAAAGCACAACCTCTGAGATTTTACGAAATCGAATCTTTCTTGAACACATGAATTCTTGAATTCATCACAATTGAAAATACTATGAGGTGAATCACAAAAGGGGCATTGACCTTGACTAGGTACAACCTGTGCAGTGTACGTTGAAACTCTATCTTGTCGTTTATTAACTTGGCCCTTGTATTGTTGCAATGTTCGGGAGTGAGTGGTGAGAAATTGCAACAACTGGGTTAATTTTGGTATACTTTCGAATTCCAAACTTCTTTCCCACCAGGAACGTGTGGATGGGTCCAGTTTCTGAATCACACAATATAAAACAATCGTGTCAGCAAAGCCTTCAATGCTCATGTCCATGCTCTCCAGTGAACGAACAATTTCCTTAGTGGAATCAACTATGGTCAAGAGAGCTTGAGAATTTTCAGTGTTCAACTGTTGCATAGACATGAGCCTTTCTAGCAATGCAAACACAAGTTCACGTTTGTTTGAATACCTCTCTTTCAGTAGATTCCAGGCAATTTCAAAATTAGCATCCGAGATGTGAAGGGATTGGATGACACGAAGGGCATCCCCACACAAGGAACCCTTCAAATATTGTAATTTTTGCCCTTGAGAAATTTGGTTACTTTGACCAATGCTTGCCCAAAAGAGATCACTGAAGGAGAGCCATTCTATATTCGAGTTGCCAGAAAACTGTGGAATGTGAAACTCAGGGAGCTTGACACTAAGTACCTGTTGTTGTGAAAAACTTGCAGTGTTAACAGGTTCTAGCTTTTTTGTAAGATGGAGTAAAGTTAATTTTAGATTATCAATAGTATCCTGAACAACCAAAGCTTCAGATACAAAGGCATCTAACTGATTTTCTTTACAGGTATCAAAGAACTTCTCAAAAAGAACATTAAACTTTTTTTCCAAATCGTTTACCTTACATGAAAACAAAGTGACCTTATCAATGTCTCTCCCAAAAGTATCACCATCCACATTTTCTTCTAATTTATTTAATGATGCATAAAGCACCTTCTTACTTTTGTTTAGATGATTCATAATATACAAATAAATAAAACACTAAAGAACATAAATTCTAATGCAAACGTGAACAATGAAAACCAAAATGAATAGCATGTAAAACCAAAACCCACTCACTCCGAACAGTTGTTCTTGATACCACACTAATTTTCTTGGCACGAAATATAATTTTTTGACGCCGCCAATCATGACGTCAAATGGCACAAAACAACATCACACATAGCCTAAAACCTTGATAAGTGAAGAACTTGACACGAAACCGAAATTTGTTGCCGCCAACATGACAATACACACTGGCACAATCTTGCACACAGACGAGCAGAACACAGTAGAAAAATCACAAATGAAGGAAGCGAAACTTGAAATTGAATATCAGTCTGTGTTCCATGTACAATGAGAAAATGTAAAGAACGATGACTTCCAAAAGCGAAACTTGTACGACAGTGGCAAAATGGTGTCTTCCAAACAAAAACTAAAACAACATCAAGAATCGGTAGCAGCGTCGATTACAAAAGTCGAACGTGATAGCTAGATGATCACAGGTGTCCCGTGTAGAGCGATACTAAACGGAACCAAAACTAATACAGTCACAATAGAGCAGTGGCAAAAAGCTGGGTTTACTGCAGCGGAGACGGACCATAAAATGAGCGTAGTTGTTGTGGTGAAAAACCAAGACGCGTCGATAGCTATATGTCAAACGATTTGTTTATTGTTAATCGTTACGAAGTAAGATACACCACACTACATAAATGCAACAATTCAAAATGAGAAATGTAAATTTGCAGGAGGCCGACTACAAGCGACCACCGCCATTCAAATTCAAAACAAATCAAAAAAATAGTTGTTCATTGCCAGATTCAAAATAAAATTTTAAATGTCAAAATACAATCCGAGAGGTGCTGACACCTCACGGGAAAATAACGAAACAAAAGTAATTAAGAATCCAACATATATATATATATATATATATATATATATATATATATATATATATATATATATATATATAGATAGATATAGATATAGATATATATAGATATATATATAGATATATATATATATATATATATAATCATATAGATATAATTTTATCATATCATCTGAGTTATTACCAGTATTAACTAGGCAGTACTAGAATTAAAACTTCCTGTTAGATAATTCTAGTTTTAACTAAACGTTAAGTAGTTAAAATTAGTTGTGGCTAAATACAAATAGTACTAACTGAAATGTTAGGGAATCAAACTAATTATTGATAACAAGCATGTTTATTCTGTATTTGAAAACAGAAGGATGTTCAACAGCAGTCAGGAAATAAAAAACTTTGTTGCCTTTATAGAGAAAAGGTATACTTATCGACTAAAACTTCGTGTATTTATTAGGAAATATTTTGTTCCTTATTCGAAAACAAAACCGTAGAAAACAACAAAAAACACATTTTTTTTTACATTTTAAAAATTACGCATTAATATACAGAGCAGAAAAAGTACACAAAGGTTTATGTTGAAAATACGCTTTCAAAACTTGCATTTGAAGCCATCACAATTGCATGTAATTTATCTCATTAATAATTAATTAAAAAAAACTGTAACTTTGTTATTGTTATTAAATGTCTGGCTAAAGTTAATCCTAAGAATAATTATAACAAAGGATACGCATAGTAACCATACGAGCAATCTGAGAAGTAAACAAATTCCAACTGTCTAATCAGTTAAATGCAAATGAATTGTTGAAACGCATACGCACACTTCCTTTCAAAATCTCCTCAAAGCGGAGCACTCGATTAGGCAAATTTAGTCAAAATCTCGGGCTGCATGAAGGCTACTGTCAATTAAAGTTTAAGTGAACGTGCCTAATTTTAATGACAGTTCTAGATTCCTAATGGAAGCCTATATAATTATACAGTATTGAACGTATTCTGCAACGGAACTTCTGATAACACAAACAAACCGTTGGTTTAACCGCTAGCACAATAGTAAAAAATGGGTGCCACATTTTTTTTATTCTTGATTTGCTTTTGAAGTGACTCAATCATAAATTGATTAGTGATTCATTTTAAGTTATTCAATTCGTAAAATGATGCGAATTTATCAACATTTGTGGAAATTTTGAAGAATTTTTTTCTATGACTATGCGTTAGTTGTATGTAACTCACAAGTCCAATATGGGCAATGGGCGTCCAGTGGTAAAATATACCACTTGTATACAAAAAATAACCTTTCAATTAAAATTTCAGGCCAAGAGCAGTTTTTTGTCTATTAGGCCGAGCAAAATGTGTCTTCATCACACTGTAAAAAAAAGGTGCTTAAAAATGAGTAGATAAACGTACTAGTTTTTCTTTGAGTAGAATTGCATCGTAAATGATATGACGCACTGAAATTTTAGTAATCGTAATTTCTCAAAAATGAGCAGTGTGATGTAATATTACTAATCTCAGCTTCTGTTGAAGCCACCTTAAAAGCGACCTTACAAACTTAAAATAGTTGTGCAGAAGATGATTATCCACATTATTTAATGTCGATTGCTTAAATGGAAACTGAGTTATTACAATTCAATTATCTTACTTCCCATTCTTTTGGCTCACCTTTTTTTTAACATTACTTCTGTTTATAACTTATTCAGGTATCCCTGGTAACTTAATGTATAAGGTTGTGGAGAGCGCAGCGGTGCCTACAAATCTGGGTTCGATTCTCGGTAAGTCTTTGTTGTAATTGTCAATATTTATTGAGAGTGATTTATGAAGGCAGCCTATGTAGACTAGCATCTGCTCTTTTTATTCGTTTTTACCCATTGTACTCAGTTTTAAGTACATGTCTTTGTTAAAATTTAAACTTATGTAATCGGAGCTATGATAATTATAGAATGTATTAAAAAATGAGTATATTTTACTTATTTTTAAATACCTATTTTTAACACTGCAGGATTACATGATGTATATGAAGTGTATACAATTCGCAACAGAAATACCGTAGTTTGTGATAATAATTGTATTTAACTCACGGGAATTCCTGGACAAACAAGGCGTGAGTTAAATACAACTCATATGAAAGCGAATGTTGCTGTTATTTACGCTCGTTAGCTTTTGCATATGACTTTGTGATGGGGGGGGGGGGGGGGAATAAGCCTCGTGGTTTGTATTAATTTTTTATGAATTCTAAATTTACCTACTCTTAGTTACAACATCGTCCTGATAAGACTCAATTCTCAATGACATCCGAAAATGTTAATGGTTTATAGTTTTTAAGTGTTTAAATTTATTCTGTTATGTACATGATTTTTAAGTTATAACACTTTAAAATAGTATAGTAAGTACTCGTGTTTGTGTGTTCTGTTTAAATATATAGTAATTTTCGAAAACGTATAAATTTGATGATGTTCATGTTAGGCATTTTTTTGTGTCGTATTTTACAAAAACGATTCATTTAATTAAAATTGAGTGACAATCTATATATTTATCTAATAGTTTTAAACAAGAAATGTTTCTGAATTTCTTTGTTCGTTTATTTATTAAAAATTTGGTTGGAATAGGTTTCATCTTCGAAAAATGTCACAGATAAGGTGAAATAAGCAGTTAAAAAGTTCGATATCATTCTTTCCATTACAAATTATTCATTGCTTATGAGTTAATAGATTATACGACAATAACGGTTAAACGTTTTTTAATTCATCATATGTTATTTTAATGTAAAACGTGTAAAATATTTTGAGGGGATATTTTTATAATAATTTTTATTCTAAAATAATGTATTTTTTTATCATAAATAACTGAAATTAAAAATAAAAAATCGTTTTCATTTTCAAATAAAGAAAAACACATTTTGATGACTTTTTCGTCTACTAGATACTACATGTTTTATTATAAATATTTAAAAAAGAACTTGAACAAAAATCGTTTGCATTTTCAAATAAAGAAAAACACATTTGGATGACTGTTTCGTCTACTAAATACTACATGTTTTGTAATAAATATTTTAAAAAGAACTTGAACAAAAATCGTTTGCATTTAAAATAATCAAAGTTTGAACAAATTTAATCTTGTGATTTGTTACTGTGTTTATGTATGTGACATCATAAGTGGAATACACAATAGAAGTGGTTAACATTCTCTATAAGAAACAAGTAAAAGAAAATATCTTTTGGAAAATCACGTAAGTTTTTTTATTTCATATAAAATGGATTACTTATTCCTCTACAATTAATTTCGACACCAGACCACATGCATGTTGAACATTTGTATATATTTCAACAAATAGAAAATGGAATTTTCAAACACAAAATATGTTTGATTAGAAGGACTTTCGTTTGTTTTTTGAAGCATAGTTTTTATATTCAAATAGAATGAATTAAAAGAGGTTTTATTAAATTAATTTTACGCAATATTTATAAAGTTAAAAGAAATAAGCTTCAATACATTTAAAAAAACAATTTTGTTCTAAACCATCGTTATTTGATAAGAGTTACGTTATACTGTCGTTATACTGTTACGTTATACTGTCATTGCAAATTGTTTATAAATACACCAAATTCTAATTTAATGTTATTAAACAAGAAACAGAGGAAATATTTGTTTGAATTTTCCAGTTTTGAAGATATGAATATATGATTGAATAACAAGTAATGTATATTTGTACTGCTTTTAAAATGTTTTAAGTTCAGGCATGATGATATGCATTATTTTTAATAATTACTAAACTATCAATCAATATTAATAAATGCATATCTTAAAAAGTAAATGTACGAATTTCTTATTGAAAAAGCACATTCACTACTCTATTAGGTCTACCATACCCACACATAGACATGATATGTAATAAAAATGGTATTGTATGTTGATATTGAAATAATATCCAAACACATTTTAACTATAATAAGTTTCTTTTGTATAATTTAATTTGTCATTATTTATCATAAAAATTTAAATCTATAAATTTAGAATGTTTAATAAACAAATATATTGAAAAGGCTTAAAAGTATATTTTAAATTTAATGAAAAATTATCTAACAGTCAGTTAGTTATCCATTAAAAATCACGTATCACAATAAATAAATCGAATTTATTATAATTTGAATTGCACATTTTGTACAATTTTCGTACTTAAACAATGCTGATTTAAATGTGTATACTTGATATTTTTAATTTAGGAAAAATAAAAAATATATATGTTTGTAAAATAAAATGATAAAATAACGATAGAAATATATTTGATTTCACTAGTTTTCTTTCTAGTTTTTTTATTATTATTCTAAAGCCTATAGCTAATATGAATCATACAAAATGGAATGAAACGAAAATATACTACAAAAAACTCTGTTAAATCATTTTTATACGAGAAGTAAACAAAACCTTTACTCAATAGACAGTAACCGAAGATAAATTTTATAAACACAGTAAGAATTCCTTCTTAAAATTTCATTTACTTCCAAGGCAAGTATCAGATCCATTGACAATTTTAAATGATATCTAGAATTGCTTTTTAAAACATTCGAAAACATAAAAAAATACTTCTGAAATAAATATTCCGGAAATTGAAAAATAAATATTAACATAAAATAAACATTTGAGAGTATATCTTTGTTACGATCTTAAAATAGACAACAACAAATCTCTATAGAAAACATTCATTACATATGATTTGGCATGTTTACAACCAAAATATTTTTAACTGTCTCATATGTTTATATGTATCCATATTTTTTGTTGTTGTTTTTAAGTAAAATAAATACTTGTTTCTAATACATTCATGAAATATATATTAAGTTTTTACAACTACAAACTATTTCCATTTCGTTTGTGGTGTATGACGTTTCAAAGAATACAAAACTAATAGGTATTGTAATATGTAAATGAATATAAATATATAATGTATGCATATAATATATATATATATATATATATTATATGCATACATATATATATATATATATATATATATATATATATATATATATATATATATATATATATTATATGCATACATTATATATTTATATTCATTAACATATTACAATACCTATTATTTTTGTATTCTTTAAAACGTCATACACCACAAACGAAATAAATAATAATCTAAATAGAATATAAATCTAACTACAAGTTTACGTTATACTGTCATGAGTGAATGAGGTATTTAAAGCAGTTTTATAAAAATAAAATGAACTGTTTTCTTTTAAATAACACATTTCATTAATTTATATGGATTTTATCCCACTGGGCAGTTGCTACGCAGAGAGGACTGGTGTACATTAGATATGTCGCAGGGCAATGTCCTCACGCCTATACAGGTTGCGTGGGGTACCATCTCAGATCTTGCCTTCGTCATCTGACCATTGTTTAAAGATCCCGAATTGTCGCGAATCCCAGGAAAAAAAAGTCACCATAAAATTTCATCGTGGAATTGAAGGTTTTATAAAAAAAAAATTAGAATTTTGAAACTAAAAATCGCATTTTTTTTATAAAGTTTTTAATTTTTCTGAATAAAACCTTTATAAAATTTGGATTCTCCTTTCAATAATTTCAGTTCGACAAAATGACAGGTTTTTGAAGTTCTTTTACAGGTTTTATGAAGGATATTGAAACAAAAACATTTAACTTAGTATGTCTTCCAAACAACTGCAATTTCCTTGCATAAAACCTTTAATTTCACAATTTTGATGCAGGTGTTATGCTGACTTTTTTTGGTGGGATAGCTTATTATGCAGTTCTAGTGTTACCATAATTCAACCAACCTATCAAAGAAGTTTCTAATATTATTATATTGGTTAGCGAAACTCTATAGCATGTTCTTAAATGCTTGAATTTACTTTTAAAAAGAAATGTAAAAACCTGAACTCCAGAAGTATTATTTTAAGCGAACATATCGGGTGAAATAGTCTATGATAATTATATAGTCGACAGGATTGATAGATTGGAATAGGATATTTCTTTTAAGCTGAAATAGATAGACCGGCTAAATTTTCTGTTTATACGAAAACGTATGCCATTACATGACAAATTTGCTTTAAAAAAAATGAAGGAATGAATAACAATGAAAATACTATACTTTTTTTCTGAAGAAATTTCGATACGTTAGTTTTATCTCAAAGGTTTCAAAATATTTTCCGATAATTACAAATATTAATTTTGATTACCCTTAACCTACTTTAGTTTGAATAGTGTTTTAGTATGTTTTTCAATTTAAAGTTTTATTATATTAGACTCAGTGATAATATATTTGCATTTTCAAAAATTCTAAAAGGTTTATCAGACGAAAAGGAAATTTGACTTCATTTTGCAAATATGAAAATAACTTTTTTAAAGTTTTTATAATAACTCATTTCTTATTCTAAACTTGGCTTACTTAAACATGTGGACTTTTTCAAAAAAAAATAATAACTTATATTTGGTATCGTTAAACAGTTTTCAAATTTAAACACTTAACGTATTTTAACTATAAATTAATCTATATATTGTATTATTATTTAAGTCTTACTACTAAATGCATCCATTTCAATACTGAATTCTGTAGAATAACCAAAATATTTTTTTAAGATTTTAATATCAATATAACCATTATAGCTTAACTATCCATAGCTATTACCAATATTTTTGCATTTAAAAATATACGATGATTTTGTAATAGCAATACAAATCAAATTAAATCTGAAAGCTTAGATGAATTATTACTCAGTTTAAGTAGATTAATATAACAAAATTATATAATGTTGCCGTCACACACAACTAAACGTAACTTTTTCGTCAATTTTCACTTTTTGTAAAAATATCTCAAGATATAATGTCATACATCGATAAATCATTCTTCGATGTCTTTTATGTACTCTATCTTCCCTTTCCCTTCGTTTTATTCATAGTGAAGTCCTAAAATAAATATTTGTTGCAATAAATTGCTTTCTAAAAAACGACGCTTTGCAACATTATACTTCCGACAGCCATTCGCTTCTTCTTCGGCAGAAAACCCTTCATTTTATATTTCTCAACGGGAGGACGAGTAATTTAAATTCACACACAAAAAATGGATATCCAAACTCAAAAGTAAAGATATAAACTTTGAAAATAAGAATTATGCTAGATAGATCAAAAAGAGTATAGGGTAAAAAAGCGTGGATTATTGGAGGAATGCAGTATTTTACACTTTATAAAGTAATAGATATACTTTACAAAGGCTGAGAATTTTGATATCTTCGATTCGACATGTGACGTAATGATGACAGCGGTGACGTTTCGAGATAAAATCGTTTGGTTCTACGAAGGAGTTTCTCTTAGTTTAAAATAGATATTCGAAAATATCCTCAGAATATTATATCACACATTTAACATAAAAAAGTAAGGTTCAATTTCTTTGAGATAAAATAAAATAACTACTTTCTAACCTGGTACCTAATACATACAAAAGTCTCTTTATTTTAGTAAATATTCTTTTTCTTGTAATATTAGGTTTATCCATTCATTTTGTAAATAGAATAAGTCTATTTATAGACACTACGGTGCACAACCTGATGCAGTACTTTTTATATAAGAAGGCCAGTGCACAGATTTGTAACGTCATAAGAAAAGTCCACTCATAGTAATTTTTCTCTATTTACATCAATACTAGTATTTATTTTTGTAGCAATCACCTTAGACATTTTGTAATTAAAAGATAAAAATTTTGATACAATATTAATTACAATTGGTTGATAAACTTTGTTAAATAAACTTCAAACAATTTTAAAATAATACATTTTATTAAAAAAAAATTAAGTTTTTTCTTCATCTTATATTTTATTGAAACGTATCTCATAATTTAATTTTTCAGTAAAAGTTATGTTATTTTTAATTAAAAGTTTAGCCTAACTTTTCTTTTTAAAATCAATAAATTCTTCAACATATTTTTTAGTTTATAAAAATCCCAAAAGACGTTTTTAGAACAATCACTTTTAAACAGTAAAAATCTCCGAAAAACAAGAATGATTAAATTGCAAGTAACGATTCTTTAAATTATTAAATTTAATACTTTTATTTGGCTAAAATAATATAATAAATAATGTCACTTACCAGTGACCCCAGATTAAAGATGAACAACAACATACCGCAATAAAGTATAGACGATCAGAATAAATCTAAATAACTCTTTATTATCATTAATTGTTAACCTAGATTTGTCAGTTAACATAAAATATTAAGTTCGGTTAGATAGCAAAGAGTGTGAGGGCGTACTGTAAAAAAAAGGTACTTAAAAATGAGTACCTGAACCTACTGGCTTTCTTATAGCACAATTGCACCGTAACCGCACGTGTGATTTAATATTGCTCATCTCAGCTTCTGTTCAAGCCATCTTAACAAAGCGACCTGACAAACTTAAAATAGTTGTGCAGAAGATGATTTTCCACATTATTTGATGTCAATGGCTTAAATGGAAACTGAGTTATTACAACTCAATTATCTTACTTCCCATTCTTCTGGCACACCTTTTTAACACGTCTTATGTCTATAAATTATTCGTGTCGCCCTGGTAGCTTAACGAATAAGACTCTATACTGCGGTGCATGAGGATTTCGATTCGATTCCTGGTAAGTCTGGTTTGTAATTGTTAACATTTATTGAAAGTGATTTATAAAGGCACCCTATGTAGGCTAGCACCTACTCTTTTTATTCATTGTACTCATTTTGAGTACATGTTTTTTACAAAATTGAAACTTGTATTCGTATCCATAATAAGCATCGAATATATTCTAAAATGAGTACATTTTACTTATATTTAAGTACCTATTTCTAACAGTGAGGTCATACCATTTACGGTCCATCACAGAGTCATCTCCATCTCTCTACGAGACTCATGTCCAAGCAACTCTTCTGGTCAGGGTCACGTTAAACTCTCTTCTCAAACACTGAAGTCTACTCGTCAACAACTCCATCGGAACTCCCCTGTTGATTGCTATTCGATTGCTATTCATACGATTCGACCTCAGCATTCAATTGAATTCATTGATCTGATTTATCCTCACCAACACACCGAGTCCAGACCATTCACACACTTCGATTCCATTTATACTATTGACCAAAAGCCCCTTTCTGTAGATGGTCACGCATGGAATTATTCAATTTCAGCGTCCTTACTTTTCAAGACAAGGGGACCTATACGGGTTCACACAAGGAGGCCCATGTCTCCACATTGCACTGAAAAGTCACGAATATGACATTTCGATTTTGATTCATTTCACTGGCACTTCTGACCCTTAACTGTTAATATTCATGGATTTATAAACGACATTTATATATAATTAATAAAAATAAAACGTTGAATAGTACGTTCGATGTATGTATTTTTCAAGTAGATCTATAGTATTAATCCCATCATTATTGTTTTCGATACTTTAATATCCAATCAAAAATAGTGATACTAACTATTGTAAGTACACTGTAATAAAATGTGAAAAAATGAGTACATGGACTCGTTTTTCTTTGAGTACAATTGCATAGTAAATGAGCGACGACGCACTCAAATTTAAGTAATCGTACTTTCTCAAAAATGAGCAGTGTAATGTAATATTGCTGATATCAACTTCTGTTCAAACCATCTAAACAAAGGGACCTGACAAACTTAAAATATTTGTTCAGAAGATGGTTTTCCACATAATTTGATGTCTATTGCTTAAATCGAAACCAAGTTATTTCAATTCAATTATCTTACTTCATATTATTTTAGTATACCTTTTTAACATTGCATCTATTTATAACTTCTTCGCATCGCCCCGGTATCGTAACGGATAATGCTCTGGACAACGTTGCCTGCAGATTGGGATCGATTCCCGGTAAGTCTTGATTGTAGTTGTCGATATTTATTGAAAGGATTTATGAAGGCAGTCTATGTAGGCTAGCATCTGCTCTTTTTATTCCTTTTTACCCATTTTACTCATTTTTAAGTACATACCTCTTTCAAAATTGAAAATTATGTATTCGGATCCACGATAAACATCGAATGTATTCAAAAATGAGTACATTTTACGTATTATTTTTAACAGATATAACTAAAATTATATATTGTATTTGCTAGGCATTGAAAATTTATTAAAGGTTATACTTTGACCGCACTTCATTCTAATAAAGGGATCAGCTTACATATTTATTGTCTATTTCCTTCTGTCTTCCCAATCAACGAATGCAAGCTCATTTTTTGATTATAATTGCATAGTGTCCATGGGCAATTTGTGATTCTAACTTTAGCTCCAGTTTCCCTCCAAAATAATATCTATCAATAGTCGTCCTAATTCCAGTCCATGTATTCCAGTAATAGCACATCTAACATTTGGTATAAATATTTTCATTGTGTGTTTAGTGTTATTTAAATATGTGTATATTCATCGATATTAACGTTTCATCGATATTAACGTTTCATCGATAAAACTTTTCCTTTCTTGATTCAAAGGTGGGTTTACCTATATCAAACAATGGGTCCCTAATAAAAGAATGAGCGTTCGCTTAAAATGAAAGATTACTGTAAATGTGAAACATTATATTTTCATGACTTCTAAAATATTGATGTATAGTTTTGAATTTAATTACAGCAATTTTATTAACTATGTTTCGGCTGTGCACTGCAGATCATTGTAGTTTTTTAGTGCACTAGTATTTGTAAACAACGATATTTAAAGTTATGTAAAGCAGTGGTTCTCAAAAGGTGATCCGCGGACCCCCAGGAATCCTAGGGATCAGAAAAAAGAATTATTAAAATGTATTGAAAAATATCCTATTCCCAATGACAAATATTTTTAAAGATGAGAAACAAATTAAGTTTAGATCAACTGTCTAAAGTGTTTTCTAACTACTGTAAAAAATATATCGCAACAGACTAAATATTCACGACAATTTTTTTTTTTAAATGTTTTAAAAAAAAAAAAAATATTGAAGACATAAAGAAATCCCCGTGCACCACAAAGTATCACACGGGGCTTACAGATGTAAGTACATAGGATCAAATACATATAACAATCATTAATAAGAATAAATCATATAGAAAACATATAAAGAAAGTTAAAAGGAAAAATATACAATACATATACATATACGCACACATATAAAAAGAATATACATACACTCACATAATATATATATATATATATATATATATATATATATATATATATATATATATATATATATATATATATATATATATATATACTATATTACAAAATATTGATTAATAAAATTACAGAAAAAATTGAAAATACACTTTTGGTTTACAAATTGGTGGCATTTAGGAGGCCAATTAACATTTTTTAATTTAAGTTCCCTTTTGAAAACATCTCTCTCTTTCTTAAGAATGGGGCATTCAAACAGAATATGTTTGTCATTTTGAATTTTCCTTGTGTTGCATTTACATATATTTATTTGATGGAGATAAGTGAAATTTAAATAAATATGATTTAAAGTTACCGTGACCTGTTAAAAATTGAGTGATTTTATAATTTGTGGAAAAGTGGATACATTTAATTCTATAGTAAATTGAAGGAAAATATTGTTTAGTTATCATTGCATTAGGAGATTGTATATATGAATTGTTCCACAACTCGACGACATGTTTTTCAGAGGAAGAGTGAAAATATCAAGCTTGTTGCCAAAGTTGGACGAAATTATGAACCAAAAAGAAACATTTAATTTATTTCATACAGATATAAAATCCACACAGTTCTAAATAATTCACTATATACAGTTCTAAATAATTCATTCCATACAGTTCTAAATAAATGAAACTTGAAAGTTTTCTGCATAACATGAATACATTTCAATGAATGACTTCCTAAATTAGAAAATATATCAATTTTAGTCAAGTATGTCTATAAATAGTCAACTTCATATGAATTTATCTTTACCGTACGAAGCAAAATATTATTCAACAATTAATACTACCTAATGTAAAACAAAGCTATGGAATTAACTAGACACTAGCTTCATATAAAATAAAACATGCGATGAAACGGTGTAACTAACGCAAGTATAAAAACCCTGAAATACGAAAGTAATAATATACTTTTAGTACCTCAATAGAAAGATTGGTTCCTTTTATATAAATTTTAGATTAACATGTTGGACATACCATAGATAAATTTTTAATTCTGATCGTAAATCACCGCAATGTAAAAAAAACTCGTAAAAGCAGCAAATCTATAATGTCGATGTAGTTCCGAATTATCTATAAACATGTTTGATTTTCCCATCACTTGTTATGCCTTATCTTATGCATAGTTAATGTTATTAATTAATGTACAAAATGTACATCGGCTACTTATGGGCAAGTGACGCAATAAATCTTTGATGCAATCACTAAATAACGGGAAAATTACGAAATATACTTTATACATTCGTGTATTACTTTGATGTATTGTCTGATTTGTATTTAATAATAATAGGTCGCTTGACGGGGTATTTGACCTCTCTTTAAAGGGGACTATCAGTAATTCCACGAGATGATTTTTTTACTCTGCATGTGTGATTACATTGCTAATGTTTTTACTTCATTAAATATTAAAATTCTAATGTCAAATTTATGATATATTGGGAAATCAAGGCTAACAAAATAAAAAGTGCATTAAGCATACGGGCGACATTGATGTAGGGGAAGCCAGTGCAATGGCACAGAATTCTGGATAATGCTGCCTCGTATGTAAACAACAAACTAAAACACGTGGGGAAGTCGCGACAAATGCTATTATTGTCCATAATGATTGCCAAATTGTCCTATTGGGGCAAGGACGTCATTAAATACAGTCATTCAACCATTCTGACAAGAACCCTCATGAATAAACTTTTTCCGTAATCTGAGGATAAAAGCGAGAGAATATTCAAGAAAAGAATGAGCAATCCACTCTCTTAACCCTCCCAGTGGCCGATCTAAAATTTTCCTTTACCTAGCAAACGGCACCCATCTTAAAAAGCTGTGGCCTTCTTAGCGGCAGGTAGTTTTAAGAGGCAAGTTCCTTCCCCCCTTTGCGGTTTTTCCAAGTGACAGTGATGTATTGCTCAATTAGCGGACTGAGGGACCGAACCCAGAAGGGAGGGGTTCGTCTTCTTTCGCGACAACGCGTTCCCTTGCGCCGTGGCAAAAGATCATTAGTATACAAAGGCCGGTGTTGAAATGACCCTCGGTTTAGTTCGCAGATGTGGTTGTGCTCAGTAAAGGGAGATTTAGTTTAAAGTGTGCATTATCGCACTGCACAGTGTTTTGTACAGATAGCATTTTTTTCTTTTCAAGGAAGTAGTTTTTCTTTACAACTTTTGCCTCTGCGCAACAAATGAAGATTTAACATTTAGAAGATGTGTTTGATAACTGAGAGCATACACGTTACTATTTTCCTAATAAAAAAAAATATTAATAACTAAATATATGTTTTATTATTGATTGTTATGTGGATTATATAATTTTTTGATTACCCGCTTCGTAAATCTAAGTATTTCAAAATAAAGTTGCAGATTTATAGTATAGACAATATTTTACCAAAGCCGCGAAATGTAAAAATATCAAACAATATTAATTATATTTAAAAGTCTTACTCTTATTAAAAATAATTAATAGTGTTCCGTCCTAAAATGTTTAAATGTATAGCCGGAACGCTCCGGAACGGCGTTCCGGTACCTCTCTTTAGTAAAAAATTATTATGATTCCAGATTTGGGTTTGATGGATGCTGCATTGCACTCCCACACTCCACGGAAGGTTACTGTTCTGGTACCTCTATTTTTAGAAATCGAGCACTGACTATAAGTATATGCGAATAAATAGCAAAATGTTAGGGGGTGGGTGCATTTTTTTTTTGTTTTACAGACAATGATACAAGTCTATTGTAATAAAATTCCCAGCCTTTCTAAAGGGATGTTGAATAAAGTAAATAGAGTGTAAGTTTAAGGCTGTTTTTTCACACACCGGGAAAACCAGTACCGGTGATGGCGCCGGATGCAATGCTACGGTATAATAGTTTATAATAGCTTCGAATCTTATGTTGCAATTTTGAAAAATACGCATATTTTTTAAGTATATATGAGCACGCGTAAGTTGAATAAATTTTAGTTAGTTAAATAAAAGTTGTGGCCTCTAGGCACGGGCCTAATGCGTCTATTGGTAACTCCTACCTTGATTTCACCAGCACCTGAAGATATATCTTCCGTAATAAATTCATTCACGTCCTGAGACTCTACTGAGGAACCATCCGAATTTATTATTCATGTTAAGCTTGCACCTTTCTCCACTGTGGGAGGTATTCCTCTGTGTATTTGGTTGAACCGTTCACAGTATTCCATCGTACAGCACAGTTTTTATTTCACAGTCCCTCAACTAGCCTCTAATGAGATTGGCAGAAACAACAATTTTTTCCTTTGTCTTCGACCGTATAACTAACGCAAACAGTGTAATTGGAATACTATTTGAAAAACCGTTGGCTACATCGTCTCACAAAAACACTCCAACAAGTCAAGTCTATAGAGTAAAATAAGATCGTAGGAATAAAAAAGCCGAGTCAGTGTGCTTTTGTAATTCTCCTCAAACAACCCATAAATAATGAAGTGGAACTGAAGAAGTTGTAAACATCCAATTAATGTTGCTATAAATTGGATCGAAATCGGAAGCATATGCCGTTCGCCTACTCTTGGCATACAGCCTCCGCGATCATCAGTTCGATAGCATGTTTGGCATATTTCTCGCATACTATAAATCAGTCGGGCATACGAAGGGCATACACGTGTCATATTAATATTTTGCCTCGGGATATATTCAGTTTAAATATATTTCGTAATCAGCTATTGGAAGTTGTATTGATTAAAAAGGACCTGAAAAATTGCTTTTCGGGACATCGTGCTTCGTTTATACAAGATGTTTTATTTCTCTTTGTAGCTCAACTGTGTTTTGTTTTTTTGGTAACGTTTAAATAACAGATTTAAAAAACTTTCGAATTTTCTATATAGCAGAGCTCGTAACACTTTTTACATGTGTCCCTAGGGGAAAAGGGACTAAAAATCTTTAAAAAAAAGGACCTATAAAACTTAAATACTCATTAAATTTTAGGTCATCAATGTTAGATACAAAATTATAGGAAAAACTCAATAGAGCAAAAAGAGTTTTAAATAAAAAAAAGCTATATTTTCTATGTAACAATACATGCTAGTCGCGCACTGGCAACTATTGGACATCTAAATGAAAAATTAGTTGCTTGTAACAGAAAAATTCAAATTGTATCTGCTCATTTAGAAATTATTGGGCATGTAACTATTGTGCGAAAATACTTTTTTAATATGTTTTCAATAATCTCACGTTTGTTTGTTTTTAATTTTAAAATTATGGTCCGAATTGAAATTTAGCAGTTATACTTATGCCACTTATGTCTATTTTACAAATAAAATGTAAATCGAACAGTATTTTTCTAATTACAATATGAGGTACTGGGAATATATATAATTACAATTTACACTTGAACCTGCTATTTATCATTCTTCTCCTAAACAAGGTCTTCATTTACATTTTGTTTTTGATACAATGATACACGAGATCCGGTGGTTCTGGAAGGACAGAAATTTTTTACACATGGCCCTATATTCTACACCAATGTGATTAATTACATTTGTAAAGACAAAAACAGTAAGCCTGCTCCTGATTTAACGATATTTCGAGAGTTGCAACACCCTATTAGCAGACCCAACATAAATACTAACATGAATGGTGATTTTTGTAATGGCGATTTCAAAATAAATATAATTAATATTTGGTTAAATAGGAGAGGGGAAAGGGCCAGAAATGTGTTATCATAGGCATAAAGGGGAAAAAATATTTTTGCTAAAATAAGGGACCGTATTTTAAAAAAAAAAGGACTTTTATGTAAAAAAAAGGGACCTGCTGCGAAGCCTGATACAGTTCTCGAACGTCTTTTGTTTCATTGTTCCAGAATTTGATTTCCTTACATTTTAACCTGTATAGTCAGACCTAATTAATGGCTATTCCCCAAATTCCACTAATTTGATTTTTAAAATTAAACGACACACATATACCTTCTTAATAAAAATGAATATATAATCAGATTATTTTTTCTTCAAAAAAATAGCTTACAATGAAAAACTAGCGTAACTTAGGGGTTACTTGAACAACACAAACCACAGCTCTCAAAAGAAATCCTTTATTCCTAACAAGCTTACCCCCCCCCCCCCCCCCCCCTTCCTGAACACATAGCAGGATAAGATGTGATCCACCAGCTGCTATTCGCACCTTTCTAAGAAAACCTAACTTTGGATTGCACGTGGCTTCCGTATGGAGGAACTAGTTTTCGCAAACAATGCGCCTCTTTGGTCAACAGGCAGCAGCAGGGCGGGTCCGCAATTGTCATGTCGTAGTATTTTCACACAGAATGCTCTCTATACATCATAATGAATAGGGGTTGGGTGACATAGCACGGGCTTTGGTTCAGGATCTCTCCATAAAGGAAAACCCGGGAGTCGTAATTTTGACAATGATCAGCTGACTAGAACAAGACCTGAGCAAACACCCTATGCACCTGACACAGTCGTGGGGACTTCGAGCCACGACAGATTAAACGTGCACAAATCCGCTATTTATTTAGGATGGACATTTTTTTTTGCGTATGAAAATGTACGAAGCTGCAACCCCCTGATCACGACCTCGCTGCGCAGTTGAAGTCGATATTTGAACTCACAGCTCGCCAATTACGAAATTTATAACTTTACTATGGAGACCCAGTGTCTTATAAAGCTATAACATCTTCCCGATGTGGATGTAGCGTATAATTCAATTATAATATTTATTCCTTACTTTAAAAATAAAAATCAAATTTTGCAGTTAGTTAGTTACTGCAATAAATTACGTTTTTACTATAAAGCACGCATTTTTATAGTTAATTTGGCAGTTGATGGAATGACATGGACAATGTTGATGGAATTGTGTACAAAAATATGCCTTTTTTACATAAGTTTCTGATTCCGTAAAAAAAATTGTACAAATAAGAAACTTTAATTATTCCGCACGGCGCAAACAAAAAGAGTTTATCTGAATTCCGTACCGTACAATCTGATAAGATTAATTATTCAATTACAGAAATCACATATTCACCTAATGTTTACCTTATAACAACCTCTTTCTTTTCCCGCTCGTATTAAACCTATCAACCATGGATTTCTATTTTCCACCATTATGTTTTCTCGTCCCCCCCCCCCCCCCCAATACCATTTTGCAGATTTTGTCCGGGGCCATCGTTGAACCGCTTTGTTCATTCCACTCGCAAGCGGTTTTCAATTGCCCCTGAAAACACACCTGGTGAAAGGCCGCAGTCGTACAAAAGAATGGTGCTTGTTTGTGCTTTTCTTTTCGACTGGAAACTGGGTCTGTTAGCCATTGGTATTTACTAACAAAATAAAAAACACAACCACTTCACCGACACATTTTATTTCCCCGGAATCCAGTCTAGAGTCGGGCATTATGAAAATTTAAATTGTCATTAGAGCCTTCTCAGAAACACTCACATTGCCTAACACGTGGGCTCACTGTACAATCCTACACAACTGCAAATAGTTTCCACCAACAATAAGAGTTATAGGATTTTGGAATCAACCGACCCGATTTGACTTTAGGGCACACTCTACAGCTTAGCGAATAGCAAAGGAAAGAATGTATAACATATGGAGAATTTGTATATGTGAAAGTTAATACTAACAGGATTACGAAAGACTCCCAATCTTATTTTATAATAAATTAAAACATTAAAAAAATATTTCCACAATTTTTTTTGTAAGTTAATAATCTTAATAATATAATTAATCTTACGATTTAACCCACATTTTGTATTTATAATCTGGGGCCTCCAGTTGTTCAATGCAAAAAGGCCTTTAGCTGGAAATCAGAGGATTACTAGTTCGAGCCCAGGCGTTGGACTTGACAAAGACAATTAAAAAAAAGTAGGGACTTGCGATTGGAGGGTTGCCAGTTTCGCTACAAAAATGCTAGAAAGTCGTCCTGAATATCCAACAAATTATACTGGCGTGTATATGGGACTGGTGCAAGATAAATCTGATCTCGAAACAATGTCATGACGCCTATTGAGGTCGCATGGGGTGCCATCTGAGGTTGTGTTCTCGTCATCTGACCATTCAAAAATACGAGGCATCGTTCCTGGGTCTTTCCTTCGAGATAGACCCCGAACCGTAGCCAATAGCCCAATGTGCAGCTCTAATGCGACGTGGTCGCCAATAGCCCACTGTGCAGCTCTAGTGCGACGTTATTTAACCAAACCAAAACCAAAATCTAATGCGACGTAAATTAATCGAACCAAACCGTATATATAATCTCCCGGTTGTAAACTGACAAATTGGAAGCATACAAAAAAAGTTTTTTATATTTTACTCTCTCACATTTGATGCACATATTCGCTGACGAATCTATTTAGGGGATACAGCCTCTTTCCTAGAGGTATTGATCCATGAAAGATATAACGTGCAATATCCCCTCATCACATGATAAGTTTCTAATAGTATTTGTCTGGGATAGAACAAGATTAACTTGGGCATTTCAGCATGCCCAATATAAATATTACAGTTGTAAATAAAAAATCGTAGAATAATTGCTGTACGTTTAAGTAATTTCTGTAATAACTCAATGAATTTGAAAAAACTTATACAAATCAAATCTTTCTTATAATCAAATGATAGATTAAAATTAAAATTTTGTAATCGAGGATTTTTAAAACTTTAAAAAAAAAACTGCTCCTGTAAATAACGCTTTGATATATTAAAAAATATTTCGAAAAATTAATGAATTAATTTCAAAATATAAGTTTATTCTATAAGATTTGTCATAATTTAATTTTAATAAATTTATAAATTGTTTGTAACCAATTATTAATCAATCAATAACATTTATTATTTCCAGCAAAAAAAATCAGTAAAAACTTTTCTAAAATAATAAATTTAATAAGTAATGAAATAATTTAAGTAAAATAATATAATATTTTAATTGGATGTAATACTTTTAATTAGTACATATTTAATTTTAATTTAATGTAAAAATTAAAACAGATGAAATTATTTAAATTACTTGACATATTTTAATTAGATCAAATAATTTGAATTAGTTGAAATAATTTTAATTAGATGAAATAGTTTGAATTAGATCAAATAATTTTATTTAAATGAAATAACTTGTTATTTGAAATGTATTTTTTAATACATATTAATAAACTGAAAAACTATTAGAATTTTGTATTAAAACTTTCAATGGTCACCATCCCAATTTAAATCCGAATAAAAGGATATAATTAAACCTTAATATTTTAATTCCTTAATTTTTCCGATAAATCAGAACCAAAAATATTTTCTTTCATAACTTTTCTCTTAAGTTTTTTAAAATAGCAATTATTATATTCAGTACATTAACAGTTTCGTTCCTATTAATAATATCAACATTCCAGCTAAATATAAATTCGAATAGTTAATGGAAGACAACATCTAAAATTAATTTAAAAAATCAATATTAAGTTTTTAAATCATCACTTTACGCTTCTCAAGTAGACAACTAAAAGATTGCCGTCTTCTACAAAAGTGAATAGTGTCCTTCCCCCAACAGGGGAAAGAACTTCCATATGTCTTTCAGCCCAGCCCCCAATTAGTAAGCTATGGGAGGTCTGGGGGGAAGGAAAAAAGATAAGAGACGAGAATACTCGTCGGTGCCGCTCAGGGTGTAGAAAAGCTAGACGAGTATACTCGTCCTGTGCCGCTTTCCGTACAGAAAAGTTTCCGAGATATCTCGTCGTTGCCGCCAGGAGGGTTAATCACTCGACCTGAATACTAAATAGAGTAACTTGTAACTACTTGTAATATTAAGTAGAGAGCGCCTTCAATGCCAGACTCTCGTAAGGCCGCGGTGTCAACATTGAAAAGAAAAACTCACATCACGTGGTTATAGCGCTGCCACATTTGGCGTTCAGACATCTGCAGGAGTTCCAAATTTGGCGCACTTTCTTCTCTTTTGGTGATCAGGAGTTCTGTTCGTATTCAACTTCTTAACATATATGTACGTATTTACTTATTTCCAAACAATATGCGCTAAATATTTCCTCTTCATTAACGAAACGAAAATATTTTATTTGTGTTCAATACTCGAAGAAGCGAAACTCTTTATATTTCTTAGGTTTTATTGTTCATATTTTCTTATTGAAGTATACAAAATAACAATTGAAAAAACTTCGCTTATGGTAAAATTTTTACATAAAAACGTAATGCAATTATTTTAAAACTACAAAGTAAGAAAAATCTCCTTAATATATCTGTTTAACTCCCTTAAATTGTGCCACTCGTTAAAAAAAACTATATTTAAATACAAAATTAAACACAAAACCATATTACAATACTTCGATCTCGTTTAGTTCTGAAAGTCGCCAAGGCCTGCCAAGTAATATCGGCACATGAATGAATTGGCATTTCCACATATCACGTGGTTTCAATGATGGACACACGGAAATCAGCATTTTTATTCCTCTATTTGTATCATTACTCTATGGGCAGAAACATTCTTATAATGAAAATCTAACGACGAGGACAGGATCCGAACCCACTCAAGCACAGCCCATGGAATTAGCAGTTCAACGCCTTAGCCACTCGGCCACTTCGTCGACAGTATCAGGAAGAAAAAAAAACATTTTGTGATAAAAAATTATTTATACGTTTGTTTTAATTATTGTACATTTATCTTTTTTTTCATACCCAGACTGGCACTAACTTTGGTCCTCCACCGAGGGGAGGGCCTCCGCGGCCGAGCGGTTAAAAGCGTCAGCTGGGAATACGAAGATTCCTGGTTCGATCCTAGGCAATGGACTTGACAAAGAAAAGTAAAAAAAGTAGTGATCTTGTGACCGGAGGGTTGCCAGCTTCGCTACAAAATACTAGAAACAAATACACGAAATTCAAAATACGAATACAAAATACACACAAGCAGAGCCTTCGAGCATGAATGGACCATTGTAGAGAGAATATGACAACATCATCGTGAGGCAAACATCTCAGATCGAATCGCTTTAAACACGTGACTACCTTTCAAAATTTATGAATGAAAAAACGTTCGCGGTTGACTTTTGATTAGGAAATTATAGTAAATGCCTAAAGGTTTTACACACAGTCAACCTAGACTGAGCCATATTTAGTAGCTGTGTAATTGTTAAGTAGAACATTGAATATAGAATCTTAATACATCGACATACAAGCTGCACAGTAGGCCATTGGCCATGGTTCGGGGCCTATTTCAAAGGATAGACCCGGGAACGCGGGCAGAGCCCAATGGATTAGCAGTCCATCGCCTTAACCACTCGGCCACCTCGTCAGCAGTATTACGATAAATAAAGTTTATTAACGAAAATTCTTAATGTGTTTACTTAGAGCATGTTATTTGAATTTACGACATTGTCATTTTTAAACGTCGCAGAATAATGCTTATAATAAAAGTCTCCCGACGAGGATGGGATTCGAACCCACGCGATCAGAGCCCAATGGATTAGCAGTCCATCGCCTTAACCACTCGGCCACCTCGTCAGCAGTATTACGATAAATAATGTTTATTAACGAAAATTCTTAATGTGTTTACTTAGAGAATGTAATTTGAATTTACGACATTGTCATTTTTAAACGTCGCAGAATAATGCTTATAATAAAAGTCTCCCGACGAGGACGGGATTCGAACCCACGCGATCAGAGCCCAATGGATTAGCAGTCCATCGCCTTAACCATTCGGCCACCTCGTCAGCAGTATTACGATAAATAAAGTTTATTAATGAAAATTCTTAATATGTTTACTTAAAGCATTTTATTGGAATTTACGACATTGTCATATTTAAACGTCGCAGAATAATGCTTATAATAAAAGTCTCCCGACGAGGATGGGATTCGAACCCACGCGGGCAGAGCCCAATGGATTAGCAGTCCATCGCCTTAACCACTCGGCCACCTCATCAGCAGTATTACGATAAATAAAGTTTATTAATGAAAATTCTTAATATGTTTACTTAAAGCATTTTATTGGAATTTACGACATTGTCATATTTAAATGTCGCTGAATAATGCTTATAATAAAAGCCTCCCGACGAGGATGGGATTCGAACCCACGCGATCAGATCCCAATGGATTAGCAGTCCATCGCCTTAACCACTCGGCCACCTCGTCAGCAGAATTACGATAAATAAAGTTTATTAACGAAAATTCTTAATATGTTTACTTAAAGCATTTTATTTGAATTTACGACATTATCATATTTAAATGTCGCAGAATAATGCTTATAATAAAAGTCTCCGGACGAGGATGGGATTCGAACTCACGCGGGCAGAGCCCAATGGATTAGCAGTCCATCGCCTTAACCACAAGGCCACCTCGTCAGCATTATTACGATAAATAAAGTTAATTAACGAAAATTCTTAATATGTTTACTTAAAGCATGTTATTTGAGTTTACGACATTGTCATATTTAAATGTCGCAGAATAATGCTTATAATAAAAGTCTCCCGACGAGGATGGGATTCGAACCCACGCGGGCAGAGCCCAATGTATTAGCAGTCCATCGCCTTAACCACTCGGCCACCTCGTCAGCAGTATTACGATAAATAAAGTTTATTAACGAAAATTCTTAATATGTTTACTTAAAGCCTTTTATTGGAATTTACGACATAGTCATATTTAAATGTCGCAGAATAATGCTTATAATAAAAGTCTCCCGACGAGAATTTGATTCGAACCCACGCGGGCAGAGCCCAATGTATCAGCAGTCCATCGCCTTAACCACTCGGCCACCTCGTCGGCAGTATTACGATAAATAAAGTTTATTAACGAAAATTCTTAATATGTTTACTTAAAGCCTTTTATTGGAATTTACGACATAGTCATATTTAAATGTCGCAGAATAATGCTTATAATAAAAGTCTCCCGACGAGAATGGGATTCGAACCCACGCGGGCAGAGCCCAATGGATTAGCAGTCCATCGCCTTAACCACTCGGCCACCTCGTCAGCAGTATTACGATAAATAAAGTTTATTAACGAAAATTCTTAATATGTTTACTTAAAGCCTTTTATTAGAATTTACGACATTGTCATATTTAAACGTCGAAGAATAATGCTTATAATAAAAGTCTCCCGACGAGGATGGGATTCGAACCCACGCGGGCGGAGCCCAATGGATTAGCAGTCCATCGCCTTAACCACTCGGCCACCTCGTCAGCAGTATTACGATAAATAAAGTTTATTAACGAAAATTCTTAATATGTTTACTTAAAGCCTTTTATTGGAATTTACGACATTGTCATATTTAAACGTCGAAGAATAATGCTTATAATAAAAGTCTCCCGACGAGGATGGGATTCGAACCCACGCGGGCAGGGCCCAATGGATTAGCAGTCCATCGCCTTAAGCACTCGGCCACCTCGTCAGCAGTATTACGATAAATAAAGTTTATTAACGAAAATTCTTAATATGTTTACTTAAAGCCTTTTATTAGAATTTACGACATTGTCATATTTAAACGTCGAAGAATAATGCTTATAATAAAAGTCACCCGACGAGGATGGGATTCGAACCCACGCGGGCAGAGCCTAATGTAGTAGCAGTCCATCGCCTTAACCACTCGGACACCTCGACGGCAATATAAAGATAAATAAAGTTTATTAACGAAAATTCTTAATATGTTTACTTAAAGCCTTTTATTAGAATTTACGACATTGTCATATTTAAACGTCGAAGAATAATGCTTATAATAAAAGTCTCCCGACGAGGATGGGATTCGAACCCACGCGGGCAGAGCCCAATGTATTAGCAGTCCATCGCCTTAACCACTCGGCCACCTCGTCAGCAGTATTACTATAAATATTTAAACGTCGAAGAATAATGCTTATAATAAAAGTCTCCCGACGAGGATGGGATTCGAACCCACGCGGGCAGAGCCCAATGTATTAGCAGTCCATCGCCTTAACCACTCGGCCACCTCGTCAGCAGTATTACGATAAATAAAGTTTATTAACGAAAATTCTTAATATGTTTACTTAAAGCCTTTTATTGGAATTTACGACATTGTCATATTTAAACGTCGAAGAATAATGCTTATAATAAAAGTCTCCCGACGAGGATGGGATTCGAACCCACGCGGGCAGAGCCCAATGGATTAGCAGTCCATCGCCTTAACCACTCGGCCACCTCGTCAGCAGTATTACGATAAAAAAAGTTTATTAACGAAAATTCTTAATATGTTTACTTAAAGCCTTTTATTGGAATTTACGACATTGTCATATTTAAACGTCGAAGAATAATGCTTATAATAAAAGTCTCCCGACGAGGATGGGATTCGAACCCACGCGGGCAGAGCCCAATGGATTAGCAGTCCATCGCCTTAACCACTCGGCCACCTCGTCAGCAGTATTACGATAAATAAAGTTTATTAACGAAAATTCTTAATATGTTTACTTAAAGCCTTTTATTGGAATTTACGACATTGTCATATTTAAACGTCGAAGAATAATGCTTATAAGAAAAGTCTCCCGACGAGGATGGGATTCGAACCCACGCGGGCAGAGCCCAATGGATTAGCAGTCCATCGCCTTAACCACTCGGCCACCTCGTCAGCAGTATTACGATAAATAAAGTTTATTAACGAAAATTCTTAATATGTTTACTTAACGCCTTTTATTGGAATTTACGACATTGTCATATTTAAATGTCGCAGAATAATGCTTATAATAAAAGTCTCCCGACGAGGATGGGATTTGAACCCACGCGGGAAGAGCCCAACGGATTAGCAGTCCATCGCCTTAACCACTCGGCCACCTCGTCGGCGATAAATACGGTAAATAAAGTTTATTAACGAAAATTCTTAATATGTTTACTTAAAGCCTTTTATTGGAATTTACGAGATTGTCATATTTAAATGTCGAAGAATAATGCTTATAATAAAAGTCTCCCGACGAGGATGGGATTCGAACCCACGCGGGCAGAGCCCAATGGATTAGCAGTCCATCGCCTTAACCACTCGGCCACCTCGTCAGCAGTATTACGATAAATAAAGTTTATTAACGAAAATTCTTAATATGTTTACTTAAAGCCTTTTATTAGAATTTACGACATTGTCATATTTAAACGTCGAAGAATAATGCTTATAATAAAAGTCTCCCGACGAGGATGGGATTCGAACCCACGCGGGCGGAGCCCAATGGATTAGCAGTCCACCGCCTTAACCACTCGGCCACCTCGTCGGCGATAAATACGGTAAATAAAGTTTATTAACGAAAATTCTTAATATGTTTACTTAAAGCCTTTTATTGGAATTTACGACATTGTCATATTTAAACGTCGAAGAATAATGCTTATAAGAAAAGTCTCCCGACGAGGATGGGATTCGAACCCACGCGGGCAGAGCCCAATGGATTAGCAGTCCATCGCCTTAACCACTCGGCCACCTCGTCAGCAGTATTACGATAAATAAAGTTTATTAACGAAAATTCTTAATATGTTTACTTAACGCCTTTTATTGGAATTTACGACATTGTCATATTTAAATGTCGCAGAATAATGCTTATAATAAAAGTCTCCCGACGAGGATGGGATTTGAACCCACGCGGGAAGAGCCCAACGGATTAGCAGTCCATCGCCTTAACCACTCGGCCACCTCGTCGGCGATAAATACGGTAAATAAAGTTTATTAACGAAAATTCTTAATATGTTTACTTAAAGCCTTTTATTGGAATTTACGAGATTGTCATATTTAAATGTCGAAGAATAATGCTTATAATAAAAGTCTCCCGACGAGGATGGGATTCGAACCCACGCGGGCAGAGCCCAATGGATTAGCAGTCCATCGCCTTAACCACTCGGCCACCTCGTCAGCAGTATTACGATAAATAAAGTTTATTAACGAAAATTCTTAATATGTTTACTTAAAGCCTTTTATTAGAATTTACGACATTGTCATATTTAAACGTCGAAGAATAATGCTTATAATAAAAGTCTCCCGACGAGGATGGGATTCGAACCCACGCGGGCGGAGCCCAATGGATTAGCAGTCCATCGCCTTAACCACTCGGCCACCTCGTCAGCAGTATTACGATAAATAAAGTTTATTAACGAAAATTCTTAATATGTTTACTTAAAGCCTTTTATTGGAATTTACAACATTGTCATATTTAAATGTCGAAGAATAATGCTTATAATAAAAGTCTCCCGACGAGGATGGGATTCGAACCCACGCGGGCAGAGCCCAATGGATTAGCAGTCCATCGCCTTAACCACTCGGCCACCTCGTCAGCAGTATTATGATAAATAAAGTTTATTAACGAAAATTCTTAATATGTTTACTTAAAGCCTTTTATTGGAATTTACGACATTGTCATATTTAAACGTCGAAGAATAATGCTTATAAGAAAAGTCTCCCGACGAGGATGGGATTCGAACCCACGCGGGCAGAGCCCAATGGATAAGCAGTCCATCGCCTTAACCACTCGGCCACCTCGTCAGCAGTATTACGATAAATAAAGTTTATTAACGAAAATTCTTAATATGTTTACTTAAAGCCTTTTATTGGAATTTACGACATTGTCGTATTTAAACGTCGAAGTATAATGCTTATAATAAAAGTCTCCCGACGAGGATGGGA
Organism: Troglohyphantes excavatus; assembly: GCA_963932185.1. NCBI lineage: Eukaryota > Metazoa > Arthropoda > Arachnida > Araneae > Linyphiidae > Troglohyphantes > Troglohyphantes excavatus. The sequence goes on from OZ010671.1 coordinate 41,657,542, forward strand.
TTCGAACCCACGCGGGCAGAGCCCAATGGATTAGCAGTCCATCGCCCTAACCACTCGGCCACCTCGTCAGCAGTATTACGATAAATAAAGTTTATTAACCAAAATTCTTAATATGTTTACTTAAAGCCTTTTATTGGAATTTACGACATTGTCATATTTAAACGTCGAAGAATAATGCTTATAAGAAAAGTCTCCCGACGAGGATGGGATTCGAACCCACGCGGGCAGAGCCCAATGGATTAGCAGTCCATCGCCTTAACCACTCGGCCACCTCGTCAGCAGTATTACGATAAATAAAGTTTATTAACGAAAATTCTTAATATGTTTACTTAAAGCCTTTTATTGGAATTTACGACATTGTCATATTTAAATGCGCAGAATAATGCTTATAATAAAAGTCTCCCGACGAGGATGGGATTCGAACCCACACGGGCAGAGCCCAATGGATTAGCAGTCCATCGCCTTAACCACTCGGCCACCTCGTCGGCGATAAATACGGTAAATAAAGTTTATTAACGAAAATTCTTAATATGTTTACTTAAAGCCTTTTATTGGAATTTACGAGATTGTCATATTTAAATGTCGAAGAATAATGCTTATAATAAAAGTCTCCCGACGAGGATGGGATTCGAACCCACGCGGGCAGAGCCCAATGGATTAGCAGTCCATCGCCTTAACCACTCGGCCACCTCGTCGGCGATAAATACGGTAAATAAAGTTTATTAACGAAATTTCTTAATATGTTTACTTAAAGCCTTTTATTGGAATTTACGAGATTGTCATATTTAAATGTCGAAGAATAATGCTTATAATAAAAGTCTCCCGACGAGGATGGGATTCGAACCCACGCGGGCAGAGCCCAATGGATTAGCAGTCCATCGCCTTAACCACTCGGCCACCTCGTCAGCAGTATTACGATAAATAAAGTTTATTAACGAAAATTCTTAATATGTTTACTTAAAGCCTTTTATTGGAATTTACGACATTGTCATATTTAAACGTCGAAGAATAATGCTTATAATAAAAGTCTCCCGACGAGGATGGGATTCGAACCCACGCGGGCAGAGCCCAATGGATTAGCAGTCCATCGCCTTAACCACTCGGCAACCTCGTCGGCGATAAATACGGTAAATAAAGTTTATTAACGAAAATTCTTAATATGTTTACTTAAAGCCTTTTATTGGAATTTACGACATTGTCATATTTAAACGTCGAAGAATAATGCTTATAATAAAAGTCTCCCGACGAGGATGGGATTCGAACCCACGCGGGCAGAGTCCAATGGATTAGCAGTCCATCGCCTTAACCACTCGGCCACCTCGTCAGCAGTATTACGAGAAATAAAGTTTATTAACGAAAATTCTTAATATGTTTACTTAAAGACTTTTATTGGAATTTACGACATTGTCATATTTAAACGTCGAAGAATAATGCTTATAATAAAAGTCTCCCGACGATGATGGGATTCGAACCCACGCGGGCAGAGCCCAATGGATTAGCAGTCCATCGCCTTAACCACTCGGCCACCTCGACGGCAGTATTACGATAAATAAAATTTAATAACGAAAATTCTTAATATGTTTACTTAAAGCCTTTTATTGGAATTTACGACATTGTCATATTTAAACGTCGAAGAATAATGCTTATATTAAAAGTCTCCCGACGAGGATGGGATTCGAACCCACGCGGGCAGAGCCCAATGGATTAGCAGTCCATCGCCTTAACCACTCGGCCACCTCGTCAGCAGTATTACGATAAATAAAGTTTATTAACGAAAATTCTTAATATGTTTACTTAAAGCCTTTTATTGGAATTTACGACATTGTCATATTTAAACGTCGAAGAATAATGCTTATAAGAAAAGTCTCCCGACGAGGATGGGATTCTAACCCACGCGGGCAGAGCCCAATGGATTAGCAGTCCATCGCCTTAACCACTCGGCCACCTCGTCAGCAGTATTACGATAAAAAAAGTTTATTAACGAAAATTCTTAATATGTTTACTTAAAGCCTTTTATTGGAATTTACGACATTGTCATATTTAAACGTCGAAGAATAATGCTTATAATAAAAGTCTCCCGACGAGGATGGGATTCGAACCCACGCGGGCAGAGCCCAATGGATTAGCAGTCCATCGCCTTAACCACTCGGCCACCTCGTCAGCAGTATTACGATAAATAAAGTTTATTAACGAAAATTCTTAATATGTTTACTTAAAGCCTTTTATTGGAATTTACGACATTGTCATATTTAAACGTCGAAGAATAATGCTTATAAGAAAAGTCTCCCGACGAGGATGGGATTCGAACCCACGCGGGCAGAGCCCAATGGATTAACAGTCCATCGCCTTAACCACTCGGCCACCTCGTCAGCAGTATTACGATAAATAAAGTTTATTAACGAAAATTCTTAATATGTTTACTTAACGCCTTTTATTGGAATTTACGACATTGTCATATTTAAATGTCGCAGAATAATGCTTATAATAAAAGTCTCCCGACGAGGATGGGATTCGAACCCACGCGGGAAGAGCCCAACGGATTAGCAGTCCATCGCCTTAACCACTCGGCCACCTCGTCGGCGATAAATACGGTAAATAAAGTTTATTAACGAAAATTCTTAATATGTTTACTTAAAGCCTTTTATTGGAATTTACGAGATTGTCATATTTAAATGTCGAAGAATAATGCTTATAATAAAAGTCTCCCGACGAGGATGGGATTCGAACCCACGCGGGCAGAGCCCAATGGATTAGCAGTCCATCGCCTTAACCACTCGGCCACCTCGTCAGCAGTATTACGATAAATAAAGTTTATTAACGAAAATTCTTAATATGTTTACTTAAAGCCTTTTATTAGAATTTACGACATTGTCATATTTAAACGTCGAAGAATAATGCTTATAATAAAAGTCTCCCGACGAGGATGGGATTCGAACCCACGCGGGCGGAGCCCAATGGATTAGCAGTCCATCGCCTTAACCACTCGGCCACCTCGTCAGCAGTATTACGATAAATAAAGTTTATTAACGAAAATTCTTAATATGTTTACTTAAAGCCTTTTATTGGAATTTACGACATTGTCATATTTAAATGTCGAAGAATAATGCTTATAATAAAAGTCTCCCGACGAGGATGGGATTCGAACCCACGCGGGCAGAGCCCAATGGATTAGCAGTCCATCGCCTTAACCACTCGGCCACCTCGTCAGCAGTATTACGATAAATAAAGTTTATTAACGAAAATTCTTAATATGTTTACTTAAAGCCTTTTATTGGAATTTACGACATTGTCGTATTTAAACGTCGAAGTATAATGCTTATAATAAAAGTCTCCCGACGAGGATGGGATTCGAACCCACGCGGGCAGAGCCCAATGGATTAGCAGTCCATCGCCTTAACCACTCGGCCACCTCGTCAGCAGTATTACGATAAATAAAGTTTATTAACCAAAATTCTTAATATGTTTACTTAAAGCCTTTTATTGGAATTTACGACATTGTCATATTTAAACGTCGAAGAATAATGCTTATAAGAAAAGTCTCCCGACGAGGATGGGATTCGAACCCACGCGGGCAGAGCCCAATGGATTAGCAGTCCATCGCCTTAACCACTCGGCCACCTCGTCAGCAGTATTACGATAAATAAAGTTTATTAACGAAAATTCTTAATATGTTTACTTAAAGCCTTTTATTGGAATTTACGACATTGTCATATTTAAATGTCGCAGAATAATGCTTATAATAAAAGTCTCCCGACGAGGATGGGATTTGAACCCACGCGGGAAGAGCCCAACGGATTAGCAGTCCATCGCCTTAACCACTCGGCCACCTCGTCGGCGATAAATACGGTAAATAAAGTTTATTAACGAAAATTCTTAATATGTTTACTTAAAGCCTTTTATTGGAATTTACGAGATTGTCATATTTAAATGTCGAAGAATAATGCTTATAATAAAAGTCTCCCGACGAGGATGGGATTCGAACCCACGCGGGCAGAGCCCAATGGATTAGCAGTCCATCGCCTTAACCACTCGGCCACCTCGTCAGCAGTATTACGATAAATAAAGTTTATTAACGAAAATTCTTAATATGTTTACTTAAAGCCTTTTATTAGAATTTACGACATTGTCATATTTAAACGTCGAAGAATAATGCTTATAATAAAAGTCTCCCGACGAGGATGGGATTCGAACCCACGCGGGCGGAGCCCAATGGATTAGCAGTCCATCGCCTTAACCACTCGGCCACCTCGTCAGCAGTATTACGATAAATAAAGTTTATTAACGAAAATTCTTAATATGTTTACTTAAAGCCTTTTATTGGAATTTACGACATTGTCATATTTAAATGTCGAAGAATAATGCTTATAATAAAAGTCTCCCGACGAGGATGGGATTCGAACCCACGCGGGCAGAGCCCAATGGATTAGCAGTCCATCGCCTTAACCACTCGGCCACCTCGTCAGCAGTATTACGATAAATAAAGTTTATTAACGAAAATTCTTAATATGTTTACTTAAAGCCTTTTATTGGAATTTACGACATTGTCATATTTAAACGTCGAAGAATAATGCTTATAAGAAAAGTCTCCCGACGAGGATGGGATTCGAACCCACGCGGGCAGAGCCCAATGGATAAGCAGTCCATCGCCTTAACCACTCGGCCACCTCGTCAGCAGTATTACGATAAATAAAGTTTATTAACGAAAATTCTTAATATGTTTACTTAAAGCCTTTTATTGGAATTTACGACATTGTCGTATTTAAACGTCGAAGTATAATGCTTATAATAAAAGTCTCCCGACGAGGATGGGATTCGAACCCACGCGGGCAGAGCCCAATGGATTAGCAGTCCATCGCCTTAACCACTCGGCCACCTCGTCAGCAGTATTACGATAAATAAAGTTTATTAACCAAAATTCTTAATATGTTTACTTAAAGCCTTTTATTGGAATTTACGACATTGTCATATTTAAACGTCGAAGAATAATGCTTATAAGAAAAGTCTCCCGACGAGGATGGGATTCGAACCCACGCGGGCAGAGCCCAATGGATTAGCAGTCCATCGCCTTAACCACTCGGCCACCTCGTCAGCAGTATTACGATAAATAAAGTTTATTAACGAAAATTCTTAATATGTTTACTTAAAGCCTTTTATTGGAATTTACGACATTGTCATATTTAAATGTCGCAGAATAATGCTTATAATAAAAGTCTCCCGACGAGGATGGGATTCGAACCCACACGGGCAGAGCCCAATGGATTAGCAGTCCATCGCCTTAACCACTCGGCCACCTCGTCGGCGATAAATACGGTAAATAAAGTTTATTAACGAAAATTCTTAATATGTTTACTTAAAGCCTTTTATTGGAATTTACGAGATTGTCATATTTAAATGTCGAAGAATAATGCTTATAATAAAAGTCTCCCGACGAGGATGGGATTCGAACCCACGCGGGCAGAGCCCAATGGATTAGCAGTCCATCGCCTTAACCACTCGGCCACCTCGTCAGCAGTATTACGATAAATAAAGTTTATTAACGAAAATTCTTAATATGTTTACTTAAAGCCTTTTATTGGAATTTACGACATTGTCATATTTAAACGTCGAAGAATAATGCTTATAAGAAAAGTCTCCCGACGAGGATGGGATTCTAACCCACGCGGGCAGAGCCCAATGGATTAGCAGTCCATCGCCTTAACCACTCGGCCACCTCGTCAGCAGTATTACGATAAAAAAAGTTTATTAACGAAAATTCTTAATATGTTTACTTAAAGCCTTTTATTGGAATTTACGACATTGTCATATTTAAACGTCGAAGAATAATGCTTATAATAAAAGTCTCCCGACGAGGATGGGATTCGAACCCACGCGGGCAGAGCCCAATGGATTAGCAGTCCATCGCCTTAACCACTCGGCCACCTCGTCAGCAGTATTACGATAAATAAAGTTTATTAACGAAAATTCTTAATATGTTTACTTAAAGCCTTTTATTGGAATTTACGACATTGTCATATTTAAACGTCGAAGAATAATGCTTATAAGAAAAGTCTCCCGACGAGGATGGGATTCGAACCCACGCGGGCAGAGCCCAATGGATTAACAGTCCATCGCCTTAACCACTCGGCCACCTCGTCAGCAGTATTACGATAAATAAAGTTTATTAACGAAAATTCTTAATATGTTTACTTAACGCCTTTTATTGGAATTTACGACATTGTCATATTTAAATGTCGCAGAATAATGCTTATAATAAAAGTCTCCCGACGAGGATGGGATTCGAACCCACGCGGGAAGAGCCCAACGGATTAGCAGTCCATCGCCTTAACCACTCGGCCACCTCGTCGGCGATAAATACGGTAAATAAAGTTTATTAACGAAAATTCTTAATATGTTTACTTAAAGCCTTTTATTGGAATTTACGAGATTGTCATATTTAAATGTCGAAGAATAATGCTTATAATAAAAGTCTCCCGACGAGGATGGGATTCGAACCCACGCGGGCAGAGCCCAATGGATTAGCAGTCCATCGCCTTAACCACTCGGCCACCTCGTCAGCAGTATTACGATAAATAAAGTTTATTAACGAAAATTCTTAATATGTTTACTTAAAGCCTTTTATTAGAATTTACGACATTGTCATATTTAAACGTCGAAGAATAATGCTTATAATAAAAGTCTCCCGACGAGGATGGGATTCGAACCCACGCGGGCGGAGCCCAATGGATTAGCAGTCCATCGCCTTAACCACTCGGCCACCTCGTCAGCAGTATTACGATAAATAAAGTTTATTAACGAAAATTCTTAATATGTTTACTTAAAGCCTTTTATTGGAATTTACGACATTGTCATATTTAAATGTCGAAGAATAATGCTTATAATAAAAGTCTCCCGACGAGGATGGGATTCGAACCCACGCGGGCAGAGCCCAATGGATTAGCAGTCCATCGCCTTAACCACTCGGCCACCTCGTCAGCAGTATTACGATAAATAAAGTTTATTAACGAAAATTCTTAATATGTTTACTTAAAGCCTTTTATTGGAATTTACGACATTGTCGTATTTAAACGTCGAAGTATAATGCTTATAATAAAAGTCTCCCGACGAGGATGGGATTCGAACCCACGCGGGCAGAGCCCAATGGATTAGCAGTCCATCGCCTTAACCACTCGGCCACCTCGTCAGCAGTATTACGATAAATAAAGTTTATTAACCAAAATTCTTAATATGTTTACTTAAAGCCTTTTATTGGAATTTACGACATTGTCATATTTAAACGTCGAAGAATAATGCTTATAAGAAAAGTCTCCCGACGAGGATGGGATTCGAACCCACGCGGGCAGAGCCCAATGGATTAGCAGTCCATCGCCTTAACCACTCGGCCACCTCGTCAGCAGTATTACGATAAATAAAGTTTATTAACGAAAATTCTTAATATGTTTACTTAAAGCCTTTTATTGGAATTTACGACATTGTCATATTTAAATGTCGCAGAATAATGCTTATAATAAAAGTCTCCCGACGAGGATGGGATTTGAACCCACGCGGGAAGAGCCCAACGGATTAGCAGTCCATCGCCTTAACCACTCGGCCACCTCGTCGGCGATAAATACGGTAAATAAAGTTTATTAACGAAAATTCTTAATATGTTTACTTAAAGCCTTTTATTGGAATTTACGAGATTGTCATATTTAAATGTCGAAGAATAATGCTTATAATAAAAGTCTCCCGACGAGGATGGGATTCGAACCCACGCGGGCAGAGCCCAATGGATTAGCAGTCCATCGCCTTAACCACTCGGCCACCTCGTCAGCAGTATTACGATAAATAAAGTTTATTAACGAAAATTCTTAATATGTTTACTTAAAGCCTTTTATTAGAATTTACGACATTGTCATATTTAAACGTCGAAGAATAATGCTTATAATAAAAGTCTCCCGACGAGGATGGGATTCGAACCCACGCGGGCGGAGCCCAATGGATTAGCAGTCCATCGCCTTAACCACTCGGCCACCTCGTCAGCAGTATTACGATAAATAAAGTTTATTAACGAAAATTCTTAATATGTTTACTTAAAGCCTTTTATTGGAATTTACGACATTGTCATATTTAAATGTCGAAGAATAATGCTTATAATAAAAGTCTCCCGACGAGGATGGGATTCGAACCCACGCGGGCAGAGCCCAATGGATTAGCAGTCCATCGCCTTAACCACTCGGCCACCTCGTCAGCAGTATTACGATAAATAAAGTTTATTAACGAAAATTCTTAATATGTTTACTTAAAGCCTTTTATTGGAATTTACGACATTGTCATATTTAAACGTCGAAGAATAATGCTTATAAGAAAAGTCTCCCGACGAGGATGGGATTCGAACCCACGCGGGCAGAGCCCAATGGATAAGCAGTCCATCGCCTTAACCACTCGGCCACCTCGTCAGCAGTATTACGATAAATAAAGTTTATTAACGAAAATTCTTAATATGTTTACTTAAAGCCTTTTATTGGAATTTACGACATTGTCGTATTTAAACGTCGAAGTATAATGCTTATAATAAAAGTCTCCCGACGAGGATGGGATTCGAACCCACGCGGGCAGAGCCCAATGGATTAGCAGTCCATCGCCTTAACCACTCGGCCACCTCGTCAGCAGTATTACGATAAATAAAGTTTATTAACCAAAATTCTTAATATGTTTACTTAAAGCCTTTTATTGGAATTTACGACATTGTCATATTTAAACGTCGAAGAATAATGCTTATAAGAAAAGTCTCCCGACGAGGATGGGATTCGAACCCACGCGGGCAGAGCCCAATGGATTAGCAGTCCATCGCCTTAACCACTCGGCCACCTCGTCAGCAGTATTACGATAAATAAAGTTTATTAACGAAAATTCTTAATATGTTTACTTAAAGCCTTTTATTGGAATTTACGACATTGTCATATTTAAATGTCGCAGAATAATGCTTATAATAAAAGTCTCCCGACGAGGATGGGATTCGAACCCACACGGGCAGAGCCCAATGGATTAGCAGTCCATCGCCTTAACCACTCGGCCACCTCGTCGGCGATAAATACGGTAAATAAAGTTTATTAACGAAAATTCTTAATATGTTTACTTAAAGCCTTTTATTGGAATTTACGACATTGTCATATTTAAATGTCGAAGAATAATGCTTATAATAAAAGTCTCCCGACGAGGATGGGATTCGAACCCACGCGGGCAGAGCCCAATGGATTAGCAGTCCATCGCCTTAACCACTCGGCCACCTCGTCGGCGACAAATACGGTAAATAAAGTTTATTAACGAAATTTCTTAATATGTTTACTTAAAGCCTTTTATTGGAATTTACGAGATTGTCATATTTAAATGTCGAAGAATAATGCTTATAATAAAAGTCTCCCGACGAGGATGGGATTCGAACCCACGCGGGCAGAGCCCAATGGATTAGCAGTCCATCGCCTTAACCACTCGGCCACCTCGTCAGCAGTATTACGATAAATAAAGTTTATTAACGAAAATTCTTAATATGTTTACTTAAAGCCTTTTATTGGAATTTACGACATTGTCATATTTAAACGTCGAAGAATAATGCTTATAATAAAAGTCTCCCGACGAGGATGGGATTCGAACCCACGCGGGCAGAGCCCAATGGATTAGCAGTCCATCGCCTTAACCACTCGGCAACCTCGTCGGCGATAAATACGGTAAATAAAGTTTATTAACGAAAATTCTTAATATGTTTACTTAAAGCCTTTTATTGGAATTTACGACATTGTCATATTTAAACGTCGAAGAATAATGCTTATAATAAAAGTCTCCCGACGAGGATGGGATTCGAACCCACGCGGGCAGAGTCCAATGGATTAGCAGTCCATCGCCTTAACCACTCGGCCACCTCGTCAGCAGTATTACGATAAATAAAGTTTATTAACGAAAATTCTTAATATGTTTACTTAAAGCCTTTTATTAGAATTTACGACATTGTCATATTTAAACGTCGAAGAATAATGCTTATAATAAAAGTCTCCCGACGAGGATGGGATTCGAACCCACGCGGGCAGAGCCCAATGGATTAGCAGTCCATCGCCTTAACCACTCGGCCACCTCGTCAGCAGTATTACGATAAATAAAATTTATTAACGAAAATTCTTAATATGTTTACTTAAAGCCTTTTATTAGAATTTACGACATTGTCATATTTTAACGTCGAAGAATAATGCTTATAATAAAAGTCTCCCGACGAGGATGGGATTCGAACCCACGCGGGCAGAGCCCAATGTATTAGCAGTCCATCGCCTTAACCACTCGGCCACCTCGACGGCAATATTACGATAAATAAAGTTTATTAACGAAAATTCTTAATATGTTTACTTAAAGACTTTTATTGGAATTTACGACATTGTCATATTTAAACGTCGAAGAATAATGCTTATAAGAAAAGTCTCCCGACGAGGATGGGATTCGAACCCACGCGGGCAGAGCCCAATGGATTAACAGTCCATCGCCTTAACCACTCGGCCACCTCGTCAGCAGTATTACGATAAATAAAGTTTATTAACGAAAATTCTTAATATGTTTACTTAACGCCTTTTATTGGAATTTACGACATTGTCATATTTAAATGTCGCAGAATAATGCTTATAATAAAAGTCTCCCGACGAGGATGGGATTCGAACCCACGCGGGAAGAGCCCAACGGATTAGCAGTCCATCGCCTTAACCACTCGGCCACCTCGTCGGCGATAAATACGGTAAATAAAGTTTATTAACGAAAATTCTTAATATGTTTACTTAAAGCCTTTTATTGGAATTTACGAGATTGTCATATTTAAATGTCGAAGAATAATGCTTATAATAAAAGTCTCCCGACGAGGATGGGATTCGAACCCACGCGGGCAGAGTCCAATGGATTAGCAGTCCATCGCCTTAACCACTCGGCCACCTCGTCAGCAGTATTACGATAAATAAAGTTTATTAACGAAAATTCTTAATATGTTTACTTAAAGCCTTTTATTAGAATTTAAGACATTGTCATATTTAAACGTCGAAGAATAATGCTTATAATAAAAGTCTCCCGACGAGGATGGGATTCGAACCCACGCGGGCAGAGCCCAATGGATTAGCAGTCCATCGCCTTAACCACTCGGCCACCTCGTCAGCAGTATTACGATAAATAAAATTTATTAACGAAAATTCTTAATATGTTTACTTAAAGCCTTTTATTAGAATTTACGACATTGTCATATTTTAACGTCGAAGAATAATGCTTATAATAAAAGTCTCCCGACGAGGATGGGATTCGAACCCACGCGGGCAGAGCCCAATGTATTAGCAGTCCATCGCCTTAACCACTCGGCCACCTCGACGGCAATATTACGATAAATAAAGTTTATTAACGAAAATTCTTAATATGTTTACTTAAAGACTTTTATTGGAATTTACGACATTGTCATATTTAAATGTCGCAGAATAATGCTTATAATAAAAGTCTCCCGACGAGGATGGGATTCGAACCCACGCGGGAAGAGCCCAACGGATTAGCAGTCCATCGCCTTAACCACTCGGCCACCTCGTCGGCGATAAATACGGTAAATAAAGTTTATTAACGAAAATTCTTAATATGTTTACTTAAAGCCTTTTATTGGAATTTACGAGATTGTCATATTTAAATGTCGAAGAATAATGCTTATAATAAAAGTCTCCCGACGAGGATGGGATTCGAACCCACGCGGGCAGAGCCCAATGGATTAGCAGTCCATCGCCTTAACCACTCGGCCACCTCGTCAGCAGTATTACGATAAATAAAGTTTATTAACGAAAATTCTTAATATGTTTACTTAAAGCCTTTTATTGGAATTTACGACATTGTCATATTTAAACGTCGAAGAATAATGCTTATAAGAAAAGTCTCCCGACGAGGATGGGATTCGAACCCACGCGGGCAGAGCCCAATGGATTAGCAGTCCATCGCCTTAACCACTCGGCCACCTCGTCAGCAGTATTACGATAAATAAAGTTTATTAACGAAAATTCTTAATATGTTTACTTAACGCCTTTTATTGGAATTTACGACATTGTCATATTTAAATGTCGCAGAATAATGCTTATAATAAAAGTCTCCCGACGAGGATGGGATTCGAACCCACGCGGGAAGAGCCCAACGGATTAGCAGTCCATCGCCTTAACCACTCGGCCACCTCGTCGGCGATAAATACGGTAAATAAAGTTTATTAACGAAAATTCTTAATATGTTTACTTAAAGCCTTTTATTGGAATTTACGAGATTGTCATATTTAAATGTCGAAGAATAATGCTTATAATAAAAGTCTCCCGACGAGGATGGGATTCGAACCCACGCGGGCAGAGCCCAATGGATTAGCAGTCCATCGCCTTAACCACTCGGCCACCTCGTCAGCAGTATTACGATAAATAAAGTTTATTAACGAAAATTCTTAATATGTTTACTTAAAGCCTTTTATTAGAATTTACGACATTGTCATATTTAAACGTCGAAGAATAATGCTTATAATAAAAGTCTCCCGACGAGGATGGGATTCGAACCCACGCGGGCAGAGCCCAATGGATTAGCAGTCCATCGCCTTAACCACTCGGCCACCTCGTCAGCAGTATTACGATAAATAAAGTTTATTAACGAAAATTCTTAATATGTTTACTTAAAGCCTTTTATTGGAATTTACGACATTGTCATATTTAAACGTCGAAGAATAATGCTTATAATAAAAGTCTCCCGACGAGGATGGGATTCGAACCCACGCGGGCAGAGCCCAATGGATTAGCAGTCCATCGCCTTAACCACTCGGCCACCTCGTCAGCAGTATTACGATAAATAAAGTTTATTAACGAAAATTCTTAATATGTTTACTTAAAGCCTTTTATTGGAATTTACGACATTGTCATATTTAAACGTCGAAGAATAATGCTTATAAGAAAAGTCTCCCGACGAGGATGGGATTCGAACCCACGCGGGCAGAGCCCAATGGATAAGCAGTCCATCGCCTTAACCACTCGGCCACCTCGTCAGCAGTATTACGATAAATAAAGTTTATTAACGAAAATTCTTAATATGTTTACTTAAAGCCTTTTATTGGAATTTACGACATTGTCGTATTTAAACGTCGAAGTATAATGCTTATAATAAAAGTCTCCCGACGAGGATGGGATTCGAACCCACGCGGGCAGAGCCCAATGGATTAGCAGTCCATCGCCTTAACCACTCGGCCACCTCGTCAGCAGTATTACGATAAATAAAGTTTATTAACCAAAATTCTTAATATGTTTACTTAAAGCCTTTTATTGGAATTTACGACATTGTCATATTTAAACGTCGAAGAATAATGCTTATAAGAAAAGTCTCCCGACGAGGATGGGATTCGAACCCACGCGGGCAGAGCCCAATGGATTAGCAGTCCATCGCCTTAACCACTCGGCCACCTCGACAGCAGTATTACGATAAATAAAGTTTATTAACGAAAATTCTTAATATGTTTACTTAAAGCCTTTTATTGGAATTTACGACATTGTCATATTTAAATGTCGCAGAATAATGCTTATAATAAAAGTCTCCCGACGAGGATGGGATTCGAACCCACACGGGCAGAGCCCAATGGATTAGCAGTCCATCGCCTTAACCACTCGGCCACCTCGTCGGCGATAAATACGGTAAATAAAGTTTATTAACGAAAATTCTTAATATGTTTACTTAAAGCCTTTTATTGGAATTTACGAGATTGTCATATTTAAATGTCGAAGAATAATGCTTATAATAAAAGTCTCCCGACGAGGATGGGATTCGAACCCACGCGGGCAGAGCCCAATGGATTAGCAGTCCATCGCCTTAACCACTCGGCCACCTCGTCGGCGATAAATACGGTAAATAAAGTTTATTAACGAAATTTCTTAATATGTTTACTTAAAGCCTTTTATTGGAATTTACGAGATTGTCATATTTAAATGTCGAAGAATAATGCTTATAATAAAAGTCTCCCGACGAGGATGGGATTCGAACCCACGCGGGCAGAGCCCAATGGATTAGCAGTCCATCGCCTTAACCACTCGGCCACCTCGTCAGCAGTATTACGATAAATAAAGTTTATTAACGAAAATTCTTAATATGTTTACTTAAAGCCTTTTATTGGAATTTACGACATTGTCATATTTAAACGTCGAAGAATAATGCTTATAATAAAAGTCTCCCGACGAGGATGGGATTCGAACCCACGCGGGCAGAGCCCAATGGATTAGCAGTCCATCGCCTTAACCACTCGGCAACCTCGTCGGCGATAAATACGGTAAATAAAGTTTATTAACGAAAATTCTTAATATGTTTACTTAAAGCCTTTTATTGGAATTTACGACATTGTCATATTTAAACGTCGAAGAATAATGCTTATAATAAAAGTCTCCCGACGAGGATGGGATTCGAACCCACGCGGGCAGAGTCCAATGGATTAGCAGTCCATCGCCTTAACCACTCGGCCACCTCGTCAGCAGTATTACGATAAATAAAGTTTATTAACGAAAATTCTTAATATGTTTACTTAAAGCCTTTTATTAGAATTTACGACATTGTCATATTTAAACGTCGAAGAATAATGCTTATAATAAAAGTCTCCCGACGAGGATGGGATTCGAACCCACGCGGGCAGAGCCCAATGGATTAGCAGTCCATCGCCTTAACCACTCGGCCACCTCGTCAGCAGTATTACGATAAATAAAATTTATTAACGAAAATTCTTAATATGTTTACTTAAAGCCTTTTATTAGAATTTACGACATTGTCATATTTAAACGTCGAAGAATAATGCTTATAATAAAAGTCTCCCGACGAGGATGGGATTCGAACCCACGCGGGAAGAGCCCAACGGATTAGCAGTCCATCGCCTTAACCACTCGGCCACCTCGTCGGCGATAAATACGGTAAATAAAGTTTATTAACGAAAATTCTTAATATGTTTACTTAAAGCCTTTTATTGGAATTTACGAGATTGTCATATTTAAATGTCGAAGAACAATGCTTATAATAAAAGTCTCCCGACGAGGATGGGATTCGAACCCACGCGGGCAGAGCCCAATGGATTAGCAGTCCATCGCCTTAACCACTCGGCCACCTCGTCAGCAGTATTACGATAAATAAAGTTTATTAACGAAAATTCTTAATATGTTTACTTAAAGCCTTTTATTAGAATTTACGACATTGTCATATTTAAACGTCGAAGAATAATGCTTATAATAAAAGTCTCCCGACGAGGATGGGATTCGAACCCACGCGGGCGGAGCCCAATGGATTAGCAGTCCATCGCCTTAACCACTCGGCCACCTCGTCAGCAGTATTACGATAAATAAAGTTTATTAACGAAAATTCTTAATATGTTTACTTAAAGCCTTTTATTGGAATTTACGACATTGTCATATTTAAATGTCGAAGAATAATGCTTATAATAAAAGTCTCCCGACGAGGATGGGATTCGAACCCACGCGGGCAGAGCCCAATGGATTAGCAGTCCATCGCCTTAACCACTCGGCCACCTCGTCAGCAGTATTACGATAAATAAAGTTTATTAACGAAAATTCTTAATATGTTTACTTAAAGCCTTTTATTGGAATTTACGACATTGTCATATTTAAACGTCGAAGAATAATGCTTATAAGAAAAGTCTCCCGACGAGGATGGGATTCGAACCCACGCGGGCAGAGCCCAATGGATAAGCAGTCCATCGCCTTAACCACTCGGCCACCTCGTCAGCAGTATTACGATAAATAAAGTTTATTAACGAAAATTCTTAATATGTTTACTTAAAGCCTTTTATTGGAATTTACGACATTGTCGTATTTAAACGTCGAAGTATAATGCTTATAATAAAAGTCTCCCGACGAGGATGGGATTCGAACCCACGCGGGCAGAGCCCAATGGATTAGCAGTCCATCGCCTTAACCACTCGGCCACCTCGTCAGCAGTATTACGATAAATAAAGTTTATTAACCAAAATTCTTAATATGTTTACTTAAAGCCTTTTATTGGAATTTACGACATTGTCATATTTAAACGTCGAAGAATAATGCTTATAAGAAAAGTCTCCCGACGAGGATGGGATTCGAACCCACGCGGGCAGAGCCCAATGGATTAGCAGTCCATCGCCTTAACCACTCGGCCACCTCGTCAGCAGTATTACGATAAATAAAGTTTATTAACGAAAATTCTTAATATGTTTACTTAAAGCCTTTTATTGGAATTTACGACATTGTCATATTTAAATGTCGCAGAATAATGCTTATAATAAAAGTCTCCCGACGAGGATGGGATTCGAACCCACACGGGCAGAGCCCAATGGATTAGCAGTCCATCGCCTTAACCACTCGGCCACCTCGTCGGCGATGAATACGGTAAATAAAGTTTATTAACGAAAATTCTTAATATGTTTACTTAAAGCCTTTTATTG
This sequence comes from Troglohyphantes excavatus, assembly GCA_963932185.1. Classification (NCBI taxonomy): domain Eukaryota; kingdom Metazoa; phylum Arthropoda; class Arachnida; order Araneae; family Linyphiidae; genus Troglohyphantes; species Troglohyphantes excavatus. The sequence continues at coordinate 41,673,998 of OZ010671.1, forward strand.
GAATTTACGAGATTGTCATATTTAAATGTCGAAGAATAATGCTTATAATAAAAGTCTCCCGACGAGGATGGGATTCGAACCCACGCGGGCAGAGCCCAATGGATTAGCAGTCCATCGCCTTAACCACTCGGCCACCTCGTCGGCGATAAATACGGTAAATAAAGTTTATTAACGAAATTTCTTAATATGTTTACTTAAAGCCTTTTATTGGAATTTACGAGATTGTCATATTTAAATGTCGAAGAATAATGCTTATAATAAAAGTCTCCCGACGAGGATGGGATTCGAACCCACGCGGGCAGAGCCCAATGGATTAGCAGTCCATCGCCTTAACCACTCGGCCACCTCGTCAGCAGTATTACGATAAATAAAGTTTATTAACGAAAATTCTTAATATGTTTACTTAAAGCCTTTTATTGGAATTTACGACATTGTCATATTTAAACGTCGAAGAATAATGCTTATAATAAAAGTCTCCCGACGAGGATGGGATTCGAACCCACGCGGGCAGAGCCCAATGGATTAGCAGTCCATCGCCTTAACCACTCGGCAACCTCGTCGGCGATAAATACGGTAAATAAAGTTTATTAACGAAAATTCTTAATATGTTTACTTAAAGCCTTTTATTGGAATTTACGACATTGTCATATTTAAACGTCGAAGAATAATGCTTATAATAAAAGTCTCCCGACGAGGATGGGATTCGAACCCACGCGGGCAGAGTCCAATGGATTAGCAGTCCATCGCCTTAACCACTCGGCCACCTCGTCAGCAGTATTACGATAAATAAAGTTTTTTAACGAAAATTCTTAATATGTTTACTTAAAGCCTTTTATTAGAATTTACGACATTGTCATATTTAAACGTCGAAGAATAATGCTTATAATAAAAGTCTCCCGACGAGGATGGGATTCGAACCCACGCGGGCAGAGCCCAATGGATTAGCAGTCCATCGCCTTAACCACTCGGCCACCTCGTCAGCAGTATTACGATAAATAAAATTTATTAAAGAAAATTCTTAATATGTTTACTTAAAGCCTTTTATTAGAATTTACGACATTGTCATATTTAAACGTCGAAGAATAATGCTTATAATAAAAGTCTCCCGACGAGGATGGGATTCGAACCCACGCGGGAAGAGCCCAACGGATTAGCAGTCCATCGCCTTAACCACTCGGCCACCTCGTCGGCGATAAATACGGTAAATAAAGTTTATTAACGAAAATTCTTAATATGTTTACTTAAAGCCTTTTATTGGAATTTACGAGATTGTCATATTTAAATGTCGAAGAACAATGCTTATAATAAAAGTCTCCCGACGAGGATGGGATTCGAACCCACGCGGGCAGAGCCCAATGGATTAGCAGTCCATCGCCTTAACCACTCGGCCACCTCGTCAGCAGTATTACGATAAATAAAGTTTATTAACGAAAATTCTTAATATGTTTACTTAAAGCCTTTTATTAGAATTTACGACATTGTCATATTTAAACGTCGAAGAATAATGCTTATAATAAAAGTCTCCCGACGAGGATGGGATTCGAACCCACGCGGGCGGAGCCCAATGGATTAGCAGTCCATCGCCTTAACCACTCGGCCACCTCGTCAGCAGTATTACGATAAATAAAGTTTATTAACGAAAATTCTTAATATGTTTACTTAAAGCCTTTTATTGGAATTTACGACATTGTCATATTTAAATGTCGAAGAATAATGCTTATAATAAAAGTCTCCCGACGAGGATGGGATTCGAACCCACGCGGGCAGAGCCCAATGGATTAGCAGTCCATCGCCTTAACCACTCGGCCACCTCGTCAGCAGTATTACGATAAATAAAGTTTATTAACGAAAATTCTTAATATGTTTACTTAAAGCCTTTTATTGGAATTTACGACATTGTCATATTTAAACGTCGAAGAATAATGCTTATAAGAAAAGTCTCCCGACGAGGATGGGATTCGAACCCACGCGGGCAGAGCCCAATGGATAAGCAGTCCATCGCCTTAACCACTCGGCCACCTCGTCAGCAGTATTACGATAAATAAAGTTTATTAACGAAAATTCTTAATATGTTTACTTAAAGCCTTTTATTGGAATTTACGACATTGTCGTATTTAAACGTCGAAGTATAATGCTTATAATAAAAGTCTCCCGACGAGGATGGGATTCGAACCCACGCGGGCAGAGCCCAATGGATTAGCAGTCCATCGCCTTAACCACTCGGCCACCTCGTCAGCAGTATTACGATAAATAAAGTTTATTAACCAAAATTCTTAATATGTTTACTTAAAGCCTTTTATTGGAATTTACGACATTGTCATATTTAAACGTCGAAGAATAATGCTTATAAGAAAAGTCTCCCGACGAGGATGGGATTCGAACCCACGCGGGCAGAGCCCAATGGATTAGCAGTCCATCGCCTTAACCACTCGGCCACCTCGTCAGCAGTATTACGATAAATAAAGTTTATTAACGAAAATTCTTAATATGTTTACTTAAAGCCTTTTATTGGAATTTACGACATTGTCATATTTAAATGTCGCAGAATAATGCTTATAATAAAAGTCTCCAGACGAGGATGGGATTCGAACCCACACGGGCAGAGCCCAATGGATTAGCAGTCCATCGCCTTAACCACTCGGCCACCTCGTCGGCGATAAATACGGTAAATAAAGTTTATTAACGAAAATTCTTAATATGTTTACTTAAAGCCTTTTATTGGAATTTACGAGATTGTCATATTTAAATGTCGAAGAATAATGCTTATAATAAAAGTCTCCCGACGAGGATGGGATTCGAACCCACGCGGGCAGAGCCCAATGGATTAGCAGTCCATCGCCTTAACCACTCGGCCACCTCGTCGGCGATAAATACGGTAAATAAAGTTTATTAACGAAATTTCTTAATATGTTTACTTAAAGCCTTTTATTGGAATTTACGAGATTGTCATATTTAAATGTCGAAGAATAATGCTTATAATAAAAGTCTCCCGACGAGGATGGGATTCGAACCCACGCGGGCAGAGCCCAATGGATTAGCAGTCCATCGCCTTAACCACTCGGCCACCTCGTCAGCAGTATTACGATAAATAAAGTTTATTAACGAAAATTCTTAATATGTTTACTTAAAGCCTTTTATTGGAATTTACGACATTGTCATATTTAAACGTCGAAGAATAATGCTTATAATAAAAGTCTCCCGACGAGGATGGGATTCGAACCCACGCGGGTAGAGCCCAATGGATTAGCAGTCCATCGCCTTAACCACTCGGCAACCTCGTCGGCGATAAATACGGTAAATAAAGTTTATTAACGAAAATTCTTAATATGTTTACTTAAAGCCTTTTATTGGAATTTACGACATTGTCATATTTAAACGTCGAAGAATAATGCTTATAATAAAAGTCTCCCCACGAGGATGGGATTCGAACCCACGCGGGCAGAGTCCAATGGATTAGCAGTCCATCGCCTTAACCACTCGGCCACCTCGTCAGCAGTATTACGATAAATAAAGTTTATTAACGAAAATTCTTAATATGTTTACTTAAAGCCTTTTATTAGAATTTACGACATTGTCATATTTAAACGTCGAAGAATAATGCTTATAATAAAAGTCTCCCGACGAGGATGGGATTCGAACCCACGCGGGCAGAGCCCAATGGATTAGCAGTCCATCGCCTTAACCACTCGGCCACCTCGTCAGCAGTATTACGATAAATAAAATTTATTAACGAAAATTCTTAATATGTTTACTTAAAGCCTTTTATTAGAATTTACGACATTGTCATATTTTAACGTCGAAGAATAATGCTTATAATAAAAGTCTCCCGACGAGGATGGGATTCGAACCCACGCGGGAAGAGCCCAACGGATTAGCAGTCCATCGCCTTAACCACTCGGCCACCTCGTCGGCGATAAATACGGTAAATAAAGTTTATTAACGAAAATTCTTAATATGTTTACTTAAAGCCTTTTATTGGAATTTACGAGATTGTCATATTTAAATGTCGAAGAACAATGCTTATAATAAAAGTCTCCCGACGAGGATGGGATTCGAACCCACGCGGGCAGAGCCCAATGGATTAGCAGTCCATCGCCTTAACCACTCGGCCACCTCGTCAGCAGTATTACGATAAATAAAGTTTATTAACGAAAATTCTTAATATGTTTACTTAAAGCCTTTTATTAGAATTTACGACATTGTCATATTTAAACGTCGAAGAATAATGCTTATAATAAAAGTCTCCCGACGAGGATGGGATTCGAACCCACGCGGGCGGAGCCCAATGGATTAGCAGTCCATCGCCTTAACCACTCGGCCACCTCGTCAGCAGTATTACGATAAATAAAGTTTATTAACGAAAATTCTTAATATGTTTACTTAAAGCCTTTTATTGGAATTTACGACATTGTCATATTTAAATGTCGAAGAATAATGCTTATAATAAAAGTCTCCCGACGAGGATGGGATTCGAACCCACGCGGGCAGAGCCCAATGGATTAGCAGTCCATCGCCTTAACCACTCGGCCACCTCGTCAGCAGTATTACGATAAATAAAGTTTATTAACGAAAATTCTTAATATGTTTACTTAAAGCCTTTTATTGGAATTTACGACATTGTCATATTTAAACGTCGAAGAATAATGCTTATAAGAAAAGTCTCCCGACGAGGATGGGATTCGAACCCACGCGGGCAGAGCCCAATGGATAAGCAGTCCATCGCCTTAACCACTCGGCCACCTCGTCAGCAGTATTACGATAAATAAAGTTTATTAACGAAAATTCTTAATATGTTTACTTAAAGCCTTTTATTGGAATTTACGACATTGTCGTATTTAAACGTCGAAGTATAATGCTTATAATAAAAGTCTCCCGACGAGGATGGGATTCGAACCCACGCGGGCAGATCCCAATGGATTAGCAGTCCATCGCCTTAACCACTCGGCCACCTCGTCAGCAGTATTACGATAAATAAAGTTTATTAACCAAAATTCTTAATATGTTTACTTAAAGCCTTTTATTGGAATTTACGACATTGTCATATTTAAACGTCGAAGAATAATGCTTATAAGAAAAGTCTCCCGACGAGGATGGGATTCGAACCCACGCGGGCAGAGCCCAATGGATTAGCAGTCCATCGCCTTAACCACTCGGCCACCTCGTCAGCAGTATTACGATAAATAAAGTTTATTAACGAAAATTCTTAATATGTTTACTTAAAGCCTTTTATTGGAATTTACGACATTGTCATATTTAAATGTCGCAGAATAATGCTTATAATAAAAGTCTCCCGACGAGGATGGGATTCGAACCCACACGGGCAGAGCCCAATGGATTAGCAGTCCATCGCCTTAACCACTCGGCCACCTCGTCGGCGATAAATACGGTAAATAAAGTTTATTAACGAAAATTCTTAATATGTTTACTTAAAGCCTTTTATTGGAATTTACGAGATTGTCATATTTAAATGTCGAAGAATAATGCTTATAATAAAAGTCTCCCGACGAGGATGGGATTCGAACCCACGCGGGCAGAGCCCAATGGATTAGCAGTCCATCGCCTTAACCACTCGGCCACCTCGTCGGCGATAAATACGGTAAATAAAGTTTATTAACGAAATTTCTTAATATGTTTACTTAAAGCCTTTTATTGGAATTTACGAGATTGTCATATTTAAATGTCGAAGAATAATGCTTATAATAAAAGTCTCCCGACGAGGATGGGATTCGAACCCACGCGGGCAGAGCCCAATGGATTAGCAGTCCATCGCCTTAACCACTCGGCCACCTCGTCAGCAGTATTACGATAAATAAAGTTTATTAACGAAAATTCTTAATATGTTTACTTAAAGCCTTTTATTGGAATTTACGACATTGTCATATTTAAACGTCGAAGAATAATGCTTATAATAAAAGTCTCCCGACGAGGATGGGATTCGAACCCACGCGGGCAGAGCCCAATGGATTAGCAGTCCATCGCCTTAACCACTCGGCAACCTCGTCGGCGATAAATACGGTAAATAAAGTTTATTAACGAAAATTCTTAATATGTTTACTTAAAGCCTTTTATTGGAATTTACGAGATTGTCATATTTAAATGTCGAAGAATAATGCTTATAATAAAAGTCTCCCGACGAGGATGGGATTCGAACCCACGCGGGCAGAGCCCAATGGATTAGCAGTCCATCGCCTTAACCACTCGGCCACCTCGTCAGCAGTATTACGATAAATAAAGTTTATTAACGAAAATTCTTAATATGTTTACTTAAAGCCTTTTATTGGAATTTACGACATTGTCATATTTAAACGTCGAAGAATAATGCTTATAATAAAAGTCTCCCGACGAGGATGGGATTCGAACCCACGCGGGCAGAGCCCAATGGATTTGCAGTCCATCGCCTTAACCACTCGGCAACCTCGTCGGCGATAAATACGGTAAATAAAGTTTATTAACGAAAATTCTTAATATGTTTACTTAAAGCCTTTTATTGGAATTTACGAGATTGTCATATTTAAATGTCGAAGAATAATGCTTATAATAAAAGTCTCCCGACGAGGATGGATTCGAACCCACGCGGGCAGAGCCCAATGGATTAGCAGTCCATCGCCTTAACCACTCGGCCACCTCGTCGGCGATAAATACGGTAAATAAAGTTTATTAACGAAAATTCTTAATATGTTTACTTAAAGCCTTTTATTGGAATTTACGAGATTGTCATATTTAAATGTCGCAGAATAATGCTTATAATAAAAGTCTCCCTACGAGGATGGGATTCGAACCCACGCGGGCAGAGCCCAATGGATTAGCAGTCCATCGCCTTAACCACTCGGCCACCTCGTCAGCAGTATTACGATAAATAAAGTTTATTAACGAAAATTCTTAATATGTTTACTTAAAGCCTTTTATTGGAATTTACGACATTGTCATATTTAAACGTCGCAGAATAATGCTTATAATAAAAGTCTCCCGACGAGGATGGGATTCGAACCCACGCGGGCAGAGCCCAATGGATTAGCAGTCCATCGCCTTAACCACTCGGCCACCTCGTCGGCGATAAATACGGTAAATAAAGTTTATTAACGAAAATTCTTAATATGTTTACTTAAAGCCTTTTATTGGAATTTACGAGATTGTCATATTTAAATGTCGAAGAATAATGCTTATAATAAAAGTCTCCCGACGAGGATGGGATTCGAACCCACGCGGGCAGAGCCCAATGGATTAGCAGTCCATCGCCTTAACCACTCGGCCACCTCGTCGGCGATAAATACGGTAAATAAAGTTTATTAACGAAAATTCTTAATATGTTTATTTAAAGCCTTTTATTGGAATTTACGAGATTGTCATATTTAAATGTCGAAGAATAATGCTTATAATAAAAGTCTCCCGACGAGGATGGGATTCGAACCCACGCGGGCAGAGCCCAATGGATTAGCAGTCCATCGCCTTAACCACTCGGCCACCTCGTCAGCAGTATTACGATAAATAAAGTTTATTAACGAAAATTCTTAATATGTTTACTTAAAGCCTTTTATTGGAATTTACGACATTGTCATATTTAAACGTCGAAGAATAATGCTTATAAGAAAAGTCTCCCGACGAGGATGGGATTCGAACCCACGCGGGCAGAGCCCAATGGATTAGCAGTCCATCGCCTTAACCACTCGGCCACCTCGTCAGCAGTATTACGATAAATAAAGTTTATTAACGAAAATTCTTAATATGTTTACTTAAAGCCTTTTATTGGAATTTACGACATTGTCATATTTAAATGTCGCAGAATAATGCTTATAATAAAAGTCTCCCGACGAGGATGGGATTCGAACCCACGCGGGCAGAGCCCAATGGATTAGCAGTCCATCGCCTTAACCACTCGGCCACCTCGTCGGCGATAAATACGGTAAATAAAGTTTATTAACGAAAATTCTTAATATGTTTACTTAAAGCCTTTTATTGGAATTTACGAGATTGTCATATTTAAATGTCGAAGAATAATGCTTATAATAAAAGTCTCCCGACGAGGACGGGATTCGAACCCACGCGGGTAGAGCCCAATGGATTAGCAGTCCATCGCCTTAACCACTCGGCCACCTCGACGGCAATATTACGATAAATAAAGTTTATTAACGAAAATTCTTAATATGTTTACTTAAAGACTTTTATTAGAATTTACGACATTGTCATATTTAAACGTAAGAATAATGCTTATAAGAAAAGTCTCCCGACGAGGACGGGATTCGAACCCACGCGGGTAGAGCCCAATGGATTAGCAGTCCATCGCCTTAACCACTCGGCCACCTCGACGGCAGTATTACGATAAATAAAATTTAATAACGAAAATTCTTAATATGTTTACTTAAAGCCTTTTATTGGAATTTACGACATTGTCATATTTAAACGTCGAAGAATAATGCTTATAAGAAAAGTCTCCCGACGAGGATGGGATTCGAACCCACGCGGGCAGAGCCCAATGGATTAGCAGTCCATCTCCTTAACCATTCGGCCACCTCGTCGGCGATAAATACGGTAAATAAAGTTTATTAACGAAAATTCTTAATATGTTTACTTAAAGCCTTTTATTGGAATTTACGAGATTGTTATATTTAAATGTCGAAGAATAACGCTTATAATAACAGTCTCCCGACGAGGATGGGATTCGAACCCACGCGGGCAGAGCCCAATGGATTAGCAGTCCATCGCCTTAACCACTCGGCCACCTCGTCGGCGATAAATACGGTAAATAAAGTTTATTAACGAAAATTCTTAATATGTTTACTTAAAGCCTTTTATTGGAATTTACGAGATTGTCATATTTAAATGTCGAAGAAAAATGCTTATAATAAAAGTCTCCCGACGAGGATGGGATTCGAACCCACGGGGGCAGAGCCCAATGGATTAGCAGTCCATCACCTTAACCACTCGGCCACCTCGTCAGCCGTATTACGATAAATAAAGTTTATTAACGAAAATTCTTAATATGTTTACTTAAAGCCTTTTATTGGAATTTACGACATTGTCATATTTAAACGTCGCAGAATAATGCTTATAATAAAAGTCTCCCGACGAGGATGGGATTCGAAACCACGCGGGCAGAGCCCAATGGATTAGCAGTCCATCGCCTTAACCACTCGGCCACCTCGTCAGCAGTATAACGATAAATAAAGTTTATTAATGAAAATTCTTAATATGTTTACTTAAAGCATTTCATTTGAATTTACGACATTGTCATATTTAAACGTCGCAGAATAATGCTTATAATAAAAGTCTCCCGACAAGGACGGGATTCGAACCCATGCGGGCAGAGCCCAATGGATTAGCAGTCCATCGCCTTAACAACTCGGCCTCCTCGTCAGCAGAATTACGATAAATTAAGTTTATTAACGAAAATTCTTAATATGTTTACTTAGAGCATTTTATTTGAATTTACGACATTATCATATTTAAATGTCGCAGAATAATGCTTATAATAAAAGTCTCCGGACGAGGATGGGATTCGAACTCACGCGGGCAGAGCCCAATGGATTAGCAGTCCATCGCCTTAACCACTCGGCCACCTCGACGGCAGTATTACAATAAATAAAGTTAATTAACGAAAATTCTTAATATGTTTACTTAAAGCATTTTATTTGAATTTACGACATTGTCATATTTAAATGTCACAGAATAATGCTTCAAAATAAAAGTCTCCCGACGAGAACGGGATTCGAACCCACGCCGGCAGAGCCCATTGTATTAGCAGTCCATCGCCTTAACCACTCGGCCACCTCGACGGCAGTATTACAATAAATAAAGTTTATTAACGAAAATTCTTAATATGTTTACTTAAAGCATTTTATTTGAATTTACGACATTATCATATTTAAATGTCGCAGAATAATGCTTATAATAAAAGTCTCCGTACGAGGTTGGGATTCGAACCCACGCGGGCAGAGCCCAATGGATTAGCAGTCCATCGCCTTAACCACTCGGCCACCTCGTCAGCAGAATTACGATAAATAAAGTTTATTAACGAAAATTCTTAATATGTTTACTTAAAGCATTTTATTTGAATTTACGACATTGTCATATTTAAACGTCGCAGAATAATGCTTATAATAAAAGTCTCCCGACGAGGATGGGATTCGAACCCACGCGGGCAGAGCCCAATGGATTAGCAGTCCATCGCCTTAACCACTCGGCCACCTCGACGGCAGTATTACAATAAATAAAGTTTATTAACGAAAATTCTTAATATGTTTACTTAAAGCATTTCATTTGAATTTACGACATTGTCATATTTAAATGTCGCAGAATAATGCTTATAATAAAAGTCTCCGGACGAGGATGGGATTCGAACCCACGCGGGCAGAGCGCAATGGATTAGCAGTCCATTGCCTTAACCACTCGGCCACCTCGTCAGCAGAATTACGATAAATAAAGTTTATTAACGAAAATTCTTAATATGTTTACTTAAAGCATTTTATTTGAATTTACGACATTATCATATTTAAATGTCGCAGAATAATGCTTATAATAAAAGTCTCCCGACGAGGATGGGATTCGAACTCACGCGGGCAGAGCCCAATGGATTAGCAGTCCATCGCCTTAACCACTCGGCCACCTCGACGGCAGTATTACAATAAATAAAGTTTATTAACGAAAATTCTTAATATGTTTACTTAAAGCATTTCATTTGAATTTACGACATTGTCATATTTAAACGTCGCAGAATAATGCTTATAATAAAAGTCTCCCGACGAGGATGGGATTCGAACCCACGCGGGCAGAGCCCAATGGATTAGCAGTCCATCGCCTTAACCACTCGGCCACCTCGACGGCAGTATTACGATAAATAAAGTTTATTAACAAAAATTCTTAATATGTTTACTTAAAGCCTTTTATTGGAATTTACGACATTGTCATATTTAAACGTCGAAGAATAATGCTTATAAGAAAAGTCTCCCGACGAGGATGGGATTCGAACCCACGCGGGCAGAGCCCAATGGATTAGCAGTCCATCGCCTTAACCACTCGGCCACCTCGACGGCAATATTACGATAAATAAAGTTTATTAACGAAAATTCTTAATATGTTTACTTAAAGACTTTTATTAGAATTTACGACATTGTCATATTTAAACGTAGAAAAATAATGCTTATAAGAAAAGTCTCCCGACGAGGACGGGATTCGAACCCACGCGGGTAGAGCCCAATGGATTAGCAGTCCATCGCCTTAACCACTCGGCCACCTCGACGGCAGTATTACGATAAATAAAATTTAATAACGAAAATTCTTAATATGTTTACTTAAAGCCTTTTATTGGAATTTACGACATTGTCATATTTAAACGTCGAAGAATAATGCTTATAAGAAAAGCCTCCCGACGAGGATGGGATTCGAACCCACGCGGGCAGAGCCCAATGGATTAGCAGTCCATCGCCTTAACCACTCGGCCACCTCGTCGGCGATAAATACGGTAAATAAAGTTTATTAACGAAAATTCTTAATATGTTTACTTAAAGCCTTTTATTGGAATTTACGAGATTGTCATATTTAAATGTCGAAGAATAATGCTTATAATAAAAGTCTCCCGACGAGGATGGGATTCGAACCCACGCGGGCAGAGCCCAATGGATTAGCAGTCCATCGCCTTAACCACTCGGCCACCTCGTCGGCGATAAATACGGTAAATAAAGTTTATTAACGAAAATTCTTAATATGTTTACTTAAAGCCTTTTATTGGAATTTACGAGATTGTCATATTTAAATGTCGAAGAATACTGCTTATAATAAAAGTCTCCCGACGAGGATGGGATTCGAACCCACGCGGGCAGAGCCCAATGGATTAGCAGTCCATCGCCTTAACCACTCGGCCACCTCGTCAGCAGTATTACGATAAATAAAGTTTATTAACGAAAATTCTTAATATGTTTACTTAAAGCCTTTTATTGGAATTTACGACATTGTCATATTTAAACGTCGCAGAATAATGCTTATAATAAAAGTCTCCCGACGAGGATGGGATTCGAACCCACGCGGGCAGAGCCCAATGGATTAGCAGTCCATCGCCTTAACCACTCGGCCACCTCGTCAGCAGTATTACGATAAATAAAGTTTATTAATGAAAATTCTTAATATGTTTACTTAAAGCATTTTATTGGAATTTACGACATTGTCATTTTTAAACGTCGCAGAATAATGCTTATAATAAAAGTCTCCCGACGAGGATGGGATTCAAACCCACGCGGGCAGAACCCAATGGATTAGCAGTCCATCGCCTTAACCACTCGGCCACCTCGTCAGCAGTATTACGATAAATAAAGTTTATTAACGAAAATTCTTAATATGTTTACTTAAAGCATTTCATTTGAATTTACGACATTGTCATATTTAAACGTCGCAGAATAATGCTGATAATAAAAGTCTCCGGACGAGGATGGGATTCGAACTCACGCGGGCAGAGCCCAATGGATTAGCAGTCCATTGCCTTAACCACTCGGCCACCTCGTCAGCAGAATTACGATAAATTAAGTTTATTAACGAAAATTCTTAATATGTTTACTTAAAGCATTTTATTTGAATTTACGACATTATCATATTTAAATGTCGCAGAATAATGCTTATAATAAAAGTCTCCCGACGAGGATGGGATTCGAACTCACGCGGGCAGAGCCCAATGGATTAGCAGTCCATCGCCTTAACCACTCGGCCACCTCGACGGCAGTATTACAATAAATAAAGTTTATTAACGAAAATTCTTAATATGTTTACTTAAAGCATTTCATTTGAATTTACGACATTGTCATATTTAAATGTCGCAGAATAATGCTTATAATAAAAGTCTCCCGACGAGGATGGGATTCGAACCCACGCGGGCAGAGCCCAATGGATTAGCAGTCCATCGCCTTAACCACTCGGCCACCTCGTCGGCAATATTACGATAAATAAAGTTTATTAACGAAAATTCTTAATATGTTTACTTAAAGCCTTTTATTGGAATTTACGACATTGTCATATTTAAACGTCGAAGAATAATGCTTATAAGAAAAGTCTCCCGACGAGGATGGGATTCGAACCCACGCGGGCAGAGCCCAATGGATTAGCAGTCCATCGCCTTAACCACTCGGCCACCTCGTCGGCGATAAATACGGTAAATAAAGTTTATTAACGAAAATTCTTAATATGTTTACTTAAAGCCTTTTATTGGAATTTACGACATTGTCATATTTAAACGTCGCAGAATAATGCTTATAATAAAAGTCTCCCGACGAGGATGGGATTCGAACCCACGCGGGCAGAGCCCAATGGATTAGCAGTCCATCGCCTTAACCACTCGGCCACCTCGTCAGCAGTATTACGATAAATAAAGTTTATTAATGAAAATTCTTAATATGTTTACTTAAAGCATTTTATTGGAATTTACGACATTGTCATTTTTAAACGTCGCAGAATAATGCTTATAATAAAAGTCTCCCGACGAGGATGGGATTCAAACCCACGCGGGCAGAGCCCAATGGATTAGCAGTCCATCGCCTTAACCACTCGGCCACCTCGTCAGCAGTATTACGATAAATAAAGTTTATTAACGAAAATTCTTAATATGTTTACTTAAGGCATTTCATTTGAATTTACGACATTGTCATATTTAAACGTCGCAGAATAATGCTTATAATAAAAGTCTCCCGACAAGGACGGGATTCGAACCCATGCGGGCAGAGCCCAATGGATTAGCAGTCCATCGCCTTAACAACTCGGCCACCTCGTCAGCAGAATTACGATAAATAAAGTTTATTAACGAAAATTCTTAATATGTTTACTTAAAGCATTTTATTTGAATTTACGACATTATCATATTTAAATGTCGCAGAATAATGCTTATAATAAAAGTCTCAGGACGAGGATGGGATTCGAACTCACGCGGGCAGAGCCCAATGGATTAGCAGTCCATCGCCTTAACCACTCGGCCACCTCGACGGCAGTATTACAATAAATAAAGTTTATTAACGAAAATTCTTAATATGTTTACTTAAAGCATTTCATTTGAATTTACGACATTGTCATATTTAAACGTCGCAGAATAATGCTTATAATAAAAGTCTCCCGACGAGGATGGGATTCGAACCCACGCGGGCAGAGCCCAATGGATTAGCAGTCCATCGCCTTAACCACTCGGCCACCTCGCCGGCAATATTACGATATATAAAGTTTATTAACGAAAATTCTTAATATGTTTACTTAAAGCATTTTATTTGAATTTACGACATTATCATATTTAAATGTCGCAGAATAATGCTTATAATAAAAGTCTCCCGACGAGGATGGGATTCGAACCCACGCGGGCAGAGCCCAATGGATTAGCAGTCCATCGCCTTAACCACTCGGCCACCTTGTCGGCGATAAATACGGTAAATAAAGTTTATTAACGAAAATTCTTAATATGTTTACTTAAAGCCTTTTATTGGAATTTACGAGATTGTCATATTTAAATGTCGAAGAATAATGCTTATAATAAAAGTCTCCCGACGAGGATGGGATTCGAACCCACGCGGGCAGAGCCCAATGGATTAGCAGTCCATCGCCTTAACCACTCGGCCACCTCGACGGCAATATTACGATAAATAAAGTTTATTAACGAAAATTCTTAATATGTTTACTTAAAGACTTTTATTAGAATTTACGACATTGTCATATTTAAACGTAGAAGAATAATGCTTATAAGAAAAGTCTCCCGACGAGGACGGGATTCGAACCCACGCGGGTAGAGCCCAATGGATTAGCAGTCCATCGCCTTAACCACTCGGCCACCTCGACGGCAGTATTACGATAAATAAAATTTAATAACGAAAATTCTTAATATGTTTACTTAAAGCCTTTTATTGGAATTTACGACATTGTCATATTTAAACGTCGAAGAATAATGCTTATAAGAAAAGTCTCCCGACGAGGATGGGATTCGAACCCACGCGGGCAGAGCCCAATGGATTAGCAGTCCATCGCCTTAACCACTCGGCCACCTCGTCGGCGATAAATACGGTAAATAAAGTTTATTAACGAAAATTCTTAATATGTTTACTTAAAGCCTTTTATTGGAATTTACGAGATTGTCATATTTAAATGTCGAAGAATAATGCTTATAATAAAAGTCTCCCGACGAGGATGGGATTCGAACCCACGCGGACAGAGCCCAATGGATTAGCAGTCCATCGCCTTAACCACTCGGCCACCTCGTCAGCAGTTTTACGATAAATAAAGTTTATTAACGAAAATTCTTAATATGTTTACTTAAAGCCTTTTATTGGAATTTACGACATTGTCATATTTAAACGTCGCAGAATAATGCTTATAATAAAAGTCTCCCGACGAGGATGGGATTCGAACCCACGCGGGCAGAGCCCAATGGATTAGCAGTCCATCGCCTTAACCACTCGGCCACCTCGTCAGCAGTATTACGATAAATAAAGTTTATTAATGAAAATTCTTAATATGTTTACTTAAAGCATTTTATTGGAATTTACGACATTGTCATTTTTAAACGTCGCAGAATAATGCTTATAATAAAAGTCTCCCGACGAGGATGGGATTCAAACCCACGCGGGCAGAGCCCAATGGATTAGCAGTCCATCGCCTTAACCACTCGGCCACCTCGTCAGCAGTATTACGATAAATAAAGTTTATTAACGAAAATTCTTAATATGTTTACTTAAGGCATTTCATTTGAATTTACGACATTGTCATATTTAAACGTCGCAGAATAATGCTTATAATAAAAGTCTCCCGACAAGGACGGGATTCGAACCCATGCGGGCAGAGCCCAATGGATTAGCAGTCCATCGCCTTAACAACTCGGCCACCTCGTCAGCAGAATTACGATAAATAAAGTTTATTAACGAAAATTCTTAATATGTTTACTTAAAGCATTTTATTTGAATTTACGACATTATCATATTTAAATGTCGCAGAATAATGCTTATAATAAAAGTCTCCGGACGAGGACGGGATTCGAACTCACGCGGGCAGAGCCCAATGGATTAGCAGTCCATCGCCTTAACCAATCGGCCACCTCGACGGCAGTATTACAATAAATAAAGTTAATTAACGAAAATTCTTAATATGTTTACTTAAAGCATTTTATTTGAATTTACGACATTGTCATATTTAAATGTCACAGAATAATGCTTCAAAATAAAAGTCTCCCGACGAGAACGGGATTCGAACCCACGCCGGCAGAGCCCATTGTATTAGCAGTCCATCGCCTTAACCACTCGGCCACCTCGACGGCAGTATTACAATAAATAAAGTTTATTAACGAAAATTCTTAATATGTTTACTTAAAGCATTTTATTTGAATTTACGACATTATCATATTTAAATGTCGCAGAATAATGCTTATAATAAAAGTCTCCGGACGAGGTTGGGATTCGAACCCACGCGGGCAGAGCCCAATGGATTAGCAGTCCATCGCCTTAACCACTCGGCCACCTCGTCAGCAGAATTACGATAAATAAAGTTTATTAACGAAAATTCTTAATATGTTTACTTAAAGCATTTTATTTGAATTTACGACATTGTCATATTTAAACGTCGCAGAATAATGCTTATAATAAAAGTCTCCCGACGAGGATGGGATTTGAACCCACGCGGGCAGAGCCCAATGGATTAGCAGTCCATCGCCTTAACCACTCGGCCACCTCGACGGCAGTATTACAATAAATAAAGTTTATTAACGAAAATTCTTAATATGTTTACTTAAAGCATTTCATTTGAATTTACGACATTGTCATATTTAAATGTCGCAGAATAATGCTTATAATAAAAGTCTCCGGACGAGGATGGGATTCGAACCCACGCGGGCAGAGCGCAATGGATTAGCAGTCCATTGCCTTAACCACTCGGCCACCTCGTCAGCAGAATTACGATAAATAAAGTTTATTAACGAAAATTCTTAATATGTTTACTTAAAGCATTTCATTTGAATTTACGACATTGTCATATTTAAACGTCGCAGAATAATGCTTATAATAAAAGTCTCCCGACGAGGATGGGATTCGAACCCACGCGGGCAGAGCCCAATGGATTAGCAGTCCATCGCCTTAACCACTCGGCCACCTCGTCGGCAATATTACGATAAATAAAGTTTATTAACGAAAATTCTTAATATGTTTACTTAAAGCATTTTATTTGAATTTACGACATTATCATATTTAAATGTCGCAGAATACTGCTTATAATAAAAGTCTTCCGACGAGGATGGGATTCGAACCCACGCGGGCAGAGCCCAATGGATTAGCAGTCCATCGCCTTAACCACTCGGCCACCTCGTCGGCGATAAATACGGTAAATAAAGTTTATTAACGAAAATTCTTAATATGTTTACTTAAAGCCTTTTATTGGAATTTACGAGATTGTCATATTTAAATGTCGAAGAATAATGCTTATAATAAAAGTCTCCCGACGAGGATGGGATTCGAACCCACGCGGGTAGAGCCCAATGGATTAGCAGTCCATCGCCTTAACCACTCGGCCACCTCGACGGCAATATTACGATAAATAAAGTTTATTAACGAAAATTCTTAATATGTTTACTTAAAGACTTTTATTAGAATTTACGACATTGTCATATTTAAACGTAGAAGAATAATGCTTATAAGAAAAGTCTCCCGACGAGGACGGGATTCGAACCCACGCGGGTAGAGCCCAATGGATTAGCAGTCCATCGCCTTAACCACTCGGCCACCTCGACGGCAGTATTACGATAAATAAAATTTAATAACGAAAATTCTTAATATGTTTACTTAAAGCCTTTTATTGGAATTTACGACATTGTCATATTTAAACGTCGAAGAATAATGCTTATAAGAAAAGTCTCCCGACGAGGATGGGATTCGAACCCACGCGGGCAGAGCCCAATGGATTAGCAGTCCATCGCCTTAACCACTCGGCCACCTCGTCGGCGATAAATACTGTAAATAAAGTTTATTAACAAAAATTCTTAATATGTTTACTTAAAGCCTTTTATTGGAATTTACGAGATTGTCATATTTAAATGTCGAAGAATAATGCTTATAATAAAAGTCTCCCGACGAGGATGGGATTCGAACCCACGCGGGCAGAGCCCAATGGATTAGCAGTCCATCGCCTTAACCACTCGGCCTCCTCGTCAGCAGTATTACGATAAATAAAGTTTATTAACGAAAATTCTTAATATGTTTACTTAAAGCCTTTTATTGGAATTTACGACATTGTCATATTTAAACGTCGCAGAATAATGCTTATAATAAAAGTCTCCCGAAGAGGATGGGATTCGAACCCACGCGGGCAGAGCCCAATGGATTAGCAGTCCATCGCCTTAACCACTCGGCCACCTCGTCAGCAGTATTACGATAAATAAAGTTTATTAATGAAAATTCTTAATATGTTTACTTAAAGCATTTTATTGGAATTTACGACATTGTCATTTTTAAACGTCGCAGAATAATGCTTATAATAAAAGTCTCCCGACGAGGATGGGATTCAAACCCACGCGTGCAGAGCCCAATGGATTAGCAGTCCATCGCCTTAACCACTCGGCCACCTCGTCAGCAGTATTATGATAAATAAAGTTTATTAACGAAAATTCTTAATATGTTTACTTAAGGCATTTTATTTGAATTTACGACATTATCATATTTAAATGTCGCAGAATAATGCTTATAATAAAAGTCTCCGGACGAGGTTGGGATTCGAACCCACGCGGGCAGAGCCCAATGGATTAGCAGTCCATCGCCTTAACCACTCGGCCACCTCGTCAGCAGAATTACGATAAATAAAGTTTATTAACGAAAATTCTTAATATGTTTACTTAAAGCATTTTATTTGAATTTACGACATTGTCATATTTAAACGTCGCAGAATAATGCTTATAATAAAAGTCTCCCGACGAGGACGGGATTCGAACCCACGCGGGTAGAGCCCAATGGATTAGCAGTCCATCGCCTTAACCACTCGGCCACCTCGACGGCAATATTACGATAAATAAAGTTTATTAACGAAAATTCTTAATATGTTTACTTAAAGACTTTTATTAGAATTTACGACATTGTCATATTTAAACGTAGAAGAATAATGCTTATAAGAAAAGTCTCCCGACGAGGACGGGATTCGAACCCACGCGGGTAGAGCCCAATGGATTAGCAGTCCATCGCCTTAACCACTCGGCCACCTCGACGGCAGTATTACGATAAATAAAATTTAATAACGAAAATTCTTAATATGTTTACTTAAAGCCTTTTATTGGAATTTACGACATTGTCATATTTAAACGTCGAAGAATAATGCTTATAAGAAAAGTCTCCCGACGAGGATGGGATTCGAACATACGCGGGCAGAGCCCAATGGATTAGCAGTCCATCGCCTTAACCACTCGGCCACCTCGTCGGCGATAAATACTGTAAATAAAGTTTATTAACGAAAATTCTTAATATGTTTACTTAAAGCCTTTTATTGGAATTTACGAGATTGTCATATTTAAATGTCGAAGAATAATGCTTATAATAAAAGTCTCCCGACGAGGATGGGATTCGAACCCACGCGGGCAGAGCCCAATGGATTAGCAGTCCATCGCCTTAACCACTCGGCCACCTCGTCAGCAGTATTATGATAAATAAAGTTTATTAACGAAAATTCTTAATATGTTTACTTAAGGCATTTCATTTGAATTTACGACATTGTCATATTTAAACGTCGCAGAATAATGCTTATAATAAAAGTCTCCGGACTAGGATGGGATTCGAACTCACGCGGGCAGAGCCCAATGGATTAGCAGTCCATCGCCTTAACCACTCGGCCACCTCGACGGCAGTATTACAATAAATAAAGTTAATTAACGAAAATTCTTAATATGTTTACTTAAAGCATTTTATTTGAATTTACGACATTGTCATATTTAAATGTCACAGAATAATGCTTCAAAATAAAAGTCTCCCGACGAGAACGGGATTCGAACCCACGCCGGCAGAGCCCATTGTATTAGCAGTCCATCGCCTTAACCACTCGGCCACCTCGACGGCAGTATTACAATAAATAAAGTTTATTAACGAAAATTCTTAATATGTTTACTTAAAGCATTTTATTTGAATTTACGACATTATCATATTTAAATGTCGCAGAATAATGCTTATAATAAAAGTCTCCGGACGAGGTTGGGATTCGAACCCACGCGGGCAGAGCCCAATGGATTAGCAGTCCATCGCCTTAACCACTCGGCCACCTCGTCAGCAGAATTACGATAAATAAAGTTTATTAACGAAAATTCTTAATATGTTTACTTAAAGCATTTTATTTGAATTTACGACATTGTCATATTTAAACGTCGCAGAATAATGCTTATAATAAAAGTCTCCCGACGAGGATGGGATTCGAACCCACGCGGGCAGAGCCCAATGGATTAGCAGTCCATCGCCTTAACCACTCGGCCACCTCGACGGCAGTATTACAATAAATAAAGTTTATTAACGAAAATTCTTAATATGTTTACTTAAAGCATTTCATTTGAATTTACGACATTGTCATATTTAAATGTCGCAGAATAATGCTTATAATAAAAGTCTCCGGACGAGGATGGGATTCGAACCCACGCGGGCAGAGCGCAATGGATTAGCAGTCCATTGCCTTAACCACTCGGCCACCTCGTCAGCAGAATTACGATAAATAAAGTTTATTAACGAAAATTCTTAATATGTTTACTTAAAGCATTTTATTTGAATTTACGACATTATCATATTTAAATGTCGCAGAATAATGCTTATAATAAAAGTCTCCCGACGAGGATGGGATTCGAACTCACGCGGGCAGAGCCCAATGGATTAGCAGTCCATCGCCTTAACCACTCGGCCACCTCGACGGCAGTATTACAATAAATAAAGTTTATTAACGAAAATTCTTAATATGTTTATATAAAGCATTTCATTTGAATTTACGACATTGTCATATTTAAACGTCGCAGAATAATGCTTATAATAAAAGTCTCCCGACGAGGATGGGATTCGAACCCACGCGGGCAGAGCCCAATGGATTAGCAGTCCATCGCCTTAAACACTCGGCCACCTCGTCGGCAATATTACGATAAATAAAGTTTATTAACGAAAATTCTTAATATGTTTACTTAAAGCATTTTATTTGAATTTACGACATTATCATATTTAAATGTCGCAGAATAATGCTTATAATAAAAGTCTCCCGACGAGGATGGGATTCGAACCCACGCGGGAAGAGCCCAATGGATTAGCAGTCCATCGCCTTAACCACTCGGCCACCTCGACGGCAATATTATGATAAATAAAGTTTATTAACGAAAATTCTTAATATGTGTAATTAAAGACTTTTATTAGAATTTACGACATTGTCATATTTAAACGTAGAAGAATAATGCTTATAAGAAAAGTCTCCCGACGATGACGGGATTCGAACCCACGCGGGTAGAGCCCAATGGATTAGCAGTCCATCGCCTTAACCACTCGGCCACCTCGACGGCAGTATTACGATAAATAAAATTTAATAACGAAAATTCTTAATATGTTTACTTAAAGCCTTTTATTGGAATTTACGACATTGTCATATTTAAACGTCGAAGAATAATGCTTATAAGAAAAGTCTCCCGACGAGGATGGGATTCGAACCCACGCGGGCAGAGCCCAATGGATTAGCAGTCCATCGCTTTAACCACTCGGCCACCTCGTCGGCGATAAATACGGTAAATAAAGTTTATTAACGAAAAGTCTTAATATGTTTACTTAAAGCCTTTTATTGGAATTTACGAGATTGTCATATTTAAATGTCGAAGAATAATGCTTATAATAAAAGTCTCCCGACGAGGATGGGATTCGAACCCACGCGGGCAGAGCCCAATGGATTAGCAGTCCATCGCCTTAACCACTCGGCCACCTCGTCGGCGATAAATACGGTAAATAAAGTTTATTAACGAAAATTCTTAATATGTTTACTTAAAGCCTTTTATTGGAATTTACGAGATTGTCATATTTAAATGTCGAAGAATAATGCTTATAATAAAAGTCTCCCGACGAGGATGGGATTCGAACCCACGCGGGCAGAGCCCAATGGATTAGCAGTCCATCGCCTTAACCACTCGACCACCTCGTCAGCAGTATTACGATAAATAAAGTTTATTAACGAAAATTCTTAATATGTTTACTTAAAGCCTTTTATTGGAATTTACGACATTGTCATATTTAAATGTCGCAGAATAATGCTTATAATAAAAGTCTCCCGACGAGGATGGGATTCGAACCCACGCGGGCAGAGCCCAATGGATTAGCAGTCCATCGCCTTAACCACTCGGCCACCTCGTCAGCAGTATTACGATAAATAAAGTTTATTAACGAAAATTCTTAATATGTTTACTTAAAGCCTTTTATTGGAATTTACGACATTGTCATATTTAAACGTCGCAGAATAATGCTTATAATAAAAGTCTCCCGACGAGGATGGGATTCGAACCCACGCGGGCAGAGCCCAATGGATTAGCAGTCCATCGCCTTAACCACTCGGCCACCTCGTCAGCAGTATTACGATAAATAAAGTTTATTAATGAAAATTCTTAATATGTTTACTTAAAGCATTTTATTGGAATTTACGACATTGTCATTTTTAAACGTCGCAGAATAATGCTTATAATAAAAGTCTCCCGACGAGGATGGGATTCAAACCCACGCGGGCAGAGCCCAATGGATTAGCAGTCCATCGCCTTAACCACTCGGCCACCTCGTCAGCAGTATTACGATAAATAAAGTTTATTAACGAAAATTCTTAATATGTTTACTTAAAGCATTTCATTTGAATTTACGACATTGTCATATTTAAACGTCGCAGAATAATGCTTATAATAAAAGTCTCCCGACAAGGACGGGATTCGAACCCATGCGGGCAAAGCCCAATGGATTAGCAGTCCATCGCCTTAACAACTCGGCCACCTCGTCAGCAGAATTACGATAAATAAAGTTTATTAACGAAAATTCTTAATATGTTTACTTAAAACATTTTATTTGAATTTACGACATTATCATATTTAAATGTCGCAGAATAATGCTTATAATAAAAGTCTCCGGACGAGGATGGGATTCGAACTCACGCGGGCAGAGCCCAATGGATTAGCAGTCCATCGCCTTAACCACTCGGCCACCTCGACGGCAGTATTACAATAAATAAAGTTAATTAACGAAAATTCTTAATATGTTTACTTAAAGCATTTTATTTGAATTTACGACATTGTCATATTTAAATGTCACAGAATAATGCTTCAAAATGAAAGTCTCCCGACGAGAACGGGATTCGAACCCACGCCGGCAGAGCCCATTGTATTAGCAGTCCATCGCCTTAACCACTCGGCCACCTCGTCAGCAGAATTACGATAAATAAAGTTTATTAACGAAAATTCTTAATATGTTTACTTAAAGCATTTTATTTGAATTTACGACATTGTCATATTTAAACGTCGCAGAATAATGCTTATAATAAAAGTCTCCCGACGAGGATGGGATTCGAACCCACGCGGGCAGAGCCCAATGGATTAGCAGTCCATCGCCTTTACCACTCGGCCACCTCGACGGCAGTATTACAATAAATAAAGTTTATTAACGAAAATTCTTCATATGTTTACTTAAAGCATTTCATTTGAATTTACGACATTGTCATATTTAAATGTCGCAGAATAATGCTTATAATAAAAGTCTCCGGACGAGGATGGGATTCGAACCCACGCGGGCAGAGCGCAATGGATTAGCAGTCCATTGCCCTAACCACTCGGCCACCTCGTCAGCAGAATTACGATAAATAAAGTTTATTAACGAAAATTCTTAATATGTTTACTTAAAGCATTTCATTTGAATTTACGACATTGTCATATTTAAACGTCGCAGAATAATGCTTATAATAAAAGTCTCCCGACGAGGATGGGATTCGAACCCACGCGGGCAGAGCCCAATGGATTAGCAGTCCATCGCCTTAACCACTCGGCCACCTCGTCGGCAATATTACGATAAATAAAGTTTATTAACGAAAATTCTTAATATGTTTACTTAAAGCATTTTATTTGAATTTACGACATTATCATATTTAAATGTCGCAGAATAATGCTTATAATAAAAGTCTCCGGACGAAGATGGGATTCGAACTCACGCGGGCAGAGCCCAATGGATTAGCAGTCCATCGCCTTAACCACAAGGCCACCTCGTCAGCATTATTACGATAAATAAAGTTAATTAACGAAAATTCTTAATATGTTTACTTAAAGCATGTTATTTGAGTTTACGACATTGTCATATTTAAATGTCGCAGAATAATGCTTATAATAAAAGCCTCCCGACGAGGATGGGATTCGAACCCACGCGGGCAGAGCCCAATGGATTAGCAGTCCATCGCCTTAACCACTCGGCCACCACGTCAGCAGTATTACGATAAATAAAGTTTATTAACGAAAATTCTTAATATGTTTACTTAAAGCCTTTTATTAGAATTTACGACATTGTCATATTTAAACGTCGAAGAATAATGCTTATAATAAAAGTCTCCCGACGAGGATGGGATTCGAACCCACGCGGGCAGAGCCCAATGTATTAGCAGTCCATCGCCTTAACCACTCGGCCACCTCGACGGCATTATTACGATAAATAAAGTTTATTAACGAAAATTCTTAATATGTTTACTTAAAGACTTTTATTAGAATTTACGACATTGTCATATTTAAACGTAGAAGAATAATGCTTATAAGAAAAGTCTCCCGACGAGGACGGGATTCGAACCCACGCGGGCAGAGCCCAATGGATTAGCAGCCCATCGGCTTAACCACTCGGCCACCTCGTCAGCAGTCTTACGAGAAATAAAGTTTATTAACGAAAATTCTTAATATGTTTACTTAAAGCCTTTTATTGGAATTTACGACATTGTCATATTTAAATGTCGCAGAATAATGCTTATAATAAAAGTCTCCCGACGAGGATGGGATTCGAACCCACGCGGGCAGAGCCCAATGGATTAGCAGTCCATCGCCTTAACCACTCGGCCACCTCGTCAGCAGTATTACGATAAATAAAGTTTATTAACGAAAATTCTTAATATGTTTACTTAAAGCCTTTTATTGGAATTTACGACATTGTCATATTTAAACGTCGAAGAATAATGCTTATAAGAAAAGTCTCCCGACGAGGATGGGATTCGAACCCACGCGGGCAGAGCCCAATGGATTAGCAGTCCATCGCCTTAACCACTCGGCTACCTTGTCAGCAGTATTACGATAAATAAAGTTTATTAACGAAAATTCTTAATATGTTTACTTAAAGCCTTTTATTGGAATTTACGACATTGTCATATTTAAATGTCGCAGAATAATGCTTATAATAAAAGTCTCCCGACGAGGATGGGATTCGAACCCACGCGGGCAGAGCCCAATGGATTAGCAGTCCATCGCCTTAACCACTCGGCCACCTCGTCAGCAGTATTACGATAAATAAAGTTTATTAACGAAAATTCTTAATATGTTTACTTAAAGCCTTTTATTGGAATTTACGACATTGTCATATTTAAACGTCGCAGAATAATGCTTATAATAAAAGTCTCCCGACGAGGATGGGATTCGAACCCACGCGGGCAGAGCCCAATGGATTAGCAGTCCATCGCCTTAACCACTCGGCCACCTCGTCATCAGTATTACGATAAATAAAGTTTATTAATGAAAATTCTTATTATGTTTACTTAAAGCATTTTATTGGAATTTACGACATTGTCATTTTTAAACGTCGCAGAATAATGCTTATAATAAAAGTCTCCCGACGAGGATGGGATTTAAACCCACGCGGGCAGAGCCCAATGGATTAGCAGTCCATCGCCTTAACCACTCGGCCACCTCGTCAGCAGTATTACGATAAATAAAGTTTATTAACGAAAATTCTTAATATGTTTACTTAAAGCATTTCATTTGAATTTACGACATTGTCATATTTAAACGTCGCAGAATAATGCTTATAATAACAGTCTCCCGACAAGGACGGGATTCGAACCCATGCGGGCAGATCCCAATGGATTAGCAGTCCATCGCCTTAACCACTCTGCCACCTCGTCAGCAGTATTACGATAAATAAAGTTTATTAACGAAAATTCTTAATATGTTTACTTAAAGCCTTTTATTAGAATTTACGACATTGTCATATTTAAACGTCGAAGAATAATGCTTATAATAAAAGTCTCCCGACGAGGATGGGATTCGAACCCACGCGGGCAGAGCCCAATGTATTAGCAGTCCATCGCCTTAACCACTCGGCCACCTCGACGGCATTATTACGATAAATAAAGTTTATTAACGAAAATTCTTAATATGTTTACTTAAAGACTTTTATTAGAATTTACGACATTGTCATATTTAAACGTAGAAGAATAATGCTTATAAGAAAAGTCTCCCGACGAGGACGGGATTCGAACCCACGCGGGCAGAGCCCAATGGATTAGCAGTCCATCGGCTTAACCACTCGGCCACCTCGTCAGCAGTCTTACGAGAAATAATGTTTATTAACGAAAATTCTTAATATGTTTACTTAAAGCCTTTTATTGGAATTTACGACATTGTCATTTTTAAACGTCGCAGAATAATGCTTATAATAAAAGTCTCCCGACGAGGACGGGATTCGAACCCACGCGGGCAGAGCCCAATGGATTAGCAGTCCATCGCCTTAACCACTCGGCCACCTCGTCAGCAGTATTACGATAAATAAAGTTTATTAACGAAAATTCTTAATATGTTTACTTAAAGCCTTTTGTTGGAATTTACGACATTGTCATATTTAAACGTCGAAGAATAATGCTTATAAGAAAAGTCTCCCGACGAGGATGGGATTCGAACCCACGCGGGCAGAGCCCAATGGATTAGCAGTCCATCGCCTTAACCACTCGGCCACCTCGTCAGCAGTATTACGATAAATAAAGTTTATTAACGAAAATTCTTAATATGTTTACTTAAAGCCTTTTATTGGAATTTACGACATTGTCATATTTAAATGTCGCAGAATAATGCTTATAATAAAAGTCTCCCGACGAGGATGGGATTCGAACCCACGCGGGCAGAGCCCAATAGATTAGCAGTCCATCGCCTTAACCACTCGGCCACCTCGTCGGCGATAAATACGGTAAATAAAGTTTATTAACGAAAATTCTTAATATGTTTACTTAAAGCCTTTTATTGGAATTTACGAGATTGTCATATTTAAATGTCGAAGAATAATGCTTATAATAAAAGTCTCCCGACGAGGATGGGATTCGAACCCACGCGGGCAGAGCCCAATGGATTAGCAGTCCATCGCCTTAACCACTCGGCCACCTCGTCAGCAGTATTACGATAAATAAAGTTTATTAACGAAAATTCTTAATATGTTTACTTAAAGCCTTTTATTGGAATTTACGACATTGTCATATTTAAACGTCGAAGAATAATGCTTATAAGAAAAGTCTCCCGACGAGGATGGGATTCGAACCCACGCGGGCAGAGCCCAATGGATTAGCAGTCCATCGCCTTAACCACTCGGCCACCTCGTCAGCAGTATTACGATAAATAAAGTTTATTAACGAAAATTCTTAATATGTTTACTTAAAGCCTTTTATTGGAATTTACGACATTGTCATATTTAAATGTCGCAGAATAATGCTTATAATAAAAGTCTCCCGACGAGGATGGGATTCGAACCCACGCGGGCAGAGCCCAATGGATTAGCAGTCCATCGCCTTAACCACTCGGCCACCTCGTCAGCAGTATTACGATAAATAAAGTTTATTAACGAAAATTCTTAATATGTTTACTTAAAGCCTTTTATTGGAATTTACGACATTGTCATATTTAAACGTCGCAGAATAATGCTTATAATAAAAGTCTCCCGACGAGGATGGGATTCGAACCCACGCGGGCAGAGCCCAATGGATTAGCAGTCCATCGCCTTAACCACTCGGCCACCTCGTCATCAGTATTACGATAAATAAAGTTTATTAATGAAAATTCTTAATATGTTTACTTAAAGCATTTTATTGGAATTTACGACATTGTCATTTTTAAACGTCGCAGAATAATGCTTATAATAAAAGTCTCCCGACGAGGATGGGATTCAAACCCACGCGGGCAGAGCCCAATGGATTAGCAGTCCATCGCCTTAACCACTCGGCCACCTCGTCAGCAGTATTACGATAAATAAAGTTTATTAACGAAAATTCTTAATATGTTTACTTAAAGCATTTCATTTGAATTTACGACATTGTCATATTTAAACGTCGCAGAATAATGCTTATAATAAAAGTCTCCCGACAAGGACGGGATTCGAACCCATGCGGGCAGAGCCCAATGGATTAGCAGTCCATCGCCTTAACAACTCGGCCACCTCGTCAGCAGAATTACGATAAATAAAGTTTATTAACGAAAATTCTTAATATGTTTACTTAAAGCATTTTATTTGAATTTACGACATTATCATATTTAAATGTCGCAGAATAATGCTTATAATAAAAGTCTCCGGACGAGGATGGGATTCGAACTCACGCGGGCAGAGCCCAATGGATTAGCAGTCCATCGCCTTAACCACTCGGCCACCTCGACGGCAGTATTACAATAAATAAAGTTAATTAACGAAAATTCTTAATATGTTTACTTAAAGCATTTTATTTGAATTTACGACATTGTCATATTTAAATGTCACAGAATAATGCTTCAAAATAAAAGTCTCCCGACGAGAACGGGATTCGAACCCACGCCGGCAGAGCCCATTGTATTAGCAGTCCATCGCCTTAACCACTCGGCCACCTCGACGGCAGTATTACAATAAATAAAGTTTATTAACGAAAATTCTTAATATGTTTACTTAAAGCATTTTATTTGAATTTACGACATTATCATATTTAAATGTCGCAGAATAATGCTTATAATAAAAGTCTCCGGACGAGGTTGGGATTCGAACCCACGCGGGCAGAGCCCAATGGATTAGCAGTCCATCGCCTTAACCACTCGGCCACCTCGTCAGCAGAATTACGATAAATAAAGTTTATTAACGAAAATTCTTAATATGTTTACTTAAAGCATTTCATTTGAATTTACGACATTATCATATTTAAATGTCGCAGAATAATGCTTATAATAAAAGTCTCCGGACGAGGATGGGATTCGAACTCACGCGGGCAGAGCCCAATGGATTAGCAGTTCATCGCCTTAACCACAAGGCCACCTCGTCAGCATTATTACGATAAATAAAGTTAATTAACGAAAATTCTTAATATGTTTACTTAAAGCATGTTATTTGAGTTTACGACATTGTCATATTTAAATGTCGCAGAATAATGCTTATAATAAAAGTCTCCCGACGAGGATGGGATTCGAACCCACGCGGGCAGAGCCCAATGGATTAGCAGTCCATCGCCTTAACCACTCGGCCACCACGTCAGCAGTATTACGATAAATAAAGTTTATTAACGAAAATTCTTAATATGTTTACTTAAAGCCTTTTATTGGAATTTACGACATTGTCATTTTAAATGTCGCAGAATAATGCTTATAATAAAAGTCTCCCGACGAGGATGGGATTCGAACCCACGCGGGCAGAGCCCAATGTATTAGCAGTCCATCGCCTTAACCACTCGGCCACCTCGTCAGCAGTATTACGATAAATAAAGTTTATTAACGAAAATTCTTAATATGTTTACTTAAAGCCTTTTATTGGAATTTACGACATAGTCATATTTAAATGTCGCAGAATAATGCTTATAATAAAAGTCTCCCGACGAGAATGGGATTCGAACCCACGCGGGCAGAGCCCAATGGATTAGCAGTCCATCGCCTTAACCACTCGGCCACCTCGTCGGCAGTATTACGATAAATAAAGTTTATTAACGAAAATTCTTAATATGTTTACTTAAAGCCTTTTATTGGAATTTACGACATAGTCATATTTAAATGTCGCAGAATAATGCTTATAATAAAAGTCTCCCGACGAGAATGGGATTCGAACCCACGCGGGCAGAGCCCAATGTATTAGCAGTCCATCGCCTTAACCACTCGGCCACCTCGACGGCAATAATACGATAAATAAAATTTAATAACGAAAATTCTTAATATGTTTACTTAAAGCCTTTTATTGGAATTTACGACATTGTCATATTTAAACGTCGAAGAATAATGCTTATAATAAAAGTCTCCCGACGAGGATGGGATTCGAACCCACGCGGGCAGAGCCCAATGTATTAGCAGTCCATTGCCTTAACCACTCGGCCACCTCGTCAGCAGTATTACGATAAATAAAGTTTATTAACGAAAATTCTTAATATGTTTACTTAAAGCCTTTTATTGGAATTTACGACATTGTCATATTTAAACGTCGAAGAATAATGCTTATAATAAAAGTCTCCCGACGAGGATGGGATTCGAACCCACGCGGGCAGAGCCCAATGGATTAGCAGTCCATCGCCTTAACCACTCGGCCACCTCGTCAGCAGTTTTACGATAAATAAAGTTTAATAACGAAAATTCTTAATATGTTTACTTAAAGCCTCTTATTAGAATTTACGACATTGTCATATTTAAACGTCGAAGAATAATGCTTATAATAAAAGTCTCCCGCGAGGATGGGATTCGAACCCACGCGGGCAGAGCCCAATGGATTAGCAGTCCATCGCCTTAACCACTCGGCCACCTCGTCAGCAGTATTACGATAAATAAAGTTTATTAACGAAAATTCTTAATATGTTTACTTAAAGCCTTTTATTGGAATTTACGACATTGTCATATTTAAACGTCGAAGAATAATGCTTATAATAAAAGTCTCCCGACGAGGATGGGATTCGAACCCACGCGGGCAGAGCCCAATGTATTAGCAGTCCATCGCCTTAACCACTCGGCCACCTCGACGGCATTATTACGATAAATAAAGTTTATTAACGAAAATTCTTAATATGTTTACTTAAAGACTTTTATTAGAATTTACGACATTGTCATATTTAAACGTAGAAGAATAATGCTTATAAGAAAAGTCTCCCGACGAGGACGGGATTCGAACCCACGCGGGCAGAGCCCAATGTATTAGCAGTCCATCGGCTTAACCACTCGGCCACCTCGTCAGCAGTCTTACTAGAAATAATGTTTATTAACGAAAATTCTTAATATGTTTACTTAAAGCCTTTTATTGGAATTTACGACATTGTCATTTTTAAACGTCGCAGAATAATGCTTATAATAAAAGTCTCCCGACGAGGATGGGATTCGAACCCACGCGGGCAGAGCCCAATGGATTAGCAGTCCATCGCCTTAACCACTCGGCCACCTCGTCGGCAGTATTACGATAAATAAAGTTTATTAACGAAAATTCTTAATATGTTTACTTAAAGCCTTTTGTTGGAATTTACGACATTGTCATATTTAAACGTCGAAGAATAATGCTTATAAGAAAAGTCTCCCGACGAGGATGGGATTCGAACCCACGCGGGCAGAGCCCAATGGATTAGCAGTCCATCGCCTTAACCACTCGGCCACCTCGTCAGCAGTATTACGATAAATAAAGTTTATTAACGAAAATTCTTAATATGTTTACTTAAAGCCTTTTATTGGAATTTACGACATTGTCATATTTAAATGTCGCAGAATAATGCTTATAATAAAAGTCTCCCGACGAGGATGGGATTCGAACCCACGCGGGCAGAGCCCAATAGATTAGCAGTCCATCGCCTTAACCACTCGGCCACCTCGTCGGCGATAAATACGGTAAATAAAGTTTATTAACGAAAATTCTTAATATGTTTACTTAAAGCCTTTTATTGGAATTTACGAGATTGTCATATTTAAATGTCGAAGAATAATGCTTATAATAAAAGTCTCCCGACGAGGATGGGATTCGAACCCACGCGGGCAGAGCCCAATGGATTAGCAGTCCATCGCCTTAACCACTCGGCCACCTCGTCAGCAGTATTACGATAAATAAAGTTTATTAACGAAAATTCTTAATATGTTTACTTAAAGCCTTTTATTGGAATTTACGACATTGTCATATTTAAACGTCGAAGAATAATGCTTATAAGAAAAGTCTCCCGACGAGGATGGGATTCGAACCCACGCGGGCAGAGCCCAATGGATTAGCAGTCCATCGCCTTAACCACTCGGCCACCTCGTCAGCAGTATTACGATAAATAAAGTTTATTAACGAAAATTCTTAATATGTTTACTTAAAGCCTTTTATTGGAATTTACGACATTGTCATATTTAAATGTCGCAGAATAATGCTTATAATAAAAGTCTCCCGACGAGGATGGGATTCGAACCCACGCGGGCAGAGCCCAATGGATTAGCAGTCCATCGCCTTAACCACTCGGCCACCTCGTCAGCAGTATTACGATAAATAAAGTTTATTAACGAAAATTCTTAATATGTTTACTTAAAGCCTTTTATTGGAATTTACGACATTGTCATATTTAAACGTCGCAGAATAATGCTTATAATAAAAGTCTCCCGACGAGGATGGGATTCGAACCCACGCGGGCAGAGCCCAATGGATTAGCAGTCCATCGCCTTAACCACAAGGCCACCTCGTCAGCATTATTACGATAAATAAAGTTAATTAACGAAAATTCTTAATATGTTTACTTAAAGCATGTTATTTGAGTTTACGACATTGTCATATTTAAATGTCGCAGAATAATGCTTATAATAAAAGTCTCCCGACGAGGATGGGATTCGAACCCACGCGGGCAGAGCCCAATGGATTAGCAGTCCATCGCCTTAACCACTCGGCCACCACGTCAGCAGTATTACGATAAATAAAGTTTATTAACGAAAATTCTTAATATGTTTACTTAAAGCCTTTTATTGGAATTTACGACATTGTCATTTTAAATGTCGCAGAATAATGCTTATAATAAAAGTCTCCCGACGAGGATGGGATTCGAACCCACGCGGGCAGAGCCCAATGTATTAGCAGTCCATCGCCTTAACCACTCGGCCACCTCGTCAGCAGTATTACGATAAATAAAGTTTATTAACGAAAATTCTTAATATGTTTACTTAAAGCCTTTTATTGGAATTTACGACATAGTCATATTTAAATGTCGCAGAATAATGCTTATAATAAAAGTCTCCCGACGAGAATGGGATTCGAACCCACGCGGGCAGAGCCCAATGGATTAGCAGTCCATCGCCTTAACCACTCGGCCACCTCGTCGGCAGTATTACGATAAATAAAGTTTATTAACGAAAATTCTTAATATGTTTACTTAAAGCCTTTTATTGGAATTTACGACATAGTCATATTTAAATGTCGCAGAATAATGCTTATAATAAAAGTCTCCCGACGAGAATGGGATTCGAACCCACGCGGGCAGAGCCCAATGTATTAGCAGTCCATCGCCTTAACCACTCGGCCACCTCGACGGCAATAATACGATAAATAAAATTTAATAACGAAAATTCTTAATATGTTTACTTAAAGCCTTTTATTGGAATTTACGACATTGTCATATTTAAACGTCGAAGAATAATGCTTATAATAAAAGTCTCCCGACGAGGATGGGATTCGAACCCACGCGGGCAGAGCCCAATGTATTAGCAGTCCATTGCCTTAACCACTCGGCCACCTCGTCAGCAGTATTACGATAAATAAAGTTTATTAACGAAAATTCTTAATATGTTTACTTAAAGCCTTTTATTGGAATTTACGACATTGTCATATTTAAACGTCGAAGAATAATGCTTATAATAAAAGTCTCCCGACGAGGATGGGATTCGAACCCACGCGGGCAGAGCCCAATGGATTAGCAGTCCATCGCCTTAACCACTCGGCCACCTCGTCAGCAGTTTTACGATAAATAAAGTTTAATAACGAAAATTCTTAATATGTTTACTTAAAGCCTCTTATTAGAATTTACGACATTGTCATATTTAAACGTCGAAGAATAATGCTTATAATAAAAGTCTCCCGCGAGGATGGGATTCGAACCCACGCGGGCAGAGCCCAATGGATTAGCAGTCCATCGCCTTAACCACTCGGCCACCTCGTCAGCAGTATTACGATAAATAAAGTTTATTAACGAAAATTCTTAATATGTTTACTTAAAGCCTTTTATTGGAATTTACGACATTGTCATATTTAAACGTCGAAGAATAATGCTTATAATAAAAGTCTCCCGACGAGGATGGGATTCGAACCCACGCGGGCAGAGCCCAATGTATTAGCAGTCCATCGCCTTAACCACTCGGCCACCTCGACGGCATTATTACGATAAATAAAGTTTATTAACGAAAATTCTTAATATGTTTACTTAAAGACTTTTATTAGAATTTACGACATTGTCATATTTAAACGTAGAAGAATAATGCTTATAAGAAAAGTCTCCCGACGAGGACGGGATTCGAACCCACGCGGGCAGAGCCCAATGTATTAGCAGTCCATCGGCTTAACCACTCGGCCACCTCGTCAGCAGTCTTACTAGAAATAATGTTTATTAACGAAAATTCTTAATATGTTTACTTAAAGCCTTTTATTGGAATTTACGACATTGTCATTTTTAAACGTCGCAGAATAATGCTTATAATAAAAGTCTCCCGACGAGGATGGGATTCGAACCCACGCGGGCAGAGCCCAATGGATTAGCAGTCCATCGCCTTAACCACTCGGCCACCTCGTCGGCAGTATTACGATAAATAAAGTTTATTAACGAAAATTCTTAATATGTTTACTTAAAGCCTTTTGTTGGAATTTACGACATTGTCATATTTAAACGTCGAAGAATAATGCTTATAAGAAAAGTCTCCCGACGAGGATGGGATTCGAACCCACGCGGGCAGAGCCCAATGGATTAGCAGTCCATCGCCTTAACCACTCGGCCACCTCGTCAGCAGTATTACGATAAATAAAGTTTATTAACGAAAATTCTTAATATGTTTACTTAAAGCCTTTTATTGGAATTTACGACATTGTCATATTTAAATGTCGCAGAATAATGCTTATAATAAAAGTCTCCCGACGAGGATGGGATTCGAACCCACGCGGGCAGAGCCCAATAGATTAGCAGTCCATCGCCTTAACCACTCGGCCACCTCGTCGGCGATAAATACGGTAAATAAAGTTTATTAACGAAAATTCTTAATATGTTTACTTAAAGCCTTTTATTGGAATTTACGAGATTGTCATATTTAAATGTCGAAGAATAATGCTTATAATAAAAGTCTCCCGACGAGGATGGGATTCGAACCCACGCGGGCAGAGCCCAATGGATTAGCAGTCCATCGCCTTAACCACTCGGCCACCTCGTCAGCAGTATTACGATAAATAAAGTTTATTAACGAAAATTCTTAATATGTTTACTTAAAGCCTTTTATTGGAATTTACGACATTGTCATATTTAAACGTCGAAGAATAATGCTTATAAGAAAAGTCTCCCGACGAGGATGGGATTCGAACCCACGCGGGCAGAGCCCAATGGATTAGCAGTCCATCGCCTTAACCACTCGGCCACCTCGTCAGCAGTATTACGATAAATAAAGTTTATTAACGAAAATTCTTAATATGTTTACTTAAAGCCTTTTATTGGAATTTACGACATTGTCATATTTAAATGTCGCAGAATAATGCTTATAATAAAAGTCTCCCGACGAGGATGGGATTCGAACCCACGCGGGCAGAGCCCAATGGATTAGCAGTCCATCGCCTTAACCACTCGGCCACCTCGTCAGCAGTATTACGATAAATAAAGTTTATTAACGAAAATTCTTAATATGTTTACTTAAAGCCTTTTATTGGAATTTACGACATTGTCATATTTAAACGTCGCAGAATAATGCTTATAATAAAAGTCTCCCGACGAGGATGGGATTCGAACCCACGCGGGCAGAGCCCAATGGATTAGCAGTCCATCGCCTTAACCACTCGGCCACCTCGTCATCAGTATTACGATAAATAAAGTTTATTAATGAAAATTCTTAATATGTTTACTTAAAGCATTTCATTTGAATTTACGACATTGTCATATTTAAACGTCGCAGAATAATGCTTATAATAAAAGTCTCCCGACAAGGACGGGATTCGAACCCATGCGGGCAGAGCCCAATGGATTAGCAGTCCATCGCCTTAACAACTCGGCCACCTCGTCAGCAGAATTATGATAAATAAAGTTTATTAACGAAAATTCTTAATATGTTTACTTAAAGCATTTTATTTGAATTTACGACATTATCATATTTAAATGTCGCAGAATAATGCTTATAATAAAAGCCTCCGGACGAGGATGGGATTCGAACTCACGCGGGCAGAGCCCAATGGATTAGCAGTCCATCGCCTTAACCACTCGGCCACCTCGACGGCAGTATTACAATAAATAAAGTTAATTAACGAAAATTCTTAATATGTTTACTTAAAGCATTTTATTTGAATTTACGACATTGTCATATTTAAATGTCACAGAATAATGCTTCAAAATAAAAGTCTCCCGACGAGAACGGGATTCGAACCCACGCCGGCAGAGCCCATTGTATTAGCAGTCCATCGCCTTAACCACTCGGCCACCTCGACGGCAGTATTACAATAAATAAAGTTTATTAACGAAAATTCTTAATATGTTTACTTAAAGCATTTTATTTGAATTTACGACATTATCATATTTAAATGTCGCAGAATAATGCTTATAATAAAAGTCTCCGGACGAGGTTGGGATTCGAACCCACGCGGGCAGAGCCCAATGGATTAGCAGTCCATCGCCTTAACCACTCGGCCACCTCGTCAGCAGAATTACGATAAATAAAGTTTATTAACGAAAATTCTTAATATGTTTACTTAAAGCATTTCATTTGAATTTACGACATTATCATATTTAAATGTCGCAGAATAATGCTTATAATAAAAGTCTCCCGACGAGGATGGGATTCGAACTCACGCGGGCAGAGCCCAATGGATTAGCAGTCCATCGCCTTAACCACTTGGCCACCTCGTGAGCAGAATTACGATAAATAAAGTTTATTAACGAAAATTCTTAATATGTTTACTTAAAGCATTTTATTTGAATTTACGACATAATCATATTCAAATGTCGCAAAATAATGCTTATAATAAAAGTCTCCGGACGAGGATGGGATTCGAACTCACGCGGGCAGAGCCCAATGGATTAGCAGTCCATCGCCTTAACCACTCGGCCACCTCGTCGGCAATATTACGATAAATAAAGTTTATTAACGAAAATTCTTAATATGTTTACTTAAAGCATTTTATTTGAATTTACGACATTATCATATTTAAATGTCGCAGAATAATGCTTATAATAAAAGTCTCCGGACGAGGATGGGATTCGAACTCACGCGGGCAGAGCCCAATGGATTAGCAGTTCATCGCCTTAACCACAAGGCCACCTCGTCAGCATTATTACGATAAATAAAGTTAATTAACGAAAATTCTTAATATGTTTACTTAAAGCATGTTATTTGAGTTTACGACATTGTCATATTTAAATGTCGCAGAATAATGCTTATAATAAAAGTCTCCCGACGAGGATGGGATTCGAACCCACGCGGGCAGAGCCCAATGGATTAGCAGTCCATCGCCTTAACCACTCGGCCACCACGTCAGCAGTATTACGATAAATAAAGTTTATTAACGAAAATTCTTAATATGTTTACTTAAAGCCTTTTATTGGAATTTACGACATTGTCATTTTAAATGTCGCAGAATAATGCTTATAATAAAAGTCTCCCGACGAGGATGGGATTCGAACCCACGCGGGCAGAGCCCAATGTATTAGCAGTCCATCGCCTTAACCACTCGGCCACCTCGTCAGCAGTATTACGATAAATAAAGTTTATTAACGAAAATTCTTAATATGTTTACTTAAAGCCTTTTATTGGAATTTACGACATAGTCATATTTAAATGTCGCAGAATAATGCTTATAATAAAAGTCTCCCGACGAGAATGGGATTCGAACCCACGCGGGCAGAGCCCAATGGATTAGCAGTCCATCGCCTTAACCACTCGGCCACCTCGTCGGCAGTATTACGATAAATAAAGTTTATTAACGAAAATTCTTAATATGTTTACTTAAAGCCTTTTATTGGAATTTACGACATAGTCATATTTAAATGTCGCAGAATAATGCTTATAATAAAAGTCTCCCGACGAGAATGGGATTCGAACCCACGCGGGCAGAGCCCAATGTATTAGCAGTCCATCGCCTTAACCACTCGGCCACCTCGACGGCAATAATACGATAAATAAAATTTAATAACGAAAATTCTTAATATGTTTACTTAAAGCCTTTTATTGGAATTTACGACATTGTCATATTTAAACGTCGAAGAATAATGCTTATAATAAAAGTCTCCCGACGAGGATGGGATTCGAACCCACGCGGGCAGAGCCCAATGTATTAGCAGTCCATTGCCTTAACCACTCGGCCACCTCGTCAGCAGTATTACGATAAATAAAGTTTATTAACGAAAATTCTTAATATGTTTACTTAAAGCCTTTTATTGGAATTTACGACATTGTCATATTTAAACGTCGAAGAATAATGCTTATAATAAAAGTCTCCCGACGAGGATGGGATTCGAACCCACGCGGGCAGAGCCCAATGGATTAGCAGTCCATCGCCTTAACCACTCGGCCACCTCGTCAGCAGTTTTACGATAAATAAAGTTTAATAACGAAAATTCTTAATATGTTTACTTAAAGCCTCTTATTAGAATTTACGACATTGTCATATTTAAACGTCGAAGAATAATGCTTATAATAAAAGTCTCCCGCGAGGATGGGATTCGAACCCACGCGGGCAGAGCCCAATGGATTAGCAGTCCATCGCCTTAACCACTCGGCCACCTCGTCAGCAGTATTACGATAAATAAAGTTTATTAACGAAAATTCTTAATATGTTTACTTAAAGCCTTTTATTAGAATTTACGACATTGTCATATTTAAACGTCGAAGAATAATGCTTATAATAAAAGTCTCCCGACGAGGATGGGATTCGAACCCACGCGGGCGGAGCCCAATGGATTAGCAGTCCATCGCCTTAACCACTCGGCCACCTCGACGGCATTATTACGATAAATAAAGTTTATTAACGAAAATTCTTAATATGTTTACTTAAAGACTTTTATTAGAATTTACGACATTGTCATATTTAAACGTAGAAGAATAATGCTTATAAGAAAAGTCTCCCGACGAGGACGGGATTCGAACCCACGCGGGCAGAGCCCAATGTATTAGCAGTCCATCGGCTTAACCACTCGGCCACCTCGTCAGCAGTCTTACTAGAAATAATGTTTATTAACGAAAATTCTTAATATGTTTACTTAAAGCCTTTTATTGGAATTTACGACATTGTCATTTTTAAACGTCGCAGAATAATGCTTATAATAAAAGTCTCCCGACGAGGATGGGATTCGAACCCACGCGGGCAGAGCCCAATGGATTAGCAGTCCATCGCCTTAACCACTCGGCCACCTCGTCGGCAGTATTACGATAAATAAAGTTTATTAACGAAAATTCTTAATATGTTTACTTAAAGCCTTTTGTTGGAATTTACGACATTGTCATATTTAAACGTCGAAGAATAATGCTTATAAGAAAAGTCTCCCGACGAGGATGGGATTCGAACCCACGCGGGCAGAGCCCAATGGATTAGCAGTCCATCGCCTTAACCATACGGCCACCTCGTCAGCAGTATTACGATAAATAAAGTTTATTAACGAAAATTCTTAATATGTTTACTTAAAGCCTTTTATTGGAATTTACGACATTGTCATATTTAAATGTCGCAGAATAATGCTTATAATAAAAGTCTCCCGACGAGGATGGGATTCGAACCCACGCGGGCAGAGCCCAATAGATTAGCAGTCCATCGCCTTAACCACTCGGCCACCTCGTCGGCGATAAATACGGTAAATAAAGTTTATTAACGAAAATTCTTAATATGTTTACTTAAAGCCTTTTATTGGAATTTACGAGATTGTCATATTTAAATGTCGAAGAATAATGCTTATAATAAAAGTCTCCCGACGAGAATGGGATTCGAACCCACGCGGGCAGAGCCCAATGGATTAGCAGTCCATCGCCTTAACCACTCGGCCACCTCGTCAGCAGTATTACGATAAATAAAGTTTATTAACGAAAATTCTTAATATGTTTACTTAAAGCCTTTTATTGGAATTTACGACATTGTCATATTTAAACGTCGAAGAATAATGCTTATAAGAAAAGTCTCCCGACGAGGATGGGATTCGAACCCACGCGGGCAGAGCCCAATGGATTAGCAGTCCATCGCCTTAACCACTCGGCCACCTCGTCAGCAGTATTACGATAAATAAAGTTTATTAACGAAAATTCTTAATATGTTTACTTAAAGCCTTTTATTGGAATTTACGACATTGTCATATTTAAGTGTCGCAGAATAATGCTTATAATAAAAGTCTCCCGACGAGGATGGGATTCGAACCCACGCGGGCAGAGCCCAATGGATTAGCAGTCCATCGCCTTAACCACTCGGCCACCTCGTCAGCAGTATTACGATAAATAAAGTTTATTAACGAAAATTCTTAATATGTTTACTTAAAGCCTTTTATTGGAATTTACGACATTGTCATATTTAAACGTCGCAGAATAATGCTTATAATAAAAGTCTCCCGACGAGGATGGGATTCGAACCCACGCGGGCAGAGCCCAATGGATTAGCAGTCCATCGCCTTAACCACTCGGCCACCTCGTCATCAGTATTACGATAAATAAAGTTTATTAATGAAAATTCTTAATATGTTTACTTAAAGCATTTCATTTGAATTTACGACATTGTCATATTTAAACGTCGCAGAATAATGCTTATAATAAAAGTCTCCCGACAAGGACGGGATTCGAACCCATGCGGGCAGAGCCCAATGGATTAGCAGTCCATCGCCTTAACAACTCGGCCACCTCGTCAGCAGAATTATGATAAATAAAGTTTATTAACGAAAATTCTTAATATGTTTACTTAAAGCATTTTATTTGAATTTACGACATTATCATATTTAAATGTCGCAGAATAATGCTTATAATAAAAGCCTCCGGACGAGGATGGGATTCGAACTCACGCGGGCAGAGCCCAATGGATTAGCAGTCCATCGCCTTAACCACTCGGCCACCTCGACGGCAGTATTACAATAAATAAAGTTAATTAACGAAAATTCTTAATATGTTTACTTAAAGCATTTTATTTGAATTTACGACATTGTCATATTTAAATGTCACAGAATAATGCTTCAAAATAAAAGTCTCCCGACGAGAACGGGATTCGAACCCACGCCGGCAGAGCCCATTGTATTAGCAGTCCATCGCCTTAACCACTCGGCCACCTCGACGGCAGTATTACAATAAATAAAGTTTATTAACGAAAATTCTTAATATGTTTACTTAAAGCATTTTATTTGAATTTACGACATTATCATATTTAAATGTCGCAGAATAATGCTTATAATAAAAGTCTCCGGACGAGGTTGGGATTCGAACCCACGCGGGCAGAGCCCAATGGATTAGCAGTCCATCGCCTTAACCACTCGGCCACCTCGTCAGCAGAATTACGATAAATAAAGTTTATTAACGAAAATTCTTAATATGTTTACTTAAAGCATTTCATTTGAATTTACGACATTATCATATTTAAATGTCGCAGAATAATGCTTATAATAAAAGTCTCCCGACGAGGATGGGATTCGAACTCACGCGGGCAGAGCCCAATGGATTAGCAGTCCATCGCCTTAACCACTTGGCCACCTCGTGAGCAGAATTACGATAAATAAAGTTTATTAACGAAAATTCTTAATATGTTTACTTAAAGCATTTTATTTGAATTTACGA
Organism: Troglohyphantes excavatus; assembly: GCA_963932185.1. Lineage (NCBI taxonomy): Eukaryota > Metazoa > Arthropoda > Arachnida > Araneae > Linyphiidae > Troglohyphantes > Troglohyphantes excavatus. Next base: position 41,715,837 of record OZ010671.1, read on the forward strand.
CATAATCATATTCAAATGTCGCAAAATAATGCTTATAATAAAAGTCTCCGGACGAGGATGGGATTCGAACTCACGCGGGCAGAGCCCAATGGATTAGCAGTCCATCGCCTTAACCACTCGGCCACCTCGTCGGCAATATTACGATAAATAAAGTTTATTAACGAAAATTCTTAATATGTTTACTTAAAGCATTTTATTTGAATTTACGACATTATCATATTTAAATGTCGCAGAATAATGCTTATAATAAAAGTCTCCGGACGAGGATGGGATTCGAACTCACGCGGGCAGAGCCCAATGGATTAGCAGTTCATCGCCTTAACCACAAGGCCACCTCGTCAGCATTATTACGATAAATAAAGTTAATTAACGAAAATTCTTAATATGTTTACTTAAAGCATGTTATTTGAGTTTACGACATTGTCATATTTAAATGTCGCAGAATAATGCTTATAATAAAAGTCTCCCGACGAGGATGGGATTCGAACCCACGCGGGCAGAGCCCAATGGATTAGCAGTCCATCGCCTTAACCACTCGGCCACCACGTCAGCAGTATTACGATAAATAAAGTTTATTAACGAAAATTCTTAATATGTTTACTTAAAGCCTTTTATTGGAATTTACGACATTGTCATTTTAAATGTCGCAGAATAATGCTTATAATAAAAGTCTCCCGACGAGGATGGGATTCGAACCCACGCGGGCAGAGCCCAATGTATTAGCAGTCCATCGCCTTAACCACTCGGCCACCTCGTCAGCAGTATTACGATAAATAAAGTTTATTAACGAAAATTCTTAATATGTTTACTTAAAGCCTTTTATTGGAATTTACGACATAGTCATATTTAAATGTCGCAGAATAATGCTTATAATAAAAGTCTCCCGACGAGAATGGGATTCGAACCCACGCGGGCAGAGCCCAATGGATTAGCAGTCCATCGCCTTAACCACTCGGCCACCTCGTCGGCAGTATTACGATAAATAAAGTTTATTAACGAAAATTCTTAATATGTTTACTTAAAGCCTTTTATTGGAATTTACGACATAGTCATATTTAAATGTCGCAGAATAATGCTTATAATAAAAGTCTCCCGACGAGAATGGGATTCGAACCCACGCGGGCAGAGCCCAATGTATTAGCAGTCCATCGCCTTAACCACTCGGCCACCTCGACGGCAATAATACGATAAATAAAATTTAATAACGAAAATTCTTAATATGTTTACTTAAAGCCTTTTATTGGAATTTACGACATTGTCATATTTAAACGTCGAAGAATAATGCTTATAATAAAAGTCTCCCGACGAGGATGGGATTCGAACCCACGCGGGCAGAGCCCAATGTATTAGCAGTCCATTGCCTTAACCACTCGGCCACCTCGTCAGCAGTATTACGATAAATAAAGTTTATTAACGAAAATTCTTAATATGTTTACTTAAAGCCTTTTATTGGAATTTACGACATTGTCATATTTAAACGTCGAAGAATAATGCTTATAATAAAAGTCTCCCGACGAGGATGGGATTCGAACCCACGCGGGCAGAGCCCAATGGATTAGCAGTCCATCGCCTTAACCACTCGGCCACCTCGTCAGCAGTTTTACGATAAATAAAGTTTAATAACGAAAATTCTTAATATGTTTACTTAAAGCCTCTTATTAGAATTTACGACATTGTCATATTTAAACGTCGAAGAATAATGCTTATAATAAATGTCTCCCGACGAGGATGGGATTCGAACCCACGCGGGCAGAGCCCAATGGATTAGCAGTCCATCGCTTTAACCACTCGGCCACCTCGTCAGCAGTATTACGATAAATAAAGTTTATTAACGAAAATTCTTAATATGTTTACTTAAAGCCTTTTATTAGAATTTACGACATTGTCATATTTAAACGTCGAAGAATAATGCTTATAATAAAAGTCTCCCGACGAGGATGGGATTCGAACCCACGCGGGCAGAGCCCAATGTATTAGCAGTCCATCGCCTTAACCACTCGGCCACCTCGACGGCAATATTACGATAAATAAAGTTTATTAACGAAAATTCTTAATATGTTTACTTAAAGACTTTTATTGGAATTTACGACATTGTCATATTTAAACGTAGAAGAATAATGCTTATAAGAAAAGTCTCCAAGCGAGAACGGGATTCGAACCCACGCGGGCAGAGCCCAATGGATTAGCAGTCCATCGGCTTAACCACTCGGCCACCTCGTCAGCAGTATTACGAGAAATAAAGTTTATTAACGAAAATTCTTAATATGTTTACTTAAAGCCTGTTATTGGAATTTACGACATTGTCATATTTAAACGTCGAAGAATAATGCTTATAATAAAAGTCTCCCGACGAGGATGGGATTCGAACCCACGCGGGCAGAGCCCAATGGATTAGCAGTCCATCGCCTTAACCACTCGGCCACCTCGACGGCAGTATTACGATAAATAAAATTTAATAACGAAAATTCTTAATATGTTTACTTAAAGCATTTTATTTGAATTTACGACATTATCATATTTAAATGTCGCAGAATAATGCTTATAATAAAAGTCTCCGGACGAGGATGGGATTCGAACCCACGCAGGCAGAGTGCAATGGATTAGCAGTCCATTGCCTTAACCACTCGGCCACCTCGTCGGCAGAATTACGATAAATAAAGTTTATTAACGAAAATTCTTAATATGTTTACTTAAAGCATTTTATTTGAATTTACGACATTATCATATTTAAATGTCGCAGAATAATGCTTATAATAAAAGTCTCCCGACGAGGATGGGATTCGAACTCACGCGGGCAGAGCCCAATGGATTAGCAGTCCATCGCCTTAACCACTCGGCCACCTCGACGGCAGTATTACAATAAATAAAGTTTATTAACGAAAATTCTTAATATGTTTACTTAAAGCATTTCATTTGAATTTACGACATTGTCATATTTAAACGTCGCAGAATAATGCTTATAATAAAAGTCTCCCGACGAGGATGGGATTCGAACCCACGCGGGCAGAGCCCAATGGATTAGCAGTCCATCGCCTTAACCACTCGGCCACCTCGTCGGCAATATTACGATAAATAAAGTTTATTAACGAAAATTCTTAATATGTTCACTTAAAGCATATTATTTGAATTTACGACATAATCATATTTAAATGTCGCAAAATAATGCTTATAATAAAAGTCTCCGGACGAGGATGGGATTCGAACTCACGCGGGCAGAGCCCAATGGATTAGCAGTCCATCGCCTTAACCACTCGGCCACCTCGTCGGCAATATTACGATAAATAAAGTTTATTAACGAAAATTCTTAATATGTTTACTTAAAGCATTTTATTTGAATTTACGACATTATCATATTTAAATGTCGCAGAATAATGCTTATAATAAAAGTCTCCGGACGAGGATGGGATTCGAACTCACGCGGGCAGAGCCCAATGGATTAGCAGTCCATCGCCTTAACCACAAGGCCACCTCGTCAGCATTATTACGATAAATAAAGTTAATTAACGAAAATTCTTAATATGTTTACTTAAAGCATGTTATTTGAGTTTACGACATTGTCATATTTAAATGTCGCAGAATAATGCTTATAATAAAAGTCTCCCGACGAGGATGGGATTCGAACCCACGCGGGCAGAGCCCAATGGATTAGCAGTCCACCGCCTTAACCACTCGGCCACCACGTCAGCAGTATTACGATAAATAAAGTTTATTAACGAAAATTCTTAATATGTTTACTTAAAGCCTTTTATTGGAATTTACGACATTGTCATTTTAAATGTCGCAGAATAATGCTTATAATAAAAGTCTCCCGACGAGAATGGGATTCGAACCCACGCGGGCAGAGCCCAATGTATTAGCAGTCCATCGCCTTAACCACTCGGCCACCTCGACGGCAATAATACGATAAATAAAATTTAATAACGAAAATTCTTAATATGTTTACTTAAAGCCTTTTATTGGAATTTACGACATTGTCATATTTAAACGTCGAAGAATAATGCTTATAATAAAAGTCACACGACGAGGATGGGATTCGAACCCACGCGGGCAGAGCCCAATGTATTAGCAGTCCATCGCCTTAACCACTCGGCCACCTCGACGGCAATATTACGATAAATAAAGTTTATTAACGAAAATTCTTAATATGTTTACTTAAAGCCTTTTATTGGAATTTACGACATTGTCATATTTAAACGTCGAAGAATAATGCTTATAATAAAAGTCTCCCGACGAGGATGGGATTCGAACCCACGCGGGCAGAGCCCAATGGATTAGCAGTCCATCGCCTTAACCACTCGGCCACCTCGTCGGCGATAAATACGGTAAATAAAGTTTATTAACGAAAATTCTTAATATGTTTACTTAAAGCCTTTTATTGGAATTTACGAGATTGTCATATTTAAATGTCGAAGAATAATGCTTATAATAAAAGTCTCCCGACGAGGATGGGATTCGAACCCACGCGTGCAGAGACCAATGGATTTGCAGTCCATCGCCTTAACCACTCGGCCACCTCGTCAGCAGTATTACGATAAATAAAGTTTATTAACGAAAATTCTTAATATGTTTACTTAAAGCCTTTTATTAGAATTTACGACATTGCCATATTTAAACGTCGAAGAATAATGCTTATAATAAAAGTCTCCCGACGAGGATGGGATTCGAACCCACGCGGGCAGAGCCCAATGTATTAGCAGTCCATCGCCTTAACCACTCGGCCACCTCGACGGCAATATTACGATAAATAAAGTTTATTAACGAAAATTCTTAATATGTTTACTTAAAGACTTTTATTAGAATTTACGACATTGTCATATTTAAACGTAGAAGAATAATGCTTATAAGAAAAGTCTCCCGACGAGGACGGGATTCGAACCCACGCGGGCAGAGCCCAATGGATTAGCAGTCCATCGGCTTAACCACTCGGCCACTTCGTCAGCAGTCTTACGAGAAATAAAGTTTATTAACGAAAATTCTTAATATGTTTACTTAAAGCCTTTTATTGGAATTTACGACATTGTCATATTTAAACGTCGAAGAATAATGCTTATAATAAAAGTCTCCCGACGAGGATGGGATTCGAACCCACGCGGGCAGAGCCCAATGGATTAGCAGTCCATCGCCTTAACCACTCGGCCACCTCGACGGCAGTATTACGATAAATAAAATTTAATAACGAAAATTCTTAATATGTTTACTTAAAGCCTTTTATTGGAATTTACGACATTGTCATATTTAAACGTCGAAGAATATTGCTTATAATAAAAGTCTCCCGACGAGGATGGGATTCGAACCCACGCGGGCATAGCCCAATGGATTAGCAGTCCATCGCCTTAACCACTCGGCCACCTCGTCAGCAATATTACGATAAATAAAGTTTATTAACGAAAATTCTTAATATGTTTACTTAAAGCCTTTTATTGGAATTTACGACATTGTCATATTTTAACGTCGAAGAATAATGCTTATAAGAAAAGTCTCCCGACGAGGATGGGATTCGAACCCACGCGGGCAGAGCCCAATTGATTAGCAGTCCATCGCCTTAACCACTCGGCCACCTCGTCGGCGATAAATACGGTAAATAAAGTTTATTAACGAAAATTCTTAATATGTTTACTTAAAACCTTTTATTGGAATTTACGAGATTGTCATATTTAAATGTCGAAGAATAATGCTTATAAGAAAAGTCTCCCGACGAGGATGGGATTCGAACCCAAGCGGGCAGAGCCCAATGGATTAGCAGTCCATCGCCTTAACCACTCGGCTACCTCGTCGGCGATAAATACGGTAAATAAAGTTTATTAACGAAATTTCTTAATATGTTTACTTAAAGCCTTTTATTGGAATTTACGAGATTGTCATATTTAAATGTCGAAGAATAATGCTTATAATAAAAGTCTCCCGACGCGGATGGGATTCGAACCCACGCGGGCAGAGCCCAATGGATTAGCAGTCCATCGCCTTAACCACTCGGCCACCTCGTCAGCAGTATAAAGATAAATAAAGTTTATTAACGAAAATTCTTAATATGTTTACTTAAAGCCTTTTATTGGAATTTACGACATTGTCATATTTAAACGTCGAAGAATAATGCTTATAATAAAAGTCTCCCGACGAGGATGGGATTCGAACCCATGCGGGCAGAGCCCAATGGATTAGCAGTCCATCGCCTTAACCACTCGGCCACCTCGTCAGCAGTATTACGATAAATAAAGTTTATTAACGAAAATTCTTAATATGTTTACTTAAAGCCTTTTATTGGAATTTACGACATTGTCATATTTAAACGTCGAAGAATAATGCTTATAATAAAAGTCTCCCGACGAGGAAGGGATTCGAACCCACGCGGGCAGAGCCCAATGGATTAGCAGTCCATCGCCTTAACCACTCGGCCACCTCGTCAGCAGTATTTCGATAAATAAAGTTTATTAACGAAAATTCTTAATATGTTTACTTAAAGCCTTTTATTGGAATTTACGACATTGTCATATTTAAACGTCGAAGAATAATGCTTATAATAAAAGTCTCCCGACGAGGATGGGATTCGAACCCACGCGGGCAGAGCCCAATGGATTAGCAGTCCATCGCCTTAACCACTCGGCCACCTCGTCGGCGACAAATACGGTAAATAAAGTTTATTAACGAAAATTCTTAATATGTTTACTTAAAGCCTTTTATTGGAATTTACGAGATTGTCATATTTAAATGTCGAAGAATAATGCTTATAATAAAAGTCTCCCGACGAGGATGGGATTCGAACCCACGCGGGCAGAGCCCAATGGATTAGCAGTCCATCGCCTTAACCACTCGGCCACCTCGTCAGCAGTATTACGATAAATAAAGTTTATTAACGAAAATTCTTAATATGTTTACTTAAAGCCTTTTATTGGAATTTACGACATTGTCATATTTAAACGTCGAAGAATAATGCTTATAATAAAAGTCTCCCGACGAGGATGGGATTCGAACCCACGCGGGCAGAGCCCAATGGATTAGCAGTCCATCGCCTTAACCACTCGGCCACCTCGTCAGCAGTATTACGATAAATAAAGTTTATTAACGAAAATTCTTAATATGTTTACTTAAAGCCTTTTACTGGAATTTACGACATTGTCATATTTAAACGTCGAAGAATAATGCTTATAAGAAAAGTCTCCCGACGAGGATGGGATTCGAACCCACGCGGGCAGAGCCCAATGGATTAGCAGTCCATCGCCTTAACCACTCGGCCACCTCGTCAGCAGTACTACGATAAATAAAGTTTATTAACGAAAATTCTTAATATGTTTACTTAAAGCCTTTTATTGGAATTTACGACATTGTCATATTTAAACGTCGAAGAATAATGCTTATAATAAAAGTCTCCCGACGAGGATGGGATTCGAACCCACGCGGGCAGAGCCCAATGGATTAGCAGTCCATCGCCTTAACCACTCGGCCACCTCGTCAGCAGTATTACGATAAATAAAGTTTATTAACGAAAATTCTTAATATGTTTACTTAAAGCCTTTTATTGGAATTTACGACATTGTCATATTTAAATGTCGCAGAATAATGCTTATAATAAAAGTCTCCCGACGAGGATGGGATTCGAACCCACGCGGGCAGAGCCCAATGAATTAGCAGTCCATCGCCTTAACCACTCGGCCACCTCGTCGGCGATAAATACGGTAAATAAAGTTTATTAACGAAAATTCTTAATATGTTTACTTAAAGCCTTTTATTGGAATTTACGACATTGTCATATTTAAACGTCGAAGAATAATGCTTATAATAAAAGTCTCAAGACGAGGATGGGATTCGAACCCACGCGGGCAGAGCCGAATGGATTAGCAGTCCATCGCCTTAACCACTCGGCCACCTCGTCAGCAGTATTACGATAAATAAAGTTTATTAACGAAAATTCTTAATATGTTTACTTAAAGCCTTTTATTGGAATTTACGACATTGTCATATTTAAACGTCGAAGTATAATGCTTATAATAAAAGTCTCCCGACGAGGATGGGATTCGAACCCACGCGGGCAGAGCCCAATGGATTAGCAGTCCATCGCCTTAACCACTCGGCCACCTCGTCAGCAGTATTACGATAAATAAAGTTTATTAACGAAAATTCTTAATATGTTTACTTAAAGCCTTTTATTGGAATTTACGACATTGTCATATTTAAATGTCGCAGAATAATGCTTATAATAAAAGTCTCCCGACGAGGATGGGATTCGAACCCACGCGGGCAGAGCCGAATGGATTAGCAGTCCATCGCCTTAACCACTCGGCCACCTCGTCGGCGACAAATACGGTAAATAAAGTTTATTAACGAAAATTCTTAATATGTTTACTTAAAGCCTTTTATTGGAATTTACGAGATTGTCATATTTAAATGTCGAAGAATAATGCTTATAATAAAAGTCTCCCGACGAGGATGGGATTCGAACCCACGCGGGCAGAGCCCAATGGATTAGCAGTCCATCGCCTTAACCACTCGGCCACCTCGTCAGCAGTATTACGATAAATAAAGTTTATTAACGAAAATTCTTAATATGTTTACTTAAAGCCTTTTATTGGAATTTACGACATTGTCATATTTAAACGTCGAAGAATAATGCTTATAATAAAAGTCTCCCGACGAGGATGGGATTCGAACCCACGCGGGCAGAGCCCAATGGATTAGCAGTCCATCGCCTTAACCACTCGGCCACCTCGTCAGCAGTATTACGATAAATAAAGTTTATTAACGAAAATTCTTAATATGTTTACTTAAAGCCTTTTACTGGAATTTACGACATTGTCATATTTAAACGTCGAAGAATAATGCTTATAAGAAAAGTCTCCCGACGAGGATGGGATTCGAACCCACGCGGGCAGAGCCCAATGGATTAGCAGTCCATCGCCTTAACCACTCGGCCACCTCGTCAGCAGTACTACGATAAATAAAGTTTATTAACGAAAATTCTTAATATGTTTACTTAAAGCCTTTTATTGGAATTTACGACATTGTCATATTTAAACGTCGAAGAATAATGCTTATAATAAAAGTCTCCCGACGAGGATGGGATTCGAACCCACGCGGGCAGAGCCCAATGGATTAGCAGTCCATCGCCTTAACCACTCGGCCACCTCGTCAGCAGTATTACGATAAATAAAGTTTATTAACGAAAATTCTTAATATGTTTACTTAAAGCCTTTTATTGGAATTTACGACATTGTCATATTTAAATGTCGCAGAATAATGCTTATAATAAAAGTCTCCCGACGAGGATGGGATTCGAACCCACGCGGGCAGAGCCCAATGAATTAGCAGTCCATCGCCTTAACCACTCGGCCACCTCGTCGGCGATAAATACGGTAAATAAAGTTTATTAACGAAAATTCTTAATATGTTTACTTAAAGCCTTTTATTGGAATTTACGACATTGTCATATTTAAACGTCGAAGAATAATGCTTATAATAAAAGTCTCAAGACGAGGATGGGATTCGAACCCACGCGGGCAGAGCCGAATGGATTAGCAGTCCATCGCCTTAACCACTCGGCCACCTCGTCAGCAGTATTACGATAAATAAAGTTTATTAACGAAAATTCTTAATATGTTTACTTAAAGCCTTTTATTGGAATTTACGACATTGTCATATTTAAACGTCGAAGTATAATGCTTATAATAAAAGTCTCCCGACGAGGATGGGATTCGAACCCACGCGGGCAGAGCCCAATGGATTAGCAGTCCATCGCCTTAACCACTCGGCCACCTCGTCAGCAGTATTACGATAAATAAAGTTTATTAACGAAAATTCTTAATATGTTTACTTAAAGCCTTTTATTGGAATTTACGACATTGTCATATTTAAATGTCGCAGAATAATGCTTATAATAAAAGTCTCCCGACGAGGATGGGATTCGAACCCACGCGGGCAGAGCCGAATGGATTAGCAGTCCATCGCCTTAACCACTCGGCCACCTCGTCAGCAGTATTACGATAAATAAAGTTTATTAACGAAAATTCTTAATATGTTTACTTAAAGCCTTTTATTGGAATTTACGACATTGTCATATTTAAACGTCGAAGTATAATGCTTATAATAAAAGTCTCCCGACGAGGATGGGATTCGAACCCACGCGGGCAGAGCCCAATGGATTAGCAGTCCATCGCCTTAACCACTCGGCCACCTCGTCAGCAGTATTACGATAAAAGTTTATTAACGAAAATTCTTAATATGTTTACTTAAAGCCTTTTATTGGAATTTACGACATTGTCATATTTAAATGTCGCAGAATAATGCTTATAATAAAAGTCTCCCGACGAGGATGGGATTCGAACCCACGCGGGCAGAGCCCAATGGATTAGCAGTCCATCGCCTTAACCACTCGGCCACCTCGTCGGCGACAAATACGGTAAATAAAGTTTATTAACGAAAATTCTTAATATGTTTACTTAAAGCCTTTTATTGGAATTTACGAGATTGTCATATTTAAATGTCGAAGAATAATGCTTATAATAAAAGTCTCCCGACGAGGATGGGATTCGAACCCACGCGGGCAGAGCCCAATGTATTAGCAGTCCATCGCCTTAACCACTCGGCCACCTCGACGGCAATATTACGATAAATAAAGTTTATTAACGAAAATTCTTAATATGTTTACTTAAAGACTTTTATTAAAATTTACGACATTGTCATATTTAAACGTAGAAGAATAATGCTTATAAGAAAAGTCTTCCGACGAGGACGGGATTCGAACCCACGCGGGCAGAGCCCAATGGATTAGCAGTCCATCGGCTTAACCACTCGGCCACCTCGTCAGCAGTCTTACGAGAAATAAAGTTTATTAACGAAAATTCTTAATATGTTTACTTAAAGCCTTTTATTGGAATTTACGACATTGTCATATTTAAACGTCGAAGAATAATGCTTATAATAAAAGTCTCCCGACGAGGATGGGATTCGAACCCACGCGGGCAGAGCCCAATGGATTAGCAGTCCATCGCCTTAACCACTCGGCCTCCTCGACGGCAGTATTACGATAAATAAAATTTAATAACGAAAATTCTTAATATGTTTACTTAAAGCCTTTTATTGGAATTTACGACATTGTCATATTTAAACGTCGAAGAATAATGCTTATAATAAAAGTCTCCCGACGAGGACGGGATTCGAAACCACGCGGGCAGAGCCCAATGGATTAGCGGTCCATCGCCTTAACCACTCGGCCACCTCGTCAGCAGTATTACGATAAATAAAGTTTATTAACGAAAATTCTTAATATGTTTACTTAAAGCCTTTTATTGGAATTTACGACATTGTCATATTTAAACGTCGAAGAATAATGCTTATAAGAAAAGTCTCCCGACGAGGATGGGATTCGAACCCACGCGGGCAAAGCCCAATGGATTAGCAGTCCATCGCCTTAACCACTCGGCCACCTCGTCAGCAGTATTACGATAAATAAAGTTTATTAACGAAAATTCTTAATATGTTTACTTAAAGCCATTTATTGGAATTTACGACATTGTCATATTTAAACGTCGAAGAATAATGCTTATAATAAAAGTCTCCCGACGAGGATGGGATTCGAACCCACGCGGGCAGAGCCCAATGGATTAGCAGTCCATCGCCTTAACCACTCGGCCACCTCGTCAGCAGTATTACGATAAATAAAGTTTATTAACGAAAATTCTTAATATGTTTACTTAAAGCCTTTTATTGGAATTTACGACATTGTCATATTTAAATGTCGCAGAATAATGCTTATAATAAAAGTCTCCCTACGAGGATGGGATTCGAACCCACGCGGGCAGAGCCCAATGGATTAGCAGTCCATCGCCTTAACCACTCGGCCACCTCGTCCGCGATAAATACGGTAAATAAAGTTTATTAACGAAAATTCTTAATATGTTTACTTAAAGCCTTTTATTGGAATTTACGACATTGTCATATTTAAACGTAGAAGAATAATGCTTATAAGAAAAGTCTCCCGACGAGGACGGGATTCGAACCCACGCGGGCAGAGCCCAATGGATTAGCAGTCCATCGCCTTAACCATTCGGCCTCCTCGACGGCAGTATTACGATAAATAAAATTTAATAACGAAAATTCTTAATATGTTTACTTAAAGCCTTTTATTGGAATTTACGACATTGTCATATTTAAACGTCGAAGAATAATGCTTATAATAAAAGTCTCCCGACGAGGATGGGATTCGAACCCACGCGGGCAGAGCCCAATGGATTAGCGGTCCATCGCCTTAACCACTCGGCCACCTCGTCAGCAGTATTACGATAAATAAAGTTTATTAACGAAAATTCTTAATATGTTTACTTAAAGCCTTTTATTGGAATTTACGACATTGTCATATTTAAACGTCGAAGAATAATGCTTATAAGAAAAGTCTCCCGACGAGGATGGGATTCGAACCCACGCGGGCAAAGCCCAATGGATTAGCAGTCCATCGCCTTAACCACTCGGCCACCTCGTCAGCAGTATTACGATAAATAAAGTTTATTAACGAAAATTCTTAATATGTTTACTTAAAGCCTTTTATTGGAATTTACGACATTGTCATATTTAAACGTCGAAGAATAATGCTTATAATAAAAGTCTCCCGACGAGGATGGGATTCGAACCCACGCGGGCAGAGCCGAATGGATTAGCAGTCCATCGCCTTAACCACTCGGCCACCTCGTCAGCAGTATTACGATAAATAAAGTTTATTAACGAAAATTCTTAATATGTTTACTTAAAGCCTTTTATTGGAATTTACGACATTGTCATATTTAAACGTCGAAGAATAATGCTTATAAGAAAAGTCTCCCGACGAGGATGGGATTCGAACCCACGCCGGCAGAGCCCATTGTATTAGCAGTCCATCGCCTTAACCACTCGGCCACCTCGTCAGCAGAATTACGATAAATAAAGTTTATTAACGAAAATTCTTAATATGTTTACTTAAAGCATTTTATTTGAATTTACGACATTGTCATATTTAAACGTCGCAGAATAATGCTTATAATAAAAGTCTCCCGACGAGGATGGGATTCGAACCCACGCGGGCAGAGCCCAATGGATTAGCAGTCCATCGCCTTTACCACTCGGCCACCTCGACGGCAGTATTACAGGAAATAAAGTTTATTAACGAAAATTCTTAATATGTTTACTTAAAGCATTTCATTTGAATTTACGACATTGTCATATTTAAATGTCGCAGAATAATGCTTATAATAAAAGTCTCCGGACGAGGATGGGATTCGAACCCACGCGGGCAGAGCCCAATGGATTAGCAGTCCATCGCCTTAACCACTCGGCCACCTCGTCAGCAGCATAAAGATAAATAAAGTTTATTAACGAAAATTCTTAATATGTTTACTTAAAGCCTTTTATTGGAATTTACGACATTGTCATATTTAAACGTCGAAGAATAATGCTTATAATAAAAGTCTCCCGACGAGGATGGGATTCGAACCCATGCGGGCAGAGCCCAATGGATTAGCAGTCCATCGCCTTAACCACTCGGCCACCTCGTCAGCAGTATTACGATAAATAAAGTTTATTAACGAAAATTCTTAATATGTTTATTTAAAGCCTTTTATTGGAATTTACGACATTGTCATATTTAAACGTCGAAGAATAATGCTTATAATAAAAGTCTCCCGACGAGGATGGGATTCGAACCCACGCGGGCAGAGCCCAATGGATTAGCAGTCCACCGCCTTAACCACTCGGCCACCTCGTCGGCGATAAATACGGTAAATAAAGTTTATTAACGAAAATTCTTAATATGTTTACTTAAAGCCTTTTATTGGAATTTACGACATTGTCATATTTAAACGTCGAAGAATAATGCTTATAATAAAAGTCTCCCGACGAGGATGGGATTCGAACCCACGCGGGCAGAGCCCAATGGATTAGCGGTCCATCGCCTTAACCACTTGGCCACCTCGTCAGCAGTTTTACGATAAATAAAGTTTATTAACGAAAATTCTTAATATGTTTACTTAAAGCCTTTTATTGGAATTTACGACATTGTCATATTTAAACGTCGAAGAATAATGCTTATAAGAAAAGTCTCCCGACGAGGACGGGATTCGAACCCACGCGGGCAGAGCCCAATGGATTAGCAGTCCATCGCCTTAACCATTCGGCCTCCTCGACGGCAGTATTACGATAAATAAAATTTAATAACGAAAATTCTTAATATGTTTACTTAAAGCCTTTTATTGGAATTTACGACATTGTCATATTTAAACGTCGAAGAATAATGCTTATAATAAAAGTCTCCCGACGAGGATGGGATTCGAACCCACGCGGGCAGAGCCCAATGGATTAGCGGTCCATCGCCTTAACCACTCGGCCACCTCGTCAGCAGTATTACGATAAATAAAGTTTATTAACGAAAATTCTTAATATGTTTACTTAAAGCCTTTTATTGGAATTTACGACATTGTCATATTTAAACGTCGAAGAATAATGCTTATAAGAAAAGTCTCCCGACGAGGATGGGATTCGAACCCACGCGGGCAAAGCCCAATGGATTAGCAGTCCATCGCCTTAACCACTCGGCCACCTCGTCAGCAGTATTACGATAAATAAAGTTTATTAACGAAAATTCTTAATATGTTTACTTAAAGCCTTTTATTGGAATTTACGACATTGTCATATTTAAACGTCGAAGAATAATGCTTATAATAAAAGTCTCCCGACGAGGATGGGATTCGAACCCACGCGGGCAGAGCCGAATGGATTAGCAGTCCATCGCCTTAACCACTCGGCCACCTCGTCAGCAGTATTACGATAAATAAAGTTTATTAACGAAAATTCTTAATATGTTTACTTAAAGCCTTTTATTGGAATTTACGACATTGTCATATTTAAACGTCGAAGAATAATGCTTATAAGAAAAGTCTCCCGACGAGGATGGGATTCGAACCCACGCCGGCAGAGCCCATTGTATTAGCAGTCCATCGCCTTAACCACTCGGCCACCTCGTCAGCAGAATTACGATAAATAAAGTTTATTAACGAAAATTCTTAATATGTTTACTTAAAGCATTTTATTTGAATTTACGACATTGTCATATTTAAACGTCGCAGAATAATGCTTATAATAAAAGTCTCCCGACGAGGATGGGATTCGAACCCACGCGGGCAGAGCCCAATGGATTAGCAGTCCATCGCCTTTACCACTCGGCCACCTCGACGGCAGTATTACAGGAAATAAAGTTTATTAACGAAAATTCTTAATATGTTTACTTAAAGCATTTCATTTGAATTTACGACATTGTCATATTTAAATGTCGCAGAATAATGCTTATAATAAAAGTCTCCGGACGAGGATGGGATTCGAACACACGCGGGCAGAGCCCAATGGATTAGCAGTCCATCGCCTTAACCACTCGGCCACCTCGTCAGCAGCATAAAGATAAATAAAGTTTATTAACGAAAATTCTTAATATGTTTACTTAAAGCCTTTTATTGGAATTTACGACATTGTCATATTTAAACGTCGAAGAATAATGCTTATAATAAAAGTCTCCCGACGAGGATGGGATTCGAACCCATGCGGGCAGAGCCCAATGGATTAGCAGTCCATCGCCTTAACCACTCGGCCACCTCGTCAGCAGTATTACGATAAATAAAGTTTATTAACGAAAATTCTTAATATGTTTATTTAAAGCCTTTTATTGGAATTTACGACATTGTCATATTTAAACGTCGAAGAATAATGCTTATAATAAAAGTCTCCCGACGAGGATGGGATTCGAACCCACGCGGGCAGAGCCCAATGGATTAGCAGTCCACCGCCTTAACCACTCGGCCACCTCGTCGGCGATAAATACGGTAAATAAAGTTTATTAACGAAAATTCTTAATATGTTTACTTAAAGCCTTTTATTGGAATTTACGACATTGTCATATTTAAACGTCGAAGAATAATGCTTATAATAAAAGTCTCCCGACGAGGATGGGATTCGAACCCACGCGGGCAGAGCCCAATGGATTAGCGGTCCATCGCCTTAACCACTTGGCCACCTCGTCAGCAGTTTTACGATAAATAAAGTTTATTAACGAAAATTCTTAATATGTTTACTTAAAGCCTTTTATTGGAATTTACGACATTGTCATATTTAAACGTCGAAGAATAATGCTTATAAGAAAAGTCTCCCGACGAGGATGGGATTCGAACCCACGCGGGCAAAGCCCAATGGATTAGCAGTCCATCGCCTTAACCACTCGGCCACCTCGTCAGCAGTATTACGATAAATAAAGTTTATTAACGAAAATTCTTAATATGTTTACTTAAAGCCTTTTATTGGAATTTACGACATTGTCATATTTAAATGTCGCAGAATAATGCTTATAATAAAAGTCTCCCGACGAGGATGGGATTCGAACCCACGCGGGCAGAGCCCAATGGATTAGCAGTCCATCGCCTTAACCACTCGGCCACCTCGTCGGCGATAAATACGGTAAATAAAGTTTATTAACGAAAATTCTTAATATGTTTACTTAAAGCCTTTTATTGGAATTTACGAGATTGTCATATTTAAATGTCGAAGAATAATGCTTATAATAAAAGTCTCCCGACGAGGATGGGATTCGAACCCACGCGGGCAGAGCCGAATGGATTAGCAGTCCATCGCCTTAACCACTCGGCCACCTCGTCAGCAGTATTACGATAAATAAAGTTTATTAACGAAAATTCTTAATATGTTTACTTAAAGCCTTTTATTGGAATTTACGACATTGTCATATTTAAACGTCGAAGAATAATGCTTATAAGAAAAGTCTCCCGACGAGGATGGGATTCGAACCCACGCGGGCAGAGCCCAATGGATTAGCAGTCCATCGCCTTAACCACTCGGCCACCTCGTCAGCAGTATTACGATAAATAAAGTTTATTAACGAAAATTCTTAATATGTTTACTTAAAGCCTTTTATTGGAATTTACGACATTGTCATATTTAAATGTCGCAGAATAATGCTTATAATAAAAGTCTCCCGACGAGGATGGGATTCGAACCCACGCGGGCAGAGCCCAATGGATTAGCAGTCCATCGCCTTAACCACTCGGCCACCTCGTCGGCGATAAATACGGTAAATAAAGTTTATTAACGAAAATTCTTAATATGTTTACTTAAAGCCTTTTATTGGAATTTACGAGATTGTCATATTTAAATGTCGAAGAATAATGCTTATAATAAAAGTCTCCCGACGAGGATGGGATTCGAACCCACGCGGGCAGAGCCCAATGGATTAGCAGTCCATCGCCTTAACCACTCGGCCACCTCGTCAGCGGTATTACGATAAATAAAGTTTATTAACGAAAATTCTTAATATGTTTACTTAAAGCCTTTTATTGGAATTTACGACATTGTCATATTTAAACGTCGAAGAATAATGCTTATAAGAAAAGTCTCCCGACGAGGATGGGATTCGAACCCACGCGGGCAAAGCCCAATGGATTAGCAGTCCATCGCCTTAACCACTCGGCCACCTCGTCAGCAGTATTACGATAAATAAAGTTTATTAACGAAAATTCTTAATATGTTTACTTAAAGCCTTTTATTGGAATTTACGACATTGTCATATTTAAACGTCGAAGAATAATGCTTATAATAAAAGTCTCCCGACGAGGATGGGATTCGAACCCACGCGGGCAGAGCCGAATGGATTAGCAGTCCATCGCCTTAACCACTCGGCCACCTCGTCAGCAGTATTACGATAAATAAAGTTTATTAACGAAAATTCTTAATATGTTTACTTAAAGCCTTTTATTGGAATTTACGACATTGTCATATTTAAACGTCGAAGAATAATGCTTATAAGAAAAGTCTCCCGACGAGGATGGGATTCGAACCCACGCCGGCAGAGCCCATTGTATTAGCAGTCCATCGCCTTAACCACTCGGCCACCTCGTCAGCAGAATTACGATAAATAAAGTTTATTAACGAAAATTCTTAATATGTTTACTTAAAGCATTTTATTTGAATTTACGACATTGTCATATTTAAACGTCGCAGAATAATGCTTATAATAAAAGTCTCCCGACGAGGATGGGATTCGAACCCACGCGGGCAGAGCCCAATGGATTAGCAGTCCATCGCCTTTACCACTCGGCCACCTCGACGGCAGTATTACAGGAAATAAAGTTTATTAACGAAAATTCTTAATATGTTTACTTAAAGCATTTCATTTGAATTTACGACATTGTCATATTTAAATGTCGCAGAATAATGCTTATAATAAAAGTCTCCGGACGAGGATGGGATTCGAACCCACGCGGGCAGAGCCCAATGGATTAGCAGTCCATCGCCTTAACCACTCGGCCACCTCGTCAGCAGCATAAAGATAAATAAAGTTTATTAACGAAAATTCTTAATATGTTTACTTAAAGCCTTTTATTGGAATTTACGACATTGTCATATTTAAACGTCGAAGAATAATGCTTATAATAAAAGTCTCCCGACGAGGATGGGATTCGAACCCATGCGGGCAGAGCCCAATGGATTAGCAGTCCATCGCCTTAACCACTCGGCCACCTCGTCAGCAGTATTACGATAAATAAAGTTTATTAACGAAAATTCTTAATATGTTTATTTAAAGCCTTTTATTGGAATTTACGACATTGTCATATTTAAACGTCGAAGAATAATGCTTATAATAAAAGTCTCCCGACGAGGATGGGATTCGAACCCACGCGGGCAGAGCCCAATGGATTAGCAGTCCACCGCCTTAACCACTCGGCCACCTCGTCGGCGATAAATACGGTAAATAAAGTTTATTAACGAAAATTCTTAATATGTTTACTTAAAGCCTTTTATTGGAATTTACGACATTGTCATATTTAAACGTCGAAGAATAATGCTTATAATAAAAGTCTCCCGACGAGGATGGGATTCGAACCCACGCGGGCAGAGCCCAATGGATTAGCGGTCCATCGCCTTAACCACTTGGCCACCTCGTCAGAAGTTTTACGATAAATAAAGTTTATTAACGAAAATTCTTAATATGTTTACTTAAAGCCTTTTATTGGAATTTACGACATTGTCATATTTAAACGTCGAAGAATAATGCTTATAAGAAAAGTCTCCCGACGAGGACGGGATTCGAACCCACGCGGGCAGAGCCCAATGGATTAGCAGTCCATCGCCTTAACCATTCGGCCTCTTCGACGGCAGTATTACGATAAATAAAATTTAATAACGAAAATTCTTAATATGTTTACTTAAAGCCTTTTATTGGAATTTACGACATTGTCATATTTAAACGTCGAAGAATAATGCTTATAATAAAAGACTCCCGACGAGGATGGGATTCGAACCCACGCGGGCAGAGCCCAATGGATTAGCGGTCCATCGCCTTAACCACTCGGCCACCTCGTCAGCAGTATTACGATAAATAAAGTTTATTAACGAAAATTCTTAATATGTTTACTTAAAGCCTTTTATTGGAATTTACGACATTGTCATATTTAAACGTCGAAGAATAATGCTTATAAGAAAAGTCTCCCGACGAGGATGGGATTCGAACCCACGCGGGCAAAGCCCAATGGATTAGCAGTCCATCGCCTTAACCACTCGGCCACCTCGTCAGCAGTATTACGATAAATAAAGTTTATTAACGAAAATTCTTAATATGTTTACTTAAAGCCTTTTATTGGAATTTACGACATTGTCATATTTAAACGTCGAAGAATAATGCTTATAATAAAAGTCTCCCGACGAGGATGGGATTCGAACCCACGCGGGCAGAGCCGAATGGATTAGCAGTCCATCGCCTTAACCACTCGGCCACCTCGTCAGCAGTATTACGATAAATAAAGTTTATTAACGAAAATTCTTAATATGTTTACTTAAAGCCTTTTATTGGAATTTACGACATTGTCATATTTAAACGTCGAAGAATAATGCTTATAAGAAAAGTCTCCCGACGAGGATGGGATTCGAACCCACGCCGGCAGAGCCCATTGTATTAGCAGTCCATCGCCTTAACCACTCGGCCACCTCGTCAGCAGAATTACGATAAATAAAGTTTATTAACGAAAATTCTTAATATGTTTACTTAAAGCATTTTATTTGAATTTACGACATTGTCATATTTAAACGTCGCAGAATAATGCTTATAATAAAAGTCTCCCGACGAGGATGGGATTCGAACCCACGCGGGCAGAGCCCAATGGATTAGCAGTCCATCGCCTTTACCACTCGGCCACCTCGACGGCAGTATTACAGGAAATAAAGTTTATTAACGAAAATTCTTAATATGTTTACTTAAAGCATTTCATTTGAATTTACGACATTGTCATATTTAAATGTCGCAGAATAATGCTTATAATAAAAGTCTCCGGACGAGGATGGGATTCGAACCCACGCGGGCAGAGCCCAATGGATTAGCAGTCCATCGCCTTAACCACTCGGCCACCTCGTCAGCAGCATAAAGATAAATAAAGTTTATTAACGAAAATTCTTAATATGTTTACTTAAAGCCTTTTATTGGAATTTACGACATTGTCATATTTAAACGTCGAAGAATAATGCTTATAATAAAAGTCTCCCGACGAGGATGGGATTCGAACCCATGCGGGCAGAGCCCAATGGATTAGCAGTCCATCGCCTTAACCACTCGGCCACCTCGTCAGCAGTATTACGATAAATAAAGTTTATTAACGAAAATTCTTAATATGTTTATTTAAAGCCTTTTATTGGAATTTACGACATTGTCATATTTAAACGTCGAAGAATAATGCTTATAATAAAAGTCTCCCGACGAGGATGGGATTCGAACCCACGCGGGCAGAGCCCAATGGATTAGCAGTCCACCGCCTTAACCACTCGGCCACCTCGTCGGCGATAAATACGGTAAATAAAGTTTATTAACGAAAATTCTTAATATGTTTACTTAAAGCCTTTTATTGGAATTTACGACATTGTCATATTTAAACGTCGAAGAATAATGCTTATAATAAAAGTCTCCCGACGAGGATGGGATTCGAACCCACGCGGGCAGAGCCCAATGGATTAGCGGTCCATCGCCTTAACCACTTGGCCACCTCGTCAGCAGTTTTACGATAAATAAAGTTTATTAACGAAAATTCTTAATATGTTTACTTAAAGCCTTTTATTGGAATTTACGACATTGTCATATTTAAACGTCGAAGAATAATGCTTATAAGAAAAGTCTCCCGACGAGGATGGGATTCGAACCCACGCGGGCAAAGCCCAATGGATTAGCAGTCCATCGCCTTAACCACTCGGCCACCTCGTCAGCAGTATTACGATAAATAAAGTTTATTAACGAAAATTCTTAATATGTTTACTTAAAGCCTTTTATTGGAATTTACGACATTGTCATATTTAAATGTCGCAGAATAATGCTTATAATAAAAGTCTCCCGACGAGGATGGGATTCGAACCCACGCGGGCAGAGCCCAATGGATTAGCAGTCCATCGCCTTAACCACTCGGCCACCTCGTCGGCGATAAATACGGTAAATAAAGTTTATTAACGAAAATTCTTAATATGTTTACTTAAAGCCTTTTATTGGAATTTACGAGATTGTCATATTTAAATGTCGAAGAATAATGCTTATAATAAAAGTCTCCCGACGAGGATGGGATTCGAACCCACGCGGGCAGAGCCGAATGGATTAGCAGTCCATCGCCTTAACCACTCGGCCACCTCGTCAGCAGTATTACGATAAATAAAGTTTATTAACGAAAATTCTTAATATGTTTACTTAAAGCCTTTTATTGGAATTTACGACATTGTCATATTTAAACGTCGAAGAATAATGCTTATAAGAAAAGTCTCCCGACGAGGATGGGATTCGAACCCACGCGGGCAGAGCCCAATGGATTAGCAGTCCATCGCCTTAACCACTCGGCCACCTCGTCAGCAGTATTACGATAAATAAAGTTTATTAACGAAAATTCTTAATATGTTTACTTAAAGCCTTTTATTGGAATTTACGACATTGTCATATTTAAATGTCGCAGAATAATGCTTATAATAAAAGTCTCCCGACGAGGATGGGATTCGAACCCACGCGGGCAGAGCCCAATGGATTAGCAGTCCATCGCCTTAACCACTCGGCCACCTCGTCGGCGATAAATACGGTAAATAAAGTTTATTAACGAAAATTCTTAATATGTTTACTTAAAGCCTTTTATTGGAATTTACGAGATTGTCATATTTAAATGTCGAAGAATAATGCTGATAATAAAAGTCTCCCGACGAGGATGGGATTCGAACCCACGCGGGCAGAGCCCAATGGATTAGCAGTCCATCGCCTTAACCACTCGGCCACCTCGTCAGCAGCATAAAGATAAATAAAGTTTATTAACGAAAATTCTTAATATGTTTACTTAAAGCCTTTTATTGGAATTTACGACATTGTCATATTTAAACGTCGAAGAATAATGCTTATAATAAAAGTCTCCCGACGAGGATGGGATTCGAACCCATGCGGGCAGAGCCCAATGGATTAGCAGTCCATCGCCTTAACCACTCGGCCACCTCGTCAGCAGTATTACGATAAATAAAGTTTATTAACGAAAATTCTTAATATGTTTATTTAAAGCCTTTTATTGGAATTTACGACATTGTCATATTTAAACGTCGAAGAATAATGCTTATAATAAAAGTCTCCCGACGAGGATGGGATTCGAACCCACGCGGGCAGAGCCCAATGGATTAGCAGTCCACCGCCTTAACCACTCGGCCACCTCGTCGGCGATAAATACGGTAAATAAAGTTTATTAACGAAAATTCTTAATATGTTTACTTAAAGCCTTTTATTGGAATTTACGACATTGTCATATTTAAACGTCGAAGAATAATGCTTATAATAAAAGTCTCCCGACGAGGATGGGATTCGAACCCACGCGGGCAGAGCCCAATGGATTAGCGGTCCATCGCCTTAACCACTTGGCCACCTCGTCAGCAGTTTTACGATAAATAAAGTTTATTAACGAAAATTCTTAATATGTTTACTTAAAGCCTTTTATTGGAATTTACGACATTGTCATATTTAAACGTCGAAGAATAATGCTTATAAGAAAAGTCTCCCGACGAGGATGGGATTCGAACCCACGCGGGCAGAGCCCAATGGATTAGCAGTCCATCGCCTTAACCACTCGGCCACCTCGTCAGCAGTATTACGATAAATAAAGTTTATTAACGAAAATTCTTAATATGTTTACTTAAAGCCTTTTATTGGAATTTACGACATTGTCATATTTAAATGTCGCAGAATAATGCTTATAATAAAAGTCTCCCGACGAGGATGGGATTCGAACCCACGCGGGCAGAGCCCAATGGATTAGCAGTCCATCGCCTTAACCACTCGGCCACCTCGTCGGCGATAAATACGGTAAATAAAGTTTATTAACGAAAATTCTTAATATGTTTACTTAAAGCCTTTTATTGGAATTTACGAGATTGTCATATTTAAATGTCGAAGAATAATGCTTATAATAAAAGTCTCCCGACGAGGATGGGATTCGAACCCACGCGGGCAGAGCCCAATGGATTAGCAGTCCATCGCCTTAACCACTCGGCCACCTCGTCAGCAGCATAAAGATAAATAAAGTTTATTAACGAAAATTCTTAATATGTTTACTTAAAGCCTTTTATTGGAATTTACGACATTGTCATATTTAAACGTCGAAGAATAATGCTTATAATAAAAGTCTCCCGACGAGGATGGGATTCGAACCCATGCGGGCAGAGCCCAATGGATTAGCAGTCCATCGCCTTAACCACTCGGCCACCTCGTCAGCAGTATTACGATAAATAAAGTTTATTAACGAAAATTCTTAATATGTTTATTTAAAGCCTTTTATTGGAATTTACGACATTGTCATATTTAAACGTCGAAGAATAATGCTTATAATAAAAGTCTCCCGACGAGGATGGGATTCGAACCCACGCGGGCAGAGCCCAATGGATTAGCAGTCCACCGCCTTAACCACTCGGCCACCTCGTCGGCGATAAATACGGTAAATAAAGTTTATTAACGAAAATTCTTAATATGTTTACTTAAAGCCTTTTATTGGAATTTACGACATTGTCATATTTAAACGTCGAAGAATAATGCTTATAATAAAAGTCTCCCGACGAGGATGGGATTCGAACCCACGCGGGCAGAGCCCAATGGATTAGCGGTCCATCGCCTTAACCACTTGGCCACCTCGTCAGCAGTTTTACGATAAATAAAGTTTATTAACGAAAATTCTTAATATGTTTACTTAAAGCCTTTTATTGGAATTTACGACATTGTCATATTTAAACGTCGAAGAATAATGCTTATAAGAAAAGTCTCCCGACGAGGATGGGATTCGAACCCACGCGGGCAAAGCCCAATGGATTAGCAGTCCATCGCCTTAACCACTCGGCCACCTCGTCAGCAGTATTACGATAAATAAAGTTTATTAACGAAAATTCTTAATATGTTTACTTAAAGCCTTTTATTGGAATTTACGACATTGTCATATTTAAATGTCGTAGAATAATGCTTATAATAAAAGTCTCCCGACGAGGATGGGATTCGAACCCACGCGGGCAGAGCCCAATGGATTAGCAGTCCATCGCCTTAACCACTCGGCCACCTCGTCGGCGATAAATACGGTAAATAAAGTTTATTAACGAAAATTCTTAATATGTTTACTTAAAGCCTTTTATTGGAATTTACGAGATTGTCATATTTAAATGTCGAAGAATAATGCTTATAATAAAAGTCTCCCGACGAGGATGGGATTCGAACCCACGCGGGCAGAGCCCAATGTATTAGCAGTCCATCGCCTTAACCACTCGGCCACCTCGACGGCAATATTACGATAAATAAAGTTTATTAACGAAAATTCTTAATATGTTTACTTAAAGACTTTTATTAGAATTTACGACATTGTCATATTTAAACGTAGAAGAATAATGCTTATAAGAAAAGTCTCCCGACGAGGATGGGATTCGAACCCACGCGGGCAGAGCCCAATGGATTAGCAGTCCATCGGCTTAACCACTCGGCCACCTCGTCAGCAGTCTTACGAGAAATAAAGTTTATTAACGAAAATTCTTAATATGTTTACTTAAAGCCTTTTATTGGAATTTACGACATTGTCATATTTAAACGTCGAAGAATAATGCTTATAATAAAAGTCTCCCGACGAGGATGGGATTCGAACCCACGCGGGCAGAGCCCAATGGATTAGCAGTCCATCGCCTTAACCACTCGGCCACCTCGTCAGCAGCATAAAGATAAATAAAGTTTATTAACGAAAATTCTTAATATGTTTACTTAAAGCCTTTTATTGGAATTTACGACATTGTCATATTTAAACGTCGAAGAATAATGCTTATAATAAAAGTCTCCCGACGAGGATGGGATTCGAACCCATGCGGGCAGAGCCCAATGGATTAGCAGTCCATCGCCTTAACCACTCGGCCACCTCGTCAGCAGTATTACGATAAATAAAGTTTATTAACGAAAATTCTTAATATGTTTATTTAAAGCCTTTTATTGGAATTTACGACATTGTCATATTTAAACGTCGAAGAATAATGCTTATAATAAAAGTCTCCCGACGAGGATGGGATTCGAACCCACGCGGGCAGAGCCCAATGGATTAGCAGTCCACCGCCTTAACCACTCGGCCACCTCGTCGGCGATAAATACGGTAAATAAAGTTTATTAACGAAAATTCTTAATATGTTTACTTAAAGCCTTTTATTGGAATTTACGACATTGTCATATTTAAACGTCGAAGAATAATGCTTATAATAAAAGTCTCCCGACGAGGATGGGATTCGAACCCACGCGGGCAGAGCCCAATGGATTAGCGGTCCATCGCCTTAACCACTTGGCCACCTCGTCAGCAGTTTTACGATAAATAAAGTTTATTAACGAAAATTCTTAATATGTTTACTTAAAGCCTTTTATTGGAATTTACGACATTGTCATATTTAAACGTCGAAGAATAATGCTTATAAGAAAAGTCTCCCGACGAGGATGGGATTCGAACCCACGCGGGCAAAGCCCAATGGATTAGCAGTCCATCGCCTTAACCACTCGGCCACCTCGTCAGCAGTATTACGATAAATAAAGTTTATTAACGAAAATTCTTAATATGTTTACTTAAAGCCTTTTATTGGAATTTACGACATTGTCATATTTAAATGTCGTAGAATAATGCTTATAATAAAAGTCTCCCGACGAGGATGGGATTCGAACCCACGCGGGCAGAGCCCAATGGATTAGCAGTCCATCGCCTTAACCACTCGGCCACCTCGTCGGCGATAAATACGGTAAATAAAGTTTATTAACGAAAATTCTTAATATGTTTACTTAAAGCCTTTTATTGGAATTTACGAGATTGTCATATTTAAATGTCGAAGAATAATGCTTATAATAAAAGTCTCCCGACGAGGATGGGATTCGAACCCACGCGGGCAGAGCCCAATGTATTAGCAGTCCATCGCCTTAACCACTCGGCCACCTCGACGGCAATATTACGATAAATAAAGTTTATTAACGAAAATTCTTAATATGTTTACTTAAAGACTTTTATTAGAATTTACGACATTGTCATATTTAAACGTAGAAGAATAATGCTTATAAGAAAAGTCTCCCGACGAGGATGGGATTCGAACCCACGCGGGCAGAGCCCAATGGATTAGCAGTCCATCGGCTTAACCACTCGGCCACCTCGTCAGCAGTCTTACGAGAAATAAAGTTTATTAACGAAAATTCTTAATATGTTTACTTAAAGCCTTTTATTGGAATTTACGACATTGTCATATTTAAACGTCGAAGAATAATGCTTATAATAAAAGTCTCCCGACGAGGATGGGATTCGAACCCACGCGGGCAGAGCCCAATGGATTAGCAGTCCATCGCCTTAACCACTCGGCCACCTCGTCAGCAGTATTACGATAAATAAAGTTTATTAACGAAAATTCTTAATATGTTTACTTAAAGCCTTTTATTGGAATTTACGACATTGTCATATTTAAATGTCGCAGAATAATGCTTATAATAAAAGTCTCCCGACGGGGATGGGATTCGAACCCACGCGGGCAGAGCCCAATGGATTAGCAGTCCATCGCCTTAACCACTCGGCCACCTCGTCGGCGATAAATACGGTAAATAAAGTTTATTAACGAAAATTCTTAATATGTTTACTTAAAGCCTTTTATTGGAATTTACGAGATTGTCATATTTAAATGTCGAAGAATAATGCTTATAATAAAAGTCTCCCGACGAGGATGGGATTCGAACCCACGCGGGCAGAGCCCAATGTATTAGCAGTCCATCGCCTTAACCACTCGGCCACCTCGACGGCAATATTACGATAAATAAAGTTTATTAACGAAAATTCTTAATATGTTTACTTAAAGACTTTTATTAGAATTTACGACATTGTCATATTTAAACGTAGAAGAATAATGCTTATAAGAAAAGTCTCCCGACGAGGACGGGATTCGAACCCACGCGGGCAGAGCCCAATGGATTAGCAGTCCATCGGCTTAACCACTCGGCCACCTCGTCAGCAGTCTTACGAGAAATAAAGTTTATTAACGAAAATTCTTAATATGTTTACTTAAAGCCTTTTATTGGAATTTACGACATTGTCATATTTAAACGTCGAAGAATAATGCTTATAATAAAAGTCTCCCGACGAGGATGGGATTCGAACCCACGCGGGCAGAGCCCAATGGATTAGCAGTCCATCGCCTTAACCACTCGGCCACCTCGTCAGCAGTATAAAGATAAATAAAGTTTATTAACGAAAATTCTTAATATGTTTACTTAAAGCCTTTTATTGGAATTTACGACATTGTCATATTTAAACGTCGAAGAATAATGCTTATAATAAAAGTCTCCCGACGAGGATGGGATTCGAACCCACGCGGGCAGAGCCCAATGGATTAGCGGTCCATCGCCTTAACCACTTGGCCACCTCGTCAGCAGTTTTACGATAAATAAAGTTTATTAACGAAAATTCTTAATATGTTTACTTAAAGCCTTTTATTGGAATTTACGACATTGTCATATTTAAACGTCGAAGAATAATGCTTATAAGAAAAGTCTCCCGACGAGGATGGGATTCGAACCCACGCGGGCAAAGCCCAATGGATTAGCAGTCCATTGCCTTAACCACTCGGCCACCTCGTCAGCAGTATTACGATAAATAAAGTTTATTAACGAAAATTCTTAATATGTTTACTTAAAGCCTTTTATTGGAATTTACGACATTGTCATATTTAAACGTCGAAGAATAATGCTTATAATAAAAGTCTCCCGACGAGGATGGGATTCGAACCCACGCGGGCAGAGCCGAATGGATTAGCAGTCCATCGCCTTAACCACTCGGCCACCTCGTCGGCGATAAATACGGTAAATAAAGTTTATTAACGAAAATTCTTAATATGTTTACTTAAAGCCTTTTATTGGAATTTACGAGATTGTCATATTTAAATGTCGAAGAATAATGCTTATAATAAAAGTCTCCCGACGAGGATGGGATTCGAACCCACGCGGGCAGAGCCCAATGTATTAGCAGTCCATCGCCTTAACCACTCGGCCACCTCGACGGCAATATTACGATAAATAAAGTTTATTAACGAAAATTCTTAATATGTTTACTTAAAGACTTTTATTAGAATTTACGACATTGTCATATTTAAACGTAGAAGAATAATGCTTATAAGAAAAGTCTCCCGACGAGGATGGGATTCGAACCCACGCGGGCAGAGCCCAATGGATTAGCAGTCCATCGGCTTAACCACTCGGCCACCTCGTCAGCAGTCTTACGAGAAATAAAGTTTATTAACGAAAATTCTTAATATGTTTACTTAAAGCCTTTTATTGGAATTTACGACATTGTCATATTTAAACGTCGAAGAATAATGCTTATAATAAAAGTCTCCCGACGAGGATGGGATTCGAACCCACGCGGGCAGAGCCCAATGGATTAGCAGTCCATCGCCTTAACCACTCGGCCACCTCGTCAGCAGCATAAAGATAAATAAAGTTTATTAACGAAAATTCTTAATATGTTTACTTAAAGCCTTTTATTGGAATTTACGACATTGTCATATTTAAACGTCGAAGAATAATGCTTATAATAAAAGTCTCCCGACGAGGATGGGATTCGAACCCATGCGGGCAGAGCCCAATGGATTAGCAGTCCATCGCCTTAACCACTCGGCCACCTCGTCAGCAGTATTACGATAAATAAAGTTTATTAACGAAAATTCTTAATATGTTTATTTAAAGCCTTTTATTGGAATTTACGACATTGTCATATTTAAACGTCGAAGAATAATGCTTATAATAAAAGTCTCCCGACGAGGATGGGATTCGAACCCACGCGGGCAGAGCCCAATGGATTAGCAGTCCACCGCCTTAACCACTCGGCCACCTCGTCGGCGATAAATACGGTAAATAAAGTTTATTAACGAAAATTCTTAATATGTTTACTTAAAGCCTTTTATTGGAATTTACGACATTGTCATATTTAAACGTCGAAGAATAATGCTTATAATAAAAGTCTCCCGACGAGGATGGGATTCGAACCCACGCGGGCAGAGCCCAATGGATTAGCGGTCCATCGCCTTAACCACTTGGCCACCTCGTCAGCAGTTTTACGAAAAATAAAGTTTATTAACGAAAATTCTTAATATGTTTACTTAAAGCCTTTTATTGGAATTTACGACATTGTCATATTTAAACGTCGAAGAATAATGCTTATAAGAAAAGTCTCCCGACGAGGATGGGATTCGAACCCACGCGGGCAAAGCCCAATGGATTAGCAGTCCATCGCCTTAACCACTCGGCCACCTCGTCAGCAGTATTACGATAAATAAAGTTTATTAACGAAAATTCTTAATATGTTTACTTAAAGCCTTTTATTGGAATTTACGACATTGTCATATTTAAATGTCGTAGAATAATGCTTATAATAAAAGTCTCCCGACGAGGATGGGATTCGAACCCACGCGGGCAGAGCCCAATGGATTAGCAGTCCATCGCCTTAACCACTCGGCCACCTCGTCGGCGATAAATACGGTAAATAAAGTTTATTAACGAAAATTCTTAATATGTTTACTTAAAGCCTTTTATTGGAATTTACGAGATTGTCATATTTAAATGTCGAAGAATAATGCTTATAATAAAAGTCTCCCGACGAGGATGGGATTCGAACCCACGCGGGCAGAGCCCAATGTATTAGCAGTCCATCGCCTTAACCACTCGGCCACCTCGACGGCAATATTACGATAAATAAAGTTTATTAACGAAAATTCTTAATATGTTTACTTAAAGACTTTTATTAGAATTTACGACATTGTCATATTTAAACGTAGAAGAATAATGCTTATAAGAAAAGTCTCCCGACGAGGATGGGATTCGAACCCACGCGGGCAGAGCCCAATGGATTAGCAGTCCATCGGCTTAACCACTCGGCCACCTCGTCAGCAGTCTTACGAGAAATAAAGTTTATTAACGAAAATTCTTAATATGTTTACTTAAAGCCTTTTATTGGAATTTACGACATTGTCATATTTAAACGTCGAAGAATAATGCTTATAATAAAAGTCTCCCGACGAGGATGGGATTCGAACCCACGCGGGCAGAGCCCAATGGATTAGCAGTCCATCGCCTTAACCACTCGGCCACCTCGTCAGCAGTATTACGATAAATAAAGTTTATTAACGAAAATTCTTAATATGTTTACTTAAAGCCTTTTATTGGAATTTACGACATTGTCATATTTAAATGTCGCAGAATAATGCTTATAATAAAAGTCTCCCGACGGGGATGGGATTCGAACCCACGCGGGCAGAGCCCAATGGATTAGCAGTCCATCGCCTTAACCACTCGGCCACCTCGTCGGCGATAAATACGGTAAATAAAGTTTATTAACGAAAATTCTTAATATGTTTACTTAAAGCCTTTTATTGGAATTTACGAGATTGTCATATTTAAATGTCGAAGAATAATGCTTATAATAAAAGTCTCCCGACGAGGATGGGATTCGAACCCACGCGGGCAGAGCCCAATGTATTAGCAGTCCATCGCCTTAACCACTCGGCCACCTCGACGGCAATATTACGATAAATAAAGTTTATTAACGAAAATTCTTAATATGTTTACTTAAAGACTTTTATTAGAATTTACGACATTGTCATATTTAAACGTAGAAGAATAATGCTTATAAGAAAAGTCTCCCGACGAGGACGGGATTCGAACCCACGCGGGCAGAGCCCAATGGATTAGCAGTCCATCGGCTTAACCACTCGGCCACCTCGTCAGCAGTCTTACGAGAAATAAAGTTTATTAACGAAAATTCTTAATATGTTTACTTAAAGCCTTTTATTGGAATTTACGACATTGTCATATTTAAACGTCGAAGAATAATGCTTATAATAAAAGTCTCCCGACGAGGATGGGATTCGAACCCACGCGGGCAGAGCCCAATGGATTAGCAGTCCATCGCCTTAACCACTCGGCCACCTCGTCAGCAGTATAAAGATAAATAAAGTTTATTAACGAAAATTCTTAATATGTTTACTTAAAGCCTTTTATTGGAATTTACGACATTGTCATATTTAAACGTCGAAGAATAATGCTTATAATAAAAGTCTCCCGACGAGGATGGGATTCGAACCCACGCGGGCAGAGCCCAATGGATTAGCGGTCCATCGCCTTAACCACTTGGCCACCTCGTCAGCAGTTTTACGATAAATAAAGTTTATTAACGAAAATTCTTAATATGTTTACTTAAAGCCTTTTATTGGAATTTACGACATTGTCATATTTAAACGTCGAAGAATAATGCTTATAAGAAAAGTCTCCCGACGAGGATGGGATTCGAACCCACGCGGGCAAAGCCCAATGGATTAGCAGTCCATCGCCTTAACCACTCGGCCACCTCGTCAGCAGTATTACGATAAATAAAGTTTATTAACGAAAATTCTTAATATGTTTACTTAAAGCCTTTTATTGGAATTTACGACATTGTCATATTTAAATGTCGTAGAATAATGCTTATAATAAAAGTCTCCCGACGAGGATGGGATTCGAACCCACGCGGGCAGAGCCCAATGGATTAGCAGTCCATCGCCTTAACCACTCGGCCACCTCGTCGGCGATAAATACGGTAAATAAAGTTTATTAACGAAAATTCTTAATATGTTTACTTAAAGCCTTTTATTGGAATTTACGAGATTGTCATATTTAAATGTCGAAGAATAATGCTTATAATAAAAGTCTCCCGACGAGGATGGGATTCGAACCCACGCGGGCAGAGCCCAATGTATTAGCAGTCCATCGCCTTAACCACTCGGCCACCTCGACGGCAATATTACGATAAATAAAGTTTATTAACGAAAATTCTTAATATGTTTACTTAAAGACTTTTATTAGAATTTACGACATTGTCATATTTAAACGTAGAAGAATAATGCTTATAAGAAAAGTCTCCCGACGAGGATGGGATTCGAACCCACGCGGGCAGAGCCCAATGGATTAGCAGTCCATCGGCTTAACCACTCGGCCACCTCGTCAGCAGTCTTACGAGAAATAAAGTTTATTAACGAAAATTCTTAATATGTTTACTTAAAGCCTTTTATTGGAATTTACGACATTGTCATATTTAAACGTCGAAGAATAATGCTTATAATAAAAGTCTCCCGACGAGGATGGGATTCGAACCCACGCGGGCAGAGCCCAATGGATTAGCAGTCCATCGCCTTAACCACTCGGCCACCTCGTCAGCAGTATTACGATAAATAAAGTTTATTAACGAAAATTCTTAATATGTTTACTTAAAGCCTTTTATTGGAATTTACGACATTGTCATATTTAAATGTCGCAGAATAATGCTTATAATAAAAGTCTCCCGACGGGGATGGGATTCGAACCCACGCGGGCAGAGCCCAATGGATTAGCAGTCCATCGCCTTAACCACTCGGCCACCTCGTCGGCGATAAATACGGTAAATAAAGTTTATTAACGAAAATTCTTAATATGTTTACTTAAAGCCTTTTATTGGAATTTACGAGATTGTCATATTTAAATGTCGAAGAATAATGCTTATAATAAAAGTCTCCCGACGAGGATGGGATTCGAACCCACGCGGGCAGAGCCCAATGTATTAGCAGTCCATCGCCTTAACCACTCGGCCACCTCGACGGCAATATTACGATAAATAAAGTTTATTAACGAAAATTCTTAATATGTTTACTTAAAGACTTTTATTAGAATTTACGACATTGTCATATTTAAACGTAGAAGAATAATGCTTATAAGAAAAGTCTCCCGACGAGGACGGGATTCGAACCCACGCGGGCAGAGCCCAATGGATTAGCAGTCCATCGGCTTAACCACTCGGCCACCTCGTCAGCAGTCTTACGAGAAATAAAGTTTATTAACGAAAATTCTTAATATGTTTACTTAAAGCCTTTTATTGGAATTTACGACATTGTCATATTTAAACGTCGAAGAATAATGCTTATAATAAAAGTCTCCCGACGAGGATGGGATTCGAACCCACGCGGGCAGAGCCCAATGGATTAGCAGTCCATCGCCTTAACCACTCGGCCACCTCGTCAGCAGTATAAAGATAAATAAAGTTTATTAACGAAAATTCTTAATATGTTTACTTAAAGCCTTTTATTGGAATTTACGACATTGTCATATTTAAACGTCGAAGAATAATGCTTATAATAAAAGTCTCCCGACGAGGATGGGATTCGAACCCATGCGGGCAGAGCCCAATGGATTAGCAGTCCATCGCCTTAACCACTCGGCCACCTCGTCAGCAGTATTACGATAAATAAAGTTTATTAACGAAAATTCTTAATATGTTTACTTAAAGCCTTTTATTGGAATTTACGACATTGTCATATTTAAACGTCGAAGAATAATGCTTATAATAAAAGTCTCCCGACGAGGATGGGATTCGAACCCACGCGGGCAGAGCCCAATGGATTAGCAGTCCACCGCCTTAACCACTCGGCCACCTCGTCGGCGATAAATACGGTAAATAAAGTTTATTAACGAAAATTCTTAATATGTTTACTTAAAGCCTTTTATTGGAATTTACGACATTGTCATATTTAAACGTCGAAGAATAATGCTTATAATAAAAGTCTCCCGACGAGGATGGGATTCGAACCCACGCGGGCAGAGCCGAATGGATTAGCAGTCCATCGCCTTAACCACTCGGCCACCTCGTCAGCAGTATTACGATAAATAAAGTTTATTAACGAAAATTCTTAATATGTTTACTTAAAGCCTTTTATTGGAATTTACGACATTGTCATATTTAAACGTCGAAGAATAATGCTTATAAGAAAAGTCTCCCGACGAGGATGGGATTCGAACCCACGCGGGCAGAGCCCAATGGAATTAGCAGTCCATCGCCTTAACCACTCGGCCACCTCGTCAGCAGTATTACGATAAATAAAGTTTATTAACGAAAATTCTTAATATGTTTACTTAAAGCCTTTTATTGGAATTTACGACATTGTCATATTTAAATGTCGCAGAATAATGCTTATAATAAAAGTCTCCCGACGAGGATGGGATTCGAACCCACGCGGGCAGAGCCCAATGGATTAGCAGTCCATCGCCTTAACCACTCGGCCACCTCGTCGGCGATAAGTACGGTAAATAAAGTTTATTAACGAAAATTCTTAATATGTTTACTTAAAGCCTTTTATTGAAATTTACGAGATTGTCATATTTAAATGTCGAAGAATAATGCTTATAATAAAAGTCTCCCGACGAGGATGGGATTCGAACCCATGCGGGCAGAGCCCAATGGATTAGCAGTCCATCGCCTTAACCACTCGGCCACCTCGTCAGCAGTATTACGATAAATAAAGTTTATTAACGAAAATTCTTAATATGTTTACTTAAAGCCTTTTATTGGAATTTACGACATTGTCATATTTAAACGTCGAAGAATAATGCTTATAATAAAAGTCTCCCGACGAGGATGGGATTCGAACCCACGCGGGCAGAGCCCAATGGATTAGCAGTCCACCGCCTTAACCACTCGGCCACCTCGTCGGCGATAAATACGGTAAATAAAGTTTATTAACGAAAATTCTTAATATGTTTACTTAAAGCCTTTTATTGGAATTTACGACATTGTCATATTTAAACGTCGAAGAATAATGCTTATAATAAAAGTCTCCCGACGAGGATGGGATTCGAACCCACGCGGGCAGAGCCCAATGGATTAGCGGTCCATCGCCTTAACCACTTGGCCACCTCGTCAGCAGTATTACGATAAATAAAGTTTATTAACGAAAATTCTTAATATGTTTACTTAAAGCCTTTTATTGGAATTTACGACATTGTCATATTTAAACGTCGAAGAATAATGCTTATAAGAAAAGTCTCCCGACGAGGATGGGATTCGAACCCACGCGGGCAAAGCCCAATGGATTAGCAGTCCATTGCCTTAACCACTCGGCCACCTCGTCAGCAGTATTACGATAAATAAAGTTTATTAACGAAAATTCTTAATATGTTTACTTAAAGCCTTTTATTGGAATTTACGACATTGTCATATTTAAACGTCGAAGAATAATGCTTATAATAAAAGTCTCCCGACGAGGATGGGATTCGAACCCACGCGGGCAGAGCCGAATGGATTAGCAGTCCATCGCCTTAACCACTCGGCCACCTCGTCAGCAGTATTACGATAAATAAAGTTTATTAACGAAAATTCTTAATATGTTTACTTAAAGCCTTTTATTGGAATTTACGACATTGTCATATTTAAACGTCGAAGAATAATGCTTATAAGAAAAGTCTCCCGACGAGGATGGGATTCAAACCCACGCGGGCAGAGCCCAATGGAATTAGCAGTCCATCGCCTTAACCACTCGGCCACCTCGTCAGCAGTATTACGATAAATAAAGTTTATTAACGAAAATTCTTAATATGTTTACTTAAAGCCTTTTATTGGAATTTACGACATTGTCATATTTAAATGTCGCAGAATAATGCTTATAATAAAAGTCTCCCGACGAGGATGGGATTCGAACCCACGCGGGCAGAGCCCAATGGATTAGCAGTCCATCGCCTTAACCACTCGGCCACCTCGTCGGCGATAAGTACGGTAAATAAAGTTTATTAACGAAAATTCTTAATATGTTTACTTAAAGCCTTTTATTGAAATTTACGAGATTGTCATATTTAAATGTCGAAGAATAATGCTTATAATAAAAGTCTCCCGACGAGGATGGGATTCGAACCCACGCGGGCAGAGCCCAATGGATTAGCAGTCCATCGCCTTAACCACTCGGCCACCTCGTCGGCGATAAATACGGTAAATAAAGTTTATTAACGAAAATTCTTAATATGTTTACTTAAAGCCTTTTATTGGAATTTACGAGATTGTAATATTTAAATGTCGAAGAATAATGCTTATAATAAAAGTCTCCCGACGAGGATGGGATTCGAACCCACGCGGGCAGAGCCCAATGGATTAGCAGTCCATCGCCTTAACCACTCGGCCACCTCGTCAGCAGTATAAAGAAAAATAAAGTTTATTAACGAAAATTCTTAATATGTTTACTTAAAGCCTTTTATTGGAATTTACGACATTGTCATATTTAAACGTTGAAGAATAATGCTTATAATAAAAGTCTCCCGACGAGGATGGGATTCGAACCCATGCGGGAAGAGCCCAATGGATTAGCAGTCCATCGCCTTAACCACTCGGCCACCTCGTCAGCAGTATTACGATAAATAAAGTTTATTAACGAAAATTCTTAATATGTTTACTTAAAGCCTTTTATTGGAATTTACGACATTGTCATATTTAAACGTCGAAGAATAATGCTTATAATAAAAGTCTCCCGACGAAGATGGGATTCGAACCCACGCGGGCAGAGCCCAATGGATTAGCAGTCCATCGCCTTAACCACTCGGCCACCTCGTCAGCAGTATTTCGATAAATAAAGTTTATTAACGAAAATTCTTAATATGTTTACTTAAAGCCTTTTATTGGAATTTACGACATTGTCATATTTAAACGTCGAAGAATAATGCTTATAATAAAAGTCTCCCGACGAGGATGGGATTCGAACCCACGCGGGCAGAGCCCAATGGATTAGCAGTCCATCGCCTTAACCACTCGGCCACCTCGTCAGCAGTATTACGATAAATAAAGTTTATTAACGAAAATTCTTAATATGTTTACTTAAAGCCTTTTATTGGAATTTACGACATTGTCATATTTAAACGTCGAAGAATAATGCTTATAAGAAAAGTCTCCCGACGAGGATGGGATTCGAACCCACGCGGGCAGAGCCCAATGGATTAGCAGTCCATCGCCTTAACCACTCGGCCACCTCGTCAGCAGTATTACGATAAATAAAGTTTATTAACGAAAATTCTTAATATGTTTACTTAAAGCCTTTTATTGGAATTTACGACATTGTCATATTTAAACGTCGAAGAATAATGCTTATAATAAAAGTCTCAAGACGAGGATGGGATTCGAACCAACGCGGGCAGAGCCCAATGGATTAGCAGTCCATCGCCTTAACCACTCGGCCACCTCGTCAGCAGTATTACGATAAATAAAATTTATTAACGAAAATTCTTAATATGTTTACTTAAAGCCTTTTATTGGAATTTACGACATTGTCATATTTAAACGTCGAAGAATAATGCTTATAAGAAAAGTCTCCCGACGAGGATGGGATTCGAACCCACGCGGGCAGAGCCCAATGGATTAGCAGTCCATCGCCTTAACCACTCGGCCACCTCGTCAGCAGTATTACGATAAATAAAGTTTATTAACGAAAATTCTTAATATGTTTACTTAAAGCCTTTTATTGGAATTTACGACATTGTCATATTTAAATGTCGCAGAATAATGCTTATAATAAAAGTCTCCCGACGAGGATGGGATTCGAACCCACGCGGGCAGAGCCCAATGGATTAGCAGTCCACCGCCTTAACCACTCGGCCACCTCGTCGGCGATAAATACGGTAAATAAAGTTTATTAACGAAAATTCTTAATATGTTTACTTAAAGCCTTTTATTGGAATTTACGAGATTGTCATATTTAAATGTCGAAGAATAATGCTTATAATAACAGTCTCCCGACAAGGATGGGATTCGAACCCACGCGGGCAGAGCCCAATGGATTAGCAGTCCATCGCCTTAACCACTCGGCCACCTCGTCGGCGATAAATACGGTAAATAAAGTTTATTAACGAAAATTCTTAATATGTTTACTTAAAGCCTTTTATTGGAATTTACGAGATTGTCATATTTAAATGTCGAAGAATAATGCTTATAATAAAAGTCTCCCGACGAGGATGGGATTCGAACCCACGCGGGCAGAGCCCAATGGATTAGCAGTCCATCGCCTTAACCACTCGGCCACCTCGTCAGCAGTACTACGATAAATAAAGTTTATTAACGAAAATTCTTAATATGTTTACTTAAAGCCTTTTATTGGAATTTACGACATTGTCATATTTAAACGTCGAAGAATAATGCTTATAATAAAAGTCTCCCGACGAGGATGGGATTCGAACCCACGCGGGCAGAGCCCAATGGATTAGCAGTCCATCGCCTTAACCACTCGGCCACCTCGTCAGCAGTATTGCGATAAATAAAGTTTATTAACGAAAATTCTTAATATGTTTACTTAAAGCCTTTTATTGGAATTTACGACATTGTCATATTTAAACGTCGCAGAATAATGCTTATAATAAAAGTCTCCCGACGAGGATGAGATTCGAACCCACGCGGGCAGAGCCCAATGGATTAGCAGTCCATCGCCTTAACCACTCGGCCACCTCGTCGGCGATAAATACGGTAAATAAAGTTTATTAACGAAAATTCTTAATATGTTTACTTAAAGCCTTTTATTGGAATTTACGAGATTGTCATATTTAAATGTCGAAGAATAATGCTTATAATAAAAGTCTCCCGACGAGGATGGGATTCGAACCCACGCGGGCAGAGCCCAATGGATTAGCAGTCCACCGCCTTAACCACTCGGCCACCTCGTCGGCGATAAATACGGTAAATAAAGTTTATTAACGAAAATTCTTAATATGTTTACTTAAAGCCTTTTATTGGAATTTACGACATTGTCATATTTAAATGTCGAAGAATAATGCTTATAATAAAAGTCTCCCGACGAGGATGGGATTCGAACCCACGCGGGCAGAGCCCAATGGATTAGCGGTCCATCGCCTTAACCACTCGGCCACCTCGTCAGCAGTATTACGATAAATAAAGTTTATTAACGAAAATTCTTAATATGTTTACTTAAAGCCTTTTATTGGAATTTACGACATTGTCATATTTAAACGTCGAAGAATAATGCTTATAAGAAAAGTCTCCCGACGAGGATGGGATTCGAACCCACGCGGGCAAAGCCCAATGGATTAGCAGTCCATTGCCTTAACCACTCGGCCACCTCGTCAGCAGTATTACGATAAATAAAGTTTATTAACGAAAATTCTTAATATGTTTACTTAAAGCCTTTTATTGGAATTTACGACATTGTCATATTTAAACGTCGAAGAATAATGCTTATAATAAAAGTCTCCCGACGAGGATGGGATTCGAACCCACGCGGGCAGAGCCGAATGGATTAGCAGTCCATCGCCTTAACCACTCGGCCACCTCGTCAGCAGTATTACGATAAATAAAGTTTATTAACGAAAATTCTTAATATGTTTACTTAAAGCCTTTTATTGGAATTTACGACATTGTCATATTTAAACGTCGAAGAATAATGCTTATAAGAAAAGTCTCCCGACGAGGATGGGATTCGAACCCACGCGGGCAGAGCCCAATGGATTAGCAGTCCATCGCCTTAACCACTCGGCCACCTCGTCAGCAGTATTACGATAAATAAAGTTTATTAACGAAAATTCTTAATATGTTTACTTAAAGCCTTTTATTGGAATTTACGACATTGTCATATTTAAATGTCGCAGAATAATGCTTATAAAAAAAGTCTCCCGACGAGGATGGGATTCGAACCCACGCGGGCAGAGCCCAATGGATTAGCAGTCCATCGCCTTAACCACTCGGCCACCTCGTCGGCGATAAATACGGTAAATAAAGTTTATTAACGAAAATTCTTAATATGTTTACTTAAAGCCTTTTATTGGAATTTACGACATTGTCATATTTAAACGTCGAAGAATAATGCTTATAATAAAAGTCTCCCGACGAGGATGGGATTCGAACCCACGCGGGCAGAGCCGAATGGATTAGCAGTCCATCGCCTTAACCACTCGGCCACCTCGTCAGCAGTATTACGATAAATAAAGTTTATTAACGAAAATTCTTAATATGTTTACTTAAAGCCTTTTATTGGAATTTACGACATTGTCATATTTAAACGTCGAAGAATAATGCTTATAAGAAAAGTCTCCCGACGAGGATGGGATTCGAACCCACGCGGGCAGAGCCCAATGGATTAGCAGTCCATCGCCTTAACCACTCGGCCACCTCGTCAGCAGTATTACGATAAATAAAGTTTATTAACGAAAATTCTTAATATGTTTACTTAAAGCCTTTTATTGGAATTTACGACATTGTCATATTTAAATGTCGCAGAATAATGCTTATAAAAAAAGTCTCCCGACGAGGATGGGATTCGAACCCACGCGGGCAGAGCCCAATGGATTAGCAGTCCATCGCCTTAACCACTCGGCCACCTCGTCGGCGATAAATACGGTAAATAAAGTTTATTAACGAAAATTCTTAATATGTTTACTTAAAGCCTTTTATTGGAATTTACGAGATTGTCATATTTAAATGTTGAAGAATAATGCTTATAATAAAAGTCTCCCGACGAGGATGGGATTCGAACCCACGCGGGCAGAGCCCAATGGATTAGCAGTCCATCGCCTTAACCACTCGGCCACCTCGTCGGCGATAAATACGGTAAATAAAGTTTATTAACGAAAATTCTTAATATGTTTACTTAAAGCCTTTTATTGGAATTTACGAGATTGTCATATTTAAATGTCGAAGAATAATGATTATAATAAAAGTCTCCCGACGAGGATGGTATTCGAACCCACGCGGGCAGAGCCCAATGGATTAGCAGTCCATCGCCTTAACCACTCGGCCACCTCGTCAGCAGTACTACGATAAATAAAGTTTATTAACGAAAATTCTTAATATGTTTACTTAAAGCCTTTTATTGGAATTTACGACATTGTCATATTTAAACATCGAAGAATAATGCTTATAATAAAAGTCTCCCGACGAGGATGGGATTCGAACCCACGCAGGCAGAGCCCAATGGATTAGCAGTCCATCGCCTTAACCACTCGGCCACCTCGTCAGCAGTATTACGATAAATAAAGTTTATTAACGAAAATTCTTAATATGTTTACTTAAAGCCTTTTATTGGAATTTACGACATTGTCATATTTAAACGTCGCAGAATAATGCTTATAATAAAAGTCTCCCGACGAGGATGGCATTCGAACCCACGCGGGCAGAGCCCAATGGATTAGCAGTCCATCGCCTTAACCACTCGGCCACCTCGTCGGCGATAAATACGGTAAATAAAGTTTATTAACGAAAATTCTTAATATGTTTACTTAATGCCTTTTATTGGAATTTACGAGATTGTCATATTTAAATGTCGAAGAATAATGCTTATAATAAAAGTCTCCCGACGAGGATGGGATTCGAACCCACGCGGGCAGAGCCCAATGGATTAGCAGTCCATCGCCTTAACCACTCGGCCACCTCGTCGGCGATAAATACGGTAAATAAAGTTTATTAACGAAAATTCTTAATATGTTTACTTAAAGCCTTTTATTGGAATTTACGAGATTGTCATATTTAAATGTCGAAGAATAATGCTTATAATAAAAGTCTCCCGACGAGGATGGGATTCGAACCCACGCGGGCAGAGCCCAATGGATTAGCAGTCCATCGCCTTAACCACTCGGCCACCTCGTCAGCAGTATAAAGAAAAATAAAGTTTATTAACGAAAATTCTTAATATGTTTACTTAAAGCCTTTTATTGGAATTTACGACATTGTCATATTTAAACGTCGAAGAATAATGCTTATAATAAAAGTCTCCCGACGAGGATGGGATTCGAACCCATGCGGGCAGAGCCCAATGGATTAGCAGTCCATCGCCTTAACCACTCGGCCACCTCGTCAGCAGTATTACGATAAATAAAGTTTATTAACGAAAATTCTTAATATGTTTACTTAAAGCCTTTTATTGGAATTTACGACATTGTCATATTTAAACGTCGAAGAATAATGCTTATAATAAAAGTCTCCCGACGAGGATGGGATTCGAACCCACGCGGGCAGAGCCCAATGGATTAGCGGTCCATCGCCTTAACCACTCGGCCACCTCGTCAGCAGTATTTCGATAAATAAAGTTTATTAACGAAAATTCTTAATATGTTTACTTAAAGCCTTTTATTGGAATTTACGACATTGTCATATTTAAACGTCGAAGAATAATGCTTATAATAAAAGTCTCCCGACGAGGATGGGATTCGAACCCACGCGGGCAGAGCCCAATGGATTAGCAGTCCACCGCCTTAACCACTCGGCCACCTCGTCGGCGATAAATACGGTAAATAAAGTTTATTAACGAAAATTCTTAATATGTTTACTTAAAGCCTTTTATTGGAATTTACGACATTGTCATATTTAAATGTCGAAGAATAATGCTTATAATAAAAGTCTCCCGACGAGGATGGGATTCGAACCCACGCGGGCAGAGCCCAATGGATTAGCAGTCCATCGCCTTAACCACTCGGCCACCTCGTCAGCAGTACTACGATAAATAAAGTTTATTAACGAAAATTCTTAATATGTTTACTTAAAGCCTTTTATTGGAATTTACGAGATTGTCATATTTAAATGTCGAAGAATAATGCTTATAATAAAAGTCTCCCGACGAGGATGGGATTCGAACCCACGTGGGCAGAGCCCAATGGATTAGCAGTCCATCGCCTTAACCACTCGGCCACCTCGTCGGCGATAAATACGGTAAATAAAGTTTATTAACGAAAATTCTTAATATGTTTACTTAATGCCTTTTATTGGAATTTACGAGATTGTCATATTTAAATGTCGAAGAATAATGCTTATAATAAAAGTCTCCCGACGAGGATGGGATTCGAACCCACGCGGGCAGAGCCCAATGGATTAGCAGTCCATCGCCTTAACCACTCGGCCACCTCGTCGGCGATAAATACGGTAAATAAAGTTTATTAACGAAAATTCTTAATATGTTTACTTAAAGCCTTTTATTGGAATTTACGAGATTGTCATATTTAAATGTCGAAGAATAATGCTTATAATAAAAGTCTCCCGACGAGGATGGGATTCGAACCCACGCGGGCAGAGCCCAAT
This sequence comes from Troglohyphantes excavatus, assembly GCA_963932185.1. NCBI lineage: Eukaryota > Metazoa > Arthropoda > Arachnida > Araneae > Linyphiidae > Troglohyphantes > Troglohyphantes excavatus. Next base: position 41,759,234 of record OZ010671.1, read on the forward strand.
GGATTAGCAGTCCATCGCCTTAACCACTCGGCCACCTCGTCAGCAGTATAAAGAAAAATAAAGTTTATTAACGAAAATTCTTAATATGTTTACTTAAAGCCTTTTATTGGAATTTACGACATTGTCATATTTAAACGTCGAAGAATAATGCTTATAATAAAAGTCTCCCGACGAGGATGGGATTCGAACCCATGCGGGCAGAGCCCAATGGATTAGCAGTCCATCGCCTTAACCACTCGGCCACCTCGTCAGCAGTATTTCGATAAATAAAGTTTATTAACGAAAATTCTTAATATGTTTACTTAAAGCCTTTTATTGGAATTTACGACATTGTCATATTTAAACGTCGAAGAATAATGCTTATAATAAAAGTCTCCCGACAAGGATGGGATTCGAACCCACGCGGGCAGAGCCCAATGGATTAGCAGTCCATCGCCTTAACCACTCGGCCACCTCGTCAGCAGTACTACGATAAATAAAGTTTATTAACGAAAATTCTTAATATGTTTACTTAAAGCCTTTTATTGGAATTTACGACATTGTCATATTTAAACATCGAAGAATAATGCTTATAATAAAAGTCTCCCGACGAGGATGGGATTCGAACCCACGCAGGCAGAGCCCAATGGATTAGCAGTCCATCGCCTTAACCACTCGGCCACCTCGTCAGCAGTATTACGATAAATAAAGTTTATTAACGAAAATTCTTAATATGTTTACTTAAAGCCTTTTATTGGAATTTACGACATTGTCATATTTAAACGTCGCAGAATAATGCTTATAATAAAAGTCTCCCGACGAGGATGGCATTCGAACCCACGCGGGCAGAGCCCAATGGATTAGCAGTCCATCGCCTTAACCACTCGGCCACCTCGTCGGCGATAAATACGGTAAATAAAGTTTATTAACGAAAATTCTTAATATGTTTACTTAATGCCTTTTATTGGAATTTACGAGATTGTCATATTTAAATGTCGAAGAATAATGCTTATAATAAAAGTCTCCCGACGAGGATGGGATTCGAACCCACGCGGGCAGAGCCCAATGGATTAGCAGTCCATCGCCTTAACCACTCGGCCACCTCGTCGGCGATAAATACGGTAAATAAAGTTTATTAACGAAAATTCTTAATATGTTTACTTAAAGCCTTTTATTGGAATTTACGAGATTGTCATATTTAAATGTCGAAGAATAATGCTTATAATAAAAGTCTCCCGACGAGGATGGGATTCGAACCCACGCGGGCAGAGCCCAATGGATTAGCAGTCCATCGCCTTAACCACTCGGCCACCTCGTCAGCAGTATAAAGAAAAATAAAGTTTATTAACGAAAATTCTTAATATGTTTACTTAAAGCCTTTTATTGGAATTTACGACATTGTCATATTTAAACGTCGAAGAATAATGCTTATAATAAAAGTCTCCCGACGAGGATGGGATTCGAACCCATGCGGGCAGAGCCCAATGGATTAGCAGTCCATCGCCTTAACCACTCGGCCACCTCGTCAGCAGTATTACGATAAATAAAGTTTATTAACGAAAATTCTTAATATGTTTACTTAAAGCCTTTTATTGGAATTTACGACATTGTCATATTTAAACGTCGAAGAATAATGCTTATAATAAAAGTCTCCCGACGAGGATGGGATTCGAACCCACGCGGGCAGAGCCCAATGGATTAGCGGTCCATCGCCTTAACCACTCGGCCACCTCGTCAGCAGTATTTCGATAAATAAAGTTTATTAACGAAAATTCTTAATATGTTTACTTAAAGCCTTTTATTGGAATTTACGACATTGTCATATTTAAACGTCGAAGAATAATGCTTATAATAAAAGTCTCCCGACGAGGATGGGATTCGAACCCACGCGGGCAGAGCCCAATGGATTAGCAGTCCACCGCCTTAACCACTCGGCCACCTCGTCGGCGATAAATACGGTAAATAAAGTTTATTAACGAAAATTCTTAATATGTTTACTTAAAGCCTTTTATTGGAATTTACGAGATTGTCATATTTAAATGTCGAAGAATAATGCTTATAATAAAAGTCTCCCGACGAGGATGGGATTCGAACCCACGCGGGCAGAGCCCAATGGATTAGCAGTCCATCGCCTTAACCACTCGGCCACCTCGTCAGCAGTACTACGATAAATAAAGTTTATTAACGAAAATTCTTAATATGTTTACTTAAAGCCTTTTATTGGAATTTACGAGATTGTCATATTTAAATGTCGAAGAATAATGCTTATAATAAAAGTCTCCCGACGAGGATGGGATTCGAACCCACGTGGGCAGAGCCCAATGGATTAGCAGTCCATCGCCTTAACCACTCGGCCACCTCGTCGGCGATAAATACGGTAAATAAAGTTTATTAACGAAAATTCTTAATATGTTTACTTAATGCCTTTTATTGGAATTTACGAGATTGTCATATTTAAATGTCGAAGAATAATGCTTATAATAAAAGTCTCCCGACGAGGATGGGATTCGAACCCACGCGGGCAGAGCCCAATGGATTAGCAGTCCATCGCCTTAACCACTCGGCCACCTCGTCGGCGATAAATACGGTAAATAAAGTTTATTAACGAAAATTCTTAATATGTTTACTTAAAGCCTTTTATTGGAATTTACGAGATTGTCATATTTAAATGTCGAAGAATAATGCTTATAATAAAAGTCTCCCGACGAGGATGGGATTCGAACCCACGCGGGCAGAGCCCAATGGATTAGCAGTCCATCGCCTTAACCACTCGGCCACCTCGTCAGCAGTATAAAGAAAAATAAAGTTTATTAACGAAAATTCTTAATATGTTTACTTAAAGCCTTTTATTGGAATTTACGACATTGTCATATTTAAACGTCGAAGAATAATGCTTATAATAAAAGTCTCCCGACGAGGATGGGATTCGAACCCATGCGGGCAGAGCCCAATGGATTAGCAGTCCATCGCCTTAACCACTCGGCCACCTCGTCAGCAGTATTTCGATAAATAAAGTTTATTAACGAAAATTCTTAATATGTTTACTTAAAGCCTTTTATTGGAATTTACGACATTGTCATATTTAAACGTCGAAGAATAATGCTTATAATAAAAGTCTCCCGACGAGGATGGGATTCGAACCCACGCGGGCAGAGCCCAATGGATTAGCAGTCCATCGCCTTAACCACTCGGCCACCTCGTCAGCAGTATTACGATAAATAAAGTTTATTAACGAAAATTCTTAATATGTTTACTTAAAGCCTTTTATTGGAATTTACGACATTGTCATATTTAAATGTCGCAGAATAATGCTTATAATAAAAGTCTCCCGACGAGGATGGGATTCGAACCCACGCGGGCAGAGCCCAATGGATTAGCAGTCCATCGCCTTAACCACTCGGCCACCTCGTCAGCAGTATTACGATAAATAAAGTTTATTAACGAAAATTCTTAATATGTTTACTTAAAGCCTTTTATTGGAATTTACGACATTGTCATATTTAAACGTCGAAGAATAATGCTTATAAGAAAAGTCTCCCGACGAGGATGGGATTCGAACCCACGCGGGCAGAGCATAATGGATTAGCAGTCCATCGCCTTAACCACTCGGCCACCTCGTCAGCAGTATTACGATAAATAAAGTTTATTAACGAAAATTCTTAATATGTTTACTTAAAGCCTTTTATTGGAATTTACGACATTGTCATATTTAAACGTCGAAGAATAATGCTTATAATAAAAGTCTCCCGACGAGGATGGGATTCGAACCCACGCGGGCAGAGCCGAATGGATTAGCAGTCCATCGCCTTAACCACTCGGTCACCTCGTCAGCAGTATTACGATAAATAAAGTTTATTAACGAAAATTCTTAATATGTTTACTTAAAGCCTTTTATTGGAATTTACGACATTGTCATATTTAAACGTCGAAGAATAATGCTTATAATAAAAGTCTCCCGACGAGGATGGGATTCGAACCCACGCGGGCAGAGCCCAATGTATTAGCAGTCCATCGCCTTAACCACTCGGCCACCTCACCGGCGATAAATACGGTAAATAAAGTTTATTAACGAAAATTCTTAATATGTTTACTTAAAGCATTTTATTTGAATTTACGAAAGTGTGTCCTTTTATCCCCCTACAGATTGCCACATATATTTATATCTAATTTCTGTAACTGTTACACATTTAAGCAGTTTTGCAAAATTATTATTTGATAAAACTGCAATATGTTATTCTCGCAATATGTGGAATGGAGCTCTGTTGTTATGTTACAGAGAAATCGGCTTTCAAAATTGTAATACGCTTTTGTAAACAATTTGTAATATATATATATATATATTGTAACATATATAATTCTCGCATCATGGATGTTCCATGCACAGTTGACACACAGAGCTGTCTATCACCCTTCTCTCAATTTATTTGAACTTTCTAATATAGACCCTTTCCCACGAGATAGGCCCCGGAAAGTCGCCCACTGTGAAGCTCTAGTGCGACGTTAATTAACCAAAACCAAAGCATAGACCCAAGTAGTCTAGCAATATTCGTATTGCTAGACTACTTTGGGGCGCATGATGCGAAGATTGGCAACTTCTTTTTAACTGTAACTAATTAAACAATAACGTGCCTGTCTACATGCTTTTAACTGTTTCACTCTGATTTGATAATTAAGAATATCCTAGTTTAAACTCTTGTTACACATTAACATTAAATAAAATATTGGTAGAAAATATGCCATACATATATACACGTATGTATAAACTCAGCAATAACGAAGATATTTAAACCCACCTATTTTATTGTGCCCGCAATGACACTCGGCATATCGCCTACAAACTACTCATCCAATACTCTCGTCATCTGACCATGGTTCTAAAATAACGAGGTGCATGTATAAATGTGTGTGTGTTCCCGGGTCTTTCCTTCGAGATAGACCCCGAACCGTCGCCAACAGCCCACTGTGCAGCTCTAATGCGACGTTAATTATCCAAACCAAACCATCCAATACTCAAAAAATTAACATCTTTAACTTCTTTGAAAATTGTACAGTTGAATTCATGCGAGGAAACAAAATTTTTTACTTATGGCAATATTGTACAATATTTTCATAAGGATAATCGCATGGCTAGGATTGGGGGCCTCCAGTTGCCCTTTGGATAAAGGCGTTCAATAAGTAATCACAGGATTGCTAGTTCGAACCCATGCGATGGACTTCATACAGAAAAAAAAAAGTAGGGATCTTGCGATCGGAGGGTTTACAGATTCGCTACAAAAATACTATAGTCGTCCAGAACATTCCACAAATTATACTGGATTGTATACGGGACTGCACGATAAATCTGATCGGAATCCAATGTCCTGACGCCTATTGAGTTTGCGTCGGGTGCCAGCTCAGGTGTTGTCCTCGTCATCTGACTATGGTTCAAAAATACGAGGCATCGTTCCCGAGTTTTTCTTTCGAGATAGCCCCAGAACCGTCGCAAATAGACCAATGTGCAACTCTAGTGCGACGTCATTTAATCAAACCATGACTGAGATTGATTTTGAAGTCACGAAGCTAGAGCTCAATTAAATTGTAGTCTTTTACATTAACCAACAGGTCAGAACATTAACTACATAAAACTTCTGACATGAATACGTCTTTAAAATCTAATAGTCTTTAATAATCTTCTCGGAAATTAAACTGCTAGTTTTGAAATACTATAGTTTTCCTAAACGATTAAGGATTTCATCAAAATATGTGTTCGCGTTATATCTAAAAGCAAATTTTTACAAATACTAGGTATATAGACATTTGACCTTATTAAAAATATTACTTTCTTTTCAAAACATTGTAATAATTTGTACAAATTTTACACATTTCATTGCAATCAAATATAAATATTCCAAGTTTGATTTATGGAATATTGTTTATTACTGTAAATACTTATACCTAACTTTTTAATTTAGAACAATAAAATTCCAAAACTTTAAAAACAAAATTTTCAGTACTTCTTTAGGTGAAATATTTTTCCGATTAAAAATCTAAAGGAAATGTTCTGCAATAAAAGTTTTAGCAATAACAGTACCAATATATTGTAATTAACACACATTATTGCATTTTTAAATAATTTATCGTTTATTTCCTTGGTTGTGATACAAAATGACAGCTCTGAAATATACAAAAACCTTGAATAACAATAAACTGTAGTTTATCACATAGATATTCATAAAATTACTTTCATGTAGAGAAACAATTTCCACACTTTTATTTTTGTCAAATATCTTTGCTCTCACAAAGCATAAATTATACTTATGCACAATACAAAAAAAACACATTTTGTACATGCATTGTACATTTTATGCACAAGCACTGTATATATACACTTTACACAAAACAAATTATTGTACATTTATTGATAGGATCAAAATCAAAAAGTCCATTAAATGCTTTAATTTTAATTCAAAAAGGTAGAACCAAAAGTAAGACCTTCTTAAAATTAATTATGTTTATGATCAACTAAATTTTAGCTTTAATATAAAGTCACAAAAGCCATAAAAATTTATAACAAAAGATCATTTAGAATTTACGCATAACATTTTTCAGCAAAATATACGATTTACACGATTCCATTACACTAATTTGAAAAAAGCATACCTGCAACATTGTATATTGCAATCTATTCAGTTTTTTCCTAATCAAAATAAGTATATTTGTTTCATTTAAGAGATTTATTTAAATATGAACATTTTAAAACGAAAGTTGTTCCTCCTTCTCATGTAATCTAAAAAATTTAACTTAGTAAAGTATTAAAGGTCAATATATATATAAAAAAATTAAGAAATGTTAAAAATGTGAGACTCAAAATTTTTAGATTATTTTTTTACAGAACATTTTACATGCTGTTAAATTTAAGGGTTTTCTAACCTACACATATAAGCAATTGTAACAACTGGAATCAATAAATAATCTTATACTTTTATCTGATGAAAACAGGGTTCGAAATTAGGAGGAAAAAGTTAGGCACCATTGGCACCTCATATTTTATTTTTAGTTGACAAGATGTTTTGCTTAGGCATAATTTTAAACTAATTATAATTGTTTAAGCAGAGTTGCCAACTGTTACGATATTTTTGAGTAATCGTTAAAGCTTCTTTTGCATAAAATTAGAATAATTTTACCATTTGTACTGTAAAAACATCCCTGTCTTACTGACAAAATTAATAAAAGTACAAAAGCAATTATTGAAAATCAGCGTTACGACGTAAAGATTTATGACACAGTGTAAAAATACAGCAGTTCAAACTGAAATTTTTATAAAGAGTTAAGCATCAAAACTGACAATTGGGTGTAAAATTACGGTCGTTAAACTGAAATTTTTATGTGCATCACTAATTTCGAACCATGTATAAAATTCTTAGACTTCAAAAAGTACTTCAGAAGAAAAAATGAAATACAAAAAATCAGTAGTTACTAGGCAGCTAAGCTTTCTATTATTGTTGCTGCATCTCGAAATTCAAACAGCTCTATAATAGTTCAAAGGAAATATATAAATGACAAAAAAATAATGCTAATAAAATATTTCAATCTCTTTATACACTGTCAGCCGGATACAGAAAATTGTGGATTAAATTTAATGCTAGAAATATATTTTAAAACTGTAATACAATGCACATTTCAAGAATTTGAGCTTCAAAACATTTTTTTATGGTACTTATAATTTAAATATATTTTCAACAAAAAAAGCGTTAATTTTCTTTCTTTCAATTCTTGTCCATTATATAACAATCCACAAATTAGTAAAAAAATATGTGAATATTAAATGCTAAAACAGGCCTTTTCTCTTGTTTACTAATTTTAATATATGATAATTTCAGTTGATTAGCAGATTGTGTCTCTAATTTTAAAAGTTAAGTGCTTATATATTTGAATTTACAACGACTGATTTCAATTAAATAACATTACAGGAAAGCAAGAATTCCTTAAAATACACACTATAAACAATATATACAAAACAAGGAAAGCATACATTGTAAAAAAAAATTAAAGTTGCAGGTATGCAAATATTCCAAATAAGTGATAAAACAATTTTTCAAAAGATAAAGTGACGCAACAGTCAAAAACATGATTGAATTTTTCTAAAAACTAATATATTTTGGTAAGAAGCATTTTGTGAGAAAGTTGTGTATTTGTATCACACACTATACTGAAGATACAAGGCATTTTGCAACAGTGACCATTATTAAAAAGAATGCACTGAACATAATTGATCATAGTAAAAATTCAAAAGCCAAGTTATACTTCTGAAAATTTGAAGAAATGCTGACAGTATGTTTTGTTAATTAAATATAATTAATAATTTATAGCACTTGAGCATTCATAGATGCTCAATTCCAATAAGCATACACAACTGATAAAAAAAATTACTTATCACAATGACTTCTAATCCTTGGGTATAATAAAAAATTATTTATTACAAGAGATTATAATATTAATATGCAAATGTATTTACACAGATAAATTTAAATTAAGTACACAATAAATTAAAACTATAATTTTAAACATAAATTTATGAACATATATAAAATGTGTTATATATTATAGTTTATATAAACTTTAATACTAAAATGTTTTAAAATACTGAACATTTAAAAATCATTAAAAAGTATAAATATATATCAGATCTATTTTAGAAATATGTGACAAAATACATAAAATCTTTTCAATAACACTTTTATAAAAACAAAACATAAAAACTTAAAAGAAGAAAAAATTCAACAAATCAATCACAAATGAACTCAAAGAAACGACTAGTCAAAAACTAACCACCTTAACAACCTTAAAGTACAACCATAAGTTAAATTGGATAAATGAAACAAAAAAAAACTTGAATATACTTCAATATATAAACTATTAAGCACAAGATTAAAATAAACTTGATGAATAAAACTGGTATAAATGGGGACTATTTTCATTAATGATAAGAATTTAATTTTGTAATCAACATCAGATCTTTAGACAATTAAAATCTAGATATATGAAAACTAAATTGAAATTATACATTTAAAAAAAATAGGTATATTGTAGGAAATCATTACAGAAGCACAAACATAAATAAAATAAATTCCATTGGGTATAAGGAACAGTAATTTTTTTTAAATATATACAATTATAAATAGTTTCAATGAATAAATAACCATTCATTTATATAATTTTTTTACAAATTAAATACTTAGAAATATATTTTAAAAATTCAAGCCATACGAATTTCATAAAATAAATTTTAAGTACTTAATTTTAAGTACTACATTGAGAATGTATAATGTTAAATGACTAAAACTTTGAAAAAATAACTTTGGCGGAGATATAAAAAATATATTAACAAAATACTAATTTATCAAAAGGAAGAATAATTCAAATTATAAAAAACAATTGAAGACAAAAACAATTTAGTTTTATCCAAGTATTTTTTTTTTTCAAAAAAGTATAACTAAATTTTGAAAACTTAACCAATTAAAATATTCTCTAAACAAAAATAAGTCATTCAATAAAGCTACTGTTAAATATTAAATATAAAAATTAACATTAAGCTAACACTCAAGTAGCCAAATTATTGTAAAAAATAAACTTTCAGTGCAATTGATGTAAGTATACTGCAAGCTTTACCCAGTCATTTTCAAAAAGTGTATGCAATTTTAAAGAAATATCCGTTACATATAACATAATTTAAAAATGAGATTATATTCGCAATTAAAATATTTATAATTTTTAAATCCAGATTTTAGCAAACTTTACAATATAAATTTATGGTAGATGCAATGAACTAAAAAGCATTTTTAAAAATCAGCTGTACACAATTTGTTTAGTAATTTAAGATTTGGCTTAAAACAAAATCATGGTAAAAATGATCGCCGTGAATAGTAAACAATGTACACGGCTCATTTACAGATTTTATTTTCGACCTTTTACTTTGACAATAAGAAAGCATGTTAGTGACATTTTCATTAAAAAAAATTTGAGCTTAGTAATTCAAAAATGACTAGGTGTTATAAAAATATTTTCAACTAGGTCCACTAAAATTTCCATTCAGAAAAAAAAAGCTGTCAACTAAATTTCAATGAAAGAAAATTAGCACCAGTTATATAAAAGAAATTAGACCTTGAATGACAAATGAGTGAAATTAGTCCCAAATACCATGAAAGTTTATTTACAAAAACCTAATATATTTCACCGGGGCATTATCCCATTTTTAAATGTTTGGTTGAGTTCCAAGGAGAGAAATTCTTCCTTCCGAGCAAAATATTCATCCAGTTTGTCTTTCGCATACCTAAAAAATTCAAATGTAATAATTTAGGTGCAGACCAATTAGGCAAAAGTTTTCAATATTAACGACCAAGTACAGGCTCCAAATCAAGCAAGGCTGGTCCTGTTACAAGCGAATTCATTCAGAAACACTAAATTTAAATTTATATAACTTAAATAATAATAAATTTCTCAAACAGACCTTAAATTATTAGAGTGGAAATTATTAATAATTATCTTACATGAGAGATTTATATATCCATTGTTATAAAAAGCATATTTTAAACAAGCGCGGATCCAGGTGGGGGGTAAAGGGGAAATTACCCCCCCTAACATCTAAGATTATATTTTCATAAGTCACCTTAGGCAATGAAAAATTTCAAACTAAGGGGGTCAAATTTGATGTTCATGATAACAATATACTGTATTACCCCCTAACAATAATCTCTGGATCCGCCCTTGATTCTAAACCAGGTTTTGTGCCAATTTAAATTGACAAAATGTGTTAAATAATCACTAATTTAAAAAAATATTATATACTGCTTAAAACTAATATATATTTATGTGTCCTTCCAAGAGGAAAAAATTACATTTTTAAATAAAAGTATTAAAGAGATCAATTTAAACATTAAAATCAGTTGGAAACTGTAGTTAAATAGATGGAAATGCTAGCTAAAAATCTAAGGATATAATCTTGCCATTGTACAGAGATTTGGAAACACCACATCTTGAATATGCTATACAGTTTTAGTCACCATATCTTAAAAAAGACATTGAATTATTAGAGAAAATTCAGCACAGGGCTACTAAAATGGCCCAAGGGTTTTCAGGCATGAATTATGAAGATATATTAAGGAATTTGAATATGTATACTCTGGAAGAGAGAAGGGTTAGGGCAGATTTGATTCAACTGTTCAAATCTATCAAACAAGGGGTATGTGGAGGGTTTGAATTTTAATACGAGTGATAGAACAAGAGGTCATGGGTTTAAATTAAACAAATCCCATTTTAATAGGGAAGGGAGAAAACACTATTTCTATAATAGGGAAATAGACAACTGGAACAAGTTGCCAGTGAATATTATTAATTGTAAAGGAGTAACGGATTTTAAGAAGAAGTTAGATATGCATTGGGGATGGTTAGGAGGTACTAGATGGACCAACATTGTTGGGCCTTGAGCCTGTTGTTGGTCTTCAATATTTGAATAAAATCTGACCAGGGTAAAGATTATGACGATCCGTTTCCTGTTTTGTTGCCCGATGAATGCCAAAAGTGGAATCGGCCATTTATAGAAAAAAGCAACATTCAATATTGAATTTTTAAACATCTGTTCGCTCATGCAGTAAGATTTCCAATTCTTGTATTTTTTAAGTAACAGGATCAATAAATACGTGTTTCTTCGAATCTTCAAACCGGTCAATAGTATTTAAATGGCATGCTTATATTTTACTAATTTTGCTTTTCAATCCACCTTTCAGTGATTTAACTATATTGACAAATAACTATATTTTAAATGTAAAGGTGTTTCCACTGCTTGGAAATTTAAATCGTTTTTCCTGGGAATGCTATTTTATATTTAATTTTTTTTTTAATTAACTGTAAAGAAATACTAACAATGGAACGCATTTAACAAAGCAAAAAGATACATACCCTAAGAAGTCAAAGTCAAGATTGGAATGTGCAGCCTGAATAAGTGCCCATATACCCCAGAAAAGATGAGCAGCCTGGAACACAGAAGAAATATTTTTAAAAATTGAATACACTAACACATCAATTAGTTTACTTTTTAAAGCGTATATGAAAAGAAAGAAAAAAATTACCAAAGCAAACTTGTTCACTTGAATGTATAAAAGTTCCACCGCTTCTTCCGTAATTTCATCCGCGCACCCGTTCTCGAAATGCCACGCTTCTAAATAATCCTTGAGCCATCTCATTTGGAATTCCTTTTCAGGATACAATTTTGGATCATACTTTTCCACTCCTAAAGATAAATACATTTGAATTTATGTTTACTCGTATAATAATACACACTCCATATACATATCTCCCTAAACATGTCTAGATTACGTATCTCCATATTATAATACACACTCCATATACGTATCTCCCTAAACATGTCTAGATTACGTATCTCCGTATAATAATACACACTCCATATACGTATCTCCCTAAACATGTCTAGATTACATATCTCCGTATAATAATACACACTCCATATACATATCTCCCTAAACATGTCTAGATTTTATGTATTTTTATTAAGTAGTTTGTATTTTAATGTTCATAATGCAATATTCTATATGACAAGTTTTCATCTTGTAGTATAGTATCTGTTTTAAATTATATGATACTATCATAACATAATAAAGTTATTATTATTTTAACCTAGAAAGACTACATAAAATTTTAATGAATATAAATTTAAATTAAACACAATGAAATAAAATTGTTTTATTATAACATGAGAATACTAATTGGTATTTACCTGCAAATTCACAAAAATGGTTGCCAATGTCAAAAGCTTGATAATTGTAGTCGGAATATTCGTAATCAATGAAAGTTACTTCTCCTATAAAATAAAAGCATTTAAAAATTATTAAATGGCAAATTTTAACATAAAAAAATACACAATTACGCTAGAATATAATGAAAATGTATATGGCATAATTGATAAGTAATAAAATGTTAGGTCAGTAATACAACTAGATAACTACGAAATTGGCATAACATGTGTTTACATGGGGATTTGTATAGATAGCTGATTTGTAGTTATCTAGTTGTAGTACTAATCTAACGAAATAACATACTTTTTTCAAACAAGTTAGGTCATTTAAAATTTTTCATTCACTTTAATGGTTATGTCAAATGACTGTTAAATTTGCAAAATAAAATTAAATTAAGGAAGTGTAAAAACTATTATAAGATTATTAGGAAAAAAAAGAAAATTAAAAATATCTTTTAACACCAAAAATTAATCTATTTCGCTAAATAATAATAAAGTTTGCATTACTTTTGTGAACTCGACTGCCAGATAAAAATTGGGTTTAATTTAATTCGACACAATATAAAACTACAACATCAATAAGACTGACCTTACCATTAGAAAAGTTAACTGTTAGACAATAGTAACTACAATACTGACCTTTGTCTTTGTTATAGATAATATTTTTTAAAAGCAGATCATTGTGTGAGAAAACAACAGGAGATTCTAGTTTCAATAAACTGTCTTTTAATAACTGGATTTCCGATTCTAAAACATCCTTAGAGACAATTGAACACTTGTACCTAAAACATTACAAAAAAATTATAAATGTAATTAATAATTAAAAAAAGATTAGTATGTACAAGTACAAAAGAATTTTTAGAATAAAAAGAATATTGCTGCATGTACTTTACAAATTAAGCATACATTTGAAGGGGGAAAAATAGTATAGTCTCCAATAATATTTTTTCTAGACAGTCAAACCTAAACTATCATATATTCAATTACACTAATAGCAATTTAAGAGAAAACTTGTCAAAATAAATAATATTTCATTATGAAATTAAAAATGAAGTGTACTATCCCTGCCTCCACATAATGACAATGGCAAAGTCTTCTTTACCTTCATTGCATTATTTACATTTTAGATAAATATAAACAGTTATGTAATTAACAGAAAATCTGCATTCTTAAGACTTAAAAATGTAGCTTCAACAAATAAAAACACTCACCTTTCGTCTTTAATTGGATCTGTAAAGGATGTTGGTACAAGGTTAAGATATGTTCTTAATAAAGGAAACATGCATGGCTGAACAACGATTCCGTTCACTTTTGATCGAACACTGTGCATTTTAGCAAGCCTTCCTGCTATTAACCTATAACATTGAATAGTCATAAATTATAACTAAAAAATAGCTCTGTAAATAAATGTATTTTTAATTTAATAGTCATAAAATATAGAAATTGGATCTAAACAAGTGAATCGTAAAAATAAAACCATTTGTCAGAGCAACACGCATACTCAACTAGTAGTCCTACAAATGATTATTACTATTCCCATCTGTAAAAATAGCTCTTGAATGATTTCTCTGCTCACATTTAAAAAGTCAACAAAACACATTAAATATTTAAAATTACTTTTGACATTTAATATAACCTTTTAAAAAAATGCTTTATTCAACATGCAAACGAGAAAAATATACATACAAGACATTTTTAGAAATTTAGTAAAAAATTAATAGACAAAGCATGTTTTTGCACTTGATACAAGAAGTTATTGATTAATTGTTTCTTGCAGTATAATAATCAAATTGCAAATATAATTGCAAAATAATCTATTATATCTAGGTCATAAATAGAGTTGTTAATATTAGTACAAAGTAATAATTAGATTTTATGAAGGGTGAAAAAAAGATAATACACAAATCAAGAACAATTATTTTTTAACAGGCAAATTACATATTTTGTAAGAATTCATAATAACCTGAACTCTTTATTAAGTGTGTGTAGAGTTTAAAAAAATTCATAATTCTATAATGCATAATTCTATAATATAATTATATAATGCACTATTCACACATTTATAACTGAACAAACCATTTTGTAGCTGCACAATGGGCAATTAGTGACAGTTCAAGATTATTTTAAAAGAAAAACTTAGGAACACTGTCAATGAATTAAGAATAATTGTAGAATGAGGACAACACATCAAATGGCTGAGGGAAATAGGATCACTACAAATTTAACATACACCATCTCCCTTTATTTTTATTTTTTTGCCCAGCTTGACTTTTACTGCAATTATAACTATTAAATTTTATTTAAGCAATTGTTAACAAAAAAAACTGAGCTGTAGTATACAAATATGTAAACTGTCAATGTTTTTTTGTTTGAAATTTATAAGATACAAAAACTCTAATAATAATTTACGTAACATTTTTATAACAATGCTCATTGAACCGAGTATTTTATAATTAAAAATAATTACTTGGAAATGTCCGGATCCCGAACCATCTTGGTGTCCAGAACTTCTCCAGGGAAGAACCCGTAGCACAGCCCGTTCGTGAAGGCACAGTGCAGGGGTGCGCAGAGGCCAGCCTCGCACATCAGCTGCATGTTGCGGACTTCAAGGTCCCTGTCAATGAAGAGCTCGGTCTTCTCTCCATATACACGAATTAATACTGCTTGGTCGGGATCGTCTTTCAGGTAGCATTTCACTAAGTGGTTGGTGATGCCATCCTTAAAGAGCTACAATAGATTGGACTAATATTTATCTTCAGATAAAAATAATGTTTTTAGTATTCAAAAACTAACCTTAAAGGAACAATCAGATATTAATATTTAAAAGTTATTTTTGATGTTTCTGTTCAGTTAAAAATTCTAGATCGTATTTTAAAAATACGAACTTGCAAAAAAAAAATTCTATTAATTTTCACTGAGGGTACCCAAATTCCAAATTTTTAGAAAATTGATTTGTAGCGATCATAAATGTTTTTTGCAGGCAAGAAAATAAAACCAAAGCTATAGGGTCAAATATATATATTTAAATAATGTAATAAATGAGTTATAGAAATAAACATACTTAAATGTTTCATATAATTTAATTAAAATGTGTAATTTAATTAAAATAAAATGTATAATTTAATTAAAATGTGTAATTTAATTAAAATAAAATGTATAATTTAATTAAAATGTGTAATTTAATTAAAATAAAATGTATAATTTAATTAAAATGTGTAATTTAATTAAAATAAAATGTATAATTTAATTAAAATGTGTCAAACATTTAGTATTAATATTAAATGTAGTTTACAAATTTCAAACTTTTACCATTTTCCTTATTCAAGAAAATTTGGCACTCTTTTTAGTATGGCGGCTTAAACATCCGCTTGAACCTTATATAGTCCCTGCATAACTACCAAATGTATAAATACATATCATCCAATATTTCTTTTTTTGCACCTTAATAAGATTTTTCAAACATGTCAATTTGAACAAAATGAATTATTAAATTTAAAACATAAATTACACAAATTAAAAACACTTATAAGCTTACTTCAAAATTTATACAATCCGTTTTCCAATTCTTAACCATATTGATGACTCGGATGGCCCCATCGCATATAGATTCAAAGGAGTCAGTAGGCACCACAACATCCAATCTAGTAATGGTATCATTTGCTATGTCTGGCATTTTTCGATATAAAAAATCTATAAGAAATAAACATATTGATTGCAAAACTGACAAACATATCTAAGAAAATTAGGGTACAGATGTAGTATAGGACATTTAGAACGAGAGGTTTTTTTGGCGTGTTTTATAGGGGCGATAAATTTATAGTATGGCAACCAACTGACATTGTTGGTATTTTCCGATTCTTGTGGCGACTTTCAATCTGGCAACCCTATGACGTCATCGCTCTGCGTAATCGTTTTTGTGCGTTCCCGGAACTATATTTAACGGCAATTTTTCGATGCAAAAAAAAAACTGTGCCAAATGTCCTATACTACATCTGTTCCAAAATTAGACCTTAACACTGGATAGAATCTGCTGAAGATACATGTATTAATGCCATTGAAATCAGAAGGCTTCACTATGGAGACATGTCTGTTATCTCATTTATATATAAATAAATAATTTTTATAATATAAAATTGGTACACACATAAGTTTAGGGCCTCCGCGATAAAACACCAATGATCGTCTTCGAATGTTCAGCAGTGAAAAGAATCGACACAAAAGTATGTTTGGGATTTAAAGAGTTAGTCACACACTTCCGATCTGTTGGTCGATATTATAATAACAAGTCTCGAGGTTAAGGATTAATAAAGCAATTGAAGAATTTAATACCACAACAGTGCATTTTACACATATATATTTATCCAAAATGTCTATTTCAACCATTATTAAGGTACATTTGTGTAAAATATTTTGAAAAATAGAACTACACATAACCAGTTTTGGTATGGGGGAATTTCAATAGCACATTTACTTATCCGGAAATAAGTATGTATTTTCAATAAAGAACTAACAAACCTCTTAAACTAAATATTTCAATTATTAACTCTAAATATTGCTACCATTTGGTAATTCGTTAATGAAATGGAACCGATACGTTTAGGGCCTTATTATAAAAATGAATATCTTTGATTTACATTTATTTGACAACTTTAAATAACAGTAGATCAAGACATTAGAATTTGAAGTTTAGAAATTATGAATAATAATAAATTAAACACTAGTTAACTATGCTGGTCAGTTGAAATAAAATTGTACTATGGTTGCACAATAGGCTATTGGGAACGGTTCAGGAATCCAAAATGAAAGACTCGGGGACATCTCATTTTGAACTATAATCGGATAAAGAGGAAAACATCCGGCACTCCCACTTCCCAAATTTCAACACCCTGATCAATGTTTAGACATTTAAATCATAACAGCTTAAATGTGCACCGGCTGCTTTCGCATAGTAATTCTTCTTCATCAGTTGGTCGAACTGGTACCTGAACTCTACATTTGAATCCAGTGCTGTGGCAATCAAGCTACAATGGCCTCCTTATATTGTAAGTTTTGGTTGGTTGAATTAAGATTGGGTTAAATTGCGGTCCATATTGGCGACTTTCCAGAAAAAAAAAACGATATTCGCAACACTACACGGCGACAAAAACCAGTTTTGTTGCCAATCAAAGAACACCTCAATTTTGTCCCTGTAGGGTTGCCGAAAATGGTAACTAGATTTGGCGAAAAATCAGACGGACCGTATAGCGTGCATTTTAACCTTTACGCGCTTTTTGGAACTCAGCAAAACGATAATTGAAATTTTAATATTTTATAAATAATTTTAAAAGTAAGCAGACGTAAACATTCATTTGTGATTGTACATAAAAAGTACAGGAAGAGAGATTCCTGTTCAGCTGCGTGTAACACAAACAAATATTGCGAAAGTGACAAAACCTTAACGAACGTCGAACATAAGATGGAACTAACATTCACTTCACTACACTACACAATAAACATCAAGCATAGATTTTTCAGTTAAATTCAAGAAGAAATAAATCAGCATAAATAAAAATGAACTAGGTCATATTAAAATACCTAAAAAATTTGTAGAAACCTTTCAATGCTTATGCAGACTGCAGGTGTAGCGAGAAGACATATTGCATAACGAAATATGGGTAACACATTGAAACTACGCAATAAAGATATTGAGGAAACGATTTTTCTAATTATTTCACACTTTTAAAGATAAAATTGAATTGTAAATGTAGACAATATAAAATTTTGGTTTCACCCTATTTCATTCACGAACTATTTCTGTGCTTTCTGCAAAAAAACCTTAGTTGCCACATGAGTTTAGGTAAATTTCAGAATACCGGCTTAAAATTATTTTGAGTATTGCTGCATGTTTCCTGATGAAAGAAAATATAATTTCAATATTTTTATTGCATTACATATATCTTTTAATTCAAAATAAAATATTATAAAAATTTTATGGATTATTTTTTTAGTATATTAAATCTTCAAGTTTCTATCTGTTTACAGTTCTAAGTTCTCCATGGATGCAAGCCTTTATATGAGTTGTGAGTAATTCCAAAACTATAGTGATATATTATTTACTTTAGTATAGTACCAATATTTGTACTCGTGATAGGCCGGTTATGCGATATATTTTTATAACTCAAGTTCAAGATTTTCCGTGGTAGTTTTCGTTAAATGTGCTCATTTGTTATGAACTCGGACTCTTATGCACCACTGAGCGCAAATTATCGCTGGAATGATATGTAAGCATGAGCGACCGAATTGCACCCTTTTGAGCTATAAGGAATCCACTGAGCTAAATATGAACTGGAAAGTAGACAAAACGTGTGTCCACATAACAGTGCTGGGGAACTGATGTATTCATCCTCGCGACACGGTAAAGTCAATTTCCCCCCAATAAGTGTATACTCTCCAGTCATTATTTTAGCTTAGTACTCATTACCGGATAGGCGGTTTGGTTTGGTTAATTAATGTAGCACTAGAGCTGCACAGTGGGCTATTGACCACGGTTCGAGGCCATCTCCAAGGAAAGATCCAGGAATTATACCTCGTATTTTTGAATCATGCGGTCAGATGATGAGGACAACACCTGAGCTGGCACCCAACGCCTTCATTAGAACGCCTTCATCGGGACTTTGGACCTCGATCAGATTTATCGTGTATTAGTCCCGTATACACGCCGATAATTTTTGTAAATATTCTTAACGACATTCCTAGTATTTTGTAGCGAAGCTGGCAACCCTCCGATAACAAGATCACTATTTTTTTTTACTTTTCTTAGTCAAGTCCGTCGCACAGGACCGAACCGGGAACTTTTCGATTCCCAGCTGACACGCTTTTATCCTCTGGGCTACTATATACATTAAATCCGTTATGGTCCTGTCCTCCAGTTACCCAGTTGTTAATGGCGTTCAGCTGGTAATTAGAGGATTGCTAGTTCGAGAAAATGCGGTGGTCTTGACTAAGAAAAGTAAAAAAGTAGTGATCTTGCGATCGGAGGGATGCCAGCTTAGCTACAAAAAAAAACTAGAAAGTTGTGCAGAACATCCATCAAATTATACTGACGAGTATATACGGGACTGGTTCACGAAAAATCTGATCGGGGTCCTTCGTCATCTGACCATGGTTCTAAAATAACGAGGTGCATGTATGAATGTGTGTGTGTGAATGGGTATGTGTTCCCGGGTCTTTCCTTCGAGATAGACTCCGAATCGTCGCCAAGCCCACTGTGCAGCTCTAGTGCGACGTTATTTAACCAAACCAAACAAACTGATCGGGGTCCAATGTCCTGACACCTATTAAGGTTGCGTCGAGTGCAAGCTCATGTGTTTGTCCCCGTCATCTGACCATGGTTCAAAAATGCGAGGCATCGTTCCCGGGTCTGTCCTTTGAACCGTCACCAATAGCCCACTGTGCACGTCGCCAATAGGCCCAAACGTCATAGCCCAATATCCTTTCGCCTATTCCAAGCTTATTGTCGTCATCTTCTGACAATGGATTAAAAATATATACGAAGCAGTGTTCTCAGATATTTCCCGGGTGATTATTATATTTGTGCTTATCGGGATATATGTTTAACCACCGCCAATAGCCCACTGTGAAAAGTTCCAATGCAACGTTAATTCAACCAACCAAGCTTTTGTTAAAACTTGAATATTGTCAATCACTTGAGATACCCATTGGGTTGAACTGGGTGATCTCATCATCGTTCGTGGCAATATTCTCAATTTTTTTCCTTCAAGATAGAGACCGAACCCTCACCAATAGCCCACTGTGCAGCTCTAGTGCGACGTTATTTCAACACTAGCCAAACTCTTAAGAAACTATACGTATAAATGAGTGCTTGACAGTTATTTTCGCAATTTACAAAAAAATTTTAGAAGTTACTATTGTATATAGTATTGCAGCTTTACTGTTCTTTGCAGAAAATAATCGGTGTTCGAAAAAGTAAATATAAAAGGTCTTGCATAAGAACATGCAAAGAGCCCCCACTTGTTCTGTGGATAAAGGCGTTCGGCTAGTAATCAAAGGATTGCAAGTTCGAGCCCGACTGATGGACTTGGCAAAGAAAAGTAAAAATGTAGTGATCTTGCGATCGGAACCTTCGCTACTATAATATACTAGGAAGTCGTCTAAAAATATCCAATAAATTATACTGGCGTGTATACGGGACTGGTGTACCATAAATCTGATCAGGATCCAATGTGCTGCCACCTATTCAGGTTGCGTTGGCTGCCAGCTCAGGTGTCATCTCGTCATCTGACATTGGTTAAAAAATAACGACGTATTAGTATGTGTATGGCTATGTTAAGTCTCATAGTAAGGACAGAAATAGGCAGCCGGAACCGTATTAAACAAATCACAATATGCAACGTCTTGCCTTTTATCTAATCAAAATTTTATTAAGCAAAAAATATTTATTAATTTTTTTTTTCATCATCCTTCATAACTAAATTACAAATTGATGGTTCAAATTCAACTTTATTGTGATGTCTGAAGTGGTAAGTTTATTTTAGAATACCTTGTCACGAGCTTCATGCACTTTCGAAGTCTATATTCGAACCCACAACCAACAGATAATTTATCAAATACTCTACCACGCTGTTGGACCAACCTTTAGTGCGACAATTCCAGTCGCCATTAGCACATTATGCTGCTTTTGGGATGATATTAATTATTTGTTGACTGTTAACGTCGCAATACAGCGGATAGTGGGCTATTGGCGATACGGTTCGGGGCCTATCTCGAAGGAAGGATCCCGGAACACTGTCTCGTATTTTTTATCCATAGTCAGATGAAAAGGACAATACCCGAGTTGGCACCCGAAACAACCTTAATAGGCGCCAGAACATTGGACTCCGTGTATAAGGGACCGGTGCACATTAAATCTGATCGTGATCCAATGTCCTGACGCCTATTGAGGTTCGTTGGGTTCCAGCTCAGGCGTTGTCCTCGTCATTTGACCATGGTTCAAAAATACGAAGCATTGTTCCCGGGTCTTTCCTTCGAGATAGGCTCCGAACCGTCTCCAATAGCCCAATGTTCAGCTCCAACGGCAATTAACCAACCAATCAGAATTCATTTTTGCTTAGTTGGTAGTGGATTAACGTCGTGAGTTGGCTGTTGGCGGGTTGTTCTGGTTAATTAACGTCGCACTAGAGCTGCACAGTGGGCTATTGGCGGCAGTTTAGGATCTAACTCGAAGGAAAGACCCCGGCACAATGTCTCGTATTTTTTAACCATGGTCAGATGACGAGGCCAACACCTGAGCTGGTACTCACGCCTTCAATAGGCGTGTGGACATTGGACCCCGATCAGATTTATTGTGAACCATTCCCGTATACACGCCGGTATAATTTGTTGGATGTTCTGGACGAATTTCTAGTATTTTTTTTATCGAAGCTGGCAACCCTCCTATCACAAAATCACTGCATTTTACTTTTCTTTGCCAAGTCCATCGGAAGGGCTCGAACTAGCAATCCTCTGATTACCAGCTGAACGCCTTTATCCACTGGGCTACAGGGCCCCCCAAGCTGTTGGTGGAGGTTCGGCATGTATCCCGAAAAAAAAAAGACTCGAGCACTGCCTCATAGTTTTGAACCATGGTTATATGATGATTGTAACACCTGGTACCCCACGCAATCTGAATAGGCGTGAGGACGTTTAGACCATAGAGTAATTATACAAATAGAGGAATAAAAATGCTGATTTCCGTGTGTCCATCATTGAAACCACGTGATATGTGGAAATGCCAATTCATTCATGCGCCAATATTACTTGGCAGGCCTTGGCGACTTTCAGAACTAAACGAGATCGAAGTATTGTAATATGGTTTTGTGTTTAATTTTGTATTTAAATATAGTTTTTTTTAACGAGTGGCACAATTTAAGGGAGTTAAACAGATATATTAAGGAGATTTTTCTTACTTTGTAGTTTTGAAATAATTGCGTTACGTTTTTATGTAAAAAATTTACCATAAGCGAAGTTCTTTCAATTGTTATTTTGTATACTTCAATAAGAAAATATAAACAATAAAACCTGAGAAATATAAAGAGTTTCGCTTCTTCGAGTATTGAACACAAATAAAATATTTTCGTTTCGTTAATGAAGAGGAAATATTTAGCGCATATTGTTTGAAAATAAGTAAATACGTACATATATGCTAAGAAGTTGAATACGGACAGAACTCCTTATCACTAAAAAAGAAGAAAGTGCGCCAAATTTGAAACTCCTGTAGATGTCTGAACGCCAAATGTGGCAGCGCTATAACCCCGTGATATGGGTTTTTCTTTTCAATGTTGACACCGCGGCCTTATGTGAGTCTGGCATTGAAGGCGCTCTCTATTTAATATTACAACTCTCTGGTTTAGACCACAACGTATTTTCCCTCTACGCGGCGGATTATTTTTGGTATGCGCGATTTTTTCGTCACAAAGCCAGATCCGATCGCTACACTCCTGCTAAGAATCGAGCACCCATTCCTCCACACATGGGTTCGATGTGTTAACTGCTCTGGCCACGCTCAACTTTTTATTTTAAGTGCCCTTTCAAAAACAGGGTGCCCTTCTTCTGCCAACAGCGCTCTTCCACTTTCTATTTCTAGAGTGAACACTGTAACCTGGTATTTCTTGTAGCTTATTTAAAGACTGTTCACGTCAACAGTAAAAAACAATAAGAAATTAATTTTATCTAACATTCTCATGTTGGCCACTTTTTTTCTGATGGGCGCGCGGGGGGGGGGGGGGGGGGCAACGGTGGCCCGATTTGCACATCTCTAAGCCCTGTTTCAGAGACACCGTTCTTCTAACAGACTATTTGATTTATTTACGTTTTTTTAGTATTATTTTCATTTATGTCTGTATCTTTAATGGTTTGTTTAACGCGTTTGATGCCATTTGTACAAATGTTGTTGTACCTACAAATCTTCTGACTTTATTTTTTTTCACTCTTAGTGTCACTGACGGTTTGTTTAATGTTCGATTTTCTCTATGCACAAATAAAGAAACGTCCTTAAAAAATAAAATATTTTTCTATCATTGGTGTAATTGCGACTGCTGCAGCAGAAAATAACTAGTAGGATACTGAATTTAACAAATCGATGACAATTCGATAATTTTCAGGACATGCATTTGACAGGTAGCGTTATTATGAGGAATGGAAAACAACAATCACGGTTCTGCCAATAAAAAAACAATCGTTTTTTGCCTACCACAATTAAAGGTTCTTCTCGTATCACAGGGGGGAGCCCCAGTTTCTCAGTTGGTAAGGCGTTCAGCTACTAATCAGAGGATTGGTGGTTCGAATCCGTGAAATGGACTTGACGTAGAAAAGTAACAAAGTAGTGATATTGCGATCGGAGGGTTGCCAGCTTCGCTACCAAAATACTAGAAAGTCGTCCAGAATTGCCAAAAAATTATACTGGCGTGTATACGGGACTGGTGCACGATACATCTGATCGAGGTCCAAAGTCCCGACGTCTATTGAAGGCGTTGGGTGCCAGTTCAGGTGTTTCCTCGTCATCTGACCATGGTTCTAAAATAACGAGGTGTATGAATGTGTGTGTGAATGTGTATGTGTTCCCGGGTCTTTCCTTCGAGATTGACCCCGAACCGTCGCCAATAGCCCACTGTGCAGCTCTAGTGCGACGTTAATTAACAAAACCAAACCAAACCAAACCTATCACAGGGGAAAGGATAGTCAAAGTGGCCATCTGGCTATTAGTTTCTCTTGCGGTGCTGCCACGAAGCGGTAAACGCATCAACTACTCCGCTAGCTCGCTATCATTGTCATACTGGAGTTCGGAACTGTTCTGACCATTTGTTTGGAAATTATTCGATATTTTCGTACTTTTTTTTTAACTTTCTGCAAGCGTATTGCAATAATTATTATAACTATAAATACAAGTTTCTAATGCATACGATTAGCAGTAACCCCTTAAAATTATGTGAGTTAAGCTTCAAATATATGTGTTGAAGTGCTAGAATTGGTTGTTTAGCTTGCAGATCGAGACGAAGTGGGCAAGGGCACTAATTCCAGAAAAAATGAAGAGCAGATCGGGTGCTCAAGATGTCAACATTGGGCACACGGAGCCTGTATCGAGTGCGGGGTCGGATTCAGACATAGGCTGCAGCCTAGAGGCTCACAAATCCACACATTAAAAAAAATCCAATTCCGGAAAAAAAATATTCGGAAGGATGATAATTCTTGAAAGAGATCTTTTACGGTGGAGAAAAATTCTTATTTTACTCAACAGGTTTGTATAATGTAAATTGTAAATATACCCTAATACTTGTATGGTTTTAAAAAAAAATATGTTTAATTTGTAATAATTACAGTAACATTGTTTTACTTTTTTTAGGGGGGGGGGGGATTAGTATTTTCTAAAATAATAATATTATATTTTTATTTTGCTTATATAGGATAATTAGAGAGTAATATAAAGAGGAGTGTAATATTTTAATAATTTTTTCATAGATTCCAGGATGCCATTGCACATAGAGATTCCTTGAAACAGTTGAAATTTAATAACATATAGTATTGGAAATTTACAAAAACAGTGTATCCCAATTTCATTAGCACACTTAAAAATGATTAAATTGCAGTTCTGAAATATATATATATTTTTTAAATTCCGACCCGCCACCCCCTTTCTATTTACTGGGGTATTCCATACCGACCCCCCCCCCCCCCTCCTTTGTATTTGGGGGGCCCGCACCACATATTCTGCCCAGCGGCCCACTAACTCTAAATCCGGCTCTGGTCGGGTGCGAGGAATAATACAATTCGTGAATGATTTCATTCGTGATGTGTGTAAGTAATTTAATAAAAAGACAATAGCCAAAAAAAAAAAAAATGCTACATATTTAAGCGCTAATAGTTATTAGAAAATAAGTTTAAATTCTCTAATATGTTTCACAACCTTTGTATTCAATGATTATACTGCTTTTATCTTAGAAAATACACATTCATATACATTAAAATACTGTTAAACAAGTTCTTTTTTATATCGGGCATAGTGGGTGGGCCACTTTGCCCTGCCTCGTCGGGCGAAGTGGCCATTTGGTAGGATTGAAGGAATTTTTTCGTAAGTAACCAAAATAAAAATAATTTTTTGCACAAACTTAAATAACGGAACTAACTTATGCTAAATTTACATTTTTTTTCTTCAAATTTTACTAATTGAAAAAAAAAAAATCTTTAGCGCTTTGATCATTATTCCTCCTACTACAATTTAAAGATTAAAATGAGCTCTCAACTTCAAATTCACACACACACAAGACATTTAACACATACGTACACTAAGACTCTATCGATATATAAATTCTTACCTCAATCTTCAGAGCAAAATCAATCAATCAAGCGACAAAAATCCACCAGAAATCGAAATTTCCGAAACAAAATCAGTTCAACTAGTTTACTACCAGCCAGAAATCAAATTCCCGTACGCTTCCGATCAATCGGTTAATTCCAGTTCAATGAAGGTAAAATCAATAGAACTGCAACAACGGAGGTTCGAAGTCGCAATGACTGCTGCCGAAGTGTTTTTGAAGTCAATCCAAACAACTCGGTTGCGCAACGGATAATAATGTGGAAAGAACAGAATTTGTTGCTGACTTTTCGTGATAGATTTCCAATTCTTATCACGGAAAGGACGAAAAAAAGTCAGCTGGTTGCATAAATCCTCAGAAATGTAGTGGCTTTTGAATTGAAAAAAAAAACCGCCGCATACGCAAACAGCTGAAAGACAATTTATCCTTTGAAATTTTTTGTTATTGTTATTTTGTTTCAAAGTACAAGGTTTCTGGAGTGTTTGTGAATAAAATTATTCGTATCGCTTGTTTCGTTTGGAATTTAAAAACAATTACTGAGTTATTTTTGTTGTGATAGTGGAATGGAATTGAATGTTATGAGTCCCCCCCCCCCCCAAAAAAAATAGATAATATTAATCATGAAGAAAACTTATTGCTTTTATTTTTTTAAATGTAGTTTGATGGTTATGATATAATGGTTATAATGATATATCCGATTTTATATTGGTTAAAAAATAATATAATTATGATGGCTGTAATATGGTAAACGTCAGTGGCGGCGATTGGGAGTTAAACGGGGGGGGAGTAGTAAAAATTTTGGTTACCCTTCCCATTGTTAATATAAATATTGCACTTTTATATATATTCTCATGACTTTTTGTTATTTTTATTTGTGTTTTTTAAGTATGACAACTTAAAATACAAAGTAAAAAAATATTTAATATCACAAAAAAAAAATTATTATAATTTTACAATAAATCTGATAAGCTTTCTTATTAAAGTTTGAAAAAACGATAAATGTCTTGGCTTCCTTCAAGAAAATTCTTTAACATAATCATCGAGATTTAACTGCACTTTTTTCTCCAAGCTGGACAAAGGTCAGCGGACGGAATGGGTTAATAATCAGCCTGGTCGATGTAGCCCACCTTCCTTTACATGGTGGTATGTCATTTATTCTCATAGGAAGATTCCAAGTAGAGTTATGGAGTCGGAAATGAAAACTGACCAGAAAACCCCCCCCCAATGGAAAATGGGCTTGAGTACATCGTCTGTAGTAGTTAGTAGTAAGGAGGACTAAGGGTACGATTTTTTTTTTTTTTTTTTTTTTTGCAATGCAGCAAAAAAAAAATTGATTTTTTTTTAAAGTGCATTATTAAAAAAGTAAAGAGGCGAAATCCAAAAAAGTGCGGGGGAAATCCCTCTCTTCCTCCCAAATCGTAGCCACTGGTAATCGTAAGAGAAGAAAACTTTCTATTTCGGCATCAAAATAACGCAACGAAACTACAAGCTCTCAGGAAAAGCTTAACTTTCTTTTATTCCTTCGAAAGTCTAGCCGTGGACTGACAACTTTCAAATATGCAACTAAATGGTTTAGTTACACACAATTGGAAAACTCAAAGTGTATTCCGTTAATAGTCTAGCCGTGTATCAGATATGCAACTAAAACTGTTTAGTTACACTCAATTGTACATTTTAAAATGTATCCGCTCACTGAGAAACTTTTAATTTGGAAAAACTATCCTTTTTCTAGCTACCGGGCTAACAGCTTTGACAAATAAGGCAATTTTGTATGGATTGTGGCAATACGAATTTGGCGCTTTTTCACCTGCACTTTCAGGGCCCGATTTAGGCATAAGCTGCAGCTTAGGGGCCCGCCTCTCCTTTAAGTTTTAACTGTAACTAATGCTTTATTTTATTCAACATTAGTGTTTATTGAACAAAATATTGAAAAAAGGTCGAACAAAAAGGACATATGCTCCACCCAAGCCGCGGACAGATAAGTTACATTTAATATATAAATTGACAGAGATACATAAAAATTACACTTTTATAATTACCATTGTTACAAAAAAATAATCCACTTTATCAATATCAAATGAATATAATTTTAGATACCTTAAGTTGTTGGGGAGCTTTGAACTTTATTATTATGTTAACTTCTTGGGCAATTCAAGAATTTTATTGCAAGACTTTTTTCAAGCCACATAGTTAATTTTGAGACAAATATAATGTCGTTCACAAGACGTCAGTGGCGGATCTAACTATAATGCATGAGGGGCAATTATACCCCCCCCCCCTACGCTCGAGATTTTCTAACTTATACACTACCCAAAACAATTTAACTTTTCCGTTTTATAAAGATTTTAAAGAAAAAATTATATAATTTAACATGCACATCCTAAACTGTTAAAAATAGGTATTCAAAAAAAGTAAAATGTACTCATTTTTAATTACTTTCGATGTTTACCATAGCTCCGAATTCCTAACTTTCATTTTTGAAAAAGACATGTACTAAAAAATGATTTAAAATTAATAAAAAGAGCATTGGCTTACCTACATTGGCAGCCTTCATAAATCACTTTCAATAAATATCAACAATTACAACTTAGACTAACCAATTACAACTTATAATCGAACCCAGGTCTGCGGCACCGCTGCCCACAGTCTTATCCGTTAAGCTATCAAGGCGACGCAAATAAGTTATAAACAGAAGGAATGTTAAAAATGTGAGCCAAAAAAAAATGGGAAGCAAGATAATTAAATTATAATAACTCAGTTTCCATTTAAGCAATCGACATCAAATAATGTGGAAAACCATCTTCTGAACACCTATTTTAAATGTGTCAGGTAGCTTTGTTAAGATGGCTTGAAGAGAAGCTGAGATTAACAATACTAAATAACACTGTTCATTTTTGCGAAAGTACGATTACTTAAATTTGAGTACGTCATCGCTCATTTACAAGGCAATTGTACTCAAAGAAAAACGAGTACGTTCATGTACTTATTTTTAAGCACTTTTTTTTACAGTGTATTATAACGCATTTGCATTTTTCCCACTGGTACTTTTGGAAGTACTGTCTCTTAATTTAGGGTCATTGACAGATGATAAGAAGAATACTTAAAGTATTACTCCATTTCCCGAACTTGTACACCCAGGCACCGACTTACAAGCTTAGGGGCCCAGGGCAAAAGAACATTAGTTTGCCCCTCGACGTACCTCAAAATAAAACTGCTAAATTTATGCACAAGCACACAATACAAAATGACGTAATAGTCAGCTTTAATGCAAATATAAATATATTTTTTTAAACTACTAATTTTATTCTTTAGAGAATTTGAATTAACGTTAATGATCAATACTACAACAGAGTTTTTTCATACGTTTCTAGTTCTGTTCTTTCTTCCTTTTTAGCTTTTGTTTAGTTGAGCCAGATTCGTATGTTCTACCCATTTTATTGCTAGTAAATCCTTAGTGATTACAATATTAGGAAATTTTATATAGGAAAAAAGTATCCGTAAACGACAAATCTACGTGCAATTAGTAAACACGACTTGTTTATGGCGTTGGAACTTGGTCATTAACTTAATTTTACTAGTGATCCAAAGCGCATATGTTTGAAAAACGCGATGCAAAAGGTGACATACATCATGAACGTGCTGAAAAGTGAAATTGATTTAATTGGGTAAAATAATATAAGTTTTGCAAAACAATTAACGATTGATTTTTAAAAAAATAGATTTATTAGAATATTTTTATTTTTGCTTATTCCAAGCAGATACGTTACTACTCGTTTTGAATAGAGTTTAACTGCATTTACGCCAAATGTAAGTTTTTTTCAAATAATTTTCATTATTCATTTATTTTTACTTGATACATAAATCATCTAAAATCCATTGTTAATTGACATATATACACTGTAAGAAAAGGCACTTAAAAATGAGTACCTGTACCTATTCGTTTTTCTTTTAGTACAATTGCGCCGTAAATGAGCGGTGACGTACTTAAATTTAAGTAAGCGTTCTTTCTCAAAAATGAGCAGTGTGATTTAATATCGCTAATCTCAGCTTCTGTTCAGGCCATCTTAACAAAACGATATGACAAACTTAAAATAGTTATGCAGAGATGATTTTCCACATCATTTGATGTCGACTGCTTAAATGGAAACTGAATTATTGCAACTCAATTATATTAATTCCCATTCTTTTCAGACACCTTTTTAACATTTCTTTTGTTTATAGCTTCCTTAAATTGTCTTGGTAGTTTAACGGATAAGGCTCTGGACTCCGCTGCCTAAGAATCTGGGTTCGATACCCGGTATATCATGGTTGTAATTTTAGATATTTATTAAAAGGGATTTATGAAAGCTCATCATCTGCTCTTTTTATTAATTGTACTCATTTTTAAGTTCATGTGTTTTTCAAAATTGAAACTTATGTAATCGGAGCCATGATAAGCATCGAATGCACTCAAAAATCAGTACATTTCACTTATTTTGAGTACTTATTTTTAATAGTGTACGGAAAGAAAGATGATGATCCATTTAAACAAGTGGTTCAAAACCCGTGGTCCGCGAATCACTGGTGGTCCGTGAGATGGTCTGAAGTGGTCCCTTGAGCTTTCGTCTAATCACCAAAATATTTTTAATATATAAATTCTAAATAGGGTATCAACATTTACTTGCTTTCCATAAAAACTGCTCAGTACTATGAAGTATAGTTGTAGTTTTTTGTAAAAGGTATTTTTAATGCAACATTGACAGTCTGGTTACATAATTTATTTAGATTGATTTGCGTTTTTGGAAATAATAAATAGTAAGTTTCATCTTTTTCCATTAACAGCTTTGAAATACATCAGAAGAATAATACGCAAGTTATTATTTCTGACTGTGAATTCCCATACAAGATCTTACCAGCATCGGCGACTAATTTCTTATATCGAATGAGGCTCAATGTGGTCAATCGTACCATTTACCGCGGGGATAGTGTCGCTATGAATCACCGTAAAAGCATAAAAATTTTTAGACGTTTCATCTAAAAAAATTGGTCAGATGACCTTTCAAAGGGAAGGAATTGTCTTTATTGTATATGTTTTATGTTACATTCCGTCGCTCAACAAAGATGTAAGAAAAATTTACGCAGTTATATTCTTAATTCTTAGAAAGACAATGCCATAAGAACAATGCCGGTCACAGTTATAGCGTTTTCAGATACAGACACATAATGTGACACCGCCCGCCGCACCGGCGGATTTGGAGAGGTGGGGGGGGGGGGGATAATATACCTCCTCAATAACCTGGAAACCCTAAAAGTTGGAAATTTCAACTTTTAAAAATCCCCGAGTTGGGAAAATGTATGTCTGAAGAAAATTAATATTATTAGCAAATGAAAGATATGGAAGATTAGAAATTGTCCAACTTGTAAGATTACATTTTAATTAAACTTCAGAACGGACACTGCATTGGAACATGTGTGCAACAAATCAGTGCTTGTGTGAGAACTGTTTAATATTGCCTCTCTGAACTGTTTCAATTTTTAATATTTTAAAATAATTTTAATTGATTAATCTGACTCATTTTAATTACACGCGGTGTTTCTGTTAAATATTGACTTTGAGCTTTTCATGCAATGCAATATGCTACACTTTTCGACTAATGACTTAATGAGTGTACAAAGCGGCTTCTTCAGGGGCTTGGAGTGCCAGCTCGTGCCAGCTTATAATGCTCAGGGTTATCGCTAGGATTTATGATGGAGGGGTAGAGAAAATTGCCAAATCAAAAATAGGTTTTTACCAACTTTTTTTAAGAATCAAATTACCAACATTTTTTTAGAATCAAATTACCAACTTTTTTTAAGAATCAACTTACCAACCTTTTTTTAGAATCAAATTACCAACTTTTTTTTAGAATCAAATTACCAACCTTTTTTTAGAATCAAATTACCAACTTTTTAAAAAAATCAAATTACCAACCTTTTTTTAAAATCAAATTTCCAACTTTTTTTAACAATCAACTTACCAACCTTTTTTTAGAATCAAATTACCAACTTTTTTTTAGAATCAAATTGCCAACTTTTTTTTAGAATCAAATTACCAACTTTTTTTAAGAATCAACTTACCAACCTTTTTTTAGAATCAAATTACCAACTTTTTTTTAGAATCAAATTACCAACTTTTTTTAAGAATCAACTTACCAATTTTTTTTAGAATCAAATTACCAACTTTTAAAAAAAAGCAAATTACCAACCTTTTTTTAAAATCAAATTACCAACTTTTTTTTAGAATCAAATTATCAACTTTTTAAAAAAATCAAATTACCAACTTTTTTAAAAAATCAAATTACCAACTTCTTTAAAAAATCAAATTACCAACCTTTTTTTAGAATCAAATTACCAACTTTTTTTTAGAATCAAATTACCAACTTTTTTTTAGAATCAAATTACCAACTTTTTTTAAGAATCAAATTACCAACTTTTTTTAGAATCAAATTACCAACCTTTTTTTAGAATCAAATTACCAACTTTTTTAAAAAATCAAATTACCAACCTTTTTTTAGAATCAAATTACCAACTTTTAAAAAAAATCAAATTACCAACCTTTTTTTAGAATCCAATTACCAACTTTTATTTAGTCTGGTAATTTAATAGTTTTTTTCCCCGTTAGATGGGGAAAATCTGATTTAGTTTTGGATGGGAAATTACAACCCTGTTAAAAGTAAAATTTATTAAAATGTTGCAGTTTTTTACAATGGCTTACCAATGCTCCTTATTACATTCAGAGATACAAACGTTCATTCATTGATAATAGTTCATCGCTCTGACATTAAATTATTAAGACTACCTTCCATAAATAATCTGTTCAATCCGCTATTTTACATTCAATGAATTTGGACACTTGGCTGTGAAAGTGAAACTTCTTAGTTTCATTTTTTTTTTTAAATCAAATGTTTCCCAAGTTTTTGAACTTTTTTTTTTAAGTGAAACTTCATAGTTCCATTTAAATACAAAATTCAAATGTTTTACAACCTTCTAGGTTTGGGATTTTGCACTTAGCAAAATCACCAACCTAGTTGGCAAACTTGTAAAACGTTTGTATTTTTTTTTAAAGGTAAAACTACTTAGTTTCATTTAAAAGAAATGTCAAAAGTTACACAAGTTTGCCAACTAGGTTTGTGATATTGCCAAGTCTACAAGAATTTTTTACCGACTTTGGGGGGCTTACCCTCTATCCACCCACCTTGGCGAGGGCCCTGATTGTTCTAGGCATATGTCCCTGGTGCAAGATCACGAAGCAGCGTCCCCGGGTATTATATTCGGGATAAATCCCAAACCGTCTTCAATAGCCCATTGCATAGCTCGAGTGAAACGTTAATTCAACTAACAAATATTCGCATGAGGCCTACTTAGCCTGTTTGGAATAGAGACGAGTTCGCGGTTGGCGCTTCAAGTTAATTCCTGGTTGTTCAAGTGCATTTAGTCTTTCTTGAAGAGGTGTATGTTTCAGAAATGGTGTGTAGGGGGTGTACTGCTCTTAAGAGGCACCGTCATATAGGAGACATCTAGGCCGCAATTGCTTATCAAGATTAAAATGCTTTTATTAAGTTGAATAACAAGTATTTGCTCATACAAAATGGACTTATTTAAATATAAATTTAGATATATAAAAATTCACTTCCCCCCCCCCCCCATTTTTTTCTATTAGCTTTCTAAACTTCTTGCCATTAAGTATAAAAATAAGGGTAAATACTTAAGTCACAACGGTTGTCAACACTGTTTTCTTATGGTAATTTCATTCACTGTAAAAAAATTCTGAAATTTGTCAAAAGTTTTGTTTAATATGCTCCTATTACATTTTTATTAAAAAATAATACGTCAAAAGTAAGAAAATATTTCGCCTTTTGGGTGAAAACTAACAAAATATTTTGTCATATTTAACGAAAATTTTAATTGAAGCATATTTAACGAAACCCTTTTTAGCAGTGTTCAGACCACAGACAAGACAATTTCTAAGAGGGTCAATTTTTTCGAATTGTATCCTATAATTTTACACAATCATCTGTCTATCACTTATCACCTAGGCCCCTTTTTTCTGATAAAGATGTACAGGACCGTAGCTATAATAGAGAAGAGGTGAGGGGGAGGGGGCCATTGGCAATATGTTCACCATCTATGCGCCAACAATATTTTCACTTGATAACGTTTTAAGAGCCAATTTTTAAATTATCTTAATAATTCAGTGAAGTTTTTGAAAATAATCATCAATGAACCATGATTTAGAAACCGAAGTTTTATATCTGCATGCAACCATCTTTCGATCTCACAGCAAACTAACAATACCCTATAACAGACATTTCAAAAGTTTCAGCGAAAAATCGCGTGTGTATTGCGCCACCAAAACCGCAATCTAATCTTATTGGTGTCCGAGATTTTTAAGGTAATATAAATACAAAAAACATTATGCGATATCAATTATTACCTCTATAAATCGATTTGACCGTTACATAAATAATCAAAGTCAAGGTAAATATCGATTATTTATAATTTTAAGATAAACAGTTTTTATCTGTCCGTGGAACGCAAAACACTATCTTCCACTGTTCGGACATGTCTATAAGTTTATATTTAGATACTATATATCGCGAAATAAAAATGTGTTTTCTGATTATAAACACGTACGGCATCGCCGTCAGTTATTAACTGAAGAAATAAGCAGAAAACGTCCTGGCAAAAAATTAATTATTTTTCAAATTAATTAATGTCAGAAGTCAACATGAACCAGGATCTTCTTGTTCTATAGCTTAATGCAGTATATAGGTACACCTATTTTCATATTCAACCTATGATGTTGAAGGCTGTTTGATATTAGATATATAATAAACACTTTTTATAGTATTTCAGTGATGTACACAATATTGCATTACACCACTATTACAATTATTTGTTATAAACCGTATTTTAATTAAAACGGACAACGTTAAGCATTAAGCCTATGAATCCGTTATAACGAGGCGACCAGATGCAAAGTAGCTATAGTACTTTTAATTTTTTTAAACTCCATCTCAACTTAAAATTATTATTTTTTTGTAAAATTTAAAAAAAATACAATTTTCATTAAAATTGTGTATGTTCTCAGCTTACTTTAATAAGTTATAATCTAAATTTTAATTTTCACATAACTTTAGTTTAACAACCGATTTTAGGCTTTTAATTGGTTTTGTAAATGTCTGTGTCGTCATCTTGTGTTTGTTCCAAGAAGCGAAACACCTGCTATCGCTTACTCATGTACACGCTCACTGGATATAGCTACTTTTGCTTATGATGTGTTTATTTTAGTTATTATAATAAAAATTGTTGTTTGTTGCTCCTTCATATTTTGCAATTGAAACCAAATTGAAATCTTTTCTTTGATTTTAATCATTTTTATATGGAATCATTTTATGGCAAAAATGTTATAACTTTGAACTTGTGTTTCAGAGAGACCTAGAATTTGCCTAGATTAAGGAACCGATCCCAACTAATTATATAATGACCAGGCACGTAGGTAAGGGGGTGGTTCAGGGGGTTCAAACCCCTTCCATTGAAAGTCAAGAGGAAAAAATATTAAAAATCGAAAAACTGTAAAAATCATAAAAATACTTTTTAAAAAAAACTAGAAAATTTAAATTTTTAGTATAATACTTCTTGTTGAGTTGCATGAGGAAAAATCTGGTATTTTCCGGGGGTCCTATCCAGAAAAATAGTTTGCAAAAGGCTTTAAAAACATGATTTGAGGCATTTTTATCTAAAGCTAAGAGTACCATGATGTCATCGTGTTTCATAATGTATTTAATTTTCGGTGACAAAGGGAAAAGATCGCGAAACGGTGCAGTATAAACACGTTGTAACTGAAGTAATACATTATTCTAAACAAGGAATTTTTAAATTTAAATTTGATCTCTAAATTTATTTCGTAATTAAGGAGTGATATTTACTAATTTTAAAAATAGTTAATGATATTGGTAACGATTTCATGAAAAATAAATGATAACAGTTGCTGTTTCGATATTTATATGGCAACTTATTTCTGTTTACTTGAATAAAAATTCATAAGTTGGGAAAAATGGGGGTAGAGTTTGTTAATTAGGGAGTGAGGGAGAGAGGGTGGGCAAGCTACCTAAAGAAATCCGTTGCTCAGTTACTGAACCACCCTCATGAAAAATCTATACCTACGTGCCTGATAATGACTAAATATTGTACGTGTCGTCATCTTGTTTATATTCAAGACGCAAAACCCACTATATCAAGTAGGTTTTAAATATTACTTAACTATGTTAAATTTGATGTAGGTATGATATTTGATGGGTTCAGAGGAAAAACGGCGAGGGTTACTTTTTTATTAATATATTGATCTTAAAACCTTGAGGTATCATGCTTCGAGATGGGCCCGAACTCGTTACCTCATGATCCACAGCAAGGTGCCCTTGCCCTCTCGGCCAAAACGATCGCTAATGACCGAGAATACCGAGTTGCTATTTAAGTCATCGAGTACAACACTGCAGCCTAATACTTTATTAGCTACATGGCTGTACTTTCAGAACACAATTGTAAAACAGAAAGAATGATGAAAGTTGACAAAATGACTAAGTTATCAGATTTTTTAAGGGACATGATTTTATTTAATTTTTTCGAGCAAAGAGCGTGCAAAAATTAACTAATTAACCTATTTCATAAATTTGGGAACTAAATTTAGATTAGCAGAAATGTACAATAAGATATAAATTCATGTACAAACACTTTCAATAAGGTATAAATGATTTTATTTACAAATAAATTATTAAACACAGTATGCTTTTAATAGCTTTTAGTGAATGACAAAAAAAAATTATATTCTACAAAGAACATAGCGTAACATTAGATTATAAATACTACATTAGATTATAAATACTACATTAAATTATAAATACTACATTAAATTATAAATACTACATTAAATTATTTAAAATAAAATATTAAAGAGTTGCAAAGCAAATTCATCATCACTCCAAAATATAAAATTACAAACAGCAGTGTCATTGTTAATAAAAATATTTTACAAAAAAATATTGACAGTAAAAACAACTTTTAAATGATTTATAGATTATCTAAAACTGGAATTACAGAATAAAACTAACTGAAAAGAATAAAATTATGACTATATACAAAATATATATTAAAATTAGCAGAATAGTGAACAATCCATACTTTTCATTTTTGAAACAATCGATTCCATTGGTTTAAATTCAGTGTGAGGAAGAAGGACATATTCAAAAACCATACCATATGTCGGTATCAGAATTTGCTCTCAAGATATATTTCGTTCGAAGACGCCCCCTTCCAAAGCCTTCCGCTAGAAGCATTTCAGTAGGATAAGTTAAAATGTTTTTAACAAAATTTTGACGAGACGAATTATTGCTCAAAGCAGGAAATTAGAACATTTACGAAAATGTTCTAATTTCCTGCTTTGAGCAATAATTCGTCTCGTCAAAATTTTGTTAAAAACATTTTTACTTATCCTACTGAAATGCTTCTAGCGGAAGGCTTTAGAAAGGTGCGTCTTCGAACGAAATATATCTTGAGAGCAAATTCTGATACCGACATATGGTATGGTTTTTGAATATGTCCTGTCCGCTACGGGCAGTGACCTAGAGCCGCCATATTTAAATACGTCACTATTTTCTTTAGTGTGTACCATTTTGTGATTTCTCATCTAGAGTGACAATTTCAAACGAACAAAATGGCTGCCCAGTTGTTACCAAAAGTAATGCCATTTCCTGTGACGATTCCTATAGGGCTTTATTGGCCAAACGGAATCGACGAGCCAACTGCTTCAACATGAAAATGAATGGTTATACCATTATTTGGAAGATCGTCATCAACAACAAAACAATTATGTATTGTATTTGTAATAGTTTCGCGGATGGCTATTTAATATGTTGCATCTATTATTTGTTTAAATTCATGCAAATTGGTCAAACTATCGTAAAGCGCCCCTAAAAAAACATTTTCGAATACAATATTACATATATGTCTTAATAGTTATGCAATTTATATTGATTAAAGCAGAGAATAAATATTGAAATATGAAACTATTGCACTAAAGAACATGGCACGAATCAATAGGTTATTAAAACTTTCTTAAAAACATTATACATTGCAATTTTGAGAAAGAGGAAGTACGTAATACATAATAGGACACATGACAAATAGCGCTGTATTGCCCCTACTGCCATCTTTCGGGACCTTGAAGGAAGAAAAGCCAGTATAAATATAAAGGTTCCATAGTAATCATATCGACTCTTGTCACATCCAATATCCATTAAGAATTTAATACGAGTTTTTATTTGTTCCGACTAATATAACAGTTCTTTAGTGGCAACGTTAATGTTATTTTATCATTTGTTTATCTTTAGTGACAACACTAAAATTGCTATGGAGAAATCAGTTTTGTTATGGAACGCGCAGAGCTAAAATAATAAACACTGGAGCGAGGCCAAAGCGTGCTTGACTACTTTACACCTTTTTGAGCGTAGGTAGAAAAAAGTCTGCTCTTGGAAGTGTTCTCAGGGGGGCGGATTTTCACGATTAGTATTGTCACATGCTATGGTATACTGTATATGTTATTTATCCTTTTCTTTTGATATTTGTTCTTGAGTCTATACAGTGAGCCAAACGTAATTATGTCTACAATTGATTTAATATTGTGATGTTCGTATTGTGTGATAATTGAAATGATACTATGAAAATTTTATTTTTCTTCAAATTTCGACGTGAACTCTGTACCCTAAATGAATGTTTTGGATTTTTTTTTAAATTTTGCATATTTATAGTTAACAAAAAAAAAGAATGTGAATTTTTTTTTCAGGATTTTCAGGGGGGCATTATGTTTTGATGATATTCATAACTGTATATAATTATTGTCCTTTTTGTAAAAAGGGATGCTCAGAGTGATTCGATGGGGGTTCAACTTGTTTTCTTCTTAACTTTTCTGTTGTCGAGGGGTCTCGCCACCTGTTTTGGGGGTTGGCAGGGGAGATGGAGATGCGGGGAAGCTCGTTTTTTCAGCGGCGGCTACTGTTCTTTGCCGGCGGTGTTTGTCTTCTCGGCGTTGATGAACCCCCCCCCCCCAAAGTTGTGGGTGTCCCCACTCTGGATGCCATTTTGGAGCGAGGGTGAACCGGGGGATTCGAAGGTTGACGGAGCTCGAGAGAGGACCTGAGACGACGATTGAGGGGTGATCGGAAGATAGTCAGAATTCTCAATGTCCGGCGATTTCCTAGGACCGGACTCGCTGCTAAGACACTCGAATAATTCAGACACTCATTAGTGCCCCTCTGCGCACTGGGCCTCACATACTCCCCAGTGCCTCATCAAGCATCTGGCCATCCTTCCCCTTGACACTCCCAAGTTTCTCTCAAGCACTGGGCCTCTGCACTCCGTCTAATACACCCCAGTGCATCATCAAGCATCCGGCCATCCTTCTCCCGGACACTCCAAAGTTTCTCTCAAGCACTGGGCCTCTGCACTCCGTCTAATACTCCCCAGTGCATCATCAAGCATCCGGCCATCCTTCTCCCGGACACTCCAAAGTTTCTCTCAAGCACTGGGCCTCTGCACTCCGTCTAATATTCCCCAGTGCATCATCAAGCATCCGGCCATCCTTCTCCCGGACACTCCGAAGTTTCTCTCAAGCACTGGGCCTCTGGACTCCGTCTAATACTCCCCAGTGCCTCATCAAGCATTCGGCCATCATTCTCCCGGACACTCCAAAGTTTCTCTCAAGCACTGGGCCTCTGCACTCCGTCTAATACTCCCCAGTGCCTCATCAAGCATTCGACCATCATTCTCCCGGACACTCCAAAGTTTCTCACTAGCACTGGGCCTCTGGACTCCGTCTAATACTCCCCAGTGCCTCATCAAGCATTCGGCCATCATTCTCCCGGACACTCCAAAGTTTTTCTCAAGCACTGGGCCTCTGCACTCCGTCTAATACTCCCCAGTGCATCATCAAGCATCCGGCCATCCTTCTCCCGGACACTCCAAAGTTTCTCTCAAGCACTGGGCCTCTGGACTCCGTCTAATACTTCCCAGTGCCTCATCAAGCATTCGGCCATCATTCTCCAGGACACTCCAAAGTTTCTCTCAAACACTGGGCCTCTGCACTCCGTCTAATACTCCCCAGTGCCTCATCAAGCATTCGACCATCATTCTCCCGAACACTCCAAAGTTTCTCACAAGCACTGGGCCTCTGGACTCCGTCTAATACTCCCCAGTGCCTCATCAAGCATTCGGCCATCATTCTCCCGGACACTCCAAAGTTTCTCTCAAGCACTGGGCCTCTGCATTCCGTCTAATACTCCCCAGTGCATCATCAAGCATCCGGCCATCCTTCTCCCGGACATTCCAAAGTTTCTCTCAAGCACTGGGCCTCTGCACTCCGTTTAATACTCCCCAGTGCATCATCAAGCATCCGGCCATCCTTCTCCCGGACACTCCAAAGTTTCTCTCAAGCACTGGGCCTCTGCACTCCGTCTAATATTCCCCAGTGCATCATCAAGCATCCGGCCATCCTTCTCCCGGACACTCCGAAGTTTCTCTCAAGCACTGGGCCTCTGGACTCCGTCTAATACTCCCCAGTGCCTCATCAAGCATTCGGCCATCATTCTCCCGGACACTCCAAAGTTTCTCTCAAGCACTGGGCCTCTGCACTCCGTCTAATACACCCCAGTGCATCATCAAGCATCCGGCCATCCTTCTCCCGGACACTCCAAAGTTTCTCTCAAGCACTGGGCCTCTGCACTCCGTCTAATACTCCCCAGTGCATCATCAAGCATCCGGCCATCCTTCTCCCGGACACTCCAAAGTTTCTCTCAAGCACTGGGCCTCTGCACTCCGTCTAATATTCCCCAGTGCATCATCAAGCATCCGGCCATCCTTCTCCCGGACACTCCGAAGTTTCTCTCAAGCACTGGGCCTCTGGACTCCGTCTAATACTCCCCAGTGCCTCATCAAGCATTCGGCCATCATTCTCCCGGACACTCCAAAGTTTCTCTCAAGCACTGGGCCTCTGCACTCCGTCTAATACTCCCCAGTGCCTCATCAAGCATTCGACCATCATTCTCCCGGACACTCCAAAGTTTCTCACAAGCACTGGGCCTCTGGACTCCGTCTAATACTCCCCAGTGCCTCATCAAGCATTCGGCCATCATTCTCCCGGACACTCCAAAGTTTTTCTCAAGCACTGGGGCTCTGCACTCCGTCTAATACTCCCCAGTGCATCATCAAGCATCCGGCCATCCTTCTCCCGGACACTCCAAAGTTTCTCTCAAGCACTGGGCCTCTGGACTCCGTCTAATACTTCCCAGTGCCTCATCAAGCATTCGGCCATCATTCTCCAGGACACTCCAAAGTTTCTCTCAAACACTGGGCCTCTGCACTCCGTCTAATACTCCCCAGTGCCTCATCAAGCATTCGACCATCATTCTCCCGAACACTCCAAAGTTTCTCACAAGCACTGGGCCTCTGGACTCCGTCTAATACTCCCCAGTGCCTCATCAAGCATTCGGCCATCATTCTCCCGGACACTCCAAAGTTTCTCTCAAGCACTGGGCCTCTGCATTCCGTCTAATACTCCCCAGTGCATCATCAAGCATCCGGCCATCCTTCTCCCGGACATTCCAAAGTTTCTCTCAAGCACTGGGCCTCTGCACTCCGTTTAATACTCCCCAGTGCATCATCAAGCATCCGGCCATCCTTCTCCCGGACACTCCAAAGTTTCTCTCAAGCACTGGGCCTCTGCACTCCGTCTAATATTCCCCAGTGCATCATCAAGCATCCGGCCATCCTTCTCCCGGACACTCCGAAGTTTCTCTCAAGCACTGGGCCTCTGGACTCCGTCTAATACTCCCCAGTGCCTCATCAAGCATTCGGCCATCATTCTCCCGGACACTCCAAAGTTTCTCTCAAGCACTGGGCCTCTGCACTCCGTCTAATACTCCCCAGTGCCTCATCAAGCATTCGACCATCATTCTCCCGGACACTCCAAAGTTTCTCACAAGCACTGGGCCTCTGGACTCCGTCTAATACTCCCCAGTGCCTCATCAAGCATTCGGCCATCATTCTCCCGGACACTCCAAAGTTTTTCTCAAGCACTGGGCCTCTGCACTCCGTCTAATACTCCCCAGTGCATCATCAAGCATCCGGCCATCCTTCTCCCGGACACTCCAAAGTTTCTCTCAAGCACTGGGCCTCTGGACTCCGTCTAATACTTCCCAGTGCCTCATCAAGCATTCGGCCATCATTCTCCAGGACACTCCAAAGTTTCTCTCAAACACTGGGCCTCTGCACTCCGTCTAATACTCCCCAGTGCCTCATCAAGCATTCGACCATCATTCTCCCGAACACTCCAAAGTTTCTCACAAGCACTGGGCCTCTGGACTCCGTCTAATACTCCCCAGTGCCTCATCAAGCATTCGGCCATCATTCTCCCGGACACTCTAAAGTTTCTCTCAAGCACTGGGCCTCTGCATTCCGTCTAATACTCCCCAGTGCATCATCAAGCATCCGGCCATCCTTCTCCCGGACATTCCAAAGTTTCTCTCAAGCACTGGGCCTCTGCACTCCGTTTAATACTCCCCAGTGCATCATCAAGCATCCGGCCATCCTTCTCCCGGACACTCCAAAGTTTCTCTCAAGCACTGGGCCTCTGCACTCCGTCTAATATTCCCCAGTGCATCATCAAGCATCCGGCCATCCTTCTCCCGGACACTCCGAAGTTTCTCTCAAGCACTGGGCCTCTGGACTCCGTCTAATACTCCCCAGTGCCTCATCAAGCATTCGGCCATCATTCTCCCGGACACTCCAAAGTTTCTCTCAAGCACTGGGCCTCTGCACTCCGTCTAATACTCACCAGTGCCTCATCAAGCATTCGGCCATCATTCTCCCGGACACTCCAAAGTTTCTCTCAAGCACTGGGCCTCTTCACTCCGTCTAATACTCCCCAGTGCATCATCAAGCATCCGGCCATCCTTCTCCCGGACACTCCAAAGTTTCTCTCAAGCACTGGGCCTCTGGACTCCGTCTAATACTCCCCAGTGCATCATCAAGCATCCGGCCATCCTTCTCCCGGACACTCCAAAGTTTCTCTCAAGCAATGGGCCTCTGCACTCCGTCTAATACTCCCCAGTGCATCATCAAGCATCCGGCCATCCTTCTCCCGGACACTCCAAAGTTTCTCTCAAGCACTGGGCCTCTGCACTCCGTCTAATACTCCCCAGTGCATCATCAAGCATCCGGCCATCCTTCTCCCGGACACTCCAAAGTTCCTCTCAAGCACTGGGCCTCTGCTCTCTGCCTGATGCTCCCCAGTGCGTCATCTCACATCTGGACTTTGGCCGGACACTCCGATTTTCTGCCTAGGTAGCTCAACCTCTCGCTCCCTTAGATCCATTCCCTCATCGAATTCCCTGCAACCAGTTCAACCAGCTAAGTTACTTCATTATCACATACTAAATAACATGTTTCCCCTTTTGATTTTTAATTATGTTGAATACTTTTCCTTTTGTAACTGAGCATCCCTTTCAAACTAGTTTTGCATTACTTTTTCTCCCTAGTGTCATTTTATTATCATTTGTAATTATATAGTAATAATTTAATTAAATATGTTATTTCTGGTAATCTTATTTCTGATTATTTTGCCATTCCAATCAATTCACTTTTCGATTTCTTTGGCCCTTTTTTCTATTTCGTTCCTGGTGTCTACCACAACATCTGGTATAAGTTACTGTCTTAATTCCTAAAACCAAAACGAGCAGTACACTTAACAATGGAACGAGAAGCTGTAGTTGTGTTTATGTATAGTTTTCGGTCACATTTAGTGCATTAAAAGCTTATGCCAAGTTCTAAAAGTTGGGCATCCGTCCTTTCTATCGTAATTACATTACAATCCACCATCGCACGAACATATTTTTGATCCACTCACCGAGTGGAAGATTAGCAAAACAAAAGAATGGTGCTAGTTATACTCAACTTCAAACTTCACGAAACCTTTTGATGTACTAAATGCGAGTAAAAACTTTACATAAACACAAGTATAGATTCATTTTTCCATAGTAAAATTAATTTCTCCATAGCAACTCATCAGTGTTGCCACTAAAGGTAAACAAATGATAAAATAACCTTTAACGTATGTACACGAATAATGTTAAATTGCCACTTAATAATTAAAAGGTCATATTGGTCGGAACATCATTATTGTCATTAAAATTAACAACGTTTAAATACAAGTTTCATAGAACTCATTAAAAAGTATTGAATATTATGGTACTTATGACGTAGTTCAAATTTTACGTTCAAGTGACAGATCAAACAAACAGTTAGCATTAATAAGGGAAGTTGGTAACCCTATATAATGCATATCTACTAACATTTGTAATGTTTAAACCTAAACATGTATTTACTCGCAGAAAGAATGCAACTCATTTAAAGGCCTAAGTATGTTACTAACAGAATTTTTATGCAACCAGGTTTCCACCAAATTAAAAGACATTACATTTTTTTTAAGACACCGAAATATTTCACTGCTTTAAAAAGGGAAGATACTATTTTAACACTGATCTCTTAACTTTCAACTTCTGTGCCTCAGGGCCAGCCAAATTCGACTATTTTTGTTTTACTGCAGATTATATATTAGTCCAAAGCTTTAGTAGTGAGCAGGATTTAGTTTTTTCCGCTTTGTCTGGCTCTGAGGTACAGACGTATGGATTGGGCAAGATAACCTGTAGCCATTTGAATGAGTAGTTTTTTAACCTGGAGCTATTTGAATGATTAACAGTTGTATCTCATTTTCATCGCTATATTTCGAA
Organism: Troglohyphantes excavatus; assembly: GCA_963932185.1. Lineage (NCBI taxonomy): Eukaryota > Metazoa > Arthropoda > Arachnida > Araneae > Linyphiidae > Troglohyphantes > Troglohyphantes excavatus. Next base: position 41,804,200 of record OZ010671.1, read on the forward strand.
TATTTTTTTTTCTCCAAAATAAGCCGGCATGTAATGCGTTTGGCTTGTTTTTTTATTATTATTTTCCTTTTCAACCCATTTTTAATATAATCTGCATTTAAAATAGAAAGTCATTCGAAATGGATAACAATCAAAAACAAAAATTATATCATTGTCAATAAAATTTTTGTTCTATAAGTAGAAAATATAATATCCATACACAATGAACATTTCTACAATGCTACAACATTAAAAAAAAACTAAATCCATTAAAAAAAATATTTGCGATAGAGCATGGCTCAGAGAGTTGTAATATTAAATAGAGAGCGCCTTCAATACCAGACTCTCGTAAGGCCGCGGTGTCAACATTGAAAAGAAAAACCTAATCACGTGGTTATAGCGCAGCCACATTTGACGGTCAGACATCTGCAGGAGTTTCAAATTTGGCGCACTTTCTTCTTTTTTGGTGATAAGGAGTTCTGCCCGTATTCAACTTTTTAACATATATGTAGGTATTTACTTATTTTAAAACAATATGCGCTAAATATTTCCTCTTCATTAACGAAACGAAAATATTTTATTTGTGTTCAATACTCGAAGAAGCGAAACTCTTTATATTTCTCAGGTTTTAGTGTTCCTATTTTCTTATTGAAGTTTACAAAATAACTATTGAAAGAATTTCGCTTATGGTAAATTGTTTACATAAAAACGTAACACAATTATTTCAAAACTACAAAATAAGAAAAATATCCTTAATATATCTGTTAAACTCCCTTAAATTGTGACACTCGTTCAAAAAAACGATATTTAAATACAAAATTAAGCACAAAACCTTATTACAATACTTCGATCTCGTTTAGTTCTTAAAGTCGCCAAGGCCTGCCAAATAATATATGAAGCACATGAATGAATTGGCATTTCCACCTATCACGTGGTTTCAATATTGGACACACGGAAATCAGCATTTTTATTCCTCTATTTATATCATTACTCTATGGCATGGCTGCTTCCAATTGATTTCCTCCTTATCCGATAGAGCGCCCATTTGAGCTTTCCAGAAGTTACAGTTAGAGATCAGTGGCTTTTAAGGAAATGTTAATAAAAAAAGAAGACATTTTCATGTACTTGAGAGAGAAGACAATTAAATAATATATAATAGTACTAAATTTTTTTAGTTGCTCTTGGAAGAAAATAAAAACTATTACCGATTGGAAAAAAAATTCTCTTCAAGCGGAATTTCTGTTGAAAAATGTGTATGATGACAATGATAAATGGGCAAAACTGCAGCTGAAAAGAAAAAAAAGGACAAGTTGCAAGATTTGTTTAATTTCCTATGTAATTCGTTTTAGTAACAAAAATGCATGTATTGAACTATACAAAAACTTTTCGAGTACATTCTTTTTAATTTTTTGTAAATTGTCATGTACTTACCCGACAGAAAAACAAAAAATAATTTCTTAAGGTACTCTTTAAAATTTTTTAGTTACTCTTGGAATTTTTTTTTTTTTTAAATATTACCGGTCTTGGGAAAAATATGTGTGGTTTGTTGAACGATAAAATTTGTATGATGACAATGATAAATCTGTATGGCAAATTTGTATGACAATGATAAATCAGTGGTCACAAATTTGTATGATGACAATGATAAATCTGTATTGCAAATATATTTGATGGCAATGATAAATCTGTGCTCAGAAATTTGTATGCTGGCAATGATAAATCTGCATGGCAAATTTGTATGATGACAATGATAAATCTGTATGGCAAATTTGTATGACAATGATAAATCAGTGGTCACAAATTTGTATGATGACAATGATAAATCTGTATTGCAAATATATTTGATGGCAATGATAAATCTGTGCTCAGAAATTTGTATGCTGGCAATGATAAATCTGCATGGCAAATTTGTATGATGACAATGATAAATCTGTGCTCAGAAATTTGTATGACGACAATGATAAATTTGGCTCACAAATTTGTATGATGACAATTATTAATTGGCAAAACTGCTGCTGAAAAGAAAAAAAAAACAAGTGGCGAGATTTGTTAAATTTCCTAAGACATTCTTTCTAGTAACAAAAAGGCATGTATTGAACCATATATATTATATGGCAAAAACTTTTAAAATACGTTCTTTGTAATTTTAAATTGTTGTGATATCTCCAGATTTGTATTGCCCTTATCTCACTAACACTGTTGTAGATAACGGTTATTTGTATATTGCGTTTCTCAGCTGTATAAATCTGAATGATTATATCGATGCCTTAGTGAACACATGCGATAAGTGATAAATCACTAATTATTCATAACAGCTATTAATTTGAAACGGCTATTAAGTCGTCGTCCCACAAAAATCTGGATACTCACAATACTCTCGAGTTTTAAAAGTCTCCAAGTTGGGAAAAGTTATGCCTGAAGAAAATTAATATTATTAGCAAATGAAAGCTAGGGAATATTAGAAATTGTCCACTTGTAAGATTACATTTAAATTGGACGTCGTAACGAATACTGCATTGGAACATGCGTGAAACAAATCAATGATCGTGAGAGAACTGTTTAATGTTACCGAATATCTCTCTATTTTAAAAAAAAGTAAGCCCTAGGGGGAAAAAGTAAGTACTAGGCGGAATTTTCCGTTCTTTCAATGTTATTCAGATCGTATCTCAAAATGTAAAAGTCCTAAAATTACGAAATTAAGTGAATTTGTTAAGAAATGTTTGATAAATAAGAAGAATATATTTTTGTTTCAATACTGTTATTAGTTTATAAGTTATTTAATATTAAATTCGTCGTTGATAAAATTTCGCTTACAACTAATTTTGTCCGTCGAGTTTCTGAAACACTATTAAGAGGAGAGATCCAATTTTTTTAGGGAGTGTAGAAATAGGTTTGAACTGGAAATCCAAGTAAGCATTTTTTAAAATTCGAATTAGTTTTGGATTTATAAATTTTTGAAACATTTAAACACGCTCCACTTTTTGAAGTTTTTTCACCCTCATTTTTGAAACGTGATTTCTAAATTGCTATAAGTCATTTAAAATTACATATTCTCTTATTCAAAAAAATATATTAATGTTCGTTAAAACTTCTTCTTTCTGATGTTATAAAGATTATATTTCTATCTTTACAAATAAATTAGATATGGTCAATTAAGATAGGTATAAAAAACAGCGAAGAAGGATAAAAATGTCGGATATTTCGAGAAAATTTTAATTTGCGACTTTTTGTCTCATTGTTCCGCTTGCATCTCAAAAAGTAAATGTCCTAAAATTATGAAATTATGCCAGTTTATTAAGAAATGTTTGGGTAATAAGATGGATATTTTCTTTTTTCAATACGATCAGTATATTAGACGTTATTTTATGTTAAAGTCATGATATTGGAAAATTTTGAAAACAATTCATACATTTTTGGATACTTGTCTTCCAATTTTCAACAAAAAAATAAATAAAAAATTAGGGATATAGATTAAACTATTGGCTACAAATGATCCAGAGCGTTTGTGAAATTTCGATTTAGTTTTGTAGTTATAAATTTTTAAATAATTGACGAAATGTCTGAAATAATCGTCATTTATACGGGTAAAATTTTAAGTGATAAATTAAAACTGCTCTAAATAGTTCAAAAGTATACTTTTTTCCCGTTAAAAAAATATAGTTATGTTCGTAAAATCTTTCTTTCTTGAATGGTATCAATACTGAAATTCTATCTTAAAAAATAAATTAGATGTAACTATTTATGTGAAGTACTATAAATATTATTAAAAGATACTCCGGAAGGAAATGCCAACATTGGCAAAATGCCAACGTGTATGCCAACGGCGAATTATTATTAGCGCCAATTCTCAATTATCTTACTTTATATAAATATAAGTTGGCGATTAATTTATTCTTGGCGCGTTTATGCTGTTGTTTGTTTACACATGTTTCGCTTTTCAATGAGCACAATTGCGTTGAAGCAGTTCTACAGTTGAGTTTTTCCAGTTATGGGGGCCGGGGGGGGGGATTGGGGGGAAGCATGCCCCCCCCCCTCCCCTCTGTAAACTTGAAACCTTAAAAGTTGGGAATTTCGAGTTTTAAAAATCTCTGAGTTGGGAAAATTTATGCCTCAGGCAAATTAATATTATTAGCAAAGGAAAGCGACGGACTACTAGAAATTGCCCAACTTTTATTAAGATGAAACTTAAATTAGACCTCAAAACGGACCACTGCATTGGAACATGCGTGCGACAAATCAATACTTTCGAAAGAACTGTTTAATATTACCTATAAAAAAGCTGAAGATGTCTTATAAGTTGGAACTGGGAATTTTTTTAGCACTGTTGTGTTGTGCAATTTCGAATAGGTAGGTGTGGTCTGGTTAAATAACGTCACACTAGAGCTGCACATTGAACTACTGGCGTTGGTTCGAGCAAAGTGCCCTTGATTTGTTATTGGTACGTATTTACTTACTACATCAAGGACGCTTTGGTTCGAGGCCTTTCACAAAGAAAAGACCCGGGAACGATGCCTCATATTGTTAACAGTGGTCAGATAACGAGGATAACACTTCAGCTTATACCCGATGTCCTTAGGTTGGGAATTTTGAATCGTTCAAGTTCGGAATTTCGGATCGTTAAGTTGGGAAATTTCTTGTCTCAACATACTAAAAATAAATTTGTGTGACGGCACTGCCAGTAATAATTTATATAACTAAAAAAAGTATTGTTGTTAGGACACATTGTCATTGCCTACAGTGTATGAAGCCGGTATTGGTTTGCGAAGCAAACTAAAGAGGATTGCGTAGCAATCCTCCGGGGGTTGGTGGAGCGTTAGCGGAGCAGGGGGCGGAGCCCCCTAGTATATAAAAAAAAATTACAAATGCCGATAAGCTGGAGCTGGGAATGTTCTGGACGCGGGGTTAAAATAAAAATCACTCGCCACTCCGTCCTCTAATTCTCGTGTATCCAGGAAGATGAAATTTGACAGTCGATTTTTATACTTTTAAGAAGAAAAATTAAGCTATTTGTGTACTTATATTAAAATAAAACTCGCCTATCAACCGAACAATTATATATTTTTAACATTAAAAGGGGTCCTGCACCTCTATAGACGTCCATGTTAAATTCACCAACTTTTGGGTCATTTCATTTAGTCACAAAATTACTTTTATCAATCTGAAATGTTTTGCACATCTATATTTAAATAGTTTTTAAGACTTTAAAACATGATATTTTTTTTAATTCACAAAAGTTTATTTTTTTTAATGGAGCCAAAACATTTATAAATTTTTCAGTTCGACTATTTAATAAAAATTCCATTAAAAATACTTCCCAGTTACACATTACTACAAATAAGGTTATCTATATAATATGTTGTATCTCTATTGTGTGTTATAATTTAAAGTATACAAATTAACACCATGGTCAGTGTAGGTTTCAATCAGAAAGATTAGAACCAGATAATATATTTATACAAATTAACACCATGGTCAGCGTAGGTTTCAATCAGAAAGATTAGAACCAGTTAATATATTTATACAAATTAACACCATGGTCAGCGTAGGTTTCAATCAGAAAGATTAGAACCAGTTAATATATTTATACAAATTAACACCATGGTCAGCGTAGGTTTCAATCAGAAATATTAGAGTATACAGAAACGAAATATTCACACCTTCCTCACTCTTCGTGATACGAAGGTCAAGAGACCGAGTAGTTAATAACTGTTACTTCCTCTGCACGATGGTAGATCACTTATTTCTATACGCTGATTTCCCCTGGAGTTATGGCACTTTGAAATATCAAATTTTAGTTTTCTTTGAAGACCCAAGTAAATAGTATCATTAATTTCAGTAAAAATATATTAAATTTCTTCAATTCAATCTTTTAAAAAAAAAATCTTAAAAGTTTTTTAAGTCAGTTTTCGAAAAAAACGAAAAAAGAATATTTTGGAAAAAGCAAAAAAGCAGAATTCCGCAGAAAATCGGCAGAATTTCATCCTTGTAATTGTATAAACAAAAAAAAAATATTAAATTGTAATTTAATAAGTTTTTCCTAAAAAGGAAGAAAATAAAATTACCGTATGTTTTTTTTAATTTATGTCCATCATTCATTCTTTATTTGATTGAAAAATAAATATAATTTACAAAAACAAAATAATAAATTAACAAAATATTTATAAAAAACAAAATGATAAATTAACAAAAAATTTATAAAAAACAAAATGATAAATTAACAAAAAATTTATAAAAACAAAATGATAAATTAACAAAAAAATTATAAAAACAAAATGATCAATGAAAAAAAATTATAAAAACAAAATGATCAATGAAAAAAAAATTATTAAAAAAAAATGATCAACGAAAAAAAAATTATAAAAACAAAATAATAAATTAACAAAAAATTTATAAAAACAAAATGATAAATTAACAAAAAAATTATAAAAAACAAAATGATAAATTAACAAAAAATTTATAAAAAACAAAATGATAAATTAACAAAAAATTTATAAAAACAAAATGATAAATTAATAAAATATTTATAAAAACAAAATGATAAATTAACAAAACATTCCAAATATTTTGTGATACTTTTCAGTTAAATGATTACCTTCGGAACATGCAAAACATTTAACAAACTCTTACAACTTGCGATATAAGAAATAAGAAATTTTAATGAATATTTCATTTGTGTTTCATAAAACTAACTAACCTAATCTCTTGTGAAGAGGTTTTTTAACTAGTTGGGAGATTTATTTTTTGATGATACCGAAATGAATACTTTTATCATAGTCCTTATACGAATAGCCAAAATACAGCAACAAAACTATTACCCGAGTTTCGAGAAGTTGTTGAATATCAATGAAACACCTATAACTTTTTTAATGCTAGGGGAGTCATCAGAAAAGGAAGAAAATAAAATTTCGCCAGTCATGTAAATTTTTTTTCCATTATTCTTCAGTTTATCGAAAAAATACATACAATTTATAAAAACAAAATGATAAACTAACAAAACATTTAAAATATTTTGTGTTTTTTTTTCATGTAAACTTTTCATGTAAAACTGCTTACTACTTGTTATATAAAAAAAATCAGAAATTTTAATCAATATTTCATTTGTGTTTCAGAAAACTAACTAACTTAAGCTTTTGTGAAAGAGCTTTTTTAACTAGTTGATTTCATAGAGTAATGATACAAATAGAGGAATAAAAATGATGATTTCCTTGTGTGCATCATTGAAACCACGTGATTTGTGGAAATGCCAATTCATTCATGCGCCAATATTACTTGGCAGGCCTTGGCGACTTTCAGAACTAAGCGAGATCAAAGTATTGTAATATGGTTTTGTGTTTAATTTTGTATTTAAATATCGTTTTTTTAACGAGTGGCACAATTTAAGGTAGTTTAACAGATATATTAAAGACTAGCAATATGGCCCGGCGTTGCTCGTGGTCACTTTGCGCAATGAGAGCTGCGCGATTTTGTCTTGTTAGCGTAGCCATCGCATATCACTCTCTGTGCACTGTGAAAAATAAATTTTATCCAAATACAGATTTATTAAATTAGTTTGAGTATTTTTTGAGATACTTAAATCTATTTCTATGTTCACGACTTTACATGCTATTGCGACTACTATTTAAACTGATGTTTTTGTAAAATGTTTATTTTTGTGAAATAAATATTCCTGAATTTTTTAAATTGCATATTTTTTGTATAAAAATTAACCATTTAGTGACAATAAACCCTTGTAGTAAACTGCACATTCATTAGTTTTAATATTGGCGACGCAATTATATATCAAAGTAAAAATATTGCATTCTTCAAAATCGAAATAATGTATCGTATTTATTGAAGTTTTTTTTCTTCTTTTGTGCCAATTGGCGACCGGAGTCTATATAGACGTCTTTCAACATAACTTCATACGGGTCAATATTTACGGATAATTTTTCTTATAAAAAATTAATTATCAAATATTCATTTTTGAATACCAATAATATGTTTTTGAGGTGATAATTTAAAAATAAGATATATGGAGGTATAAATATAGAAAACCTTAAGTTAAACTTTTAGGGTGGACCATTTCAACATCATAGTAATATTGCACTCCGTAACAAATAGCACTATTGTCATAAAGTTAAGTTGTTTGGAACATGAATACACATGGCGTCAGTCGAAAGGGCTGGTTTATCTTCCTCCTTCAGTTGGCGAGGTTTTTATTAACGACATTAATTTTGTTATTTATACCCTAGTTTCGCCATTGTGATGATAGTTTTAAATATAGGACCTCTATTTTAGCTCATTTGGCAACATTTTTATTCAATTGGAGAAAATTTCTATTCATTTGGCGACATTTTTAATTTATTTGGCAACATTTTTAATTCATTTGGCAATATTTGGCGATATTTTTAATTCATTTGGCAATATTTGGCGATATTTTTAATTTATTTGACAATATTTGGCGACATTTTTATTTCATTTGGCAATATTTTTAATGCATTTGGCAATATTTGGCGACATTTTTAATTTATTTGGCAATATTTGGCGACATTTTTATTTCATTTGGCGATATTTTTAATTCATCTGGCGACATTTTTAATTCATTTCGCAACATTTTAAATTCATTTGGCAATATTTGGCGTCATTTTTAATTTATTTGGCGATATTTTTAATTTATCTGGCGAAATTTTTAATTCATTTCGCAACGTTTTTAATTCATTTGGCAATATTTTTAATTCATTTAGCGATATTTTTAATTCATCTGGCGACATTTTTAATTCATTTCGCAATATTTTTAATTCATTTGGAAATATTTTTAATTCATTTGGCAATATTTGGCGATATTTTTAATTCATTTGGGAATATTTTTAATTAATTTGGCAATATTTGGCGACATTTTTTGGTGATATTTTTAATTCATTTGGCGACATTTTTAATTCATTTAGCAACATATTTAATTCATTTGGCAATATTTGGCGACATTTTTAATTCATTTGGCGATATTTTTAATTCATCTGGCGACATTTTTTATTCATTTGGCAACATATTTAATTCATTTGGCAATATTTTTAATTTATTTGGCGATATTTTTAATTCATCTGCCGACATTTACTCATCAGCCAATCAAAATGAATCGTTTATCCCAGTATTGTCTAAAAATATTTTTGGTCGCCCCAAGGTGATTTTTAACAATAATGTTATGAAGGGAAGATCGAGATGTAAATTTCCCATAGGCGTAATGTTAGAGAAAATGGAAAAAGTTCTATAACTTTTGAATGGTTACAGATATCCACATGAAACAAAGTGCAGATTTTAAACTAAGAAAAGTTTGTTCACATGGTGCAAGTTTCAGAAAAATCCGTGCAGTAGTTTTTGAGTTAAATCCGGACAAACAGACAGACAGACAGACAGACAGACTGACAGACAAAAAAAATTTTAATGTGATTTTCGGAATCAGCGTATTCTAATTCGTGGAGAAAACTCAAAATGAGGGGTTTTGTTCGATTCCACTGACAGACACTCCATTCTTTTATATAAGTATTGATATTTTTCTTACTTTGTACTTTTGAAATAATTGCGTTACGTTTTTATGTAAAAAATTTACCATAAGCGAAGTTCTTTCAATTATTATTTTGTATAGTTCAATAAGAAAATATGAACAATAAAACCGGAGTTTCGTTTTTTCGAGTATTGAACACATAGAAAATTATATTTTCGTTTCGTTAATGAAGAGGAAATATTTAGCGCAAATTGTTTGAAAATAAGTAAATACCTACATATATGTTAAGAAGTTGAATACGGACAGAACGCCTTATCACCAAAAAGAAGAAAGTGCACCAAATTTGGAACTCCAGAAGATGTCTGAACGCCAAATGTGGCAGCGCTAAAACCACGTGATTTTTTTTTTCAATGTTGACACCGCGGCCTTACGAGAGTCTGGCATTGAAGGCGCTCTCTATTTAATATAACAACTTTCTGGTTGATCTATGTTTTGATGAAATCAAAATGAATACTTTTATCATAGTCCATATTGCGAATAGCCAAAATACAGCAACAAAAATATTACCAGAGTTTCAGAAGTAGTTGAATATCAATGAGGCACCTAAAACTTTTTAATGCAAGGAGAAAAGGAACCTGCACCTGAAAAGGAAGAAAATAAAATTGTCGTAAATTTATTACCATCAGTCTTCAGTTTATCGAAAAAATACATATAATTTATAAAAACAAAATGATAAACTAACAAAACATTTCAAATATTTTGCGAGTTTTTTCCATGTAAAACTGCTTACTACTTGTAATATAAAAAATCAGAAATTGTAATCAATATTTCATTTGTGTTATATTAAATTAATAAATCCAATATCATTGTGAAAGAGCTGTTTCAACTAATTGAAGATTTGTATTTTGTTGATTTTTCGAAGGAAGAATTTTTATCATAGTCATTATACGTTAATCTGTAATACAACAACAGAAATATTACCAATGTTTCATGAAGTTGTTTGTTTTGTAGTGGATATCTAAAAATTTTCAAGGCCAGAAAATTGTCCTGAAAAAGAAGAAAATAAAATTATCGTAAGTTATGTAAATTTATTTCCATTAGTCTTCAGTTTATCGAAAAAATACATGTAATTTATAAAAATAAAATGATAAACTAACAAAACATTTAAAATATTTTGTGGGTTTTTTTTCATGTAAAACTGCTTACTACTTGTAATATAAAAAATCAAAAATTTTAATCAATATTTCATTTGTGTTATATTAAATTAATAAATCCAATATCATTGTGAAAGAGCTGTTTCAACTAATTGAAGATTTGTATTTTGTTGATTTTTCGAAGGAAGAATTTTTATCATAGTCATTATACGTTAATCTGTAATACAACAACAGAAATATTACCAATGTTTCATGAAGTTGTTTGTTTTGTAGTGGATATCTAAAAATTTTCAAGGCCAGAAAATTGTCCTGAAAAAGAAGAAAATAAAATTATCGTAAGTTATGTAAATTTATTTCCATTAGTCTTCAGTTTATCGAAAAAATACATGTAATTTATAAAAATAAAATGATAAACTAACAAAACATTTAAAATATTTTGTGGGGTTTTTTTTCATGTAAAACTGCTTACTACTTGTAATATAAAAAATCAAAAATTTTAATCAATATTTCATTTGTGTTATATTAAATTAATAAATCCAATATCATTGTGAAAGAGCTGTTTCAACTAATTGAAGATTTGTATTTTGTTGATTTTTCGAAGGAAGAATTTTTATCATAGTCATTATACGTTAATCTGTAATACAACAACAGAAATATTACCAATGTTTCATGAAGTTGTTTGTTTTGTAGTGGATATCTAAAAATTTTCAAGGCCAGAAAATTGTCCTGAAAAAGAAGAAAATAAAATTATCGTAAGTTATGTAAATTTATTTCCATTAGTCTTCAGTTTATCGAAAAAATACATGTAATTTATAAAAATAAAATGATAAACTAACAAAACATTTAAAATATTTTGTGGGTTTTTTTTCATGTAAAACTGCTTACTACTTGTAATATAAAAAATCAAAAATTTTAATCAATATTTCATTTGTGTTATATTAAATTAATAAATCCAATATCATTGTGAAAGAGCTGTTTCAACTAATTGAAGATTTGTATTTTGTTGATTTTTCGAAGGAAGAATTTTTATCATAGTCATTATACGTTAACCTCTAAATACAACAACAAAAATATTACCCAAGTTTCCCAAAGTTGTTTGTTTTGAGGTAGACATCTTAAAAATTTGAATACAAGGAAAATGTCCTGGAAAAGAAGAAAATAAAATTATGGTAACTTATGTAAATTTATTTCCATTAGTCTGCAGTTTATCGAAAAAAATACGTGTAATTTATAAAAATGTATAAATGATAAATTCAGAAAACAATTAAAATATTTTATTTTATTTTTCATATAATTTATCTTTCTGATTCTACGTGACATGCGATACCAGGTGGAGACGTTCGATCTCAAAATATAAAAATTCGGAAATTTTAATAAATATTTCATTTGTGTTTTATGAAATTAACTTGCCAGACTGTAAAAAAGGTACTTAAAAATGAGTACCTGAACCTTAAACGCTTTTCTTTTGAGTACAATTGCATCGTACATGAGTGATGACTTACTCACATTTAATACTTTCTCCAAAATGAGCAGTGTGATTAATATAGCTAATATCAGCTTCTGTTCAAGCCATCTTAAGCGACCTGTTTGTTACGAAGATATTTTCCACATTATTTTATGTTACAATGCTTAAATTGAAACGTAGTTATTACAACTCAATTGTCTTACTTCCCATTCTTTTGGAACACCTTTTTAACACTTCTTCTGTATAAAACCTTTTCAAGTCACCCTGGTAGTTTAACGGAAAAGTCTCTGAGCTGCGGTGCATGAGGGATCTGAGTTCGATTCCCGGTAAATCTTGGTTTAATTTGTCAATATTTATTGAAAGTGATTAATGAAGGCAACCTATGTACGCTAACATCTGCTCTTTTTGTTCATTGTACTCATTTTTGAGTACATTTTTTTTAAATTGAAACTTATGTATTCGAAACCATGATTAAGCATCGAATGTACTCAAAAATTATTACATTTTACTTATATTTGAGTACCTATTTTTAAGTGAAGGAACCTTTGTAGAAACGTTATTTTAACTAGTTGGAAGGTTTATATTTTGATAATATAGAATTAAGACATTTTATTATAGCCTTTAGAATTTAAATCTAATACAACCACAAAATATATAGCCAGGCTTTTAAGAAATTATTGATACGAAACTGAAAAAAATTAACGATTTCAAGTAGTTGGCGTGAAAAAGCAGAAAATTAAATTATTGTACGATATGTTCATTTATTTCTATCCTTCTTCAGTTTACCGAAAATATATAAGTAATTTTGATTTAAAAAAATTATAAATTAATAATTAACGTCGAATATTTTGTTAACTTTTCGTATAATCAATTCTCTCCTTGACATGCAAAACACTTTAAATACTTCTTAATACTAGTAATATAAAAATTAACAAACTTTAATAATTGTTTCTCTCGTGTTTCGTAAACTAATCAAGGATTTATGGAAAATGTATATTAACTAGTTACAAATATTTATATTATGGTGATATAAAATAATTTTTTTATCAGTCTTTTTATGTTAACAAACAACAAAAAACACTACTATACAACAACAAAAATATTACCAGGTATTTCAGAGACAACGATTTCAAAAGCAATGGATATGGTACAAGACGCCGGAGACGAAAACCAGACGTCAAGTAGGTCGTCTGAAAAGAAAGTTGTCGCAGGATATGCAAATTTATTTACACCATTTTGTATTTAACGAAATACATGTAATTTTATAAACAAATGAATACTCATTAGATTATAATTTAATAAAACTTTTCATACGTTTTATTTTATTTTTCATGTAAGCTATTCTATACATGACATGCAAAACATACGGAACAGATGTAGTATAGAACATTTGGCGCGTTTTTGTTTTTGGCGACGAAAAATCGCCGTTGAACAGCGCTATGACGTCATAGGGTTGACAGATTGAAAGTCGCCACAAGAATCGAAAATACTAACAATGTCAGGTTGGGTTGCCATACTATAAATTTATCGCCTCTATAAAACACGCAAAAAAAAAACTCGCGCGCCAAATGTCCTATACTACATCTGTACCAAACATTCTTACATTCTTGCTTGTAATCATAAAAAAAATCAGAAATTCCAGTTAATATTGCATACGAGTTTGTTAACTAACCAAATTTTGTTAACATTTATTCCTACACTCCATAACATATATTTTGATATATGCCTGTGTAAAAATCATATATGCCTGCGTGTGTACACTGCTAAAAACAGGTACTCAAAAATAAGTAAAATGTACTCATTTATGAGTACAATCTATGCTTATCATTATATTCAATTTTGAAAAATACATGTACTCAATAACGAGTACAATTGGTAAAAATTAATAAAAATAGCCGATGCTAGCCTACCTAGGTTAACCTGCATAAATCCCTTTCAATAAATATCGACAATTACAACCAAGACATACCGGGAATCGAACCTAGAACCTCAGTCACCACAGTCCAGAGTTTTAACTATGTTAAACTACCAGAGCGAACCGAAGAAGTTATAAACAAGAAATGTTTAAAAAAAAAGTGGGCCCAAAAGAATGGGAAGTGAGATCATGGGATTGAGTTGTAATAAATCAGTTTCCATTTAAACAATCGCCATCAAATAATATGGAAAATCAACTTGTGAACAACTATTTTATGTTTTGTCATGTCGCTTTGTTAAGACGGCCCATCGCTCATTTACTATGCAATTGTACTCAAAGAAAAACCGAGTGTTTTAAAGTACTTGTTTTAAAAAACCTTTTTTTTACAGTGTATACGCAAAATATGCAAGCAGATACAACTAGAAAACATTTCGACTTTGTTTTGAGAATTTTTACTATATGTTTCTAGTATATTTTAAAGTAAAATATTTCTGTTAATCAAACTAAGTGTGTAATCCCAACAGCGTTAATTTTCGGCATGGTTAAACACTGATACCAGAATACAAATGACATTAAATATACAATATTTTATAATTACCTTTAAAATATTAAAAAATGATTTGTTGTTCCACTTGTGTATAAGTCCCATTTTAAATTCTTCATCTGCAGTAATACAACACAGACAATACGAATTCTGAAATGTTTTAAATTGTTTAGTATGCACAATAACTAGCAACGTTACAAGGATAAACAATTAGTAATATCTTTCAAGGTGATTACAATTATAGGAATATTATTTTAAACATTTTTATAATCCTATCCTGTACATGTTATTTTACATCGTTAATTCAACTCGAGTACAACTTCTAAATGTTCTAAAACAAAAACTTCTAATAAATACTTGGCTACTTTAAAAATTCTAATGTAATGTATACATTTATAATGTTTTTTTTTTAAATTCTGTTTTAATTGGGATTTTAATACGAAAAATTCTAAAGTAATGGTTAACTTCATGGTAATTTTTTTTTATATTTATTATTTTTTAATAGGAATTTTTATATGAAAACTTCAAATGTAATATATATCAATGTTATCTTCAGATTTTTTTTTAATTTATTCTTTTTAATAGGATTTTTAATACGAAAAATTCAAACGTAATTTATATCCATGTATATCTTCAGATTATTTTATAATTTATTCTTTTTAATATGAATTTTAATATGAAAAATTCAAATGTAATTTATATTCTCATAATTACTTTTTATTAATTTATTCTTTTTAATAGAAATTTTAATACGAAAATTTCAAATATAATATATATTTTTTTTAATTCATTCTGTTTTAAGGGGGTCCGATACCCGAAATTCGCAAAAAAAAAGTCATTTTTTTTTATATTTAAAAAATAATATTCAAACTTATCTTAATAATTCACAAAAAGCTACTTCAAAAAATTCCTATTAATTTTTTAGTTATGAATGTTTTAAAGAGACACTATGTTAATGATGTGTTCCTATAACATAGTTGTATCACTATATGTAAACTTTAAAAGCAAATATCTCTGTTCGTGGTTTTGAAATTTAATGAACACTAAAAATGCTAAGGCTTTTTTACTATTATACTTAAAATCATAATTTTTGTGTGTATAGCAAGATAAATATATTTTAAATAGATGTATGCATTCAGATTTCCTATTTTTACCATAATTTGTTTTTTAAAACCACTTAAAATGGAATTTTATTTTTTTTCGTCAATTTTTTTCTCCAAAATTTCTAATATATTATATTTTTTTAAAGTGATGTATCTGAATCAAAATTTGAATGCATACATCTATTTACATATTATTCAAGATCTTAAATAAAAAAAATTGCTTCAAAATATTGAAAAACAAAAAAGGAGTAGGAATTTTAAAATTGTTAAAAAATTTACTAAAATTTTAATTTAAAAATAAATGTGCAATTTTAAAAAAAATTGAGTGTCTTAAAATGGTTTTATATGCATATTTAGAAAGAGAAAAAAAATTGGATTGTACAAGTATAAAAATAAAAAAAAAATGTCGAAGGTATCGGACCCCCTTAATAGGAATGCTCGTTGTTGAATGCAAGGGCTTTTTGAATCAACAATATCAAATTGAAAGTTGTTTATAACCATATTCTAAATTTTTGGAATTAAAAATAAAATTATAGAACATTAACGAATTATTCAGTTTTTTGGTTATATAAAAACCTAATAAAATGTATCAATAATTTTTACAATTCATAAGCAATTTGATTTTATTCAAAATAATTTAAAAGAAGAAATCGGAAAAAATTACGACAGTATAAGTATTTAACTCACTTTCCACATTCTCAGGCGCTTCAGGTTTTTCTCCACACTTAAAAAACACACAAATTGGATTAAAAACCAAATACACGAATTCTTATTTCACTGAAAGTCTTAAAAAAATATATTGTTATTTAAAATATTAAAATAAATTATAATTATTTTCGATAAATATATGTAATTTTAATATTTATTTAATTGTAACAAAACTTTCACCTAAATCAATTCCCTAGATTTTTATGTAGAAACTAGTTTTTAGATATAAATATGATTTTTTAAACATAATTATGAATATTTAACTCTTTGCACTAGCGGAATGTATTTGATATTTACCTTCTTTTTATTGAACAGTTACTGTTCTTTTTAAAGAATTATTCTTCTCCGTTTTTTCGTTTATGGTGGATAATTATAAAATTTTAAAGTTATGCGTGAAGTTTGAATATTAATCTCTGTATATTAAACACATATTTAGTAGTTTATAATATTCGTCAATTTAAAAAAAAAAGATTGTTAGGAATTTCAATCTGAAGAAAGTTTTAGAGAACCAACATACTTTAGTGCTTCTAGATGACAAAAATTATTTCTATCAAGTTTCTGAAAGAACAACTTTTTAAACTCGTGTTGTTCTCCTTCATTTTGAAGAAGAACAGAGGAAAAAACATTTTGGCGACTTAAAACCGACACTAGAGTACAAAAGAAAATGTGGAACAGATGTACTGTCCACCCGTTACGAGAAGAGCTCTCGCCAGAGTTCTGTGGTCTGTCGGCTGCTATGGCAACCGGCGAATTTATTCGATTCGAGGGGTGAAATGCAAAAGGAATAATTCCATTTGGCGGATTGAAGAAATCAATCTTTGCATTTTCGTCCGTTTCTGATTATGTTAAACTGGCACTATCTTGAATTTTCCTTATATAATTCCTATTCTCCTAAGCTTCTAAGACGACAAGAATTAGCTTCAATTTATTTAATATACAATTTCGTAAATACAGTAGCTCTTACAATTTTTTTCAGCAAGAATGCTGTTATTTCATACTAAAATTAATGCGCTTTCAGTTTATTAGAATAAAATATAAACAGAGTAAAACAGTGGATTTAAAAACATCGTTACGTTATTAAAAATATTAAATCCGAAATGAAATTTTAAAAAAATAAATCATTGTGTTTTCCATCAATTACCGTTGACTTTTGTTTTAAAACGGTAATTTACTCTTATTTTATATAGAGAAATATTATTTAAAACAGAAAACAACATTTCTCATTTCTTAAACAATATTTTCCTTCCGCCATATTACCGTTGTCAGTTTATTTGTAAGCCGATTAAAATAAGGATAAACTCGCCAATATAGTATCCATCCCAACGTCATTTACCCGAATCCCCTACTTCATTTGGAACTTTCCGCGCTGGCAACCCAACTCAGAGTTTAACTCGTGGTGGTAGGACAGTAGTATGGGACATTTGGGGCTATTTTCTTTGTTGGCGACGAAAAAAGTCGCCAAAACTGTTTTTTCAATTTGCGCCGCTAAATTGTAGAATTTATTATGAAGTTTTATGTGACTGCTGTTAACTATTTTGTTGTTTTCTTCCGCTTTCATTCGAAATTACCGTTAAAATACTTCCGGTAACGCACAAAAACGATTAAGCAGGACGATGACGTCATAGGGTTGCCAGATTGAAAGTCACCACAAGAATCGGTAAATACCAACAAGTTCAAGTTGCCATATTATAAATGTATCGCCCCTATAAAACACGCCAAAAACAATTCGCGCGCCAAATGCCCTATACTACATCTGTACCAAATATGTTAATATCTCCAAGTGATGTCATATTTTTAAATTGAGTTAGATGTGAAAAGATAGAAAAGTTTTTTTTTATGGTTTAAGAACATGGCAGTTCTTGTTCAAGTTTGAGAACAGCGAACAAAAGTACATATTGTTAGTTTGGCAAGTGAGAGTTGTACTAAAGTTTACCAATTCATTCTATTCAAACAATTTTTTTAAGTAACATTTTATAACAAGAGCTTTTACATTAAAATCCTGTAAACGAATTCGGATGAAAACGTTAAATGTTTCAAAACTGCATATTATTTCAAAATTATGAACTATATTTATATTGTTTTAAAAATTAAATTGCTTTTCATGCAGCATGAATGTTTTAAATGCATTTGAAAATATTTTCAAATGCATAATAACGATTCATATTATAAAACAAAAACTTTTATTTTAAAATTTCTTAATAACCTTGACAAGAATAAGCATAAATTAAATTAAACATATTTGGATAACTTGTATATAGTAATTTTAAAAATAATGTGTTATTTCTGCTACTTTAGAACCAAATGCGCCCAAGTCACATTTAGGCAACTTTGCAGAAGAGAAAAAATTCATCCTATTCTCAACTAAAGCTTTGGACAACTAAAGCTTTGCTCAACTCAACTAATACTTAAATTGGACTTGGGTTTTTATAGCTCACGCTAAATACTTAAAAGAAAGTGAGTGAATATGGTTCAATAGAAAATGAACTTTTAAGACGTAATCTGCAATAAAACAAAAATCGCCGAATTTGAACCATGCAAACTATTACAAAACTTCTTCCATACTTTTTCCAGAGATTAGTTAAAAACACATTGCATTGAAATTTATTGGTTTTGTTATTAGATTAAATAATTCTACTTTCCACATTGTTTTTAGTGGATGTAGAAGCTTGGTTACGTTATTTTTGGTAACAAAATTTCAATTGCAAAACATTTTTAATTGTTATTTTATTAAATTGTAATATAATAAATCACACGAATCTTTAAACAAAATAAAGATCTAATAGGTACCACTTACCTATACTGAAGAAAATACACAGCGCTTACTTCTTAAAGACAATGCGAATAGAAGATCTAGTAATGCTGACTGTCGAACCATAAAAATTCATATAATAGCTACCGAGGGAACTGCTTTCTTTTAAATAGAAAACTGGAGAACTATTCCTATATTTTTACTTTTATTTCTTGGAATTTGTACTCGTTTCCATGTTAGTTATCCATTATAAATCACCAACAAGAACGTGATTGCCACATAACAAATACATATAATATATTCATGTAAGCTCTTTAAAATAGAATGTTGAGTACTACAGTTTGGAAGACGTTGCGAAATATACCGTTAATAAATTACTGTTTCTTCGAATGTATGATGAAATCGACCTGTAAACAAAATTATCCCTTTTTTTGCAGCGTAATAAGTATATATCAGTCACATAAACTCATTAATATAAATATAATTATTATTATTATTATTCCAGGAATTTACACGAACCCAGAGGAAGATGAAGAGACGAAAGGTATGACATTTCGAACAGTATCTCTTTGATTTCGTAATTTAACCTTCAAGATACCAAATGTTTACTGTGAAATAAAGTTTTTACTGATATATAGTTTAAATTAATTAATAATATAAACAATATAATAATTATTATAAAAATAAGTTAATATAATAATTTCAAGACATGCGCCACTTCAAAAATATTTAAAATACTAAATATTTTAAGAGATAAGGCATTTCACTAGTATTGTATTTACACAAAGATGAAAATTACGCATTAATTTCTAACACATACGTATAACTTTGTTATGACGATTTGATGAAGAAATTATTAAATCTTCGTTTCTATGGCACAAGTAGTCAAAAGCATTGTGCTGATAATGGGGGTTCGCAGCATTGTGCTGATAATGGGGGTTCGCAAACTTGCCAATGTCCAAATTTTCAATAACAAACGAAACTTAAAACTAGTTTGTATAAATTGTATTATAATAAACTATATTTGAATTTGAATAAACTATAATCAAACTGAATCAGGCACGTAAGTAAGGGTTTAAATGTTCAATGTTCAGGTGGTACAGCCGCGGAAAAAAAAAAACGAACCACCGATGATTATTTCGTTAGTTTTTATAGTAGAGCTAAACTTAATATACCATTTTGTAGGAAATAAAGTCTACTATACACTGATATACAAAAAATTTGCATAGGGGACTATCTTCATATTAAAATCCGCACCAACTTTAAAATTTCCAATAGCAACACCCAATTTTGATTCAATATATAAAATCTACGACAAAATTTATCGTTGAATATCAATTTGCAAGTCATTTGGTTAAGTAGTTTTTTAATTATGAATATCGAAAGTTTATAACTCGTAATGTTAAATGAATTTCTTAAACTTTTAATCATATCTTTCGAAATAATAATTTTATTAAGCTGATATTTTTATCTGTGTTACTTCTAAAAAACCCAAATAAAATACACTAACTTTCATTACTTATATGTATATTTTTTAATTTTATTTAAATTAGGATATTAATATTCATAAAATTTATGAATAGCAACCATGCTATATTTTGATAGGGATGGATTCAGAAAAACATTATATATGCATATCTAAAATTTCATGATTTTCCTCTTTGTAGTTTTTTGGCTATATTATAATGTGCATCAAATGATCATTTAAGGGGTCATACACAAATTTAAAATCTGCAGAACTTAACAGAAATCTACTAATTTTGAGAATTAAAAGCGCAGTGATCGCGTTGGCATAATATTCTAAATTCTTATATAGAGGCGAAGGGTATACGGGAGTGGGGGAATGAATGACCATGGAAAAAGAAGAACCACGACTAACTACGACTTTTCTACCAGCGTACTTTATTTCGAAGTCTCAGTAATACTTTGTTCACTGTGGAAGTAGCCCCTCAAATAAGATCGATACATATTGTCTAATATCTCTGCATATAAATGTAGGAAATTAACCAGAATTTGTATTTAGATTATTTTGAGGGCGGGGAACATTTCTGCGCTATCAAAAGTAGGTGTTGCTATTGAAAATTTTAAAGTTGGTGCGGATTCGAGTATGAAGATAGTCCCCTATGCAAATTTTTTGTATATCAATGTATAGTAGACTTTATTCCCTACAAAATGGTATATTAAGTTTAGCTCTACTATAAAAACTAACGAATTAATCATCGGTAGTTCGTTTTTTTTTTCCGCGGCTGTACAAATCCCTCCCATTGAAATTCAAGTAAGAAAAATACAAACCGAATTTAAATATCAGAAAATATAGCTATATGTTTTTTTTTGGGGGGGGGAGGGGACATAGAGGGAGGGAAGAATACCCCTAAGAGCATAGGGGTATTCATTACCCCCCCCCCCCCAGACGGAAGCACGATGACGTTATGTTATGTTTAGTTTGACATAAAAATAAACATAAATGTTTTTAAAGGCATTGATGAGGTCACTTTTATCTTAAACTAAGCCTAACATGGCGTCATCGTGTTTCATTACCTAGCATTTTGATTTCAGCGACAACAAAAAATTAAAAGATCGCCAAACGGGGCCGAATAAACACGATGCTCCAAAACATGCTATGGAAGCGATGTATTATAGGGATTCCCAACATTTAAATTTGTTCTCTAAATTTATTTTATAATTAGGGAGTGATTTACAAATTTCAGAAATAGTTAATGACAATAGTAACTATTGCTGTTACAATATTTATCAACCAACGTATTCATGTTTACTTGAATGAAAATTAATAAATGCTTTGGGGGGGAAATTGGTAGAGGAGGGGAAGGGGGGAGGGGGATTTTGGTGGTGGGGGGAGAAGTTTGCTGATTTTTTTTGGGGGGAGAGCTAATTATTCCGTGAGGAGAGGTGAAATAAATAAGGTGCCTAAAGAAATCCGTTGCTCAGTCACTGAACTGAACCCTCATCTCACCCAAGGATAGTGAAGACCATATATATAAGGTGTGCTCGTGTTTCGCTTTTTGAAATTGGAAAGATAAGTATCTTTTGACGTCATTTTAGCTCCGCCTTACTATAAATTTTTGATCATTCTCATTGGCTGTGTGTTTCAAGCATTGCTACTTAGGTTCAATCCCCGGTTGGGTAACAACTGGTGATTTAATTTTTAATTAGCAAAATAATGTAAATATCTGTAAATAATTGTTTTTATGTAGCTTCAGTGCTAATCCGTCCTTGTTTTGTTATGTCCCCGTATTTTACTTGATTGAAATTGTAACTCATTTAATATGTCCAATACAAATGCATTGACATGATGGTTCCGACCACCTTTTTACTCTTTCAAAATTCATGGGCATGCTCTAGTGGCAGCTAATATTATTTTAGTACGCTTAATTTATTAAGCAACTCTTTTGCATTTTTTCCATACTAAATACAATCCTTAAAATATAATTTAAACTCTTAAAATTTAGCGAATTCTAAATAAAATGAACGAATATCACTTTTAAATAGTTCACAAAAAAACGAATAGATGGCAGCACGTCAAGAACCATTGGTTCAAATCGATTTCGAAATATTTTTTTACCGAAACAACTTTCAAATCGATTCAAATTGTTTTTTGAAGCAAATTTTAACTGTTTTCTTTTAAATAAATTCATGATTAATTAAAAACAAGAATTCTTGTTAAATTAAGTACTCCTTGTCAATAGCAACAATTACTCCTAAAACGACTGTACAAACGAGAGCATTAGACACGCCCACAGACAGTTGAAAGCGGAGGAAGGCGTCACTATGACGTCAAAAAGATACTTTTCCCCACCCTCCGACAGAAAGCGCGAGAACCAGCACACCTTTTATATATAGTCTCCACTATCCTTGCATCTCACCTCCATAAAAAATCTATACCTATGTGCATGAACTGAATGAATAATATATGATAACACTTATTCACTAAGAAATAAATCCCATTTCTAGAAAGTTATCCTTTATCATTCTGAGTAGTTGAGTCATGGTGCCTAATGTCTTCAATAAATTCCGAAAAGGTTTCATCTCGTTGAGATGAGCCTACCAAGAAAAAGGATGAGAAATTTATTTCAGAAAATCAAAAGTCTCTCGCCACCAGTCATCGTATATGAGCTTTTATCGCTTATAAAATATCGGTCGATAGGTGTACATGAAAAAAGATCGAAAAATTTAGTTTCGAAAAAAAACTCGAGATGAGCTCTTTTCAAAATTGGCAATTCCATTTCAAGTAGTTTTGATAAACGGCAAATTTTGAAAATAACCGAAATTCATTAAGATAATTTGATGTTAGCAATGATTTATTGTCGCTTATAACATAAAAAAAAGTCATCTACACTAAATAGCACTGCCTATGTTGCTATGAATCATTGAAAAATTGATTTCAAGGATAAAAAAAATAAGTTTAGAGAGTAGCATGCAACATAGTTGTTTTTCTAGTCACATGGCCATAATTTAAAATTATGACGCAGCGTTCTCTTGTCGTTTTTTAGGATCGGTCCCGAGAACCGTTACCAATAGCTACTAATAGTTACTAACAGCCCTGGTGCTACATTAATTCTACCATCCAAATTATCACTTTAGATCTTTTATCGGTTGGTTGGTTAAAAAACGTCGCACTAGAGCTGCACTGTGTGGATAATGGCGGCGATTCGGGGGGGGGGGGTCAAGGGGGGATTGCCTCCGCACTTTTTTCGAATATTGCCCCGCACTTTTTTAATATAGCACTTTTTTAAAATTAAATATATGTCAATTGTTTTACTGCATTGCCAAAACTAGGAAAAATTTCGTTCCTCAACCCTCCCTCCCCATCCACTACTATAGATGAAGGTACGACGACTGAACAAGTAAACTCGTCCGTAGCCAGGGCCTAATTAAAATCTTGAAGTAAGAGAAGCTCACCTTCAATCATCGGCTACATTGCACTATTTGTAAATATATCACAAAAAGAGGTGTGTGTGTGTTTTAACAAAAGTAGGTCTATTTACAAAAGTTACTTTAAGTAAATTTAGTAGAAAACCATGTTAGGGATGTTAACCCTCCAGAACTCGCGCCGTGAGCGAAATACTCACACCAAGAAGAAAAAAGTATATCTGGTCCCAGCAAAAGAGGTCAGCATAAAACCTTCATCAAAATTTTGAAATTGAAGGTTTTATGCAGGAAAAATGCAGTTTTTTTGAAGATCTATAAAATTAAAGGTTTTTGTTTCAATGACCTTCATAAAAACTGCATAAAAACCTGCAAAAAACCTTCAATTTTTTATCATGAAGGGAAAGTGCAGATATTTTAAAGGTTTTATGCAGGAAAATTAAAAACTTAAAAAAACTGCAGTTTTTTGTTACAATATCCTTTACAAAACCTTCAAAAATCCTTCAATTTGAGAAATTTGATGAAGGTTTCATGCTGACTTTTTTTGCTGGGGTATTCTACGTCATAGGCGAAGGTGCTGCCCTCTCTCTAGCTTCTCCTTGTAACCTTCTCTTGCCGCACTCAATTACATATTACAGTTATTATTTAGTTTAAAATATTTCACTTACTAACATTTTTTTTAAGGTAAATAGGTTTTGTGAGAAAAATTCTCACGCGCGAGTTCTCAAGTCACTCATTTTGACGCGAGTTCTGGAGGGTTAATATTATTATAATATGGGTGATTTGGGAGCCACCTAGAAATATAAAGTGTAATCTCGGGCTATTCAATAATCGGGCCCAGTCCATCTCAAGTAGTAAAACAAGGTTAGGCCATCATATTGAAGTATCCAGTCTCTGTACTAGTGCTTAAATAGCTACTAAAAGTAAAACTACGAAATTTTTATGCACATTTTAAAAACGTTTTATATATATATATATATATATATATATATATATATATATATATATATATATATATATATATATATATATATATATATATATATATATATATATATATATATATATATATATATATACATATATTTATTAATTTTTAAGCTATCCTATTTATTATATTGTATTAAATTAACAATTCAGTTGTTCTTCCTCGAGATTATTATACATATGTTTTGTTATAAAATTGTCGTTATATTTTTCCATATTAGAAAATGAAACATAATTGAAGAGTTTGCTGTAAAAACGATGTAGCTCCAACCTAGGGGAATTTGGAGTTCTTGTAGTAAAAAAAATTGTTCATTTGGTGCCAGAAAGATGTAGCTCCAATCGTTAGTTCTCGCGTTACTCAATAGACCAGACAACGTAGCAGATGAGCCGGACGTTACAGAGGCGAAGTGTGATGATTAAAAATATAATTTTCTGTTTTTAAAGGCAAGTTATATGCTATATTTCAATTGAAGTTTTCGTTAAATAATTTTTTTTTTTAAATATTTTTTTTTTGTGTGTGTGTGAAATATTTTTCATAGAGGTAGACAGAGCATCTATTTGGTTGCAAGAAAGAGGTAGCTCCAACAATCCAACATGTGCCACGTCATCTGAAAGATATATCTTTGAGTGAAAATACTGTCATAATATGTGTGAACAATTAAGAAGATTGATCAAAAAGAATATCTTCACACAACTTGGAATTTTGAATTTTTAAACGTTTTTTACGGCTTTCTGCAAACTTGAATAATTGGAGCTACCTCCTTTTTACAGCAAACCCTTCAATTAGTATTTTTCCGAATGTGAAAAAATGTTTCAAGGTCACTCGAGTAAATTGTATTTTTTTTAACTCTCCCCTCTTCCCCCCTCACTTTTAGCACAATCGCCGCCACTGTTGGTAACGATTGGGTTGTAACGATGTTGGTAACGATTCGTGGTTTCTCTCGAAGGAAAGACCTGTGAACACTGCATCGTATATTTGAACCGTGGTCAGATGACTCAAACTTCATCTAAACTTCACCTGACATAACCCCAACAGACGTCAAGACATTGAATTACCATCAGAATTAACGTGCACCAGTCTCTTATACGTGGTGGATGAAATGTGGATATTTCTATCCGACTTTTTTTTAGGAACAAATCTAGCAACCCTCTAAATCACGATCACGCTTAAAATTGTCAAGACCACGTAGATATTCGAACTCGTCATCCTCCGATTACGAGCCGGATACTTTACCACAGGGCAATCCGCACCGATCTTTTTTTAGATCATGGGTTGGAAGTAGCTGGGGTAAATTGGCTTGGTTAATTAACGTCGCACTAGATAAGCACATTGGGCTATTGACGACGGTTCGGGGTCTATCTCGGAGGAAAGACCCGGGAACACATTCACATATACATTCATGCACCTCGTTATTTTAGAACCATGGTCAGATGACGAGGAAACACCTGAACTGGCACCCAACGCCTTCAATAGACGTCAGGACTTTGGTTGGTTTGGTTTGTTTAATTAACGTCGCACTAGAGCTGCACAGTGGGCTATTGGCGACGGTTCGGGGCCTATTTCGAAGGAAAGACCGGGGAACGATGCCTCGTATTTGTGAACCATGGTCATATGACGAGGACAACACCTGAGCTGGCACCCAATACTACCTCAATAGGTGCCATGACATCGGACCCCGGTTAGATTTAACGTGCACCATCCCGTATACACCCCGTACAAATTGGAGGTAAGTTCGGACGACGTATTATTATTTCGCAGGTCATCCGCCAAATCCTCCGATCACAAGTTCACTGCATTTTAACATTTTTGTCAAGTCTCTTGTATCAGATAACTGATGTAAACAAAAAGGTTTTAGAAATTATTATATTTGCTAATTAGCGAAGAAAAAATGAGAATTTTCCCAAGATTGGAAACAAAAGATCAGAAGATCCAAGTAATCAATAACAACCTCATGGCGTAACAAAAAGTTGTTGTTTTCACTTTACACATAAAAAAAAAACTTCAACATCATTCCTGAGGACCAACAAATAACAACACGTCCTTTGCAAAACTATGTAATCTAATATTCTTGATGCATCCGACTGAAACACTGATTTCTAACTGTAACTTCTGGATTGCGCATGGCATTTCGTTGACTTGAAGTTAATTGAAGGTTAAAAAAGTGTACCCCACTCAATGTGCAATCTGGAATCTGTGAAATGACAAAGTATTGCACTCGTCTTTGTAATACCCTCAAATGGCTCTAAACAACAACAACAAAATAAGAAAATTAAAACAACTTATTAAAAATAAAGTCAAACAATGGCACAGTGTATTTATCACAAATTAAATATAATTTTTTTCTAAAAGGGCGTAAAAATATGAAGGTTATGTTCCAGAATTACAATTTTATTTGGCAAAATTAAAGTACTGGGGGGAACAGACGGGGGGAAAGAGTCGGAAATTATTTTGAATATATACTCCAGAACTACAAATTAATCATTTTTAAGTGTACAAATGAAATTGGGATACACTGTTTTTCGTAAATTTCTATCGCCATGTTACAAAATGTCAACAGTTTCAAGGAATCTTCAAGTGCAATGGCATTCTGTAATCTATTAAATAAAATATTTAACTCGTTTTTTCATTACCCTTAAATGGCTCTAAACTAAATATAATAAAAATAACCGATTCCCCTTCCCCCCATTCATTCCTATTAATCATTTTTAAGTGTACAAATGAAATTGGGATACACTGTTTTTTGTTAATTTCTATCGCCATGTTACAAAATGTCAACAGTTTCAAGGAATCTTCAAGTACAATGGCATTTTGTAATCTATTAAATAAAATATTTAACTCGTTTTGTCATTACCCTTAAATGGCTCTAAACTAAATATAATAAAAATAACCGATTCCCCTTCCCCCCATTCATTCCTATTAATCATTTTTAAGTGTACAAATGAAATTGGGATACACTGTTTTTTGTTAATTTCTGTTGCAATGTTACAAAATGTCAACAGCTTCAAGGAATCTTCAAGTGCAATGGCATTCTGTAATCTATTAAATAAAATATTTAACTCGTTTTTTCATTACCCTTAAATGACTTTCATTACCCCCCCCCCCCCCCCGCCAAATAAAAATTATAAAACAAAGCATTGTAATTATCACAAATTAAACATATTTTTTTTAAAGAACAGAAAAGTATTTGGGTATATTTACATTGTACAAATCTGTTAAGAAAAATTTAATTTTTCTCCATCATAAAAATATTGGGTACTTTGGGATTATCC
Organism: Troglohyphantes excavatus; assembly: GCA_963932185.1. Lineage (NCBI taxonomy): Eukaryota > Metazoa > Arthropoda > Arachnida > Araneae > Linyphiidae > Troglohyphantes > Troglohyphantes excavatus. The sequence goes on from OZ010671.1 coordinate 41,832,436, forward strand.
CGTCGACCATTTTCGCCAAACCCAATATTATCGCCAAACACGATATTATCGCCAAAAGGTAGCTTCTGCGCAAGGATTTTTGACCGCCGAAATGATTTATATAATAATATATATGGTTATTATTATTTATTTATTATTATGATTTGATAAATTTATTGTGTTTACAATGTTTATTTTGGAAAGAATTTTCATGGAAAAACTAGCGCCAAAGGATTTGGCGAGCGTTGGCAGGTCGACGGGATAATCCCAAAGTACCAAATATTGTTGTATACTATTTTCATTACGATTTGGATTATTGTTATTTGAAATAATTTTTCCCACAAATTGACTCAGTTTGTGAGTGTGTGGTGCGGGCCCATAGACTGCAGCGTATGCCTAAATCCGGCCTAAGGTTATGAGCGTTCAAAAAGTTACAGTTAAGAGTTCAGTGGACTGAAAGAATGCACTTTTTCTCTCTCCGCGTATTCTTCTTTTTCTCAACACTCGTAAATAAATGCCCGTACTGAAATTGCATCATGAGTAAACAATATACTTGATGCTTTAAAATATGAATGTGCGTCAATAGTAGAGGAGCAAACATTCAAAACGTGCTTTGTCACGTTGATGTGATTCGATGAAAAACCGCAAATAACGTTTCCTAAATGCATTGACTCGTACACAGATGCCAATTTTGCAAGTCAATTCGGTCCTTATTGAGGACACTTGGCTAAAGTTTTCTTGGATTTCGATTGCTGCCAAATTCCATTTTCAATGGACTGGGTCAAATTATATATATTGCTAGTTTTCTCAAAACTTTTTTTTGTTTTGAAACTTTGTCTTTGTGTAATGTAACAGGTTTTGATGGAATGATAGTTTTCTAAGTCAAAGTGTTTTTACGCCAATTGGAAGTCTCTATTTAAATTTTAAGATGCTAAATTTTAATATTTGCATTACTGTAATCAAAATAGCGTTTTTGCATGAGCTTTTCTTATTAAATTTTGAAATAGCAAAATTATATGTGCATAATTTGGGTAAATAAGTAAAAATAGGTGATTAACTGTATAATGTTTGATAGTTATTGTAATTAGAGCTAACAAACGATTCAACTTCTTCCTTTAGGTTTTACATAGCAGGCTCAGATTCTTGGATTCAGTCCTTTTATCAACAATGTTGGGAATTAAAAAAATGCATAAAAAATTACTAATACCTAATTCTTAAAAAATCCTCGAAAATTATCAATTTACTAGAAAAAAACATCTATAGTATTTCATCTTCTTTAATCATTTGTAAAATGTATTTGTGTCAACGTGAATATAATTTAGTTTAGTTAATAATTATAAGTTTATAAACAAACTCCGACTTATGCAATTACACAATTTTGCTTCTGATTTTTAAGATAGGGCCGCCAAATAACAAATATGGTACAGATGTAGTATAGGACATTTGGCGCGCGAGGTTTTTTTTGGCGTTTTTTATTGGGGCGATAAATTTATAGTATGGCAACCCCACCTGACATTGTTGGTATATTCCGATTCTTGTAGCGACTTTCAATCTGGCAACCCTATGATGTCATAGCGCTGTTTAACGGCAATTTTTCGTCGCCAAAAAAAAAATCGCGCCAAATGTCCTATACTACATATGTTCCACAAATATATGTGTTCTACAAGTTTCGAAAATAAATTATAAAGTAACTTTTTAACATTTTAGGCTTTGATCGTTTTGTGCAGTTTTATTCAAGCAGTTTCGTCGTCAATTTGCCGAGAGACTGATACAGTGTTCTCTCTACTTGAATTAAATAATCATCTCATAACTGTTAGGCAACATAGTGAAGAAAAACGCAAAACATTCATCAATTTTCTTACCCAAATATTCTAAGTTATTTTTTTTATTTTCAATTTTGAAGCCAATTGATAGCTTTATGTCAGAGAGAAAATATGCTAAATTGCATGATGTACTTCTATTTCATAATTTTTTATATCGACCGATACTTTTTTCGCTAAATTATATATGAATTTAGCCGTAGTCTAAACTAAGTTTCAATTTATCCAAATATCTTTAAAATAATTTATAGATAGTTATGACATCAAATATTTTTCACAAAAAAATACTTAGGCTGAGATGTCGCAGATGGGGTGAATTTCTCGCCAAGGCGCTAAACTTCTAAATGTGGTTACTTGTTTACTTTCTTCCTGCGCGAGTTCATTTGGATTGTGTGCATTGGATGCGTGCGCATCATCCGTAAACAGAGCGCATAGGGTTGCTTTACTAAACGCCGTCGCCATCGTTTCCCGATTTTCAAAAATGCGCCAATTCACCCCATATTCGACATCTTTACCAATACTTATTAGTTCAATTAAATTAATATTACCATTTCATTTTAAATGTGGATTCAAATTTGTGTTATGAAAAAGTCAACTGTAACGAACGCATTGGCGTAAAAATCGAATTACAATTATTTAAAAGTTTTTGGAATACCAAGTAATTGTATATTTATTGCCATTTAATAAACTAACCCAATTCTTAATTCATATAATTTTCACAACTCACTATACCTAACTAAAATTATTAACATATTCATACTAATAAATAACTAGTTATTACAATCGCTGACTTTAATTGTTAGCAACAAAAAACTAAAACAACATTTCCAAATATTTATTTTATCTATTGAGTAATGTATACATGAGTTAGTTGTTTAGTTGAATTTGCTAACTGCTTGAACAACTATATTAGTAAAGGCTTTTGATTACTTCCACTTCTCATCGTAAATCTACTAACTATATGAGCTTCACCAGAAGAACTATTCATTGGCGCAAAATGTCAAGTTCTCATTCTTCCCCCTACTTGCCCTTTGGAGCTGCAGACTTCTTTCTTCCTTTGGACTTGGATGCCTTCTTTCCGGCTTTCTTGCCACCCGCGGACTTCTTTCTTCCTTTGGACTTGGATAGCTTCTTGGCATGACTTTTCACCATGTAGTTGGCTCCATTCAATTCCAGAACTCCCTGGTTGGCGGCTTTACCCAGAAGCACCTTGAGACCGGTATCATCGACAACTCCAGAAACGGCGAGGTTTCCTACGTCTCTGGCAGCCAATCCTTCCTTGTTCTGGAGATTTCCAACAAGTCCGGCGATGGCAGTTTTCGGGTGAAGAGTCGAAGTCATACTTTTTGCGACAGCGAAATGTTTGTCCATCGTATTAAATTTAGATTTGTTCGGTATTGAATTTAGAATTTAGCGACCGTTTCAAATGAAAAGCTTGAGGAATTTTTAATCTTTTAGAAAATGTAACGACTTATTAACGGTAAACCAAAATTTGAACTGACAGAGAAAAAAGAATTTTTCTAGATTGCTTTGAAGTGATCACATCTCGCGACTATGAACTCAACCAATAATATTCATACACAACATCCAATTGAATTTGAACTTGTTGTCTCGTGATCCGATTTAAATTTAATTGGTTAGTTGTCTTATGCCTTTAAAATTATGCTGAATAATTAAACATTTAGATCAATATTAATTTAAATTGATTTTTTTAGATATGCTTACGGTTTCGATTAATGTCTCTAGAGCTGAACAAATGGGATAATGACGAAATATTGGAGTTTATTTAAAATTAAATTATCAAGATTGCATACGATGAAACAATTTGCTTTCGGTAAAATAACAGGAATTGCATTTTAGCTAAGTTTAAACATAGAATATAAAATAATCTTTTTTTTAAAAAAAAAGGAATCGACTTTAAGAAAAATGATCTAAAAAGTACAAAATAATTCTTAATTTTACAGACAAATTGAAGAAATTGAATTATTTAATATCAATTTTCAATTGTTCAAAGTTTTGAAATCGGCGCCAAAATTTAGGAATATTTTTTTCTAAATTGGCACCAACTTAAAAAAGTTGTCATAAGTATAAAAGTAATATTAAATAATTCAATTTTTTCAATTTGTCTGTAAAATTAAGAATTATTTTGTTCTTTCTAGCGCATTTTTCTTAAATTTGTACTTCCTTTTTCTTAAAAAAAATATAATTTTATTTTTCCCTTTTTAGAATTTAATTTAGCAGGCGGCTTCGCCCCCTTCTATTAATATATTCACTTGGAAACTCAAGTTAAAAGTCAACTTTTTTCTCTCCACAGACAGTATTTTGAGATTATCCGGTTTATTAAACGCCGTGTGAATGAAATTTCATTGTTGGACAATACTTTTCAACAATAAAATACCTGTCAACGTGGGTCCCCACAGAAAAACAGGTGCGCTGTGCGACGGCACCTGTAGCACACCTAAGGACAACACTGGTAAGAACTATGCTTATGAGTAAAGACTGTTGAGTATTCACATTTGAGAAATAAAATATTTATAAAGTATAACTTTTATAATGATTTTTTTTTAATTCCTATCCTTTTCTTATTCAAACTGCCACGATTAATTAAAAATAAATATGTTACAGTTAAGCTGGAATTAGGTTTTCTCTTATTAGACGAATCAATAAAAATAAGAACAATAAAGAACAAATTCGAGTTTAAAAGAGTGTAATTTTGCAATGAAAGTGCTGCAGCACTCTTAGCACCCCCATAAAATCGCTCATGAAAAGTGTAGCTTTGGTGCGGTACGATTCAACCAATTATTCAACTGTTCAGAAGAGAGCAAAAAACTTTTGTTTGTGCTGCCATCTGGTGAAAAGTTTTAAAAACAAACCCTTATCCGACTTGAATTGAAGAAACAGAAAACATAACAGGTAGGTTCAATTATCGGAACTCAGAGATGGATTTCGGGGGGTTGGGAAATAGAATACTCCCCCTGGTGGACAATTGATTGTCAATATCCGTTTAACAAATTGGTTGGTTGAAAAAATTTCACACTAGAGCTATGTAATAGGCTATTGCTTTGGGATCTATCCAGAAGCAATGTCCATGGGACAATGCTTCGTAATTTGAGTCATTTTCAAATGACGAGAATAACACCCAATTTTTTAACACTACAAAAATTTTTAATAAAAGAGCTCAGGGGAGCTCCCAATTACTCTAGACAAAATTAAGTTGGTTCAATTAACGTCAAACAAGATACGTATACAGCGTACTATTGATGATAGTTCTAGATATATCTGTAGTTGGTAGAGCTACACAATGGACCTTTTGTGACGATTTAGGACCAAACCCGAAGAAAACAAACACGGAAATAGTGCTTAGTAATTTTATTATAGGCATAAGGACATTTGGACCGCGACAGATTTAACGTACACCTGACTCCTATACAAGCGGGGGGGGGGGGGGGGAGGCCTCCTTGGCTGAGTGGATAAAGACGTCAGCTGGGAATCCGAGGGTTCCGGTTCGAACCTGTGCGACGGACTAGACTAAGAATAGTAAAAAAGTAGTGATATTGCTATCGGAGGGTTGCCAACTTCGCTACCAAAATACTGAAATGTCGTCCAGAACACCAACAAAAAAAATTAACGCCGTGTATACGGGACAGGTGCACGATAAATATGATCGGGGTTCATAGCCCCGACGTTTATTGAAGGCTTTGGGTGCCAGCTCAGGTGTTGTCCTCATCATCTGATCATGGTTTAAACGAGGCATCGTTCCCGGGTCTTTCCTTCGAGATAAGCCCCAAACTATCGCCGACAAACCTCTGTGCAGTTCTAGTGCGACGTTAATTAACCAAACCAATCAACCTCCCCATGTTGAGGTTGCGTCGGGTGCCATCCCAGAGGTGTTGTTCTCGTTATCTGACCATGGTTCAAAAATACGAGGCAGTGTTCCCAGGTCTTTCCTTCGATATAGACCCCGACACGTCGCTAATAGCCCACTTTACAGTTCTGGTGTGACCTTAATTAACCAATCAACATCTCCTATTGCTAGCTGGTAGCTTTTTCAACAAAGCAATAATTTGCCTTATAACCATAGTCTTAATGTTTGTTAGTTCAATTGACATCATACTAGAACTATACAATGGACTATTGGAGACGGTTTGGAATCTATCTCAAAGAAAAGACTCTCTGGAACATTGCCTTGTAATTTGTAACCAAGGTCAGATGACAAGGACCCAATGCCTGTTCTGGCCTAAAAAGAAAAGAAATTTAACCACGACAGAGGATATTTTTTGCGGGTGAGCAGGAAAGAAAATGACAATCCTCCGATCACGAACTTTTTTTTTACACTATTCAAGGCGATAGGGAGCCCCAGTTGCCCAGTGGATAAAGACGTTCGACTAGCTATCAAGGGGATTGCTAGTTCGAACCCTACTGTGTAGACTCGAGGAAAAAAAAGTAAAAATGTATTGATTTTACAATCGGAGCTTCGTTACAAAAATACTAGAAAGTCGTCTAAAAATCGTCTACTGTCCTCGTCATCTGACCATGGTTTAAAAATACGAGGCATTGTTCCCGAGTCTTTCCATCGAGTTAGTCTCCGAACCATCACCAATAGCCAATCTGCAGCTTTATTGCGATGTTAATTAACCAAATCCAAAAAATTATACTGGCGTGTATACGGGACTGGTGCTCGATAAATCTGATCGGGGTCCAATGTCCTGGTGCCTATTCAGGTTGCGTTGGGTGCCAGCTCAGGTGTTACCTCATCATCTGACCTTAATTAAAAAATAACGAGGTATATGTGTGTATGGCTGTGTTAAGTCTCTTAAATGAGGACAGAAATAGGCAGCCGAAAATGTACCCAAATTCAATCTAATACAATATTCAAACTCGATACTGACACATCCAATAACTTTACCGCTGAGCTGGATAGGAAAACAGAATTTCAAATAAAATGCTAAATTTTAATATCACGAGACATCCTTCTTGAAGTTTTCGAGCAACACCCACCACCCCCATAAGGTAAGATACCTGAACCAATTCGTATTTTAGTTAAAATCTCATTTAAAAATAACCTTTTTCAACAACTTGAATCAATATTATGAGCTAACGTAACCTCAATAATAGTCAATAAAAGATTCGATTAGGAATTTATTTGATAAAATAGTGAAAGTATGTTGAATTGTCTGTTATTTTTTTGCAAAGACAACCTAAACTCGTTTTTATTAAAAGTTTTAACCCATTTAAGGCTTCTTTTTCAACTTTTTATAGAGTCATAAAAAAAACCTAGGAAATCTATAAAAAACAAGAGATAAGTTGTATTAAAATACAAATACAACGTGAAAACTACGCAATAAAATACATGAAGTCTGTCGGTTCTGCGTAGTTTTAACGTTGTATTTGTATTTTAATATTTTTAACGCCATGTTCTATAAGACGAGTTTTTATCTTAAGATATAAGGGTTGAATAAACATCGCACTAGAGCTGCATGGTGGGCACGATCATTGTCTTGTAAAATTTAGTACAACAGGAAATTCATTGGTGCGAAACCTTCACGGTTGGTTAATTAAAGTTGCACTAGAGCTTCACAGTGAACTATTGGCGACGGTTCAGGGTCCATATTGAAGGAAAGACCTTTACTATCATTATTTAATCATGTATTATTTAACCATAGTCAAATGAAGAGGTCAAGCATCCGACGCAACCTCAATAGGCGTCAGAACATTGGACCATTATCGGATTTAACACACACTGGTCCCTTGTACACGGTTAATATTTTATGGTTACGAAAGGAACGAATTTGACAACTCTTCGTTTATCAAATTGCAACACATGATCGAACCCTCCCCGAGCCCATAACCTTTCGGCTACCAACAAGAAAAGAAATACAAATGTAAATGCGATGTCAACCATAAAAATTGGAAAGTCAATTTAAGAAAAAAAAATCATAATATATATTAAAAAAGTATATTTAAAGTTGTTTACTTAGGTCATTCAAAATATATTTAGGTAGGATTGGTTAACTGAAAATAAAATTTCAATAAACCAACAATAGAAAAATGTAATGTTTTGTCAATAAATAGCATTCAAAGCATGTAAAAAATTTAATTTATAAAACAGACATTTCTATTGACATTGGTGATTTTTTTTTAATGGTGGTTATTTGTTGTAGAATAATGAAATTTTTAGTATTTTTATTAGTGTTTTCCATTCAAGTTTGTAGATGTAAAATAAGAAATCGCGTATTTAAATGTGGTAGCTTGATTTAATTTGCCATATAGATTTGGTTTACAAGCAAAATAAAATTTTTATATTATAAGACTTTTTAATATGTTACCCTTACAATAGAATAAGCATATCAAAAATAGAAAATAAGTTTTCTATCGATGTTGAATTCGCAATCTTTATCGCCCTTTCTTTCGTGTTTCCAGTCTTTAAATTCTCATAAAACTCTTAAAATAGCAAAATGAGGGAAAGAAGTACTAAGTAAAACAAATAGTGAAAAACAAAAATACATAAACAAGCTACGATGGTGTGTTTTCATACATGGAGATATGACAGTGAGCACTTACAAAAAGAAATGAAATCGCATCAAAACATGTCGGTAAAAAGCGCCAAGAAAGAAGCCAAAGAAATTTCAAAACTACTCAGGTCTGAAATATGAATAAGTTCAACGGCATTGAAAACTGCTGCCAAAATTGCCGTATAATTGTTGCATAAACAGATTTGTAAAAAAAATGGTGATAAAGAAATCACATTCCACTTATTATTAAACCAAAACACCAGCCGTACAGCCATTTATGTGACTTGCTCACTATTCCTTTTGAAAACTGTCATAATTAGATAGTTATTCGTCATACCCAGCAAAAAACGTCAGCATTCAAATTGAAGGTTTTTTGAAGGTTTTATAAATTATATTAAAACAAAAAGCTGCAGATTTTAGTTTTCCCGCATAAAACCTTTAAACTATTTGCATTTTCCTTTCATGATTAAAAATTGAATTTTTGAGGAAAAAAATTAAAAATTGAAAAATTTGCAGGGTGTTTGAAGATTTTTTACATTTTTTATGAAGTATATGCATTTAAAAAAAATCCTTTAATTTCATATATCTTAAAAAAAATTGCAGTTTTTTTGCATAAAAACTACAAATTAAAATTATGAAGGTTTTATGAAGACTTTTTTTGCTGTTTAGTCCATTTCATATTTTTATATATTTATCAACTGGAAGACAGTGGCTAAAACATTTTGGAAAAAAAGGCAAACACTTGTTAAAAAAAATAATTTCATGTTAATTACCCTTACAGGAACACCCTAGGTTTCCGAGGCCAGCGACACCTTAACAAAAACCCCTACTTCGGAAGTAGGATTTTAGGGAGAAATAACATTTACTATTAAAATTCATGTTCTTCAAATTTCCTGCTTTTCCAAATCAGTACAATTTCCATGCGTTATCAACCCAAACAAGAACATATTAGCGTTACGAAATCCTGAAGCTGCCTCGGGCGCCGGCGATAGAACATTTGCTAGTTGAGATAGATTGAAAAACAAACGAATGTGTTTGGAAAGAAATTATTGTTAAAGATCGTACTCGAATATTGAAATATTGCCTAGTTTTATTCCAATTGATAAAACTAGCTAAATTAGATTAAATGTTAATATACATATTTCCTCATTAAATTTTATATCCATATGCAACAACAGAGTTAAAAAATAAGAAAAATGTAAGTGTGTATAATTTTTTTTTAATCAAAAAGCCACGCCATCTATTGACAATGACTGTAAGAAATTTTGTATTAAATTTTTAATTTATAAATTAAGACAATGACTTTCAATATATAAATTAGGTACTTTGGGATTATCCCGTCGACCTGCCAACGCTCGCCAAATCCTTTGGCGCTAGTTTTTCCATGAAAGAAATTTCCAAAATAAACATTGTAAACACAATAAATTAATCAAATCATAATAATAAACAAATAATAAATAAATAATAATAACCATATATATTATTATATAAATCATTTCGGCGGCCAAAAATACCTATTGGCTGCTACCTTTTGGCGATAATATCGTGTTTGGCGATAATATTGGGTTTGGCGAAAATGGTCGACGAGATAATCCCAAAGTACCATAAATTATTTATTCGAAGCCTCTTCATTTTCCGCTGCAACGCGATCCACAATTGCTTGTTATGGAAGTATGATGAATAAAATGGCGTCTCTATGGAATATTCTACACTGTGTTTCTCTGTGATTTTTTTATTGTCGGAATTATTATTCTAATTACGAAAGAATCCCAACTCAAAAACAGTCTGTTTCTCGGAAAATTACATTATAAAATATAAATGATGTAATAGGATATGTTTTTTTGCTGGATTCTTTAATCTTTTTCTGGTAACTGCCAATTGTCTTTAAAACATTTTCAGTAACAATCGATTCTTGTAAAAACGTTGTATTGTTTCGAAGTCATTAAATACGACGAAGTAATATTTATATAAAGTGTGTTATATCAATTCTTTAGCATTTTCCTATCAACTTTATACACCCTTAGGTGATGTTTACAAAATTACTTGAATTCGGGGAATCAATTATTGAATCATAACTCTAATTATGAAAGCAGGATTCGGGTTATTAAAACAAAAATTCGAGTATTGATCTTTCCAATTTGTGACTTTTGCAACGAGGTCTAGTTCGTAGCTTCGCTACAAAATACTAGAAAAGTCGTTCAGAACATCCGCAAAAATTAACGTGTATACGGGACTGGTGCACGATAAATCTGATCGGGGTCCAAAGTCCCGACGTCTATTGAAGGCCTTGGGTGCCAGTTCAGGTGTTTCCTTGTCATCTGACCATGGTTCTAAAATAACGAAGTGAATGTATGAATGTGTGTGTGAATGTGTTCCCGGGTCTTTCCTTTTCGAGATAGACCCCAAACCGTCGCCAATAGCCCACTGTGCAGCTCTAGTGCGACGTTAATTAGCCAAACCAAACCAGTTCGTCGTTAAACTTTTATTTTATTTTATTAACCGACTGCACAACGCGCCAACCAAATATTTAAAATAAAACCGCCAGAAACTTAAATTAAAACCTCCAAATCGCGCGCCAAGGAGAGTGGTTATCAATTCGACTGTTATGTATTTTTCTTTAACAATAGTTTTGTCTAACATCATGTTCAAAGAAAACTATTCCAATATATGTAAGATATAGAATTTCTACATTCTTATGCAAACAGTATTTCGAATACCAAAATCGCACTTGAGATTTTAATTACTGAAATACTTTTTTCTTTCAAACTTATGTCTTTTTGTATAATGTTGCTATTACATGGTGATTTTGATAGATCATATATAAATTTCAAATGATTTCAAATTATATAAAAATCATATATAAAAATCAACACTTTTTCTACCCATTTTACATTACTTTACACAATTCCTAATCAGCTGAAAAATTTCAATTAAACAACTTTTAATTCATTACAGCGACTTTTCGCTATAGCGACCATCTTGAATTGGTCCAGTAAGGTGTCGTTGTTTCGAGGGTCTATACTGCAGTTAAGAGTCAACTGTGCCTAAATAAACATTCGAACGAAGCGAGAATGCGGAAGAAGTCGGATAGATACTTTTTTTTTTTTTGATCCTGCCAAACACGTTAAACTCTGTTTATTCATGTTGTTGAAATGTAAAGAAAGTTTATAAATAACTTTCGAAATTCAATTGGGCACATTATTTTTTGAAAGAAATGAGAGTAAACAATTATTTTAGATAAATTAGAACGTGAAACGAAATCGACTTTTTTTAAATCAAAACATGCAAGTTTCGAATATCGTCGGATCAGTGCTACAGCTAGAACTACATAGGGAGATTGAGTTATTGCAGGGAGTTACTTATATACCTTATATGTAATTGCATATGTTATATACTTTAATCTTATTTAATGACCCGACAATATATTTCGTTTCTTTTTTTCTTGGTATTGGATTAACATGTAAAAATATTATTTATACAATTTATTAATTAATGGTTAGGAAAAATAAATGACATTATTAACGATTATGTATTTTTTCATGTGCTTGTAGTTTTCAGTCGTTTCTAATTAAATACTAATTTATTAGTCACGGTATTGTTCAGCGTTTCTGGTAATTATGTTTGTCTATACTGTTCACCTCTCTGAATTTTTACAAATAATTACTTAAACTTTGCTGATACTATAAATGGTATCTATTCATTCTAAGAAAATACTTATAAATCAAACGTAAAATTTTTTTTTCATAGTATTTTATAACAATATTCAAGGACGAATATTTAAAATTAAATATATATAAAAAAATTGAAGTGAAAAAAACCGGCTGCATGAGGTATTACGCAAGAAACACCTTTGCGCTTTTTGTAGGACCCATTCCGACATTATAACTATGTGGCAAATAGCACGATTGACATAAATATGACCTTAATCGATTTTTTTTTAAAAATTAGCCACCGACAGACCAGACGCGTTTAATTTTTTTAAATAAAGCAAAGTCCGTGCGGGGCGCGGATGAGGTATCCCCAAATATCAAAAAGAAGCCCCGGAAAATTGCCTCAGAATTATACAGAAGACAATGACAGCATCTTAACAGACCACGGCCAATGTGAAGACTTTTGAGCCACACCAAATATAAAGTACATTTGCTGTCTCTACAACAGTGAGTCTTGGGATGGTGTAACAGGGAGTCAAATTAGCGCCCCCATAGTCAGCTTAAGGCTCAAGCGATCACTTAGGGCGCCGTATCAAAAAGGGCGCCAAATTATGTCGAACGATAAAAAAAAATCAAATATGAATAAGATGGAAATGCTATTGGAGATTACCAAATCCGTATTGTCATGAAATTTATGCTTGTTAGATGACTGGGTTTGACTGAGATAGCTTTGATCAATTCCCACATTTTAATTGTTTTCGAAAATTATAAAATTTAATATTATTTTGAAATATTTAATGTCCTTCCGTCTTCGATGTTATCGTGTATATCATTTCTGTTGTAAATATCCCTTTTACAAATAAAATACTCAACGGATCTTAGCACTTGAAGTATCAAAGTAAAGAGAATTTTCAGCGGCAGTGACAATTCGTACGCACATCAACGTTTTTTTTTAATACGTTTAAATAATTCATTTAAACATGTTTTTAACCGTTTATAATGCTGAAGTCTATGAATGCGCAGAAGCGTTAAAAAATTTTCCGATAATAATAATTAATAATTATCGCACAGAAATGCTAGTATAATTTATAGTTTTGATTCTGTGAATAAAAAAATTCGGTAAATGAGGGGGACGGGGTGTAAAATTTGAAAGTATTTAAGTATTATCCGAAACGTAAGGAGGAGCGTGCAAAATAAATTGAGTTCGCTTGTGTAAATTATTTTCCTTGTATCGCCCCTGCAATCGGTAGTTCGATGTCGTGACGTGAAGACTATCACGGCCCCGGTTTCTCATGACATCTCGGAAGAAAATTCTATTGTATCTTTAGCTATCCCATCCTTCGACCATGGATCCTTCATAGTAGAGAAAACATAATGTTATAATCCCGCTAAAATCAAAGTGAGGCCAACATGTATGGCCTCAGACATGTGGTTAATGACGTCATTCCATTCATAAATTGTAACTGTTACACATTTCCCAATTCATCAACCAATCGCGAGTATTTTTTAATCCATAATTTTGAAGAGAAGTCACGTGTCTGGGCCATTCGGTCTGAGATGTTGGTTTCATGATTATGACGTCATATTCGTTCTACTACAGTCGATTCATGCTCAAAGATCCCATCAGCATATAATTCATTGGGTAACATATATGCTTTACAGTAAAGATATTTCGGAAGTATAGTTAAGAAATAAAAAATTATATACACTTAATTAAAACAGAAAATTCATATGCTTTATTAATGTCACTACTGGACAAATTCACATAAAATAAGGAAACAGTGATTCCATTTCTAAAAAAAATTACCCAAAGAAATATCCTAAATACCGTAATATTCAGAAGAAGTGTTTTTAAGTATTACTTAAAATATACTAAATAAATTTGCCAATCTTTTACTTTATTTTTCTTCCTATCCTTCTAAATTTTACAAAATAGAACAATAAAATTGTAAGTATTAATAAATTTTTGTGACCAATATTTTGCGTTTCCATAAAATTGTGGAAGACAAGAGTTCGTGACATCTTAAACCACACTTTGTTCAACGTCACATGTCTGACATGATATAGTCTGGCCGTATTCAGGAAAATATTCGTGCAAGACTGTTCGAATTTTAGAACATACACAAAAAGCATTTTTTTTATTCTTGAAATTGAATGTAGCGGAAGTTCGAGAAGAAAAAAAACCAGGAAGGAGTTAATCAACAAAATAAAAATCGTGACAAAAAATGTTTAATTACCCAATTTTAATTTTATCTTATTTCCCCCATCGACGGCGCCCACTTGAAATTATCGGACACTCTCAGTTGAGATAACGACACCCTGACAGAAATATTTGTCGTCAGGTGGCGTTTGTGTTGCCAACGCGCCGAAGATGAATCTCGGAGTTCATCGGCTGTTGCTTCTTCAGCTGACGGTCAATGTTTCTTCCGGAACTGGATGCTAAGAATTCGGGAGAAGTGTGATAATTATTTTAGAACTCATAAATCGTCTGAATAGAATTTTTTTGGGACTTGGAATTTTTAAACCGTGGAATATTGGCAGAATCGTTTGGTGCACCATTCGGAATATTAATTTGGACTGAATCCATCTGGAAAAAGTAAGTTTTTGTGTTTTTATGTTTATTTTGGTGCAAAAACATTAAATTGTTTTGGCATTCTTTTTAAATAATTCTTTTCATGGCATTCTTTTTAAATAATTTATATGCGTGTGATGTTTTTAAATGGTTTTTGTTGGTGCAAACGTTAAAGTTTTTACGTTTTAAGATATTTATTTTATATAATTACTGTTTATGTTAAATAATATCAGTAACATAGCAGTAATTATTTTATATAATTAATGTTATGTTACTGTTTATATAATTACAGTTTATGTTAAATTTTAAATATTTCGTGACAGAAAAAATCAACAATTAAGATGCGTGAAAAAATAAATAAAAATGAAAATGGGTGCATTTTTGAGCGGATATTAAAGATTGCTTTTTCGAACAAAATAATTCTATTATTGGAACAAAATCAGTTAATTTTACCCTGTGTGTCCAGAGTGAAAACGAGAGAAAGATCCACATTTTGGTAATTGGTTGGTTAAGAAACGTTTTTGTTGAAATCGGTATTTCAATTATTTATGTTAACTGTACTTCCATTGGACAAATTTGTGAAAAGGAAACGATTATATTTTTTGTCAACAAACAAAAATATTAAAGGATCATAATGCTGCATATGTTCATGAAACATGAAATATTTTTTTTTTGCAAGTCACTTCTCCAAGTGCACATTTAAGGCCAATTAACCTGCAGAGCTCGCGCGCGCTGCTCAATGCAAGATGAATCGAATACGAGCCTAGACGAATTGGAAGGAGTCTTTCAGGAATGACATCACTTACTATTACGGATCATCACTTATTACGCCTGAGAAGCTCTCAAGAACTAACGAGTGATCTATTCGACCAAACAATTTCGGACATAGTGAGAAAAGCGTGTCCAGAGGTTCGAGTGGTTGCTTGTTTACTTTTCTTTAATGTTATTGTACCGCTTGGGAAAGTCAGAAAAAAAATTGTCGATTGAAAGGATTTATGAAAATTACACAATAGCTTTTTGCTATGCCATATATATAAATATATTTATGTGTTAAGATGATCATTTCTTATTACACTCTTGTCAAATGTGTTCTAGTTCTTGTTTTTGGTTAATTAACGTCGCACTAGAGCTGCACAGTGGGCTATTGGCGACGGTTCGTGGCTTACCTCGAAGGAAAGACCCGGGAACGATGCCTCGTATTTTTTAACCATGGTCAGATGACGGGGAAACACCTGAACTGGCACCCAGCGCCTTCAATAGACGTCGGGACTTTGAACCCCGATCAGATGTATCGTGCACCAGTCCCGTATACGCACCGATAATTTTTTTAGACGTTCTGGACGACATTCCTAGTATTTTGTAGAGAATTTGGTCCTGGTTTTTGGAAGGGTTTAATGAAAAAACCAAAAGCGTATCGAGTCGCAATGCGTAGCGTAGTAAGTAAAGTCCTGTAACAAAAATACGTTATGCCAGTTCTTTCCAATTTCGTCCCACCTCCAATTCGATTCGCCTTGAATTGTGCCTGACAGGCACATCTCGAACTCTGCAGTGTTACGGGGCAAGCTAAACAAATGACCACTTGAGGCACAAAACTAAGAAGCGCGCCAACTTTTCATGAAAAAATACCAATATTGATTAAAATTTATATCAATTAATTAAATATTTGCAATTCATATTCGATAGTTTTCTACAAATATAAGCCTGACAACGTTAAAAAATTCCAATGCTAAAACGTCATCCAGGTTTGCAAATTACCTAATCTAATTATTTGTAAAAATTGGGGCAACAAAATTATGGTCACTTTTCACGAAAATGTTTTAATCCTTCCCTGATTAATCACACTGAACTCTAACTGTAATTTCTGGAACGCGTTCATAACCAGTTCCTTCTATGAACCCGGAATAAGCCAAACTGTAAGCAGCCGTACTAAACCCCAACTCATTTTTAAAAGTGATTTTGTGGGATTTTCACCTTCTAAAACCTTTATAGATATGTTAAATACATTTCGATATTTTATTTTCTATCTATTGAATCAATTTTGGTCATCGCCCAAAATATAGTTTTCTTTTTGCTGTGCTTTTCCACTTATTATTGATTAAAATGGATTTAAAAGAATAGGCATTCAAAATGTGTTTGAAATGAAAATTAAAAAAAAATAGCCGAAAGCACTGCAATTCGGCATATTTTAGCATGAACAATATACGAAATATAGAGGTGGAAATGGAAGTGGGGTACAGTTTTGTAACCTTCAATTGGTTTCAAGTCAACAAACTGCCTTACCCAATCCAGATACAGTTAGAGATCAGTGATTAATCCAAATAAACCATCATCGTTTCTTCCTTGGACCAAACGTATATTTTCTACTAATAAAGTAGCTAATTTTAAAATAGTGAAATGATGCATATTTGTTTTCAATTAATTGAATACATTTCCAAGTAAAACAAAAAAAAATTGAATAAACGCACTTAACATTTAATTAAGTATCCGTTTATTTAAAAGATTTTTTTAAGTGCCGATTCTATTATCCGAAGTTGTTACTAGTATTTCAAATAAATTTTAATTGAATTTAAAGTGTATATTGTAAACAAATTTAATCACCCATAAATATTTAATACCGTATAATGAAGCAGCATTGTATTGAGCACACTGTACCTGCCCTATATTGCGATTCAGACATGCTTAATCTTTGCAGATATATTGTAGTTCCAGTTTACAATTCTGATAAACTTATCGCAGCGTTAACCTATTTTTAACTTTCTACCCTAGGGAACAGACTAAAATATGTGTACATGACTTACTCTCTTAAATCAGTAGGAATTATCTTCTTTTTAAAAGTAAACGTTGTTTTTTTCCTTCTAAAAGCGAGTTATAGATTATTCATATATTTTTCAAACTGTATTATAAACACAATGGAATATTGATACACAAATTCAAAAACCTTAATCTCATAATTTGGCAATTTTAAAATATTCTTCAACTCTGCATTAGTAACAACAAGTGACCGAACAGTTAGGGTACTGAACTCGTAACCTGAGAGTTGTGGTTCGAATCATGATTTGAACGAATCATGAGAGTTGATAGTTTCGTTCCTCGTCTTCCGCTAAAAACATCCTCAGCGTAGAGGACTGGTGCACGTTGAACCTTGCGTTCGCGTGGGCTGTCAGCTCAGGTGTTTGTCCTAGTCATAGGACCAGGATTCAAAATAACACCCAATGTTCTTGGAGTTTTTTCCTGAATAGATCCAGAATCATCGCTTGTGCATCTCTAGTCAACGTTAATTTACCAACCAAAATCATCGGCAATAGCCCGTTATCTAGCTCTAGTGCGATTAGTTCAACCAACATATTGTAAATATGTTGTTTAATTCGTTTTCAACAGCGAAATGTCTCCTCTTATACCAAAAGAGAGACCCAGGAATACTGACTCGCAATTTTAATCCACGAGGATAACCCCACATGCCTGATGGGTTCATTTAGTTCGCGACAGATTTAACGTGCACCTGTATACACTGGCCTGTTTAACCGCTATAATTGCAGTACTAATAAACGGATAGTCACGAGTATATCCTTAAATTGAAGAGAACGACGAATTCTATAATTTCATTTAACTAGTTGATAGTTTTATCCTTTAGTTGAAATGGAAAGTGACGATTTGTAGAGGGTTTCACTACAAAGTCAACAGGTCACGGTTCAACAGTCAACAGTTCAATTTTGTCATAGGAAACTTAAGCAGATTGAAATAGCAGTTCAATATGAACAAAATTATACCAGAAGTCTAGACTTAGGCAGTGCTGTCACACAGTTATTTTTTTTTCAGGGGGAGGGGGGGAAGGGGTTGAATAAAGAAATGTCTCAACTTTACGATTCTAAATTACCATCTTAACTATTCGAAATTCATAACTTAACAGTGCTGAAAATTCCCAGTTTCAACTTATCGCCATTTGTCATTGTTTTTATATACATATATATTAGGTAATATTAAACAGTCTCGCAAGCATTGTCTAATTGAAGTTTAATCTTACAAGTTGGACAATTTCTGATCTTCCAGGGCTTTCATTCGCTAATAATATTAATTTTCTTCAGGCATAACTTTTCCGAACTCGGGGATTTTAAAAAGTTGAAATTCCCAACTTTTAGGGTCTCCAGATTATTAGGGGGTGTCGGGCTTCCCCTCAAACCTCCTCGTGCGACGGGCCTAGACTTAAAACGGGCCTAGACTTAATGTAAAACACGTGCGAAGAGATATAGAGCTTACTGGCGTACATACAAAGTATTCACGAACCATACCTTACGGTACAATGGGAACTATGCCTATCCCATTTTTTTATTAACACTAGGTAATATAATAACTGCCTTCTTTAAAACAAAAATTCTATAAAGAATAAATCATATATACACATGATAGGCAAATGCCAAAATCAATCCATTATCAAAACATCCACAAATCATACGTTTTATCTTTATAACATAAACAAATTACCATAAAAGTAACTCCACTTTAATATGCTTAAACTAATCGCTTATTTCCTTCAATACCTAACTTACAAAAGAACAAAAAGAAAACTCACCTTAACTTTCTAACACTAAACAAACGGATTACCAATAACAAAAATCCCAAACAACGGAAAGAAAGGGTCTTGCCCCCGTCTCATAAATAGATAATCCCACCATTCCAACCGGTTCCTATGAGAGTGCATTACTCTTGATCTTGGCCCTTAATTGAAGAGCCCCTTTCACTAGGGTACTGTGCCATTAACGAGGGGGGGGGGGGGGGTGAAAGTTATGTCTTAACTTAGAAAAGCAGAGCTCGCTAACCCGAGAGCTCGTTAACCTTGTCATAATATGTGCAGGTTGTTGCCCTGCTGTAGCTTGTATAAAGTCTACCTGTTCAGTTAGGTGTGATCGGCTTCTCTAATGCAATGGGAGTTGTTGATATGTTTGGATAGGAGACATAACGTTGAGATCTTATTTGCTTTTCGTTTTATTAATAATATGATCAGTTATTTAAAAAAAAGGAAAACCGATTTTATATGAAAAATGTGGCGGAAAGTAAAAAAAAAAGATTTTTAATTTTACGAAGGAGTTGAATTATTTAATGTCAATTTTATACCACTGAACTCTAACTGTAACTGCTGGAAGGCTCAAACCTTGTTTCCTCTACGGGCGCGTTGAAACCAATTGAAAGCTGCCATGCTGTGCCCCAGCATTTTTTTAAAGTGATTTAGTGGTGTTTTTATTACCATAGCATTATAGAAATATTAAATGTATATAAATATTATATTTTCTTCTTATAGAATTTATTTTTATATTGCCAAACAAATAGTTTTTGCTCTTGCTTTTTAACTACTTCTACTTTGACTTGCAAATGACTTCTTATTTTAATAGCAGATTGCATATAAAATGGGTTTAAAAAGAAAAGAAAAAAACTTAGCCAAAAGCAATATATGTCGGCGTATTTTAACATGAAAAATATACGAAATATCAAGAAAAGTGGGGCACATCATGGCGGCTTCCATATCGACTTCATGTCAATAAAATGTCTTGCCCGATCCAGAAGTTACAGTTAGAGATCAGTGTTTTATACTTATTACAACTTTTTTTTTAAATTCCTGACAAAATTAAATATGTTTCTTGTAAATTGGCACCCTTTTCAAAAAGTTGTATTGGGCATGAAATCGACATTAAATAATTCAATTTCTTCAACTTGTTCTTTTTAGCGCATTTTTCTTAAAAGCCGGTTTTCCTTTTTTTTTTTTTTTTTTTAAAGACTATTTTTTCATTTTTAGTGTTTGAAAAAACGTGTTATTTTGTTTCTTAAGTCTAAAATACCATTTCTAAAATGTAAAGTCTTTTTTTATGTTAAAGTAGGAATTAAATTGAAAAATTTGATGCTAAACAGGAACATAAATACTTTACCAAACTTGAGATAGTGAACGTCCGATTGGTTGTTTTCCTTCAGAAACACTGGAACCGACCCATCCAGTGTCTCGGAAGTCAAGCACAGCGCCTACTGATGAAAAGCGCGAGGACATATTCCCCAGCTTTACACTAAGAAAAATGTATCTCTACGTCCACCAAAGCATTACTAAATATGCACAAAATTTCACTCTCTTACTTTTTCTAATCGATGGATACTTGTCATCCGTATGTACCAACATTATTTAACAATCTTCCAGAGAAAGTAACGAATTATAGTATCCGAACCCATAACTAGCGGTGCGCTGTCACTCTCAACAAGGACGAACACCAATTAAAATCCATGCCTTGTCCGGCATTTGAACTCAGACCCAAGTCGTGAGACCTGCATGCTATATTTACCATGCCCTGTGATTGTACCAGATGCTAATTAACCTTTTCACATGGGTTCGGTCAGAAAAAAATTGCCCTGGTTGTGGGCTAATTCCAAAAAGTATTAAGGTTGGGGGGAGGGAGGATTCGCTTTGGAGGCAGGTAAAATAGTTCTCAAAGCTTTGTGGAAGGATGACTTGCCATACAATAAGAGGCATGTAACTGTCTGACAGAGGCATCGTTAGCAATCCTTCCTCAATGCACACAGATTCGGGGTAGGGATATTCAGGTGACAAAATACTGAAAAGCGGAACCGAAGACAATCTGTAGAATCCATTACCGAAACGTCACCTGTTTCAACAGGTGTAATTACCTGTTTTGCCGCGCACAATATATTTTAAGCCCACCAGTAGATGCGGGACACATGTTGCCCCAACCCACACTTAACGGTCAATAAACGGACACAGTATAGCTGTAGTAGCACCACTTAGCACAACCAATCTAACTAATATAGTATAGGTGCATTACCATAAATGTCAGAAACAACCATATGTATTCAACTCTTCGAGCATGGATCCTTCATAGTAAGGAAAACATAATGTTATAATCTCGCTAACATCAAAGTGAGGCCAACATGTATGACCTCAGACACGTGGTTAATTACGTCACTCCATTCATAAATTTTCACTGTTGCACATTTCCCAATTCATCGGCCAAATACGAGTATTTTTTAATTCATAATTTTCAAAAGAAGTCACGTGTTTGAGGCCATTCGGTCTGAGATGTTGGTTTCACGCTTATGACGTCATATTTGCTCTACTACAGTCCATTCATGCTCGAAGATTCAACTCTTATTTATTTAGAGATCTGTTTTACTGTACTAACAGTTTTCCAGTGTATAAAAAAAAAGTAGGAAATATATTATTTAAATTCTATAAAACATAAAACTCTCCAGGTTTTATATCCACTTAAAGTTAAAAATAGCAACAGAATTTCTTAGAAATTTGAAAACTTATTTTTAATTTGTTATCGTTGAATTTTTCCATTTTGAAAGTCCACTTTTCAAAGATTAGTCGCTTATCATCACTGATAACTGAAGTCAAAAACCTCAGTTGCCCAATTTATTCGTTGATAAATAATTTTTTTGCATTGATTAACCTTATCTTTCAACCATTGAGTGGAGGGTCATTCTTTGACAGCCACGCAGATGACGGATTCCTTGTTACGTCATAACGGTCCTATGTGTAAAAAAAAATTATATGACGAAATTTAACTTAATTCCACTGTATATGTTAAAAACTAAAGAGAAAATAAATTATTTTGTGCCGGTCTGGTTTTCGAACCTATCTATATGATCTATTTGGTTTTGGAACAAAGCTGTGGAATATAGCTCGACTACTGCGATGTGATCGGTGCGCAGTAGCCTACGCGCATCTTGATCTATCTAGTTTTGCGAACAACAGCTACTTTCACCGCTTTTTTCAAAATGAACAGCATCTAGCTGCTGTGGAATATTATGAATTCGCCTACTGATAGATCTGTAGGGAAACTAATGATAAATGACATAACCTGAAAAATCGAAAAAGTGGAGCTATCTGGTTTTGAATCAAGATTGATAATATTTGATATGCCTTACAGTTTCATTCATTTTACTGTTACAATAGCGTCGAAATGACCCTACTGTAATAAATAAAATTACGTAGTATCGAAAGTAAGAAAACACTTTTAAAATGAATGCAGCCTTTACATTACCTTTTTGTAACATTTCTTAGTTACTGTTTATTAGTCTGTCTGAATTAAACGATAAATAACTACGTCTTTAATATAGCCTTATACAAACACTTAAATATCCATGCTTGGTATTAGCAATTGAGGGGTTTGCGTTAAAAAGAGATAGCTCCAATTATTCAATTTTGCAGAAAGCCATAAAAAACTTTGAAAATTCAAAATTCTAAGTTGTGTGAATATATTCTTTTTTAATCAATCTTCTTAATTGTTCCTACATATTATGACAGTATTTTCACTCAAAAATATATCTTCAAGGTGACGTGGCACATGTTGGATTGTTGGAGCTACCTCTTTCTTGCAACCAAATAGATGCTCTGTCTACCTCTATGAAAAATATTTCACAAAAAAAAAAAAATACAATTTACTATAATATTATTTTATTTAAAGAAAACTTCAATTGAAATATAGTATATAACTTAGCTTTAAAAACAGAAATTTTTAATCATCACACTCCCCCTCTGTAACGTCCGGCTCATCTGCTGCGTTGTCATCTATTGAGTAACGCGAGAACTAACGATTGGAGCTACAACTTTCTGGCACCATTTCGCAGAAATTTTTTCAATTCGTCAATTAAATCAATTTACTGTAAGACATATAAAATCTTACTCTTTTTCGTACTTGTATTTGACGAAAGCGGTGCTAGTAAGTAATTTACGAATGTACTAATATAGTTCGTATTTCATGATTAAGGAACCTAGTTGTATACGAAAAATGTTTTATACAAATACCAGCTGTTACCCGCAGTTTCACACGCGTTAAAAAAAGTTTTACCCCATTGGTTCCCCCTCCCCCGTTTATTCCTTCCCTTTTATTTTCTCGAAAGCAAAATAACGGGTCTATTGTTCAGACATCTCCGAATGTTAGCTTTTCCGTTAGTTTTGAGTTGAAGCTTAATTGTCAGTAAGAGTTATTTCGCCAAATCTGTTTTTGATCGCCAACTTTCAATTGTTTAAAACAATAAATATATATTAATATATTTTGAAGAATTTCATTATTGTCAAGATCTTATGATTTTATAACAACGAAATTTTATAAAAAAAAATAGAGAGATACTAAATTTTTTTAATATATAGATATTTTTAAAAAAAAAAATAGCTTTGAAACCGTTGTTGTAAACGGAATACTAAACATAATTTAAAATTTCAAGCCTCGGATACGCAATTAGAGGTTGAAGAGCTTCTATATATTAACTTTCAGACATGTCCGTGGATGGAAAGATAGTGTTTTGCGTGCCACAGACTCTTTATTTTATTATTATGGATATTAATTAAAAACTAAATAACTACGATTTCAATACGGAAAGTTCCAATTGCGGCCCATGGCAACCTTTTGACTGGGTGATAAACAATTGTGTTCTTCTTTGAGAATATGGTAATCCGGTTTCCTTCGGCCGCAATTGGGTTATTGCCTTTCAATATAGCTTCAGTAATAATAGGTATAATGATCAAATGAAGTATACGATTCCATATAAATAATATTGTATGGTTCGATGATGGTCTCATCCTATTCGTTTTTCCATGCAAATCCAGAGTTTTTTCGAGGAAAAATTAAAAATCGCTATTATGATTTTTTTGGTTTAATTAGCGTATTTTTTAATTATTTCTTTGGTTTATCATTTTCAATAACTTCGTATTAAGGATGTGTTCGAAAAATACTTTCCGTTAAAAAAAACTGCAGTAGAACTCCAATTATCCAGATCAATTTTGACCAGATCCCAACCGGATAGTTGAATATCCAGATAATTTGAATAATTCATAGTAAAATAATTAATTTTGCTTTAGCACAATTGTAATTTGATGACTATTAATAACAATATCCTTCCCCGATAAGAAACTTTTAAATGTGGATTTTGCTGATGACTTTCTTTTCTCAAAGCGAATCCGGATAATTGATGATCGGTTTTGTTTGATCCGGATAACTGGAGTTCGGATAATTGGAGTTCTACTGTATTTCGAATTTTTTATGTGCGTTAAATTGTGTCGAAATTGCTTCTATCAAAACGACCTTCCACTCTGACCCACTGAGGAGCATTGGCAAATTTCTCGAATAAAAGTTCCCACGGTCGAATTCTCACCAACCCCAAAGGGCCCCGCATATTACAGGTAAAAAATCCCCTTTCACCCTTGCTCAACCTTGGGCTCCTTTTAAAAGTTGGTTAAAAGCAGTACACAAGGTGTTCTCATATTACTCAATGGCGAATCTAGGACTTGTGTGAAAAGAAAGGCTTAAAGGGCTGGGATCTCTTACCGTTTTTAATTTAAAATTTAATTTGCTCGAACGTAGTTCACTTCAAAATAGTTTAGACCACATTCTTTTGAAAAGCTCTTTAAAAACTATCTCAATTAATATAGTTGCCCAACCCCGAATTCAAGCATTTCTTATTACCAATCCCACATTAATTTTATAAAAATAAAACTAGTTTAACTTTTGATTTAAATATTCATTTTTTTTTAAACCTCGTTTATTTTTCTCTATGGAAGTTCTTAAAATTTTATAAAAGTCTGCAGAGCCTTCCACAGTTTCGAATTCAGAATAGTTACAAAGACTTTGAAATCTATGTATATTTATACAAAAGAATAAAACAATAATATGAGAACATACTTAAACTTATTCCTTGTTGTGGTTTTTGACGTTAAACGTCTTACAAGGCAGTTACATAGGGTATCATGATCAAGGGCGTACTGGAACATTATAGCAGCCCGGTTGGTTGGTTTAATCAACGTCGCACTAGAGCTGCACAGTGGGCTATTGGCGAAGATTCGGAGCGCGAAGGAAAGACCCGGAAACGATGCCTCGTATATTTGAACCATGGTCTGATGACGAGGGCAAAACCTGAACTGGCACCCAACGCCTTCAATAGACGACGGGACTTTGGACCCCGATCAAATTTATCGTGCACCAGTCCCGTATACACGCCGATAATTTTTTGTGGATGTTCTGGACGACTTTTCTAGTATTTTGTAGCGAAGCTAGCAACCCACCGATTTCAAGATCATTACTTTTTTACTTTACCTTGTCAAGTCCGCCGCACAAGATTATAACGACCCGGTGATTATCAGTGTTTAACAGCCCAAAAAATAAATGCAGTTGAGAATTATGCAAACTTATATGTTTAATTAACATACGAGTTTTATCTTAAATATACTACACACATTAGTAAAAAAGATCCTTATACGCACTGTTTATATTTCAAATTTCGTTTATAATATAATTTTATATAATTATTTATTATATAATTTTGGTGTCATTAGATTAAAAATAAAATGAATTGTTTTTATAGCAATAAAATATTTTTGGATATTTTTGATGATCGTGTAGTTTAAAATGTATATTAAATTTTCTCACTTTTTTTTAATTATTATTTGGGCATGTATTTCACACCCAATAGGTCTGAAACATTTTTGAATTTTTCTTCCTTCTCTCATGGGCACTAGAAACTCGTAAGTATAAATAATTGAATGAAGTGAAGTGTGGCTTTTATTAACCCTCTGAAGCTCATTGGATGTGACGTCACGTCCAGGGATCTCCAGTGTTTCCATCCATGGCCTCAGTTTTTAAATTCTTGAAAATATTCCGTTTTACAATAGTTTTAAATCTAATTGTTTGAGGTAGACTTTGGAAGCTATATCTTTACAATGAATTAAAAATTTGGTAAAAAAAAATAAGAGTGCCTAGGAAATATTATTTAAACTTCCAACAGGGTGGCAACAACATTCTGGAAAAAAAAATTATCTGATATTTCCATGATGGTTCACAAAAATTTCCCTGGTTTTACAATAACATAAAGAGATGTTGCAATACATGTTTTGCATAGAAACAAAGTATCCACACTACAATGCTCCAATAAATATATTGCATTATAAATGAAAAATTATAATCAATACTTAATGTCAGTTAAAATAATTCAATGATACAACACAAATTATGCAATTGCGATAGGCATAATGGTAATTAAACATGTTCTCTGGAAGCAGATAATGCAAAAAAAGCAAGTTTTTCAAATTATTTCTTTTTTGTAGATAATATTATATGCTTCATATTTCCTATTATAATCTTCAATAAATCCCATATTCATTAGCCCCTCACATGTTACTTAATATTCAAGGTCCGATGCGCTTTGCTTTTGTTTCTCCCTCCAGCAGTGGTTCACGTTTTTACAAAAACAAAACTGAAAATATAAAAATGCGCATTACCATGCTTTTTTAAAAAAATCTTTTTCAGAAATAAAAGGAACTATTGACAACTAAATTACCCAGAATAGAGGGCATAATAGACGATAATTGCCTTTTTAACGTTCCAAAAATGAAAATTCCCCTTTTTTTGTGTGAAATTTTGAACATTTCTCTGACTTTTCCCTGATATTTCCAAAATTAAAAATTTCCATGATAATTCCCTGATTTCCCAGGTCATGTTGCCACCCTGTCCAAGTAGTGAAAAAACTTCACAGTTGCCAAAATCGCGTGAGCGTTAGCGGGTTAATATATTTAATCAACTTTCAAATATAAAAACAATAAAATTAAATTAAAACTTTCCATTTATTTCTTGAAATATTTCTTCAACCTTCTCAATGAAACCGGTGAAAGCCGATAAACGTGCTTTCAGAAGAGCTCCGCCGTGATGGGAATAATAATTAGTCTCCGCGAAAGTCGAACCGGAAAACCCTAATAAACATTTGAACGCGCCCACAGAAGATACTATGTACATTTTCGTTCTTCAAATTCATTTTGTTGCTCGAATCAACTTTCGTTGAACTCGCTCTTCTCTTCGGTCATGCACCTGCTGGAGGGAGTTCGATATACCTGAGAGAGAGGGTTTCTTGACGGGGAATGGGAGATAAATAGTGTTCTGTCCTCTTTCGGAGTCGGGTGTTTCTTTGTTAAGGGGGTCCGATACCCAAAATTCGCAAAAAAAATCATTTTTTTTTTATATTTAAAAAATAATATTCAAACTTATCTTAATAACTCACAAAAAACTGCTTCAAAAAATTCCTATTACTTTTTTAGTTATGAATGTTTTAATGATGTGTTCCTATAACATAGTTGTAACATATGTAAACTTTAAAAGCAAATATCTCTGTTCGTGGTTTTGAAATTTAATGAACACTAAAAATGCTAAGGCTTTTTTACTATTATACTTAAAATCATAATTTTTGTGTGTATAGCAAGATAAATATATTTTAAATAGATGTATGCATTCAGATTTCCTATTTTTACCATAATTTGTTTTTTAAAACCACTTAAAATGGAATTTTATTTTTTTTCGTCAATTTTTTTCTCCAAAATTTCTAATATATTATATTTTTTTAAAGTGATGTATCTGAATCAAATTTTGAATGCATACATCTATTTACATATTATTCAAGATCTTAAATAAAAAAAATTGCTTCAAAATATTGAAAAACAAAAAAGGAGTAGGAATTTTAAAATTGTTAAAAAATTTACTAAAATTTTAATTTAAAAATAAATGTGCAATTAAAAAAAAAATTTAGCGTCTTAAAATGGTTTTTTATGCATATTTAGAAAGAGAAAAAAAAATTGGATTGTACAAGTATAAAAATAAAGAAAAAAATGTCGAAGGTATCGGACCCCCTTAAATGTAGGACCGTTAGTTGCGAAAGAAAGAACAGGACAGTGAAAGAAATAGACATGCGTGAAAGGGATGAATCTTTTTTTTCTTCTTTCCATTAAATTGGGCTGTTAAAGTGGTTGCTGAAATGGGACGAAAGTTAAACCATTTGTTTAACCCTCTGTTCTAGAGGATTTTTTTTTTTTTGGATGAAGTAAAGTTGTTTTAAACAAAATAAACTAAACGAAAAAATCTCAAATAATTGTTTGTTAAAATGCTTTGAACGTGTTACCGGAAGGTTGCCAAATTAATTGCGAAGTGACAATATATCGTCCGAACTTACTTCTAATTTCTACGGCGTGTGTAAGGACTGGTGCACGTTAAATATGATTGCAGCCTAACGCCTATTGAGGTTGGGTCGGGTGCCAGCTCAGATGTTGTCCTCATTTGACCATGGTTCAAAAATACGTGGCACTGTTTCTGAGTATTTCCGGGATATTTTGACATCTACATAACTAAAAAATTTGTAAATTATACAAAACCAAAAAAAAAGGTATTGTTGCAGCAAAAGTGAAACTCGCTGGCTATACAGCTCCCAGAACCCGCGGAGAAAAAGTTACCGCGAGATGGTCCCCCGTCGGGGCTCGAGCCTACGACCTATTGCTCCCAAGTCCCACGCGCTTCCGTCTAAGCTGTAACCAAGGCATGATCTTGGGGAAAAAAAGTAAAGATGTTTTCTTTATGCTATTATTATTTTAAACGCATTTTTTAAAACAAATCGTTGATATTTAAGAGGTGAAAATCTGATTCGTCACTGCTCCGGGAAATTCTCTTTCCTTTGATACCTTACTTGTTAAAATTCACCGCGTGCAAGAGGCGTAAATGGTAGAGTGTAGAGCCGTAGTGGTCTATATTACAAAAATAATATGATTTGTGATTTCAACTGAATGGGAAACCATTTTACTATGTGGTAAAGTATGAGAACGTTATGAACATCCAGGTGCTTACTATTCGAAATAAATATACTATTCTGCAACACTACATGTCCCGTTTTTATATATTGTTATCGTTCTGATGGTGATTACTCTATAATCAGTGGTTCTCAACTTTAAGGTGGCTACGGACCACCAAATTAAAAGTTAGACAATTGGCAGACCACCTTTCTAATATTACTGAATAAAATGTAGGGATCAAAGTTTATTTCGATAATAAATTTAATTCAGATATTAAATATCGTTTCCTTTCAAATGAGTTTATAACTAATGTCAATTATTTTAAAATTAAATTATTCTGATTACTTTACGTATTCATTAACATTAATGAAATTAAGTGTCAGTCCTTTACTACTAAAGATTTACGAGTTTGAATGTGTCAAACTAACTTCGATATTTTTAGTTACAGTACGTTTATAAAAGAGGGGAATAAGTGAAAAGTGAAACAACTTTTCAAAATCTGATAATGGAAGAATTCCACTAACTATTTTTCTTTCCAAATACATAAATTAAACTCATAAAATATATCAGCAGACTGACAATGTCGCCATAAAAATATACAAATACTTCATTAACGAGTAATTACTATATTAATAAAAGAAAGTATATGCAAGTTTAAAGATAGGATTCCATTGCCTATAATTGTAGTTTCGTTTAAATAAACACATGTTGCTTTACTATTTAGATGTTTTGTATAATAAAATAAATATTAAACAATGCCTTACAAAAAAATATTTGTATCCCCCTGGAAAAAATATTTAAAAAAAATATTTTGTTTGTTAGACAATACCTTCTGGCAGTGCCGTCGCACAATTTTTTTTAGGGGGGATTGAAACAAGACATTTCGCCACTTAACGATTCGAAATTATCAATTTTAAAGCGTCTGGTGCCGGCTCAGGTATTGTCCTGGTTATCCAACTATATAGTTCAAAAATACATTCCCGGGTCTTTCCTTCAAGTTAGGCCCCGAACCGTCACTAATCCCAATATGCAGCTCTCGTACGGGTTGGCAACCACTCTTCTAATTAATAAATTTTTCCAGGCAGCCCAGCCCACATCATCGCTATGTCCGGCAAGCGGACGCTGTACGGTACCGTCTCCAGACTCCTCGGGAGCCCGCGGTCCTCCGTCCCCCCAGGAAACCAGCTGAACACGAGCAAGAACGACGGATCCGTAACCTTGCTCAGCTCCCAGACTTCCTTCCACGGAGAACTGAAGGACGTCCCCGGGCCATGGCCCTCGCTGCCCTTCATCGGCACGGGTTGGCAGTACTTCCCTGGCAGTAAGTACACAAAAATGTTGTATTTGTGCACTTTTGAACCCGATTTAGAATATCCCATACTGTAGACGCAATGGAGGCACCATCTAAGCGTATTCCATAAACCAACAAAGCTTTTGAATGAGTTGCACGGAAATTGAAGACAAGAACAAGACACCACTTTTTGCTTAATTTATTTATTTTCGCTTATAAAGAAAAAAAATACTCTATCGGTTACTCCAAGAACCAGACTTTTGAAATATAAAGAAAAAAGGAGCTGCACTTTAGTATTGTACGATGCAGGAAACTTACAAATTTTTTCGTTCTTCCTGAACAATTTTGAAATGTGTCTTGTTCTTCGATCCACGTCTTCAATAATAACTTATAGATTTTTGCAAGTAGCATAAACACACACACGCACAATCGTAATATTTCATATGAAAATTCGGAAACCCTCTTCCGGCCATTACCAGTGCTGCGATTATCGCTGGTATTAGAATTTTGCCGGTGTTGGAATTGTGGATGTTGCTGCACTTGTTGCTAGCTACACTTGTTGCCAGCTACACTTGTAGCCGGTTTCGCACTTGTTTCTGGTGCTGCACTTATTGTCAGTGCTGCATTTGTTGACGTTTCTGGAATTGAAGACTTGGGTGTAAGAACCAGACAGCTCTTATTTTCAAAATTGTTCAGGAAGGCTAAAAACAATGCACGTTTCATGCATCGTATAATACAAAAGCACAGTTAATTTTCCTTTATATATCTATAGCCATTGCTTAGAGCTGTCTGCTTCTTGCACCAATCGATAGAGGATTTTTTTATATAAGTGATAAAGCACCAATCATGAGGGATTTCTTTTTATATATAAGTAATATAAGTGAACATGTATAAATCATAAAAAAAAGTGGAGCTGCCCGGTTCTTACACCCCCGTCTTTAACTATTGTCCGTGCTGCACTTGTTGTTGGTTCTGAACTTTTTTCAAGTACCGCACTTGGGCACAATGACTATACTTAGTTTGTGATATTTTCTATCCCGTGGGAAGGTCGCTACTGTCTGACGAAGCTGCACGAGGCGGCCGAGGACAAGTACAGGCGCTACGGCCCCATCGTGAAGGAAGAGTTCGAATGGGGCAAGCCCGCCGTCCAGATCTACAGCCCGGAAGACTTCGAGACGGTCTTCAGGTACCAGGGACGGTACCCCTTGAGGCCTATCAGCGAATTCCTCGCGCACTACCGTCGGAAACATCCCGAAAAGTACGACAGTGCAGGACTCGCTAATACGTGAGTATTCCGTCATTCTTTCAACAAGTTTTCCATTGTTAAAAACTTATTCATGGGAAAAATATGTTCTTAATATTGCTATCTACATTGTATATTATAGGGTCGGCGATTCTTCTACGTAGCCGTCGTTCAGTCTCTACATTGCAATTTTAAGTTTTAATATAGCCACGCGGCAGCGTCTATAAAACAACTATCTCAAACGAAACAGGTTGAGTTGAAGTAAAACACTTTTAAAAAACGGAAGAGAGAAGGTGAAGCATATGTTTTACAAAATGAACCTAAACTTCGCATCCCTTTTCAGAATAATTCGAATAAAGATTCAAAGAACTACTTCCCGCTTTCAAATCCGTGTAATTGCAAAAGCCGTGATATCTGCAGATGCAGTAGGGCATCTGCAGATACACTGATTTTTCCAGTAAAACTGCGGAATCATCTACAAAATTTCGTACTTTCACTAGGGAATCTGTAAATACACGTATTCCGAATCGTGAAAGTGCGGAAATTTGTAATCGTAATAATAATTTGCATCATAATGATACTTCAAAAACAGCTGGTATCCCCTTGGAGAAGTCGTTTTGAACTTCGCATACTGCCTGAGTAGTTGGTTTTAACATCTCACAAGCAAAAATCCAGTCATTTTTTTTAATTTTCAATTATTAATTATAAAATATTGATCTAGGCGCGACAGAGCGGTGTATCCTTGCATGTCGCGTGATTACCTTAAATTTTTAAAAAGCCACTCAGAGCTGTCGGTTTTGTGGCCTTTTAACCTCCCTTTTCGGAGTCGTTTTTAGAATCTCGCATCATAATAATTACTCAAACTGCTGATACCCCTTGGAGATTAAACACTCGAGTCGATTTAATCTAAAAACTTCTGGAAGTTCTTGATTTTGGCTCAGTATAACCCATGTGTTGCTCTTGCGCCATTAAACACCGACCAACTATCTGGAAGTTCTTTAAAGTAATGTCTGAAGTTACTTTTAGAAAATAGCAAGAGTGTATGCACGATATGATAAATGAATTGCTATTTTTTTTTTTAATATTAACGGATTGGGTTACCAGTATCGAAAAAAGTTGACCGTTTTACATTGGCCGACTAGGCATTAGCTGATATCGTTCTCCAATATTGGTCAATATCGGTTCGGCAATATTAATAAAAGGTTGACCGAAAGATATTGGTCAACCAGATATTCGCCAATATTGGCGGACAAAATTGGTGAAAGCCTCTTTTCCGATATTAGCCAATATTGCTGTGCTACCTGTGTGATCTACGAGTCTCTCATGGGAAAAACCGCGGTAAAATTCGACTTTCAGAAAGTTACTTAAAATATTCAGTCGATTCAACCGAATAGTTGTAAACAAAATATATTTTATAAAATATGTTACAAATAGTCTATCGGAATGGTTCACGCATAGTTGATTGATACATTTTTCATTCGATGTGTTTGATTTGCAGACTCGGCGAGCAGTGGGAGAGACTGAGGAAGGTGATCGGACCCATCCTCCTGAAGCCCAAAGCCCTCGATTTCCTGATGGGGAGCATGAACGGAGTGGCAGACGATTTCGTGGACCTGCTGCGATTCACGCGAGATCCAAACTCATTTTTGATAGAAGATACTCAGGACATGGCCTATAGGCTGGCCTTGGAAGGTACGAAATCAAACTGGAATGCTTATTCGAATTATTGTTAGAATGAGTTAATATATCAGTTGATTTGTAAATCTGACGACCAATAACAGGCTCAAGATTTAACAAGGTTGCTTTTCTATTTCCCAATCCAGGTCAAATTGCTTCCTAACACTGCATTAGTGACATCCGTCAGAATGACGGATACTTGCATTAGTTGGTTCGGTAAATCAACGTCGCACTAGAGCTGCACAGTGGGCTATTGGCGACGGTGGTACTTGCATTGGAATAACATTGGAGGCGTGAAAATCAGGGCCTGATTTACCATTAGGCCCGGGCCTAGAGGCCCCAACTTTTATTTAATTACACATAAACTGTAGGAAGTTGGGAAAAAAGGAAAAAATTGCAATAAAATTCGTTATTATTATTGCAATTTTTTGTAACTTTTTAACAATTTTCCAAAAACAGTGTAATTTCTCGTTTTTTTTTTTTTAAATAATTAACTTAATATGCAGGATTTATTATTCTTCAATGCTACTTTCTACAAGAGGGCCCCCATTAGCAGGGCATAATTACCGAATAGGCCCGTAAAGCCTAGGCTTACACTTAACATTTTTGAGGAGCCCCCAAATCACACATTTTATATAAATATTTAACATCCCTAACGTAGTTTGTTACTAAATTTACCTTTAAAAAATCCGTTACAAACTTCAGTAAAAAAAAACCTGCTACTTGTGTTAAATTTGTTCGTATATTGCAATAAAAAATCAACATGTAGAGAATATTAGGAATACTCATTACTTATAAATATATTTTATTATTTAAAATGTTTCATTTAAATGCCATTAAGGGGCAAGAATTTTGGTGAATTAAAAGCTTGATTTGATGAGTCTGTTTGAGAGCAATGGAGAGCCCCCATTTAAAGGCGAGCTTGCTTTAACGTCTTGCTTTAACGTCCCTTGCTTTAACGTCTTGCTTTAACGTCCCTTGCTTTGACGTCTTAATCGGGCCCTGCCCATTAGTGATAATGTGTCTATTAAAATTTCTAAATCAGGCCCCGGTGAAGATGTTACTAATGCGGTGTTAAAATCACTCACTGCTGCAGAATTTACAATCTGTTGTTCTATTTATAAATTTCACTATTGTAAAAGTAGCGATTTCTCCCTTCTCAGTCTTAAAAGCGAATTTTTGAAAATTTAAATTTGCGAATTTAAATTTGAACTGGTCACTTCCCAATCTATCGTTCATATCATAATCCGAATCCTCAATATCTCCTTGTAAAACATATTTGAACAATTGAATTAATTTTCTTCTAACCTTTCTCTTTTTCAAAGTATAGGGGGAGGGGGGAGGGGCACTTGCACCAAGTGCCCTATAGCCTATATCCGCCACTTCTGTCGGTAAAGAACTAAAACCACATATATTTAGTTTTGATTTGCTTTTTGTTAAATAACGTCGCAGTAGAGCTGGACATTGAGCTATTAGCGACGGTTCGGGGCCTAAGACCAGGAAGGAAAGACCCGGGAACACAGCATCGTATTTTTGACCCATGGTCAGATGACGAGGACAACACCTGAGCTGGCACCCAGCGCAATCTCAATAAGCGTTAGGACATTAGACACCGATCAGATTTGACGGTCACCAATCCCGTATACACGCCGTAGAAATTGAAGGATACATTTTGGACGACGTATTGTTACTTCGCAGCGAATCTGGAAACCCTCTAATCACAAATTCACTGAATTTTAACGCTTTTTGTAAAGTCTCTCTCAGCCGTATTCGAACTTGGGGGCGAAATCCAAGCGATAAACTTCGAAATGTGAATGGCCTTGGTGTTGCACTCTA
Organism: Troglohyphantes excavatus; assembly: GCA_963932185.1. NCBI lineage: Eukaryota > Metazoa > Arthropoda > Arachnida > Araneae > Linyphiidae > Troglohyphantes > Troglohyphantes excavatus. Next base: position 41,867,609 of record OZ010671.1, read on the forward strand.
GAGAGGAAAAACACATTGGCCTTGGATGACCTCGCCAACTACTATATACGTGGTTACTCGCCAACTGTAAATATACGTGATTTTACTTCTATACCGACGATAATATAGATATAAAAGTTTCTATTAATTACCACCTAAAAACATGGTATTGTAGTAGCTATATTGGTATGTATATGTATTGGTATGTAGCTGATTTTAAAGACATTTCACGTCAAACAGAGCAAGGCATCTCGTACCTGTTCGTCTACATCCCTGAATATAAGTAAACATGTTTTATAGGAGTCTATATGATGAGCTTAGACGACCGCCTAGGATGCCTGGACACGAAGCTCCACAAAGACACGCCCGCATCGGACATGATTCTATCTGTGAAGCTGCTCTTTGAATCTTTCCAGGAACTGTTTTTCGCTCCTCCCCTCTGGAAGTTCTTCGAAACGGACTCCTACAAGAAACTTCACAAGGCGGAGAGTCTCATGTACAGGTGAGTTATCCTATACGGAACACATCGCCTTTCGCAAGACGCAGTAATTGTATCTTCTTAATTTTATTAAGGGGACTCGGTACCCTTGGAATAATTTTTTTTATTAAATAATTTACATAGATATTTTACACATATTATTGAAGGTTATTATTATATAACATGATTTTAGCAACCAAAAAATTATTTTTATGAGTATATTTTTCAAAATTTAATTTTTTTTTAAAAAATTGAACTGTTTTAAAATTGGTTTTTCTCTTTCAGTTTTTATAATTTTATAAAGATTTTTTTTTTTTTACATTCACTGTACTATACTTTATAACTTTAAGGATCGAATTTGAAATAACTGATTTAGTTCTTGAGAAAAAAAATAAAATGTCGATGTATATGCAAAAAAATGGAAAAAAACATGATTTAGTCTACTTTTTAATTTTTAACTTTTTTTCTTTTCATTATTTTGCAAAACCCATCCTTGATTGTTTTAAATAGGTTATACAGGTATTTCAGAAAAAAAATCAAGTCATTTGAATAATATGTGAGAAAGTATTCCTATTTTAAATACCGTGGCATATGCAAAAAACACAAACTGAGATAAATCAGTTTAAACATTTCAAATTCAAATAACTCGAGGAATACATTTGATATTTTCTTTACACATAATTAATTTTATAACTACTTGCATACATATAAAATTCCGGTTTTTATTATTTAATTGGAGTATATTAAATCACTATTGTGTACTCAGTTTTAAAATGATAATAAAACTAAATTTTGGAGAAAAATCTGTTAAAATCAAAATAATAGTGTTTAAAATATTGTTTTAGACTAATTTTGTGTTAGAAACCATACTAATACAACTGAATTCATTAAACATACATATTCCATACCATAAAAGACTTTAGAATATGCTTTGACAATAGCAAAAACATGTTATTACATTTGTTAAATACGTCGCCTTTGGCAAATACGTCTCCTTGTACCTTCAAATTTAAAATTATATCACACCACGGTAAAAAAAAGTAAACAAACACGTGATGTGATAGATACAGTCACAGATAAACACGTTCAACTTGTTCTTAGCTGATTTTTCCTTAAATAAATGACGAAAAGCTGTTGCGTCAAAAATGTAAACATCGAAATGGACGTAGCATTTTAAGTGCTATGAGAGCAATGAAACGCATTTTAATTACATTTATAATTATCAGATCGTTTCAAAACTTTGTAATAATAAACTTTAGGTATAAGAGCATATTTTAAGCAAAAAAAATAAAAATTGATATTTTCATCGATTTTCTCAAATCAAAGGGTACCAAGTCCCCTTAACAAAACGGCTGTTATAAGTTTTCTACAACAATATTCGGCTTGGTGCGTAGCATATTGCATAACGAAGTTTCGTCTTACTATACTCGAGGTACATGACGTTGAAATATTAATAAAAACAGTACCTAATTGGAAATAGAAACCTCAAAAACGGATATGGGGATAGGCGGCTTGGAAGTCAAGTGGTATAAATCCATACACAGAGTGTCGAGATCAGAGCGTTTGAAATTGAAAACTTGGCTGTAATGATAAGTAGAACTCAGTACTGGAAAAATTATTGAATTAGTCTTCACGCTAATTGTTCAAATGAAATATATACCTAGTCATGGAAAATTGTGTAAGTTAATTTTCGGATTTACACAACTTGGCGGCCAAGCCGCCTATTTGTAGATACGTCTTGTGAACGCCAGCATTTCCTTGAATCAAATCCAGTGGAGTTATTCATATTTCGTAGGCAATAAGCAAAATTCTTAAAAGTTTTTACGAACCCGTGCGATGGACTTGACAGAGAAAAGTAAAAAAGTAGTGATCTTGTGATCGGAGGGTTGCCAGCTGCGCTACAAAAATACTAGAAAAGTCGTCCAGAACATCCGCAAAAATTAACGGCGTGTATACGGGACTGGTACACGATAAATCTGATCGGGGTCCAAAGTCCCGACGTCTATTGAAGGCGTTGGGTGCCAGTTCAGGTGTTTCCTCGTCATCTGTCCATGGTTCTAAAATAATGAGGTGCATGTATGAATGTGTGTAAATGTGTATGTGTTCCCGGGCCTTTCCTTCGAGATAGACCCCGAACCGTCGCCAATAGCCCACTGTGCAGCTCTAGTGCGACGTTAATTAACCTAACCTAACCAACCTTAAAAGTTTTTAACGTTCTTCGTAGTTTTGAATGCACGTTAAAAATCGTAAGTTCCGACCTATGCTTAGATATTATTGTTCACAGAAGTATAACCTATCAACCATCGAGTGGTAAAGTCCTAAAATAAAGAGTTAGAGACACGCTTATTCCTTTGTCCATATTAACGTCCTTGTATGTTATGAGCCAAAGAAAAGTTAACCCTTTGCACTACGTTGGCGCCGCTCAGGCGACAACATAACGACTCGTTCTTTTGGTTCCCTGTTCTTTAAAATAAACGAAAACAGCATGCATGATCTTGTGTTTAAAAAACATCGATATTTTTTTCAACTCGTTCTTTTGAAGATCCAAAACAGATTAGGCTTATTTTTTCTATAACAAATTCTAAGGAAAAGAACATAAGGATGAATAACTGTTCCGTAGAAAGAACGGAAAACGCAAAGAGTTCTTGTAGTGCAAAGGGCTAACTTTGCTTTTTATGATAATAAGTTTCTTTCTTCTCCAGAAAGTTTCACATTAAAAAAATCGTGGAAGAGCAAAATAGAAAAACGCCATCATTGATGTGGGGCATAAATCACAAACTATTGCATATGCAAAAGCAATCGCGGCCATCAATACCTATATTTTTCACTACGGCCAAGTCTAACAGGCCAAAACTTTCATTTAACTGATAATGCTTTACATAAATATAATCTAGTGAGAGAAACAAATTAGGACCCTTACAATAATTTCATTTTAGTGTTGTTCTGGAGAAAAGTAGTAAACTTCAGTCATGTGTTTTGTCTGCGAAATTATTTTTCCTGAGAGGGTTTCTATCGGCCCGCTGGCCGAGAGATTACACAGCATTCAGAGGCGGAAAGTTCCAATTGCGGCCCATGGCAACCTTTTGTCTGGGCGATAAACAAAGTTTTCTTCTTTGATAATATGGTAAACCCGCACCACTTCGGTCGCAATTGGGCTATTGCCTTCAGAGGATTGCATATTCGAATCGGCGTGAGGACTTGACAAAAGGTAAGGTGTGGTGATCTCGTGATTAGAGCGCTTTCAGATTCGATACTAAAATTACAAAAGTCGTCTGAAATTATCCTCAATTTCCACCGAGTGTATATGGGACGGGTGAACGTTAAATCTGATCGGGGTCCAATTTCCTGACGCCTATTGAGGTTCGCAGGTGTTGTCCTCGTCATCTGAATCTTACCATGGCTCAAAAATACAAGGCAGTGTTCCCGAGTCTTTCCTTCCAGATAGACCCCGAACAGTCACCCATAGCCCACTGTTCAGCTCTAGTGCGACCTTAACCCTTTGAGAACTGAATTATTTGAAGATTTTTATGCCCATGGGACGGATTTGGTGAGGTTCAATTGATCCCATTCTTGACCAACCCTACAACAAATTGTTTGCGATCAACGCCCATTGGCGGGGGTGCCGCAAACATCAACGCCTGCTTCTTAAATTCAGATGACGAGTCAGCCTCGTCCACCGTAACTTCGCCCAAGCAAAGATACCCAAGTAAGCAGATGACGAGTCTCCCTCGTCAAATGTACCCAAAGGGTTAATTAACCAACCGATAGGGTTCGCCCCAATGAATGTTCCTGTTGTACTAACTTTTATAAGGCAACGATCGTGCCTATCCACATCCTTTTCAAAAAACGTACAATCACAAAATCACTTGTTTACCAAGATAAGTTTATTATTGTTGTATTTTAAACAATTTCCGAGAATAAGAAAGGTACATGTACTCAGAGTTAAATTTTATTTCAGTGCGACTAGTAAAAGAATCCAAGAGGCAGTAGAAAAACTCAGAAATTCCAGTACAGACGCCAAGCAGAAAGGAATCCTTCACACCCTGTTACAGAAGAAGGAACTTAATGACAAAGAGCTTATTGTTACAGTGATCGATTTAATCTCAGGAGGAATATTCACGGTATATATATATTATATATGTGTGATATCAAACATTCTAAAGCAATAGTAGATAATCTAAGTGTGAGACAATTAGTTTTATAATATTTTACAAGTATCGATCGCTCAATGACAGCGTAATGTTGCTAAAACTATTTTTGAGTGAAATACCCATTGTCTTCTTTTGGTAGTTGGGGCCACACTTTTCTTACCTAAGTTCAAGTATTAATGATAATTCCTGTGATTACGGTCGGAACCGGTAAACTAGGCTGTATCAACGCACCTGTAGGGAAATATATTTTCTGTCCTGCATAGATTTATGTTGATTGTAGGTCCTGGTTAATTTCTAGTGAACAGTATCCATCAATATTTGGCGACAATGTACAGAACACGTAAATCGACTGCTCGAAGGTTTGCCTGAAAGCACCAGAATCGACGGCTCGAAAGGGAGTACTAGCTGCTATCCTAACCGGAGACCACAATTGCCCGGCGCCATAAATTGACACTGACATTAGTGCACGCTTAAAACACTTGGCGAGACGCCACGTACAATGCTTACAGGGGGAAATGCATGACTTTGGGGTACCGTAAACTAAGAATTAAACAAATCCATGAATGACAAAATGTCTGCCTCTACATGTACGTTATGCAATTTGTAGACGATCCCTCGCTTGATCCGATCCAGTTTACCTAAATCCAATTACCGTTGCATAACACAGAAGCCATATTTGGAAGGTTTCTGTATCTACTGTAACAGTGTTTTGGAAACTTTTTATACCCATGGCGGCATCATCTTGGCGATTATTTTGGCGTACAATAATCGATAAAGAACTACTACAGCCCCTAACTCAAAAATGTCAAAATTACAATAAGAATAAAGTGCAAAACACAACAAGCTTAATTTTAACCCAATAAAAAAAATGTGTAATCTTTTGCTACATTTGCCCTGAAATTAGGTCAAAATATAACTGTCCCTTTCCTTTCCTAAACGCATCATTCGGTAGTGTTTAACCGTAATATTCGGTGATGTGAATGTCACATAATTTAAGATAGGAATTCTGAGATGTCAAATCAATGTAAGAAGAATGAGGGTAAACTCAAAAATGTCATTGAATGGCTGAAGTTGCAGTTTCCTTTTATAAACTATTTCATGTGCAACAAATTTATTTCTATAAGGTAGAACAGTTCTTTCCAGGTAACCCATTCGAATTTTTACTTTTCTTGTAAGCATTTATTTAACTATATCAAATAAGATTTTTGCTTAATGAAAAAAATATCCCCTCGCATAGTATAAGATAAAATTTGTTTGAGAGAAAATATTTTGCAATATAGATTTTCCTAGATAAAAATAATATTTTGATTTTTCAGGTAGCAAATTCCCTTAGTTTTCTAATATACCATATTTCGAGGAATCCTAACGTTCAAGAGAAGCTATATAAGGAGCTAAAACAAAATATGCCTTCTGGAGAAATCACGACAGCAGGACTTTCGAACATGAAGTACTTGATGGCTTGCGTGAAAGAATCCTTTAGGTAATATAACCTGGTTTTCCTAAAACTTTAAGTGTAGTACAGACATAATTCAAAAATCAAAACGAAATTCTGTAAAAAAAATTAAATTGAAATGGTGTAACAATCAAATCAGCAGGTTTTTCAAATATGCAACTCAATAATCCATTTTTATAACGAGATAGTTTTCAAATAAATCGATCCTTAAAAATATATTTAGTGACATAAAGATTTAAAAAATATACTAACTAGAGTTTTCATTTATTTTAATAAGACTTCAGATATCTTCGTTTATAAAAAGGATCCTAAAATTTTATCCAATAAAACTCCTTAACTTTTGATAGAAAAAATATCTTATTTATATGTAGATTAACTTTAAGTTTAAATTAATACATTTAATATATGTCCAATGTAAATTTTATTTCATTATTTAGGAAACTGAGCATAATGAATGTTCTAATTTCAGATTAACACCCACAATCCCCTGCATCAACAGAATACTTCCAGATGATGTTGTTTTGTCAGGTTATCACATTCCTGCAGGGGTAAGTAGGTACTTTATTTTAAAAATAATTCGTTGAAATAAATTACAAATAATGCTTTATCGTATTTCAACCAAGCGCATATAAATTATCCATTTTTTTAATTATTCTATTGCGTTTTGAACTTTCTTTAAATACAGCATACACGTCTTTTAAAAAGGTAATTAAAAAATCAAATTTATAATATGTAACTAAAAAACATATACATAAATTAATAATAGGTACAGTTTTTGAACCCGGGTGATATTTTCTTCAGATTTTGTTATTTTTGTCCTGATTTATAAATAAGATCAGTTATTTTATTGATTGATATCGAGAACAAGTTTTAACCCTTTGCACTCCAAGAACTCTTTGCGTTTTCCGTTCTATCTACGGAACAGTTATTCTTCCTTATGTTCTTTACCATAGAATTTGTTATGCTTATAGAAAAAAGAAACAACCTGTTTTGGATCTTCAAAAGAATGAGTTGAAAAAAATATCGATGTGTTTTAAACACAAGATCATGCTGTTCTCGTTTATTTTAAAGAACAGGGAACCAAAAGAACGAGTCGTTATGTTGTCGCCTGAGCGTCGGCAATGGAGTGCAAAGGGCTAAAAAAATAAATTGTTCGAATTTGCAAAAAATTTAACTTTTAAAACCACATTACCTAACATTAAAAAAAACTCAAAATACGATTAGACCCTTGATAAATAAAAAAAATCCCTCACAGGACCCATATGAGATGGCCATTGTTAATAATGCTTACTGTAATGAATAAAACAAATATTGAGAACCTAATCAACTTATTGGAGCTTTCATTGAATATCCTTAACACTGCTTATCGTTGGGTCTTTGTAAATGAGTCTAGTGTGTTCAATTGCAGCTGAAGAGGAATGTAAAGTTGAGGTTTTTAATGTGATTTCACAAACAAACCCAAACCCTAATTGCAGTGTAGCATATCAATGGACAAAATCCCAATAATTGCATGTCCATTTTTGACAAAAATTATATGTATCAATGTAAATGTAGAAGTCTAGCTCTTTCCTCATGCATAAACATTGCATGTCCCTTCCAAATAATAATTCTGTGGTGCAGGATTAAAACTCGGCCCAAGTACGAAAGGGACATGAAATTTTCTTTTTGCTGCAATACTACGATGGTTGTGCTTTAGTCATCGATATAAGAGTCAAGTAGGAAGAAATGTATAACATTGGTACAAACTAACCAGTGAGAAATCCTCTTTATTCTGATTGCAGACCTCCATATTCTGCAACTTCCCTGTCCCCTGCAAGCAAGCAGATAAGTTTCCAGAACCCGAAAGATTCCTTCCGGACAGGTGGCTGGACAGGTGCTCCTTCACCCACAACCCCTTCACCCTGGTGCCTTTCGGATTCGGGCAGAGGATGTGCGTGGGGAGGAAGTTCGCAGACATGGAGATGTACGTCGCCCTGGCCAAGGTATGTTTCCAAGTTGTTTTTTTGCTTCCACATTAGTACTATTAAATACTCTTCTAACATTTGAATCAAACTGTAAGTACTCGCTTTCAATATTAGAATATGAAAGATTTTTAAAAGTCTATATAGGCAGTTTATTTTATTTACAAAAGTTTTAACTTTATTGAGATACAACCTGTAGCAACTTCTGAGAGGTGTAGGCAGTGCAAGAAATTTCCCAACTTAACGATTCGAAATTTTCAAATCGGCAGTCCTGAAAATTCCCAGTTCCAACTTGACATTTTTCATCTTTTTATATATATATTAGGAAATATTAAACAGTTCTCTCACAAGCATTGATTTCTTGCACTCATATTACAATGCAGTGCCCGTTATGAGGTCTAATTTAAATGTAATCTTACAAGTTGGGCAATTTCTAATCTTCCCTAGCTGTCATTTGTTAATAATATTAATTTTCTTCAGACATAAATATTCCCAACGCCGGGTTTTTAGAAGTTGAAATTCCCAACTTTCAGGGTTTCCAGATTATTGGGAGCGACGGGCCTGGGTGTAGGTTAACAAAAAAGAATGCAGTCTATAAAGACAAATTGGAATCTTATAGCAATGCATGATCAGAATTGTCATTTTCACGCATCATTCCAACACCATTCGTAGACCTCGAAGTGACACATCCCAAAAAGGGTCACTCTTTGAATATCTTTTATAACCTTAATGCATTGCTCAAATGAATCGGCATTTGTAAAAACGGTTAAGTTTATCGTTAATTCTGTGAAGCTTATATCCTTTTTACAAATGCCGATTCAAATATCTTGGAGTTAATAAAAATAATTTCTTTTCTTCAATGAGATACGCTTTCACACACAATTCTAGTTCTCTATTCACTAGCTTATGAAGATGATATATCCGACCTTGCATTGTAATTCTAGTTCGTCTTTGTGCAACCTAGCCCCTCATAGAAATATGTACTCGTACTGCATAATAGGGTGGGTTGAAAATTCATTTTTTTCGATATCGTTATTCTAATAGTGCGGAAAGGGTGACCAGTGTGATCAATAAACACGCTGCAAAATATTTTTTTGATCGGATATCATCTGCCTCCTCATCGCACTTAAAATTTCGAAATTTGGATAAAATATGTCTTTTTTCACTAATTATAGCAAAAAAAATATTTTCCGAAACAGTTATCCTAATAGCACGGTAAGGGTGTCTAATATGATCAATAAACAAGATGTAAAATATTTTTTCGCTCGTATAATATCCTCAGCCTCTACATCGCACTTGAATTATCAATATATTTGTTCAAAAGTTACTTTTCCATGTGATAGAAATATGGTTTGAATGAATACTATTTAATACATGTACTTACTTAAATACACTTACAGGTGACTAGATTACTGTCAAATTCACTGGCGGATCTAGGGAGGGTAGGCACAGGGGGCCTGTGCTCCCCCCCCCCCCCCTTACACACACAGACCAGTCCACTTTTTTTCCTTATGTGATCGTGAAAAATTTATGTATGTAAAAAAACTTAGCACAGTTTTTATCCTGTTCTACAACATTAGGAAGTCAAGCATTACACACAACATCTTTACATAAATCATATAACTGATTGTGGTAAGAACGTTGTTCTAACGAATTCGTTTCTATTTTTAGCCCCACATAAAACTTAGCAGATACTCTACTACTAACTGCATACATCGTTCAAGTGCATGTGCGGGTAATGCTTGACTTCCTGATTTGCAGAACAGGAAAAAAACTTTGCTAAGTTTTTTACCTACATAAATCTTCCACTATTAACCAAAAGAAAAAAAAAGTGGGCTGGTTTTGCGGGGGGGAGAGGGAGAGAACACGCCCCTGTGTCCACACTCCCCAGATCCACCAAAAAAATTGACCAAAAGGATAAATTTAAATATCTGTAAGTGTATTTATGTAAGCACATGTATTAAATAGTATTCGAACCATATTTCTATCGCATGAAAAAGTGCACTTTTTAACCAAAATAGCGATAATTCAAGTGCGGTGTGGAGGCAGAAAATATTATCTGATCGAAAAAATATTTCACATCGTGTTTATTTATCATATTAGACACCCATTCCGAGCTATTACGATAACTATTTCGGAAAATATATTTTTTACTACAACAGGTGAAAAAAGATATTTTCCCCAAATTTCGAAATTTCAAGTGCGATGAGGAGGCAGAAGATATTATCCGATCAAAAAAATATTTTACAACATGTTTATTGATCACATAATATAAAAAAATGTAACTCCCTACTGCATAATTTGCAAATTTGATTTTAAATATTACAATATGATATGTAGTTGATTTATAACAACACATTCACTGTTTCAGTTGGTGTACAATTTTAGAGTAGAGCCAGCTGGTCAAGAAGTGAAAACCAAATCGGCATTTATCCTAGTTCCTTCAAATCCAGTCTCTGTCATTTTAAAAGATAGAAGAAAAAGTGACAAGTCTTGAATGCATTTCTTAAACCATACACAGAGAACTAACTATTTAAGTAACCATATTATTTTATACAGGTGTACAGTTATAACTATTTTAATACTATACACACATGGATGTGTGAGAATGATGAGCAAACAAATGCATGGACAGAGAAAAATGATGAGTCAGATGTAAACTTGACAAATTGACTAGCATGTAAATACATATTTATATTGTACTTTATAATAAATATTTTTATTTTGACAAATTAAACATAGTTTGCTTATATAGGAATTAATTCTGAGTTGTGTAGTATTTTTAATTACTTAAAATTTATAATCACAATTTTGTACACTAATAAGTTAAGTGTGAAACAACTTTATTTCAGTTAGTGCAATTTTTTTAAATAAAAACTAAAATATATTGAAAAATATTTCCAAATCAGCATTAAATATATATTCAAATTCCTAAACGTTTATATTTATAAGAACCCTTTTTTTTATCATCTCTAATCACACATGTTGGTTACACATCGTTTAAATATTTTGCATTAAGCATCATTTCTAGTATTCTTACAAGTATTATACTCAATAATGTAACCTAATACAGTTCTCCATTTAAAAGTCATAAAAAAACAGTTTTATTTCTATATACAAGTTAATTTTAAATACAAAATAATTTTAAATACAAAATAATTTGAAAGCTCACGAAGTTTCTGTACCTTTGGCTTTATTCATCATATCTAAAGGGAAGCCATATGCACAAAACTGGAGCAGATTCCTGAGCTGTTGACTGTTGTCGCCTAAAACATTTCATTAGTGATTTAAATCTGTCAACATTTGAAAATTCAAATTTATTCAGTTTTGTAATGAAAATTCATTTATTGTAATAGGTAAAATTATACAAAACTTTAATTAATTCCAAATGAAGGAATAAAGATTTAGAATAGTTAGAGCACAAATTTTAACTTTTATTATTCCTCCAACTTGTCTTATGCTCAATTTTTTCTTAACCCTCTTGACAAATAATCAAAACGCTGAATTTGTGTATGTTTGTTTTCACGGCAGAAGAATTTAATTTATACTTCCGACTCGTATTCCTTTTTTAAATTATTTCAATATAGGAGAATTACACAACTCCACCCAATACTTTAAATTTGAAAAAATATTTTAAAATAGACGTTTTTTTATGTACACTTCTGGGGAAAACTGGAAATACCCATTAGGGTTTAAAATCATTTACTTCTGCAGAACTAACAATATTCACAGGGAAGTTTTCCCATTTGTTGATTATAAAATTAGGGTTTTCTCTCATCAATTTGAATAATTTGAGTGCATGATCTTTCGTTCTATCACTCACTTTAAAATTCAAATGCTCACTAATATTTTTTAATGAGCTACAAACTTACAATAAATTACATACTTAGACATAATTAAACAAGGTTTCTAAAATTTTAATTTTTTTTTTCAAAAACACTGCATGGAATATAAGTCATAAAAATATGGTTATCATGTTTACTTTTTCTTCATATTGACTTAGTATGGTAAGTCATAATACTTTGCCGTGTTCACTATCATGGAAATTGAAATATGAAATTTGGCTTTGCAAAAGAAGCAATATTGTTGAATCATTAATTGGTTTTTAATTTATTTCTTATTCTTATAAAATCTATACGAGGTCAGAATTTTTTCAAGTGATACTAGGCAAAATGCTAAACGTTACATCAAAAATATAGTGAATGACATACACAAGAGTACAATTACACAGTAAATTTAATTAAAGAAATAAACGCTTTAGAAGTATGAAAGGTAATTAATTACAATTGTATAGACTAATTAAAATGGATTTTTTTTAATTAAAATAAGAACTTTACTTACTCTTTATTGGAAACTGTGGCAATAGCGAAGCAATTTCTGTGTTCTGCTGAGTGGTTTCTAGAAAGTTGTGGATTCGAAAGCACGGTAGGTGAATATCAAAATAAATATAAACTCGGTTCCGAAAAGTTGCATATACAAACACATTAACAGACGTTCCTGGTATCACAGAATATTTTCCTATAGTGAGAAAAATGTAATAAAATTTCATATAATTTTAAATTTAAATATTATTCGAAATTCATGCAACACATTTTTTAAAGCCTTAATTACTAAGTTATACTATCTTATCCCATTAATTGAACTTTTTTTTATAAAATTATAAGTACATTTGATTGTTAGCTTTTGTTTTGTCTGAATTCAAAGCACTATGTTGAATGATTAATATTTATTTTTACTTTTTCTATGTTTAATTATGCATTATGTTATTTGAGGTCAATATGCCTCTGATATAACAAATTCGACCAATTTTTCAAAAATTACTCTACGTTAAATACAAGATAAAATTTAATGAAATAACTATATAAGCATGTTAAAAGTTTTGATATTTTGTAATGATCAAATGCATATTGGAAAGCTATTTCAATACTTGATAGACAATCACAATTGGAAGTAGAAATTATGGTAATTGGAGGTTTTGAACTGTAATACCCCTAGGGTACAAAATATGTGAAAGCAGGATATAAGAACACATAAAAAGTTATCTGAAATGTTTTTTTTCAATTATGCGAAAAAATAAGAGCACATGACAAATAATTATAAAATTGCTAAACTATTAATATAAAATATGGATTATTTATTGGCATTTTATTTATAAAAACCTAAATAGCATATTTTCACATAAGTAGTAACAATTCTAAAAATATCTATTACTAAATATCCTGGCAATATGCAATAAAGATATTAATCCATTGATAAAGTATATTTTCAGGCACATAAAATTTTCAGTATTAATGTAACAAAATATATTTTCTGTGGGCTTTACATTTTTCATTAAAGCATTTGATATTTCAAAATATGTTAACAAATGTACATGTCTTATATTTTTGCTATACGATTATATATCTATATTATATAAACATATGTTCATAGCTATAATTTGCATATGACAAAATTATACCTTAGGGGAAGTGACATGACTATGTGACAGAAAGCAGTCAGTAACAGTTAGCCAACAAGTCATTTAGCTTACAGTTGTAACACAAAATGTGTAAAGATATAAATTTCTTGGTGGTACCACATGTCGTACCAGGTATATTGAAATGGATTAAAGCAGTTTTGCATGTACCTGTAACAGATGTCCCCAAAATAAGAATGAGTAACAAGGTTTAGAACCACTGTAATGTAATAAATTACCGATAAATTATTATTAAGCTATTATTGGCCTTTAATTGTAATATGAAGCTTATATATGCCAATTATAAATTACATACCCCTTCATAATTTTTAGTTTTACTTACCACAAGTGAATGTGGTAACGGGTCCATCAAACTGGAACCGGACAGACTGTTTTTGTTGGTTCACCATATAGGTCAAGCCGTCCCATGCGCAAGCTACAACTTCTTCATCACCATCGCCCTAAATATGAATATGTGTATGAATTCATAACGTATTCAAGTATCAATTCATAATACAATTTAAGCAATTAACAATATATGAAAATCTTTAACATATCAAAAATATAACATTCAAATTATATCATAGCTTAATGACTTTTTTAAATACATTTTTTTTAACCATGCCACTGGCATAGTTTGAATATTGGTGGAATTACTATGTACAAAAAATCCTCTTTATTTAATTTAAAGAAATTTTTTCATTAAAATCTGAATTTACATAGAAAGTAGGAAATTTATTAAGAAGACGTTTATATTATGAAAGAAAATTAAAGTTAATATCAATTTTAGATAACTGTGAATTCCATAATTTTATAACAGTAATAAAAGATTTTTTAATTAAAATCTTTAAATACTAATTTAACCTACAGAACACATTCATATAAAGTTGCAAAAAATATATGCATTTTGAAGAAAAGAGGTTTACAAAAATATATGTGCATGTGAAAATTTTAAATGAAATAACTTTAATTGTAAGGAAAATAAAGGCCAATAGACGTACATTTTTAAAGCTTGGTAAATTATGTACAACATTTTAAAACTGATGAGCAAGGTCTGATTTAGAAAATTCAATACTATAGGCACAAATACATTGGAGATAGATGGATGCCCTTCAAGAGTAAAAAACAATCAAACAGTATACAAAACATTGCATTGTTCATTTAAAAAACAAAAAATTATATGCTTATGGGAAAAATTTCCTAAATGTTATAAGAAATTCAAAGAATAACAATAAATTTTTCAAAGTACAGGCAACTTTTGCACAATTTATGTGTAATTAAAAAAAATTGAGGCCTGGGAGTAACCTGCCTAATGGTGTAAATCATGCCCTGATGATGAGTAATTTGAATGTAGTGAATTGTTTGCTGAAATCTCCACCTTAATTAGAAGCTTTCTTAACAGCATTAAAAAAAACTTATTTTTTAAAGTTAATCTTGAACCACAAAAGTCTTATTAGAATATATATGGAATATAACTTCACTTAAATAAAACAAAGAAAAGGAAATTAACAAACATGGGAGAAACCAAATACTATACAATAAAATTTGTCAGATTACTTTGAAAACACTTGTTTTAAAGCCTGGTAAATTATAAAGCTTGACAGAATTCGACATTTATAATGAAAAAAATTATTAGTTAAGGATTTTTCATTCCATGATTCATTTAGTAACCTGTCCAATTTATTTTGTTCCACAGTATAAATTTTACTTATAGTAGCAAGTTTTTTCATTCAGTTTACATTAGAACAAAATATAAGAATTGCAAGTGACTAGAAAAATATTCAATCATACACATCAGTAGTATATTAGTTTTAGGCTTGTTAATCTTATTCTGTCCATCACTTCAAGATCTTGAAATGTAACAAATAACAAACAAGATTTAATACGCAAAATTGGACAAGGGCAGATACAGAACAAAACTTGAGGAAGAGAAGCTTTAAACTTCGAAATTCATTATGTCAAGTAATGTTCCTTGCATTATGTTAAATAAAACTTCCTATGTTCCTTGAATTGTTTGGAAAAATAACAACTTCAGTGTCTATTCTAACAGCTAGTCATTAACTTAATTGGGCAGTCATTAACTGAACATACACAGTTGTAGATTAAAAATGTGTAGTAATTAATGAAAAATGGACAGTCAGAAAATTCACAGCATTATTGGTATGTATGAATAATAAGATAACAATATCGTTAATATGGTTTTAAAGTGGGGAATTTCCTCAAATGGTGTAGCAGACAGAAAGCAATTGGTCAATAAATTATGCTTAGTCTAGGTTTGTAAGTAGATGGTAAAAACAGTTAAGTTTATCAAGAGAAAATTAACATTTTTATGTTTTCAACAAATTCAAAAATATCAGATTCTCAAAGAATTAGAAAAAATGCCAAAACATGTGTATCCTACAGAATGAAAATCTTCTGATAAATGTTAAACCATTTCAGGATGTTCAGAATGAATTTTTTAAAAAAATTAGACTTCTTACAAGCAGGTCCAGTTTTGTAAGTGCAAATAACTGATGATCGACTTGAAGAGACCACAAAGTTTCATCCCCGTCAACTAACATGAGCGTACCTAAAAAAATATATATATAACTATTTTAAATATTATAAATTGAAAGGAAAAATTTTGCAATATAGTAGCTTATGGTATTGTTTGAGGACATCTAAGATAAATATATATGGAAAGGAATATAATTTTAAATGGAAGGTGGAAAACGAGAGAACAAAAACTTTTAATTTAGTCAACTTGGGAATTTAGAAACTTTAATTTTATAATTAAATTATTGAAGAAATCAAAAACTAAACAGGTTGGTTTGTCATTCTTTCGCCATACTATTTATTTGTTCTACTAACACTAGAATTTAAATGTCGTGACATGCAGATGTCTTGTAACTTTTCAGACTAATTAAAATGCTTCCTAATAGTTATCGTATCTGCTTAAAAATATAATTTAATCTATGCAATTAAGGAAAATTTACAGAAATTGGTCTACATAACATTACAAAAGTTTGTAGTTATTAGTGTTAAATATGTCAGAATAAAGAAAAGTCAGAATAAAAGAAAATAACTGCTTTCACTTTGAACAAAAAAAATCCCTAAATGTTAATTACTACTAAAATTGTGTCTTATTTACTACCAATTTGCCTTACAAATACAAAAACATTCGTTGTTTTAAAAAACACAAGGAATTTTACTGAGGAAAAAATACAAATTTTAAAAAGCAATTTCAGAAAATTAAAATGTAAAAAAAAGGCAAACAACTGTGTTATTTCAAGTGTTTGTGGTTCTTGAACTAAATAACATACATTACAAAAGGAATTGTAGTTGAATTTCTATGCTAATTTAGCAGTCAGAGCATTTAAATTTTTTAAATGAAAAAAAATCAATTAAAATCTGTGCAATTATATAACCTAATTGTACATATAAAAAAAACATTAAATTTTGTACATTATATTGAAAATCCGTACAACTCAGCATGTATGCGTTATAAACCAAAAGATATTTTGGTTCAAGAGCCTCAAACTCTTAAAACAACACATTACAATTTAGTGCTAAAAATTAGAAAAAATAATAATGAATATATATTTCAGCCAAGTATTTTGTTATTAATAGAAGACAAACATTACAATAAATCCTACACTACAGCACCCTCAATCTATATGATCAATACAAATAAAGATTCATAAAAATCACTATTAATATTAAGCTATAGAGGATCTAAGCAGTAACAAAGCTATACCAAAAACAAGCGAGACAGAAGATCTATGGTTGAAAGTTGGTAAAAATCCCAGGACTGAAATTCAAAACTGCAGTTACATTTTCAAAGTTCCAGAAATGAAACAAACCAATCTTTTGATTTCTGTATCATTATTGTATATTCTTAAATTTATTTAACTAACATTTTTTAATGAATATTTCAAACATAAAAAAAACATGCCACACTACCATACTTATTCGAAAGTTCTGCAAATTTAAAATTATAATACTCATATATTTTTTAAAAAACTAAATTCCGGAACAAGAAAACGAGTTTCGAGGGTTTTGTATAGTTTCATTTTCTTTTACTTATTTTGGCTTCGACGAATTACCAGCAACATTCATAGTTACATTAATTTGTTATGATCATTTAAAATTATTCCATTCCATCCTAGACAAAATAATAAAAAGGCAGAAATTTGTCTTAAGACTTATAAGCTGTCTTTGGTCAAACATGGATCCCAACTTCAGTGTTAATCAGCTGCACCAGTGTCACACCAGTATTAGTGTATGCCAGATTGACATAACTGAGAACATTTAAAGTTGATTTGGAAAACAGATCGCTTTCAAACAAAAAAAAAGTATAATATTAAAAACTATTTTAAAATACTAAATGTTTAAACTAAACACTTGAAACCTTTATTTTAAAAACTTTACCATCAAGAGTCGCAACAGCAATCAAAGAATTCCTCTTGATGCCATTACGAGTTCCAGTGATTCCTCCCAATATCTCGGAGGAAATATTGGGGTTTCTCATTCGACTCGATGCAAGAGGATGGTGTTTGGGTGTGGTCAGTTTCGAAGCATTACTGAAATTGAAAATACAGGTTCAAATACACATCAGAGATAGTAGTAGCATTGAAAATAATTTAGTTTTGTTAATTTGCAATAAACCAGGATCAAACCCAATTTTTGATCCTGATTTAAATCTGAATGATTAAAAAAATTTTGATCCTGAAAACAAAAGGATTTGTTTGAAAGTTTATACTTAATTGATAAATCAATTTTTTTCGGGCTTAAAAATAAAAACGAACTCTCAAGAATGTTAATTTAGAATCATGTAAAATAATTATTGTACAAACATTGCCAATATGTGCTATGTGAATTTTTCATGAATCTGAAGTAAAAGTTCCTTTGAAGCCTCAAATTGTACTCTATATAGCATACAATTATGGTAGGTGAATAACAATTATTTTAATTGACAAAAAACTGTAATGTTGTTGTTTGCCATACCTAGTATGCATATTATACGGTGGTTAAATTAATAATGGTGCAAATTTTTTTTGACGCATACCACTATTACTTTTTAGGGGATTTTCAGTTTGTGGTGAAAGTAATAGTGGTGCTAGTCAAAATGGATTTACATCACTATAAAATTAACCACCTCACATAGTAACGCTGCAAACTTTTAAACAGTTTTCGTCATTTATGCACTCAGACATTATTTATTTTAAATCAGTAAATATTTTTAACACATATAATTCTCATCTTATTTTATCTAGCCAATATATTCATGCAGCGATAATAACAATAATATTAATTTAATAAATTTGTAAATTATGATTTTTATACCAATGTCTCGATTGTTTTTAGCTACTGCTCCAATCTGTTCTTACTGAATAAAGAATGGCAAACTGGTTATTAAATACTGGATCTACAGAAAACCAAACATTTTCAATACTAATTTTAATTTCACCAGTTAGCCATTCCCAAATGCAACAGTATTTTTCAATGAAAACAGAGCAAAGAACGCCAATTTAAAAAAAAACAATTCTCTAAAAAGAACATAAGTATCAATTCACTGTCTGTATAAAATTGACAGATACTGAAAACATTGCATCTAAATTTAAACATTAAATTAGAATACGAAAATTAATTGTCAGACAAAATAATATTGCACAATACCCATCAGTATCTTCATCGTCTTTTTGAACACAAATGATGTCATTTCCATCAGAATCTTTATCTTTTTCGCAACATTGAAAATCAATATAAGTACCGCCAGATTGTGAGATCAATATAAGGGGGAAACCAGTAGAAGATGGATTCAAAGAAATAGAGCCTATCTATAACAGATTATGAAAAACAATAAAATGGGCAATAGTACATACATAAATGAAATATATACATATTATAAACAAGTTTAAAAAGTTGTGATTTGATATAAAACTTTTGATTATTCTTTTACAGACTCATTGCTTTGAATATATAGAAACTAAAACTACAATTTTAAGAATGAACGTTTTCTTTCTCTGTTTATGTTTAATCTGCAATCAAGCAAGAACTTCTAAATAAATTTAAAAGGGATTATTACTGCTAGGTAGCTAAAATGAGATCTTAAAATATCAGGTACTTTTTATACCAATGACAAGCATTCGCAACATACAAAAACATTAAATTACTTAATTCTCAGAAACTATATTGCAAGGAGAGGAAAAATATAGATACTATATATATATAGTATCTACACTACTATGAGCTTATGAGCAGCCAATACTACATGAGTTTAGAGGTATTGGCAACACATTTAAATTAATATTAACGACGTTTTTTTAATATTATTGTTAAAAAAATTTTTAACTAATTGCACTCAAAACCAAAAATTGGTCAATCTTAATTAAATCAAGAGTATATTCAATCATAGAATATTACAACTTCAGCTCATTTTAAGCACTATTAAAACTATAAACTAATATACTAGCAAATTAATATTACATTAAAATTACAGAATTATAGTCTTTTAAAGATCAAACCAATTTTTAATTTTATAATCACATATATAAATGTTCCAGTCATATAATAAAATTTAACGTAATTCAATATGTAAAAAAAACTACTCCATCATTTTATAAAATAAACAGAAAAAGTATGAGTTAATTTTTAAAAAGGTTAGATATTTTGATAATAAATTATGTAACATGCTTGTGTAAACAGTACTAAAAACGTTCTCCAAAATAAATTAATAATAAGAAAAGCAATTACTCATACCTGATCTGCAAGTTCCAATTTATGCAAGCCAACCAACTTTCCTTTGTAATCATTTGAATACTAGATAACAAATAAAATATATATATATAATATATATTTAACTAGGCTATTATTCAATATTCAGATATATTTCATGAACAATAAAACAACTTTATACATTAATATATATTACTTTCTTGACTGGAAATTTCTAGAAGAAAAATAATTAAAAAAGAGCATTTCATACACACACACTCTTCGTATTTACCGGATTAAGTCTGACCCATCGGTACGTTCTCAAAACATGATCAGTGAGACCAAGGACTAGTTCAAGTTCACCATCATTATCTGTAACATAAAAATATTTCATATTAATTTCTCATTCATTCACATTAAACTAAAATTTATAATACATTTTATGCACATATTATTATAAATACAATATAAGAAAAAATATATATAACGAACAAAATTATTTTTAGTTTATCTAAAATGATAGTTGCAATGTATATTGGAAAAAAGGTTTTAATTTTATAAAACTAATATTTTTTAAATATACATCATTTTGTACTAACTTATGTAACAATAAATCATTCCTCAATAACTTTGTACAAGGGTTATAGTAAAATATAGATTTAAATAAGAAAGAAATCTGTAACTTTAAAAAAATAATTTTAAAAAAATTCTGGGTATAGAGGAAGAGAACTATATATGGAGGTCTCAGAATAC
Source organism: Troglohyphantes excavatus (assembly GCA_963932185.1). NCBI lineage: Eukaryota > Metazoa > Arthropoda > Arachnida > Araneae > Linyphiidae > Troglohyphantes > Troglohyphantes excavatus. The sequence goes on from OZ010671.1 coordinate 41,888,535, forward strand.
AAACAGACCAAGTCCAATCGTTTCTGGTTCGAGTTATCGATATCTATGGTTATTGATATATATACGCTTCATCATAATAAAAATATACCTTGTGGTTATTGAAGCCGAAAACAATACCACACATTAAAACACAAATTGACCAATATGTTGATTTATGGGAAACTCAAAATTTTGGGATCATTTCCTAGAAAACAAAAATGGTCGTTGATCTATTTGTATTTTGAGTCCTCCATATCTACTTACCAACATCGGCAAGAAGTGCTACTTTTGTATTGGCAGGTAATCTTTGCATATGGAATGGGCGCAAATCCTTCTTTTCGACCATCTGAAATATTTGAAAATACACATTAGAAAAAAGTTAAGTGTTCTATGAACTCTTCTTTCACTCTGTATAAACATAGTTTTTCACTTCGATTCATAGAAATTAAATATATATCGGTTGGAAGACATGTGGGTTATAGAAGAATACTTTCTAAAATTAAGAAAATTTATTATTTTTCTATTTCAACATATACTTAAACTATTATTATTATTATTATTACAAACATATGTTATAATTTGTTGATTAAATTTTATTTTAAAACAACTAAATGTAAATATAAAAAAAAAAGTTTTTCTGCCTAAACTACATATTTTAACAGGGCAAATAGCTGGTTTAAAATAAGCATAAAGTGGTCCTGAAATTTATAAGGTAGCCTTAATATAAATTGGTAAAAACTAAAATACTTATACAATAAATATGTTTCAATATGGGATAAGGTGTACAAATATATGTAAAGAAGTATTTAAATATAGTGGATACTTATGGACAGTGTATATGCAGTTACCTACAAGCTTAGAATAACTGATTACCTATTTTAAAAAATTAAAAAACTTATTGTGGCATTATCAATTATTTGATAAATGAGTATTTGAACCACTTTGATATGGTTAGCAATTTGCAAATGATATTAATTAAAACAGTGTTAATTTTATAAAGTGGAATTTTTTTTAAAGTTTAGTGAATGTGTAAAAAATAACAGTATAAATACTCACTAAATGAAGTTTTGTTAAATACTAATATATAAAATTTACACCCTGATATTTTATATTGACATCTAACAATTTAATTAATCATTAGGCATTGTAAAAGTTACACAGCAACACTACACTATTAATTTCGATTCACTTGAAAACCAATTATTAGATTGAAATGTAACTTGATTTGAGATAACTGAATTTGTTTGTCTACTATACAACAATTGCACAAACATAACATTTCTGCTGTTGAGTAACTATAATGCTGAATTAATCTTATATGTAACAATAGGTAGATGAACCCCAAATAAATCACCAAAGTTATGGTAAACTTTGAATTCTAAAAAATACATATAAAAAAACTGAACATCAAAAATTAAACACAATCTAACTACAGCAACTGATAAAAGAGCATTACAAAGGCAGGTAAATATAATGTCAACTAACAGGAAATTATTTGGAAAATGCGATTAGCTTGTTATCTAAAGCCATAATATATAAAGATACTCAACGAAAACTAAAGCAAAGGTAATTTACCTCTATATTGTCCTTGTTTATTTGAAAGATATAACACATTCCTTCTGCATTTATACAAACAATGCTATTCTGTAATAAAAATAAAAATGCTTGGCTACAAACAAGAAAACAATCAATGTAAAATTATAATAAATAAAAATTTCAAAATATATTTTATAAATGCAAATTTTTATTTAAAAAATAAATAAATATGTATGTATTAGACGTTTTAAACTTTGTAAAAAGCATAAAAGTAGGCACTCCTTATATTAAAGCATATAAGTACATTGCATAACTTAGCAACTAATTAACAATAAAAAAGGTAATCTAACCTATATATATAAAAGGTTTAAAGAAATAAACTGAAAGAGTACAAAATATTAAATGTCAACATAATATCTCAACTTTTAAATAATTCAAGTCTTGAATATTACTACTTGTATTTAATGTATCTGATATTAACAATTAAAATACTATGGCTGCATTTGAAAACAATACATTTAAGGAAGAAATTATATATTAAAGGTCCTATTACACAATACAAAAAGAAATTTTAAACTTATTTTATGTATAACAACAATTTTTTTTTTATTATTATTATTATTTTAATATATAAAATGTTATAGAATCTAGTCTGTAGTTACATTATACTTGAACTTTGTCAAACCTCTTTCAAACCACTGATCTCTAACTGTAACTTTTGGATTGGGCAAGGCAGTTTGTTAACTTGAAGCCAATTGAAGGTTAAAAAACTGTACTCCACTTCCATTTCTACCTCTACATTTTGTGTATTGTTCATACTATAATAGGCCAAATTGTGCTTTTGGATATTTTTTTTAAAAATTTCTATTAAAACCCATTTTGAATGCTTATTTTTTTAAATCTATTTTAACCAATAATAAGTGGATAAGCAGAAAAAAGAAAAACTAGATTTTTGCCAATATACAAATTGATTCTATATGTAGAAAATAAAATATCTAAACATATTTAACATTTCTATAACGGTTCAAGAAGAAAAAAACCCTGCAAAATCACTTTTAAAAATTAGTAGGGGTATAATATGGCTTAAATTGCACCCATAGAAGGAACTGATTATGAGCATTTCAAAAGTTACATTTAGAGTTCAGTGTTCCAATCCAACATATTTATATAACCTCAACTTTAGTTGAAATTTTGAACCAACCTGTTACATAATTTTGATAAACAATTTCTTGAATTTTTCAACTAATGTGGTAAAAGGGAAAATTACTCTGAACAATACAAAAATTTGTTAGGTGAATGACAGAATGAACTAAACACAATAACTCTTCTGTTAATTAAATTAGACTATTGCATACGGGCTGCTTTAAAATAATAACAATAGAAATTAAAAATTAGGGTTGCATAACCAAAATAAATAAATTATTCAAAAAAAAAAAAGCAACATGCAGTTTTTGTAACCACTAATTCAAAAATAACTGAAAATGCAATTTTTTTTATTTGACCTTATTTTAGTATTTGATATACATTCAATGATGTTAACAGCATATAATATTAAAGAAATTTTTCTAAATATTGGCCTGTTACTTATATGCTGTACAATTTTCGGCAGATAATAATGTCTGTTTTGGTAAATTAAATTTTATTGAACCTGTGCACAATACTCTGACCATAAGTACTATTGAAAGGGGAAGGGGGAAAAGGCGGCTTTACAAAGAGTTTTGCAAATTAATAGTAAAATTACTCACATAAAAATATTTTATAAAATCAAATATTTAGAAAGAACTCATTCTTAGAAAGAAATGTCTGTTGTTTACTTGTTAGTAAAATAGTAGTTACCAATTTATCATTCAATACATCCCCAATGACAACCACCATAATCTGTAAAAGAATAAAATATTAATAATTTACAGTAAAATCTTTTCCATAACATACTATCTACTCTGAAGCATAGTGGGTAAATTCCTAGTGCACGGTGGGAGTGTGTCGCCAAATCAAAATCTAGAACTAGAATGCGCAACTACTTCTGAAATGCGAGGGAAAAAAATTAGGGTTGCCATACAACATATTTTAGAACGCCTTCAAGAAGGGTTACCAAAATATAAACTTTATCGCCCACTCATTTGTCGCCAAATTCCATTTGGCGAGGGCACCGGACACTAGGAATTAACCGCATAGTGAAATTTATGCAGATAAGCATCTAATAAATAACAAAACAATACTTTCAATCCAAAACTACACCCAATAAAATCATTGAATTTTTTGGCTGGGTACAATACTCAAAAATACAGAAATGGAAATAAAATATATTGTAAATTAAATACTGAAATTACAAGTTCTGCTCAAAATAAAACTAAGTATTTGCAAAATGTGTGATAAAAAGTTAAAGTATAGCCGAAACAACCAATTTTTTTTACATATCTCTAATAATTTACTGTATTGTAAACAGGAATATATTTATAATTTTTTAAGAAGTAAGTAGTTGTGTAAAGCAACCTATTATATCTAAAGTATTTATTTTTTTATGTTTATAAGATCTGACCCTTTTGAAACAGAAATGTCACATATATTCAAATAATAATTAAGGCTTTAATTCTAAGTTATTTTGTACATATTTGAAGTAAACAGTAAAAAATATATTGGTCATCTTTTTAATCAAATATAAAAATTTGAAGAAAAAATAAAAAAAAATTATAAAAACAAAAGTAATTAAAGCTTAATTGAGCTAAATAAAGCTTAATTAAAGCTTAATTACATTCAATATTTTATGAAAGTTAAAAAATGTAAATGAAAGAATGGAAAATCTATGTAATGTGAAGAATATATAAAAATATAAGAATATATAAAAACATGAAATCTTCAATTATACAATGATAAAATAAAAAAAACTAAACAAATATCGTTACAAGACATTCAAAAGATTACCATTCCTAAGTCATGAGCTTCAGCAAAGGGTGCACTTTGGTCTCCTTTGAAAATTACCAAATCTCCTCTCAAGTTGCCAATAACCAATTCATTGTCCTAAAAAAAAAATTCATTAATAACATACACGTCCATGGTCTAACAAAGAATATCTATATTATTACTGGTATTTAATAAATAATTGAGCTAATAATTGTATTTAAATACAATTTTGTATAAAGATATCACAACATTTGATATCCTTTAAGTTATATATTGAATTCAGTATAACTATTTACAATATCACGGTTATTACTATACAAGAAAAAAACAATGAGTGTCCACTTTTTGTTAAAATCGAGAATAAATCGCCTCGGGTGTAGTATATACTTTTATAGTCTCAAGTTGCGAAACAAGAAAAATAACAATAGTTTATAAAAAAACATTGAAAGATCAGAAGAATGTATATGACTATGTCACATGAACATTTTTTTTTCGTTTTCTGCATAAACACTCGGGGATAGACGGACGTCATCGGTCTTGCCCTAGACCTTTATACACACCTTCCAACCTGGGAGATATTTCATGTAGATTGTTTGGTGAAGAGACTACTAGGCGGATGGGGGGGATGGAATTTTATTCAATAAAAAATTAATTTATAACATTACATTTTAGACAGATCACTAGATCAGAAATTATTAAGTACAAATCATTTCATTGTTTTTTTTTTTTTTTGGTAATACTTGAAATTTTTATTACAAATTGAAATGAAATATACATATAATTTCCCCAAACTTTTCACCCTGCTTCGCAATACGAAGAAGATTCTATTATTTATGCATGCAAGTAGGAGACTCTTGTATAATGCAGGAGAGCTCGTAAGTCTGCTTTACATGATATAGTATTAATTGAAAAATTTAATTGTTTATATTTATTTTATGTTCGTATAGCGATCTGATAATTATAATACCATGCAAAAACTTATGTAAAAAGTTTATTACTAATTAGCAATTTAATAAATTATAAAAAGGGACAGGGTATTAAATCAGTATAGCAGTGAATCCCTAAAATTTTCAAGCAAGAACCACCTTAATATATATTTAGCTGTTGACCATTTTCTTCACATAAATTCAGTAAGCAGATATTTCCGATTTTATAATAACATTTCATTTAATAATATAAAAAAGCCTTTACTTCATATGACAGCCGCAAACTTTCATGAAAAATCACAAATGCTTAATATGTAGTTATACAGGCTTCTATCTATTTGTTTTGAGAATAAATTTAAATGTACAACTATTACCTAGATTGTATCACAACTTCATTATGTAATTTTTCCATGTATGCGATGGCATACTGTTAATAGCATTGTTAAAAAATTTAAAATCAACATTAAATAATTAGATACATGTCGAAGCAAAGTAAATAAATACTCACACAATCATTATCAGCATCCCCTAAACAGATTGCATTTTTGGAAACATTGCCTTTGAATTCGAACTCCAATCTTGATACTAAAGACACGGCTCTCATCTTGACAATACCAACTTAGTTGACCAACGCCAATTTAGTATATTGTGACGGAAAAACACATATTTGTACCAAATATTAACTTCATTTTATCGCGGCAAATTTGTTTCGTTTTAAAAAATGGTAAACACACAACGGTGAGAGATGAAGGTGCAGTTACTCAATGCTGAAATATCATATTTCTTTGGTTGGTTGAGGGCTCCCTCTAAGTATGACGTCACCGTTGCTAGGGTGGAAGGGCAAAATGCGGACACTAATTATTTCTCTCTTTAGTTAGAGTTTCTAGCAAACGGTTGCTATGACTGCTAGAGTTAGAACGAGAAAAGTACTGTAATAAGCGTTCAGTATTTGATAATGATGTGTAGAATAAAAATTTCAAAAAAATTAGATCATGAATCACAAAGCCAGTGCGTCTCATGAGGTTTAGCCTCGAACACCGAGGAGGGCGGATTCAAATCCCAACATGTTTGTATAGCGATTTGGTAATCGGAGGGTTTTTAGATTCGTTCCCGTTATCCATACGAAAATAAACCGCCATGTATACAGCAAGAGACCAGGGCTCGTTACATTCGTCGTGGTCCTATGTCCTTATGTTAATTCAACCAACTATAATGTGGTTGGTTCCAAATACGTCGCACTAGAGCTGAATAACGGTATAGAGATGAAACGCGGTCTTTTTGGTAGGTGATCATTCCTAATCACAAATATCGTCCAAAAATATCCTCAATCTCCACAAGCGTGTATACGGGACTGGTGCATGTTAAATCTGAAGCAGGTTGTTCTCGTCATCATGACCAGTGGCGACGATTCAGGGAGGGGGGGGGGGCGTTAGCCCCCGCACTTTTTTCGGATGTTGCTCCTCACTTTTTTAATATTGCACTTTTTAAAAATAAAACATAACCCCAAACCATTCAACCCCTTTGATGTTTTTGTACCACGTAAGGGCAAGGAGGAGGAAACGGCAACTGCAGTATACGATTCTGCCCCATAAATCTCCGTGGAATCATTTTATGGGGATAAATAGCATGCCATCATGTAGAGGACGGTGGGCCGCGTCAACCAGACCTATTATAAACCCATCACGCCCTCTGACTTTCGTGAGTGGAAAGTCGATCTTAACTGCAGTATACGATTCCACCTTCATAACTCCACGGGTTTAATGGCAGATCAAGATATGGGAATCTACAATCGTGTAGAGGATAGTGGGATGCATCGACTAGGCCGATTATTAACTCATTCCCCTATTAGAGCGTTGCCCCGTCTGTAGGTGGTTGTTGCCTTTGATTGCAGTATGCGCTTCCTTCCTTCCCCCCCCCCCCCCTAAATCACAGGAATTCAGCCTTTGCGGATAAAAACCTACCAGTGTGTAGAAGAAGGTAAGCCGCGTCAACCGGGTTGGCCATTAATCCACTCCCACCTTTGACCTTTATACGGTGGCCCAAAAGTATTCACGACTAAAATTTTAAGACAACGATTATTATAATTTTTATTTCAACGTTAAAAAGGATGGTCTAGGTTATCACCTAGCAATTTTTTTAGTTGACAAAATATTCTGCTTAGGCTTAGTTTTAAAATAACTTAAATTGCTTGAGCAGAGCTGGCAACTGTAATGATATTTTACAATTTATAATAATAAAAGAAATAGTCTGTGGTACGCAAAACACTAACTTCCACTGCTTGGACATGTCTGAAAATTTATATATAGATACTATTAATTCATCCTCTAATTGTGCACCTGAAGCTTGGAATTTAAACATTCAGTTTACTTTTCCGTTTATAACGATTTTAGAAGAACGCCATTTTTAAAAATCAATATATATTTATTGTATTAAATAATTCAAAGTCGGCGACAAAAATTGCTTTGATAACTATTTCTAACACTTATATGCTTCCAATACGAAAACTAACTGAAAGACTAAGATTCGAAGATGTACCCGAAGGCCAGTTATTTTTCCTTTGAGAAAATAAAAGAGGAGGAATGAAATGGAGGGAACGAACCAATGGGGTAAAAACAAATTTACGCGTGTGAATCCGCGGGTAACAGCTAGATGGCAATAAAAGGAAAATTAAGCCACTCTTTATAGGGTTGAGTAAAAAAATATTTCTCCGTTAAAAATTCTGGATACAGATCCATTTTAATTCTGTGGAGGAAAAACGCTCAAACTCTTAAATTGGCAATGTTTTCGAAATATCTATTTAAAGAGAATATTTCCGAAGTAGAATTTTTGGTTCACGTTGAACAGGTACATCGGGATTTAACCCATAAAAAAATTAACAAACTATAAACATCGAAATTACTCACATTATCATTGTCTACATCACCTAAATTCACGCATTTATGTTGAACTTCACCACTGAATTCGAATTCCAGAAAGGAATCAAACACTGCATTTCCCATGCTCTCCCGCACCATATATACACGAAATAGTACACTAAATAATAGTGAAGTATTACTATACGGTGGTTTTATCATCCCCGAAAATAATGGGGAAATGATAATCGTGACACGATCATGTGACTATTGCTACAGTTAGCCAAAGTTAATTTTGAGTTTTGACGCAGAACTGATCTTTCGAATCTTGCAACGATATGCCGTACTTTAAGCCCAAGCGCACAAGCCTTTGGTGCAGAAGCGCTTACAGCTAAAATCCTTACTCCATTTTGTTCTGTCGGCGCGTGCCCTTTTTCATGGCGATAAGTAGCGAATAAACAACGATAGTAATGACCCCAGCCCCGAAATCCCCATCGTAGATTACATTTATGATAAAAACCGAAATGAATTTGAGTTTTGTTGATGGCAATACAGTTGAACTTCACTACAACGACCCAGTGGCGTTACACAATTTGGGGCGGGGGAGCGGAGGGGAGGGGGGGGGGGGCACAAAAAGGTTAGGTTGCGATGGGGGCTAGCTCAGGTGTTGTTCTCGTCATCTGACCATGGTTCAAAAATACGATACAGTGTTCCCGCGTTTTTCTTACGAGATATATCCCGAACCGTTAGTTCAGCCAACCTAAAAAAGACTGCTCAAAAAAATGAAATGGGAACCTTGAAAGTTTATTGCTAGTCGAAGACGATGCTGGGAACCAACTAACATAGCAACTGAGAAAAAAGGGTTTTCGGGACCCAACTAATAATCAGAAGTAAATGTTTCCTACTACATTTACGTTCTTTTAAAAAATAATTTTAATTTATGATTATTACAATTGCATTTTTTTCCTCTTTTCGGAAATCTACTCTTTTTACTTATCCTACACTTTTTTTTTCTCTTTAGGGCCATTTGAGTATTTAGAATGACGAGTGCAATCTTTTACTATCATTTTCTTAGATTCCAGAATGCCATTGCACTTGAGACCGTTGAAATTACTTAACATAGTATTGGAAATATACAAAAAAGGTGTATCCCAATTTCATTTGTACACTTAAAAATGATTTAATTTGCAGTTATGGAATATAGATTAAAAAACAATACGGATTTTTCCCCTTCCCAAAAACACGACCTGGTGTCAAGATTAAATGGAATAGGATAAAGAACCACTTTTGTTTTGGAAAAAAAAAATGGGGCAGACGATATTTTTTTATTCATCGTGTACGTAAGCACCTGCTTTGGTTTATCGCTATTGAATTAAACGATGTTAACCACAGAAATAAAATAAGTAACATGGAGATGATTAAAAAGATGGAATTCGAATTACCATGTTTGCGAGGTCTTTATTATATGAGAATGCGAAATTTACTTTCATGTGTAATCGAAAAAATTATTTCCTTAGCAAAAAGAAAAAGTAAAACCGCTTCTGGTTTGGAATCATTTATTTGCAGACAGTAACGAAGGGTAGAAAAAAAATACTCGGGAAGAAAGGCTTTAAAAACGGAAGAACTATTTTATAGTAAATCATTTACTTGTAAGCTAAATTAATCAATTTATCTGTCAGTTAATGTGGGGCAGATAATGAAATTTATATTATAAGTTTCGTATAAATCACTGGTAAACACTCAGCATTTTATTTTTTTAAAGTAGTTTCTTGGTACAACTGTGGTCGAGATTATAAATTCATTTTGATGACTACATTGCGTCAGAGAATAAGTAAATAGAATTTCGATTCTGTTAAACTTTAGTAAAAAGTTAAAACTGTTGGATTCTTTTTGTTCAGTAAGTAGTTATTTAGAATGTTTTTAATGTATTTTTTAATATATTTTTTAATGTTTAAATAGCAATTTGTAATTATTGAAGTACTATTATTTAAAGGTATTTAGGATGCTGAAATATGTGTTCTGGATTCGTTGGTACCAATAAAATTTAGAATTTTGACATTTGCACAGTATTTCGAAATATTTGTAGTTTTTGAAATATAAATAGTTTTAACCCTCCCAGTGGCCGATCTAAAATTTTCCTTTACCTAGCAAACGGCACCCATCTTAAAAAGCTGTGGCCTTCTTAGCGGCAGGTAGTTTTAAGAGGCAAGTTCCTTCCCCCCTTTGCGGTTTTTCCAAGTGACAGTGATGTATTGCTCAATTAGCGGACTGAGGGACCGAACCCAGAAGGGAGGGGTTCGTCTTCTTTCGCGACAACGCGTTCCCTTGCGCCGTGGCAAAAGATCATTAGTATACAAAGGCCGGTGTTGAAATGACCCTCGGTTTAGTTCGCAGATGTGGTTGTGCTCAGTAAAGGGAGATTTAGTTTAAAGTGTGCATTATCGCACTGCACAGTGTTTTGTACAGATAGCATTTTTTTCTTTTCAAGGAAGTAGTTTTTCTTTACAACTTTTGCCTCTGCGCAACAAATGAAGATTTAACATTTAGAAGATGTGTTTGATAACTGAGAGCATACACGTTACTATTTTCCTAATAAAAAAAAATATTAATAACTAAATATATGTTTTATTATTGATTGTTATGTGGATTATATAATTTTTTGATTACCCGCTTCGTAAATCTAAGTATTTCAAAATAAAGTTGCAGATTTATAGTATAGACAATATTTTACCAAAGCCGCGAAATGTAAAAATATCAAACAATATTAATTATATTTAAAAGTCTTACTCTTATTAAAAATAATTAATAGTGTTCCGTCCTAAAATGTTTAAATGTATAGCCGGAACGCTCCGGAACGGCGTTCCGGTACCTCTCTTTAGTAAAAAATTATTATGATTCCAGATTTGGGTTTGATGGATGCTGCATTGCACTCCCACACTCCACGGAAGGTTACTGTTCTGGTACCTCTATTTTTAGAAATCGAGCACTGACTATAAGTATATGCGAATAAATAGCAAAATGTTAGGGGGTGGGTGCATTTTTTTTTTGTTTTACAGACAATGATACAAGTCTATTGTAATAAAATTCCCAGCCTTTCTAAAGGGATGTTGAATAAAGTAAATAGAGTGTAAGTTTAAGGCTGTTTTTTCACACACCGGGAAAACCAGTACCGGTGATGGCGCCGGATGCAATGCTACGGTATAATAGTTTATAATAGCTTCGAATCTTATGTTGCAATTTTGAAAAATACGCATATTTTTTAAGTATATATGAGCACGCGTAAGTTGAATAAATTTTAGTTAGTTAAATAAAAGTTGTGGCCTCTAGGCACGGGCCTAATGCGTCTATTGGTAACTCCTACCTTGATTTCACCAGCACCTGAAGATATATCTTCCGTAATAAATTCATTCACGTCCTGAGACTCTACTGAGGAACCATCCGAATTTATTATTCATGTTAAGCTTGCACCTTTCTCCACTGTGGGAGGTATTCCTCTGTGTATTTGGTTGAACCGTTCACAGTATTCCATCGTACAGCACAGTTTTTATTTCACAGTCCCTCAACTAGCCTCTAATGAGATTGGCAGAAACAACAATTTTTTCCTTTGTCTTCGACCGTATAACTAACGCAAACAGTGTAATTGGAATACTATTTGAAAAACCGTTGGCTACATCGTCTCACAAAAACACTCCAACAAGTCAAGTCTATAGAGTAAAATAAGATCGTAGGAATAAAAAAGCCGAGTCAGTGTGCTTTTGTAATTCTCCTCAAACAACCCATAAATAATGAAGTGGAACTGAAGAAGTTGTAAACATCCAATTAATGTTGCTATAAATTGGATCGAAATCGGAAGCATATGCCGTTCGCCTACTCTTGGCATACAGCCTCCGCGATCATCAGTTCGATAGCATGTTTGGCATATTTCTCGCATACTATAAATCAGTCGGGCATACGAAGGGCATACACGTGTCATATTAATATTTTGCCTCGGGATATATTCAGTTTAAATATATTTCGTAATCAGCTATTGGAAGTTGTATTGATTAAAAAGGACCTGAAAAATTGCTTTTCGGGACATCGTGCTTCGTTTATACAAGATGTTTTATTTCTCTTTGTAGCTCAACTGTGTTTTGTTTTTTTGGTAACGTTTAAATAACAGATTTAAAAAACTTTCGAATTTTCTATATAGCAGAGCTCGTAACACTTTTTACATGTGTCCCTAGGGGAAAAGGGACTAAAAATCTTTAAAAAAAAGGACCTATAAAACTTAAATACTCATTAAATTTTAGGTCATCAATGTTAGATACAAAATTATAGGAAAAACTCAATAGAGCAAAAAGAGTTTTAAATAAAAAAAAGCTATATTTTCTATGTAACAATACATGCTAGTCGCGCACTGGCAACTATTGGACATCTAAATGAAAAATTAGTTGCTTGTAACAGAAAAATTCAAATTGTATCTGCTCATTTAGAAATTATTGGGCATGTAACTATTGTGCGAAAATACTTTTTTAATATGTTTTCAATAATCTCACGTTTGTTTGTTTTTAATTTTAAAATTATGGTCCGAATTGAAATTTAGCAGTTATACTTATGCCACTTATGTCTATTTTACAAATAAAATGTAAATCGAACAGTATTTTTCTAATTACAATATGAGGTACTGGGAATATATATAATTACAATTTACACTTGAACCTGCTATTTATCATTCTTCTCCTAAACAAGGTCTTCATTTACATTTTGTTTTTGATACAATGATACACGAGATCCGGTGGTTCTGGAAGGACAGAAATTTTTTACACATGGCCCTATATTCTACACCAATGTGATTAATTACATTTGTAAAGACAAAAACAGTAAGCCTGCTCCTGATTTAACGATATTTCGAGAGTTGCAACACCCTATTAGCAGACCCAACATAAATACTAACATGAATGGTGATTTTTGTAATGGCGATTTCAAAATAAATATAATTAATATTTGGTTAAATAGGAGAGGGGAAAGGGCCAGAAATGTGTTATCATAGGCATAAAGGGGAAAAAATATTTTTGCTAAAATAAGGGACCGTATTTTAAAAAAAAAAGGACTTTTATGTAAAAAAAAGGGACCTGCTGCGAAGCCTGATACAGTTCTCGAACGTCTTTTGTTTCATTGTTCCAGAATTTGATTTCCTTACATTTTAACCTGTATAGTCAGACCTAATTAATGGCTATTCCCCAAATTCCACTAATTTGATTTTTAAAATTAAACGACACACATATACCTTCTTAATAAAAATGAATATATAATCAGATTATTTTTTCTTCAAAAAAATAGCTTACAATGAAAAACTAGCGTAACTTAGGGGTTACTTGAACAACACAAACCACAGCTCTCAAAAGAAATCCTTTATTCCTAACAAGCTTACCCCCCCCCCCCCCCCCCCCTTCCTGAACACATAGCAGGATAAGATGTGATCCACCAGCTGCTATTCGCACCTTTCTAAGAAAACCTAACTTTGGATTGCACGTGGCTTCCGTATGGAGGAACTAGTTTTCGCAAACAATGCGCCTCTTTGGTCAACAGGCAGCAGCAGGGCGGGTCCGCAATTGTCATGTCGTAGTATTTTCACACAGAATGCTCTCTATACATCATAATGAATAGGGGTTGGGTGACATAGCACGGGCTTTGGTTCAGGATCTCTCCATAAAGGAAAACCCGGGAGTCGTAATTTTGACAATGATCAGCTGACTAGAACAAGACCTGAGCAAACACCCTATGCACCTGACACAGTCGTGGGGACTTCGAGCCACGACAGATTAAACGTGCACAAATCCGCTATTTATTTAGGATGGACATTTTTTTTTGCGTATGAAAATGTACGAAGCTGCAACCCCCTGATCACGACCTCGCTGCGCAGTTGAAGTCGATATTTGAACTCACAGCTCGCCAATTACGAAATTTATAACTTTACTATGGAGACCCAGTGTCTTATAAAGCTATAACATCTTCCCGATGTGGATGTAGCGTATAATTCAATTATAATATTTATTCCTTACTTTAAAAATAAAAATCAAATTTTGCAGTTAGTTAGTTACTGCAATAAATTACGTTTTTACTATAAAGCACGCATTTTTATAGTTAATTTGGCAGTTGATGGAATGACATGGACAATGTTGATGGAATTGTGTACAAAAATATGCCTTTTTTACATAAGTTTCTGATTCCGTAAAAAAAATTGTACAAATAAGAAACTTTAATTATTCCGCACGGCGCAAACAAAAAGAGTTTATCTGAATTCCGTACCGTACAATCTGATAAGATTAATTATTCAATTACAGAAATCACATATTCACCTAATGTTTACCTTATAACAACCTCTTTCTTTTCCCGCTCGTATTAAACCTATCAACCATGGATTTCTATTTTCCACCATTATGTTTTCTCGTCCCCCCCCCCCCCCCCCATACCATTTTGCAGATTTTGTCCGGGGCCATCGTTGAACCGCTTTGTTCATTCCACTCGCAAGCGGTTTTCAATTGCCCCTGAAAACACACCTGGTGAAAGGCCGCAGTCGTACAAAAGAATGGTGCTTGTTTGTGCTTTTCTTTTCGACTGGAAACTGGGTCTGTTAGCCATTGGTATTTACTAACAAAATAAAAAACACAACCACTTCACCGACACATTTTATTTCCCCGGAATCCAGTCTAGAGTCGGGCATTATGAAAATTTAAATTGTCATTAGAGCCTTCTCAGAAACACTCACATTGCCTAACACGTGGGCTCACTGTACAATCCTACACAACTGCAAATAGTTTCCACCAACAATAAGAGTTATAGGATTTTGGAATCAACCGACCCGATTTGACTTTAGGGCACACTCTACAGCTTAGCGAATAGCAAAGGAAAGAATGTATAACATATGGAGAATTTGTATATGTGAAAGTTAATACTAACAGGATTACGAAAGACTCCCAATCTTATTTTATAATAAATTAAAACATTAAAAAAATATTTCCACAATTTTTTTTGTAAGTTAATAATCTTAATAATATAATTAATCTTACGATTTAACCCACATTTTGTATTTATAATCTGGGGCCTCCAGTTGTTCAATGCAAAAAGGCCTTTAGCTGGAAATCAGAGGATTACTAGTTCGAGCCCAGGCGTTGGACTTGACAAAGACAATTAAAAAAAAGTAGGGACTTGCGATTGGAGGGTTGCCAGTTTCGCTACAAAAATGCTAGAAAGTCGTCCTGAATATCCAACAAATTATACTGGCGTGTATATGGGACTGGTGCAAGATAAATCTGATCTCGAAACAATGTCATGACGCCTATTGAGGTCGCATGGGGTGCCATCTGAGGTTGTGTTCTCGTCATCTGACCATTCAAAAATACGAGGCATCGTTCCTGGGTCTTTCCTTCGAGATAGACCCCGAACCGTAGCCAATAGCCCAATGTGCAGCTCTAATGCGACGTGGTCGCCAATAGCCCACTGTGCAGCTCTAGTGCGACGTTATTTAACCAAACCAAAACCAAAATCTAATGCGACGTAAATTAATCGAACCAAACCGTATATATAATCTCCCGGTTGTAAACTGACAAATTGGAAGCATACAAAAAAAGTTTTTTATATTTTACTCTCTCACATTTGATGCACATATTCGCTGACGAATCTATTTAGGGGATACAGCCTCTTTCCTAGAGGTATTGATCCATGAAAGATATAACGTGCAATATCCCCTCATCACATGATAAGTTTCTAATAGTATTTGTCTGGGATAGAACAAGATTAACTTGGGCATTTCAGCATGCCCAATATAAATATTACAGTTGTAAATAAAAAATCGTAGAATAATTGCTGTACGTTTAAGTAATTTCTGTAATAACTCAATGAATTTGAAAAAACTTATACAAATCAAATCTTTCTTATAATCAAATGATAGATTAAAATTAAAATTTTGTAATCGAGGATTTTTAAAACTTTAAAAAAAAAACTGCTCCTGTAAATAACGCTTTGATATATTAAAAAATATTTCGAAAAATTAATGAATTAATTTCAAAATATAAGTTTATTCTATAAGATTTGTCATAATTTAATTTTAATAAATTTATAAATTGTTTGTAACCAATTATTAATCAATCAATAACATTTATTATTTCCAGCAAAAAAAATCAGTAAAAACTTTTCTAAAATAATAAATTTAATAAGTAATGAAATAATTTAAGTAAAATAATATAATATTTTAATTGGATGTAATACTTTTAATTAGTACATATTTAATTTTAATTTAATGTAAAAATTAAAACAGATGAAATTATTTAAATTACTTGACATATTTTAATTAGATCAAATAATTTGAATTAGTTGAAATAATTTTAATTAGATGAAATAGTTTGAATTAGATCAAATAATTTTATTTAAATGAAATAACTTGTTATTTGAAATGTATTTTTTAATACATATTAATAAACTGAAAAACTATTAGAATTTTGTATTAAAACTTTCAATGGTCACCATCCCAATTTAAATCCGAATAAAAGGATATAATTAAACCTTAATATTTTAATTCCTTAATTTTTCCGATAAATCAGAACCAAAAATATTTTCTTTCATAACTTTTCTCTTAAGTTTTTTAAAATAGCAATTATTATATTCAGTACATTAACAGTTTCGTTCCTATTAATAATATCAACATTCCAGCTAAATATAAATTCGAATAGTTAATGGAAGACAACATCTAAAATTAATTTAAAAAATCAATATTAAGTTTTTAAATCATCACTTTACGCTTCTCAAGTAGACAACTAAAAGATTGCCGTCTTCTACAAAAGTGAATAGTGTCCTTCCCCCAACAGGGGAAAGAACTTCCATATGTCTTTCAGCCCAGCCCCCAATTAGTAAGCTATGGGAGGTCTGGGGGGAAGGAAAAAAGATAAGAGACGAGAATACTCGTCGGTGCCGCTCAGGGTGTAGAAAAGCTAGACGAGTATACTCGTCCTGTGCCGCTTTCCGTACAGAAAAGTTTCCGAGATATCTCGTCGTTGCCGCCAGGAGGGTTAATTGGTAGTTTTCGATAATTCTGTATTGTATACAACTTTCGATTTTAAATTTCATTTGCTTGTTTTCCGTCACCAAACAGTCATTCAATGTCAATTTAAACTTTAAATAAATGTTCTTTCAGAATTCTTATTCTGTTATCAAATACTGGATGTAAAAATATATTCTAAACAAAATATCCGCTTAGTTACAGAAGCAATAAATTGAATGGTTAGTTAGTTAGTATTAAATAAAGTTGACACCAAAACATGGTATGTGTACAATAATTTTTCATAGTCAATTATTATAAAGATAGTTTTGTGAAACAGTAATTAATTTGGATTTATTATGTTTGGTGAAATCTAATATATTAAAAGATGAATATCTACCATTTTTTTTATTCTGTTATATTTTTAATGTTTTCTTCTAGTTAGACCACACGAATACTATCAAAAGATTTGGAGTTTAATGATTTTGCACTAGTTAATATTTTGTTCTAAATAAACTGTTCGCTTACATAACAATGAATAATAACATTTTTCAAACAGTGTTAAGTCCATTCAATACGAACGAGTAAAACGCGCGTGAGCTTCTCTTCTCAGTGATTCGATAATTCATACCACGTGGTATGAATTATCGAATCACTGATAAGCTCACGCGCGTTTCACTCGTTCGTGTAGAATGGGCTTAAGATTGTGTATACTGGATATGAAAACATGTGCATATGATGTGTTTTTGTTATTAAGAAGCTTTAAATTTATTGTTCTTATATATAACAATAAATTTAAAGATTTAATGTTCTATATAAGAACAATAAATCTTTAAATTTAGCATTCTACATATAAATGGTAATTTCGTTCTCGTTTTGGTACTACATAAAGTTCCGACGTTCATTCAAACGTTAAAAATAACCATACGCAATAGATTTTATTCGAAATCATACATTTCCTACTATATAAACTTTATTTTTCGAATAATAATATATACATATATTTTTTTTATAAATGCGATATTTAAAAATTGACGACTACACAACGTACAAATTGTAGGAACTTGAAAAAACTACAAAAATATTTTTAAAAATAAATAAATTAATCATTGTTTTTGTACCAAAGCAATATATTTTAGAAAGTTTGGCAACGTGAGCCTGTGTGTTAAGGCAGAAATTTTAATAACTGATGAACAAAAATATGAACAACAATTAAATATATTATACAAGTTTCTAGCTACGTTAGAGCATACGGATAGCCACGAACTATCAAGTGAAAAGTTAGACTAGGTGCAAAACACTATTTTATAATAACGCTAGTCCTAAATAAATTTCTATCAAATATAATTTAGATACAAAATTCAAGTACGATGACGTATTTATTTTGTTAATATATTTAATAAAAAAAAGTTAGGCCTTATTTGACTTTTAATTTACCTAAATTAAATTTTCTGATTAAGTAAAATATGTGTATATCTGTTAGAGATCGTATCTTTTTCAGCAACTTTAATATTTTGGAGCTCCAAAAGATATATTTGGAATAAAAAAGTACGCAATGTTGTTTCATGACGAGAGTGTGTAACCAAACTGAAGGAATCCAAGTTACAAGAAAGTTCAACAAATCGGTGTCAGTCAAGATCGAATAAAAGAAATTTAATTGACAATTCTGAACCTTAGAGCCAGACGAGCCTAAGTCGAAATTTGGTAATATTTTGTTTTATTGCAGGTTATGTCTTACAAATTCGCTTTCTATCGAACCATACCATCAAAATTCGCTCACTTTTTTTTTAAGCATTTAGCAAAAACCTAGCTGTAAAAGCCCAAGTCCAAATTTTTAGTTGATAGTAGGATAATTTTTTTTCCTCTTCTGTAAAGTTGCCCAAATGTAATTTAGGCTCATCTGGCTTTGAGGTAAAGAATTATAGACGAAGTTAAGAAATTATATAAATATTAGAACAAGTTATTAGTTCTACTGTGACAAATGGGATTTCAGATATTAATTATTCGAGTTGATGTTGTATTTTAATAGATCAATTATGAATACAAACATTAAAATACAATCGCATTTGCCGTCTTGTCTTCGCGACTTAAAATTATATTTTGTAAAATTCTGGCTATGAATTTCCATTGGGTTGTATATTTAAAAAAAAAATCATAAATTGTTGCCAATTTTTCCTATTAATTATAATGAAAATAATTTTAAATTATTGGAGCCATGATCCAAAATTATGATGCGGCCCGGGTCCCCATCACCTGATGAGTTTTCCAAATGTGGTTAAAAGGAAAATAACACTGTATCAAAGTCAATCTAAAATCAAATCTACAAGTGTAGGAATATTCAGATATTAGTATTTATTTCTCTATGAAAACATAAAGGGTTCTAAGGAATTGATGACAACCAGGTTTTATAAATGCAAATTTCGTATTGAAAATGGATAAAATAATTTTAGTCTCGAGTCGTATTCTAATCAGTAGTTTAGAGAAACGTTGGTTATACACTGTCAAAAATACATTCTCATTTTCGGAGAAACTTTCGTCATTTTTGGCGAAACAGAAATGCTCCGATTAAATACTTTGTCGAACCTTCGAGCATGAACGGACTGTAGTAGAGCGAATATGACGTAATAATCGTGAAACCAACATCTCAGACCGAATGGCCTCAGACACGTGACTTCTTTTCAAAATTATGAATTAAAAAATACTCGCGATTGGCTGATGAATTGGGAAATGTGTAACAGTGAAAATTTATGAATGGAATGACGTAATTAACCACCATAAGCCATACATGTTGGCCTCACTTTGATGTTAACGAGATTATGATATTATGTTTTCTCTACTATCAGTGACGGATTTAAGGAAAAAGGCCCAGGCGGCAAAACCCTCGAGGGGGCCCAAATTTCATACATAGTAGAGGCCGTTCAATATTACGTCACGCATATTTGGGAAGGGGGGGGGGGGGTCTTTCATGCATGGCATGAGGGAGGAGTCGTTGTGGTTATGTAACGTAGGAAAACTTAGCTGCGAGAATCCATAGTTCATGGTTTCTCGCAGCTACCTTCGCACAGGGCCCTGCGTCTGGTAAGAGGCCCCAAGTTTGGCCTCTTTACAAAAGCAGGGCCCTGCCCCCACGTCGTAGATGATTTGGGGGTTGCACAGAAACCTTAAGTACAAGTGTTATCGAATCGTTCGTTGTATTTGAATGCATGCAAAAACAATTGCTAATTTTAAAGTATTTTATTACTTCCATTTTAAAGTACGCTGTATATCACAGTTTGTTTCTTAATTTTTTTTTTAAATATTAAATTATAATTTAAACTTAATGTTCAAAATGAAATAAGCTTTAGTAATTAATTTGTGTAAATGGAATTCATCTTTCAAAATTATATTTCTTTCCTTTTCAGTATTTCACTACCAAAGATCTACAAAAAACATGGACAGTAAGTTTTAAAATAAAATCTTAATATTTTACTATTACTATTTTGATGGTTTTATATGAGGTAGCCCGGATGCAAAACAGGTTACATCAAAAATTCAAAAAATTAGATTTTGTTATCACTTTGACTTAAATTTTTACCTTAAAATAAAGAGAGAAAAAACTAATTATTTACTTATAAAAAATCTCAAGAAAAAAAACTCTTTCCCTATATCACTTATCGTCTGATGTTTATTCGTGATTTTTTCAAAATTGTTTTTAAAAAAAAGTTATTCCGTTTTGCATCTGTGTTACTCATATAGAGAGAGACCCTGTTTTACTATGACCTGTTTGATGTTTTAATAAACAGTAGACTTTGTTGTATTATTAGTCTATTATCAATTAATTGTTTTATATACAATAAGTTTTAATTAATGGCAACTTATCAGCAATAATCTTGTATTGGTACAGTAAGGAGTCATTTTATTGAGGGTCGATTGTATTGTTCATTTTGTAGCCAGAAAAAGAAATTTCGAACATTCAGTCTTTTCGATAAATATGATAAATTTTAGTAAAGATCAAAATTTGAAGAATGTTTAGAAATATAACAAATCGAAATTTCTACGACAACTTATTTATTTTTAAGCATTTTTCAGCTGCATTTTCCAATTAAATTAAAGATTTGTACTATTTTCGTATGTATAAAACTTACAATACTTTGTGAGGTTTAAACTGAAAACCGTAAAAGTCATTACCAGGCGATTCCTAAAATTTAACAACGGATGGCTTATTTTAGAATGTTCGATTTTGACGTTAACTTTGATGACGTTTTCAATATTTCTCTCAATATTTATTATTTTGCCTGGGCTTTTGAGGTCTTCCCTACACAGGAGGCAATGAGCCTAATATATACATATTCTTCTGACACTATACCCAAATACATGTTAATATAGTTCTTATTTCATACACAAAAGAGTGATCATACCAATATGTGTGAGGAATCTCATGACTAGCACACCTTTATCGGTTAGCAAAATACCATAGTCCAGACAGAATTTAAAATACACTGACACTTTTTAGTCATTTAATTCGCTTTGTATAGGCTCTTCTGTTGATTACTTTCTTCAAAGTTCAGCAACCTTATTCACATGTGCGCCGAAGACAGCTCGATAGTAATATCTCCCCCAACAAATATTTTTTATCATTTCAAATGCAGTCTAACCTTCATTTTACAAATCAGGGGAATATTATTACAGTCAAGCGCATAAGAGGATAGATACGGTGAGTAAAATTTATGGACACTAAAAGTGATGATATTTCAAATTTCCATAACTCCGGGTGAGATCAGCTTATGTAAGGTTTTTTTTAAATAATAAAAATGCTTATTTTTATTCTCGATATTTTTATTGTTTTCCTTTCAGGTGATAGTGACAGTGACACTTTGAGGTACGTATATTTCACATTTCTCTTTTTAACATCATTATTCTTCAATATATTTATATGCCACATTAACGAACATTATTAAGTAGTCAAACGTGATTGAATTGAAAACTGGTGTCGTCCTAACTCTTTAATAAAATTCATTTGCAATGAATCAGTCTCAAGGTGTGTTTTTATTTTAATAGATAAGAGTCATATGAGTAAATAAATTATAAAGTTGAACTAAACACAAGTGGTTTTAGTTTCATAATGTGATTTTTCAGTATTCTAACTTCTACATGTCGTTGTACTGTGTTTCCATCTAATACTTATAACTGTGCGATATCCTTGAAAGTAAAGTAGAATGCCGATTATCCGAATTCCAATTATCCGGAAAAGGCAAAACGGATCGGCAATTATCTGGATACGGATTGCTTCGAGAAAAATATAAGACATCAGCAATATCCACGTTTAAAAGTTTCTAAATGATATTGTTTTTAATAGTTATTAAATTACAACACATAACAAAGAGGAAAAAATTCCTAAGAAATAAAATTTTTGTGTGAGTTATCTGGATATTATCCGGATAGGATCTGGTCCCATTTGATCCGGATAATTGGAGTTTTACTGTAATAGGATTTTGTTGCCAAACCGCTCATTCCGAATACTTTTAAAGCCTTCCACCAGAGCCTGAAACTCTACCCTGAATACGACGACTTGTCTTACACTCGGCATAAACATATTGCTTAAATGGCTCTTTTATGTTAGTATGTAGTATGAATAACGATTTTTCAAGAAAAAAAAAAAAATAACGTAAAAAGATTCCACTTATAACTTTTAAAAATTTGAACGCAATTTAACACGTCAAACTTGTAAATGACATTTTTTGTTCTTATAAGATTTTATTTAACTTTCACAAGTGCAATAGATAAATTGAGAACTTTTCTCAAACACAAAATAGCTTTACTTTGAAAGTATAGACAGTAAAAACCAATCATGGAAATTTTGAATCGAACAAAATTCTGGCATTAGTGTAATAGAAAGTTATAAAATGAACATTTTACTGTATTCCTAATTTGGCAACCTATGCATTTATTCAATAATTCCTTAGTAACACAAGTACTAAGTAATGTCTTTGTACAGCAGTTTCTTGAGCCATCCGACCCGAAGGTATACCACATGCAACTCCGTGGTGTATTGGCAATCTGCTGTCGATGACATATGGCATATGTAAAGCTCAATTTCAAAAATACTTTTGCCTTTTTTCATAAATTCACATGAAATTTCAAAAAGTAAACTGAAATGTTTTTTCACTATTCGCAATACGATTTAAATAAACGTAGAACACGTTGATATCGGTTTCAAAACAGTTATAAACTAGGACATTAAAATTGAGCTCAATATACCTGTATTCATAAATATATTGTTTCATCGTGCTCATATTAATTTTTTTTCCTTTAGTGAAGGAACAAGAGGCTTTTTGCATTGCGTTTTTGGTGATACCGATGATGAAGAAGATTTTGAGGTATATATTTATTAGATTAACTTTTTAAAAACGTCGAATAACGTATTATTTGTACATAAAGCAATTTTTCCTAAATCATATTTTATGGTACAAATTTTGGGTAATTTAAAATGTGCGTTTCAAAGTAAAAAGTTTAAGCATAAACCTTTTTAACAATGTAAGCCACAATATGAGAATGTTATGATTTTATTTACGGTAGGCGAGTGAAGGAACTGGGGCTGTGAGGTCCATTATTTAGGTGTTTTTATAACATCGCATCATGGCTGCGTCAATTTCCGTTCAAAACGCGTTGTGGTCTTTTTGAGTTTGCCAGAACGCTATGTGATACGTGATTAGTTTTGCAAATGCCACAATACGAATTTCGCTTTATGAGCCTTTTGAAATTGCCAGAACACGTTTTGTGGTTTCAATGAGTGTTTTTAAACTCTGAGCCTAAACTATACACACTTACTTGTACAACAGCATGAGCATTTGGTATAAGGTCACATTACTACAACGTTTCCCCAAACAAAATGCTGTTAATTACAAAATACAGTTTGAATAGAGCCTACATGTTAAGTATGGTACGGACCCATAGCTTACTTTGTACTTTCCTGAGTTTGAACATTCAAAACTACTATTTATAAATATACTTAATCTTTATATATAATTCTCTTACGTGGAGATTGAAAAACGCTGTTTTTCTCTATGCGGAATGGCAACAGTTACTCTGTTTACAAAATTCTGTTGCGCCCGCATTTTTATTTTTCCATTATGTAAGCCATTTTGATGATTAACCCCTTCAATTCATTGGTAAATAATTATTTTGATGATGTCAGCTTAAATTAGGAAGAAAATAATCCTTATTAAATTAAAAAATAGAAGTTTTGAATAACGCTTTTCCAAACTTTATATAAAGGAAAATTGCGGTGTCGCCATCTGTTGCCAATTTTGAAAACTAGATTTCTACGAGCTTCATTTTTATGACGTATAAACTCAGTAAATTACACACTTCTGGTAGGCAATATTTATGGTAAGCTTCACGTCAATTATGGCCAAAACAAACTACCAATAAAGTTAGAATTTTAACTGAAACGCGGGAAAGGTGTGAAAATAACGTGGAAAATAATAAATAATAGTAGGCTTGTCAGTCGTACCATTGTTTTCATTTGTAGTTAAAAAGAAATTAGTTTAAATGGTTTTAAGACTTACATGGCGAAAAAGGGAGGATTTCATACTTATGCACATAATTAGCTTTCGCTGAAATTATTCGTTATTTTAATATTTCGTGATTCACATGTTTTTACATTTTAGGGGTTTTCTGAAGATGAGTATTTCAATGATATAAATGATAAACTCAATTACAATGGATCCCATCCTATGGATACAGAAGGTAAATCA
The DNA here is from genome assembly GCA_963932185.1 of Troglohyphantes excavatus. NCBI lineage: Eukaryota > Metazoa > Arthropoda > Arachnida > Araneae > Linyphiidae > Troglohyphantes > Troglohyphantes excavatus. The sequence continues at coordinate 41,913,478 of OZ010671.1, forward strand.
CAATTTCTTCAGTTTTGGTTTTAGCATGCGTTTGATATTTTCGTTATGATAATTTAAAAGATGATATTTTTTTTACCCTGAAATAATGTTTAATGACATGCAGAAAATTAAAACATCGAGGGTTGTATAAGAAAAATTGCACTAAGAAGTAGAACAAAAAATTAATTTTCTAAATAAGTCGTAGAAATGTAAATGTTTAATATATATTAGTTTAATACGTATTGCAATTTTTTTTAAGTTGCTGCCATTAAACATTATTTTTACTTTTTAAAGCTTTCTAACGTTTATGTCTTAAATTATTTTTCCTTTTGTTAAAAAAGTTTATTTTATCTGTAAATTAATCCAAAAGTATTACCCTAATTACATAAGAGTAATATTTTTATACTAATTTTTTTAATGAAGACATTTCATCAAAATATATTACTATATATTTTAATTTATGTTCAAATTTCATTTTCAGATTATGAAAGCGCAGAACAAATGTTCTCGTCAGACGATGAATCGATGGAAGAGGAAAATAGAAACAGGTATTTTTCTCTCTCAATAAATAGTATTATTAATGAAGGAAATAAACACTGGAGCGAGGACTCCTATTGAGAGACAATGTAGTTTACTGTGCCATGCGGATGCATACAATTCGGAAGAAAGGTTAAGAAAACATTCGTCCTTGGATATGACGTCACACGTGACGTCACAGACATAAATGTTTAAAACTGGTTTTCTCAGTGCCTTTTATCTTCTTTTTCTTGTAAGTAAGTATGGAAAAACATTAAATATGTAACATTTAATTTATTTTTGAAAGCCAGAAATGCGTTTTTAAATATACGCAAACCTATGCGAAAGGACTATTTTTTCTACCTTCGCTCAAAAAGGAGTAAAGTGTTCGGCAAAGTTTAGTCCTAGCTCCAGTGGTTATAATTTTATTGTATTCTAGCTCGGTGGTTGTTTCAATCAAATAACCACTTAAATAATAATGATTTTATACAAAAACAGGGTGGCAACATAGCCTGGAAATCAGGATATTATCATGGATTTTTTTTAATTTTGGAAATGTCAAGGAATTTTTCAAAATTTCACAAAAAAGTCAGGGAAGTTTTCAAAATTGGATTATTAAAACGGTAATTATCGTCTATTATGCCCTTTACTCTGGGTAGTTTAGTTGTCAATATTTCCTTTTAGTTCTGAAAAAGAATTTAAAAAAACACTTGGTTATGCGCATTTTCATATTTTCAGTTTTATTTTTGTAAAAGTATGAACCATTGCTGTAAGGAAAAGTAAACGCAAAGTGTGTTGGACTTCCGATTGTAAGCAACGTGTGAGGAGGGGCTAAAGAATATGCGATTTATTGAAGATCGGAATAGGAAGCATATAAAACGTTTAAAATTATCTCTAAAAGAAATAATTAGAAAAACTTGCTTTTTTGGCATTATCTGCTTCCAGAGAACACGTTTAATTACTATTATGCCTGTCGCAATTGTATAATTGGTGTTATATCCATACATTATTTTAACTGACAATAGATATTGCTTATAAATTTTTATTTATAATGCAATATATTTATAGTATTATTGTAGTGTGGATACTTGTTTTTATACGAAGCATGTATTGCAACATTTCTTAATGTAATTGTAAATTCAGGGTAATTTTTGTGACACCATCATGGAAATAATGAAACTTTTTTTCCAGAATTTTGTTGCCACCCTGAAAAAGAAAATATTATTTATTTTATTCATTATCGTGGAATTATTTTTGTAGCCTCGCTGAAATTTTACACATCCTCGAAAGCAGTGATGATGAGCCAATTAACGATTTTGAAGTACGTTTCACTTTATTTTATTAAACTTTCTCGACCTGTTTATTTAACGAAAAATTCCGAGTATTTCTGAAATCAGAATTATTTTTCTGTAACCATTTATATATTTTTTTCATGATGAATTACAAAATTGTTTCCTTCATAAAGTATTTTTTACATAAATTTCATTATTTAATACGAATTTTTTAAAAAAAAATATAGGGTTTTACCGAAGAAGGCTTACAAGGCTTTTGTACCAAATCAGGCATAGGTAAATTATAGAATTTCTCTTTGGGTACTCAATTTATTTTTTATAATTTCACTTAATAAAAGTTACTAAAACCTTTTCAGAGGGTATTGAAACAAGAAAGACAGAATGTACGCCCCCAGATCTTGAAAAAGAAGAGAATGAAGTGTGCCAAACCTTTGGCAACATGACACGAACACTACCCAATGGCAATGAAGTCCGTCCCACGGAATTAAAGTACTTAATATTTGCAATTTTAATATTAATTATATTATTGAAATTTAACGATATTTGTAAATAATCGGTAAAGGTTTTATCAATCGAAACAAGATTAACTAGAATTCAATTACGAATCCCAAATTATTTGTGTTCGGCAAAATAAACTGAATTATAATTATAATGGTTGTTTTAGTTTCTTACATACAAGGATTACATGAAAGCGACAGAAATGTGATGCGCAAATTAGCATATATCCATCAAATCCAAGAACTGTGTTCGTGTTGGGAGCGACGGTTAATCGCTTATCAAGTGATCCCTCTTAAGGGGGTCCGATACCTTCGACATTTTTTTCTTTATTTTTATATTTGTACAATCCAATTTTTTTTCTCTTTCTAAATATGCATAAAAACCATTTTAAGACGCTCAATTTTTTTTTAAATTGCACATTTATTTTTAAATTAACATTTTAGTAAATTTTTTAACGATTTTAAAATTCCTACTCCTTTTTTGTTTTTCAATATTTTGAAGCAATTTTTTTTATTTAAGATCTTGAATAATATGTAAATAGATGTATGCATTCAAATTTTGATTCAGATACATCACTTTAAAAAAATAAAATATATTAGAAATTTTGGAAAAAAAATTGACGAAAAAAAATAAAATTCCATTTTAAGTGGTTTTAAAAAACAAATTATGGTAAAAATAGGAAATCTGAATGCATACATCTATTTAAAATATATTTATCTTGCTATACACACAAAAATTATGATTTTAAGTATAATAGTAAAAAAGCCTTAGCATTTTTAGTGTTCATTAAATTTCAAAACCACTAACAGAGATATTTGCTTTTAAAGTTTACATATGATACAACTATGTTATAGGAGCACATCATTAAAACATTCATAACTAAAAAAGTAATAGGAATTTTTTGAAACAGTTTTTTGTGAGTTATTAAGATAAGTTTGAATATTATTTTTTAAATATAAAAAAAAAATGACTTTTTTTGCGAATTTTGGGTATCGGACCCCCTTAAGGTCAAAACCCATTAGCATGTGCAAATGCCACAAGTTGACAGGAACTGCATCCTGAGCCGATTTGAAAAGAAAAATAAACCTTTATCAAAATCTAAGGATATTATCTTGCCATTGTACAGAGGCAAAGTCTTGGTAAGGCCACATCTTGAGTATGCTGTACAGTTCTGGTCACCATATCTTAAAAAAGACATTGAATTGTTAGAGAAAATTCAGCACAGGGCTACTAAAATGGTTCAAGGGTTTTCAGGCATGAATTATGAAGATAGATTAAGAAATTTGAATATGTATACTCTGGAAGAGAGAAGGGTTAGGGGAGATTTGATTCAACTATTCAAATTTATCAAACAAGGAGATGTGGAAGGTTTAGATTTTAATATGAGTGATAGAACGAGAGGTCATGGATATAAGTTAAACAAATCTCATTTTAATCTGGAAGGGAGAAAACACTATTTCTATAATAGGGTAATAGACAAATGGAACAACTTGCCAGTGAATATTGTTAATTGTAAAGGAGTAAAGGATTTTAAGAAGAAGTTAGATATGCATTGGGGGATTAAGAGGTACTAGATGGACCAACCTTGTTGGGCCTTGAGCCTGTTGTTGGTCGTCAATATTTGTATTTGTTTAAATCTTAAATATTTATTTTTGATCATTTATTGAATTTTTTTTTTCATTTATGATTACACTATCGGCTAAAAATCGTGGAGTGTAAAGGATTTTTTCTTGTTGGAATGCATTTGCTGATACATCATGCTAAACATTAGCTAATATAGATAATCGAGAGACGGGAGCTCATAATTAGCGAGACATTGTCGCTCCGAACCGTGACTCACACAAATCAACAACCCATTTCTTATCCAGAACAGACCGATGTGCAATTACTCGTCAATTCACTAGCAATGTGATTGGCGATTAAGAAAAGATATTAACATTTCCACAGTCTCCAATAATAAAAAAAATCGCATTATTTTAATCACGTATAAGTCTATCTATGCAAATAAATTAACATTAAAATACCTTCAAAAAGGTTCAATAACATTTTTTTTAACATGTTAAATACATTTTTTTGGTTTTGCAATTATTACAGAATATATTTTTAATGTTCGTATTTGGATAGGAAAACTAATTATTATTAAATAAATAGTAAGAAAAGTAATAATAAAATAAAATTGTAGAAAAATAATTTATATTACATCTTTGTGATATATAAAATATTAATATCACACAAATATCTATAATTTTCGGTTACTGATAAAAATTCAATTCCTATTTCTGTTAATAATAGCTGTCGAATGAATTATGTAAGGGCTAAATAACTTAATTTGACAATAGTTTTCGTACTAAAGTACTTTACTGGACAATTGAAGAGGAAAGTGTATTAAGTTGCATTAAAAAAAAACTAGTGTAAAATTTGTTAAGTGAAAAAATATAATATATAATTTTTTTTATTACTGCCAACACACAACAAAAGTTTAAAGGTAATTTTGTCTAAGATTCAATATCTGCTTTCTAAAGTACTTTATTTCGTAAAATTAGCGCGCTTCTGAAGAAAGAAAAAAGCAGAACATTCACAAGCTAATTTTCAGAAGTCTTTTGGTTCTTTTTTTTTCTATTCTAATAGGAATCGAAAACCATCCGATTTTGACATCATGATGTCAAATCGAAAAAAGCAGCGGGATAGCAACAAGAAAATTTCACGAAATATCTTCGAGTGTGAAGATGTCATTTATGAAGTTATTGCCCAAATGAAAACAGCTGCTGAAGTAAGTTTTACAATTCTGCAAACCATTTTTAATCTCATTCTGGGTTGTGAAGAATAGTCGAGAGCCATATTCTAAAGGAATATGAAGGGCCTCCGTGGCCCAGCGGTTAAAGGACGAAGATTCCTTGTTCAATCCTAGGCGATGGACTTGACAAATAAAAATAAAAAAGTAGTGATCTTGTGTTCGGAGGATTGCTAGCTTCGCTACTAAATACTAGAAAAGTCGTCCAGAACATCCGCAAAATTAACGGCGTGTATACGGGACTGGTGCACGATATATCTGATCAGGGTCCAAATTCCGATGTCTGAAGGCGTTGAGTGCCAGTTCAGGTGTTTCCTCGTCATATGACCATGGTTCTAAAATAACGAGGTGCATGTATAAATGTGTGTGTGAATATTTTCCCGGTCTTTCCTTCGAGATAGACCCCGAACCATCGCCAATAGCCCACTGTGCAGCTCTAGTGCGACGTTAATTAACCAAACCAATCTAAAGGAATATGATACGATCTTCCGAAATGTGTGATCCGCGATGGCCTCGTAGGAAGAGTGCCGAGCTCGTTATCGGAGAAATTTCAATACTTCCAAATAAAAACTTGGATACAGTGAAATTAACAATTTTTTTTTTTTGGGGGGGGGGGGGGTTGAAATATATTTTAGGTAATATTAAACAGTTCTCTCACAAGCATTGATTTTTTGCACCCATATTCCAATACAGTGTCCGTTCTGAGGTCTAATTTAAATGTAATCTTACAATTTGTAATCTTCTATAGCTTTCATTTGTAGTGCATGTTAATTTTCTTCAGGCATAAATTTTCCCAACTCGGGGTTTATAGAAGTTGAAATTCACAACTTTCAGTGTTTCTAGTTTATTGTCTAGTTTATCGCAATCCTCTGATTACGACTTATTGAGTACTCTTCCAACTTGAGCTCGCATGAAACACCAAAACTTCAACATAAATACAATATTTTTTGGTCTTCCAGATCACATATTTTAAAATGTGGTGCTGCCATCTGTAGACTATAATCGTAAACATTTTCTAACTTTAAAAAAGTGGCGCATTTCGCTGGCATGGTAACGTTTGATTAAAAATATCTATATACATATATCGTCGGTGTTGATGCAAAAATTCACTAATTATTTTTATTATTTGTTGATATTGTCTCCGAGTAGTGCCGAAAGATTTAGTTGTTCGTTTAGTCAAAACCACTTCCTTGGAACACATTAAAAAAAAAATGTAAAAATCGTTTGTGTGTCTGAGAGAGAACATCATGACTATAAAAAAAATATCTTCACCAAAAACTGTTTCATTCACTATTGCATCAAAGCCCCAATGTTTGATTAAAATATTTACGAGCTTTTCTTTAAAACGTACACATTTCTTAACATTTGCGATAAAAAGTAATTCATTTTACAAAGTTTCTAATTCAATTATACTAACTTATTTTATAATATCCAATAATAGAATAAATGAAGTGACAAGTCATTTTACAGTGTCCGAATGTAGTACTAAGTAGATTTGAAGAAGAAGAAAAAATGCACTCATTTTAATTCTCACATTAGATTAACTCAGCTCTATTCTTTACTTCTCCAGGATGATAAGGATCTTCAAAAGCAAAAGAAACTAGCGTACAAGAAGCTAAAAACGCTACCAATTGTTCTCCCGCAGTTGAAAAAGGAAGACTTGAAGATTCATTTCTGCAACTTGGGCCTTTTAGATGTCGTAGCCGAATGGTTGATGCCAACATCAGACAATATCTTACCACACTTGAATATCCGCAATGCCTTGATTAATGAACTCCGTGATGTAAGTGTCAACGCTTACCTACCTCTTCTCTAAGAAATCACCTGCGAGGTTTTGTAGTTGTTACATTATGAAATATATTTAACACGTATCCATTTTTTAATGATATGGCTAATAACATAATTAGGTTTTATAAAAGGGCCCACTATACATTTCCTAAAACTAATGTGTGAGAAAAGGTATTTTAATTGATGTAATATTATATAAGTTTTAGTTTTTGCAAATCCGAATAAAACTTTCAGTTTGAAAGGTATTTTTTAGGTTTAGTTTTATTCACGAATGATAAATTAGTAGATTTTTGGATCTTCTCTCTCCCTGCCCCCGGGCTTTAGGGACCACAACCTTTATTTAACTATACGTAAATTGTATAAATATTGTCAATTCTTCGAAATTTAATTTAATTATTAAGTTAAAACAGTTTTTTTAAGCATTGATATGCTCTACATTGCGTTTCGACGCCCATATTTTTATTTTTAATTCATTTAAAAAATGAGTGTATTTTTAATTTCATAGACCAGTTTCAAAATTTATCTTGTCCACTTTTTACAACTGACGGTAAATCACATTTTCCGTATGAAATTTTATTTCTACACCTAGAATTAACAAAGTGTGTCGTTAAATGTGTAATACAAATACCTGGACACATTCAAGGTCAGAAAAACAGCTGGGAAAATTAATATTTTGTTCAATATATTGAAAAAATCTTCGGACAAGAGACTGTTTGGAACTAAATTAAGGACAAGAGAAATTTTGGAATTGAACAAGAGACATTTTGAAAAGATATGTTGCAATTCTTGTGGTGAAGACGTTTAGGAAATAACTGCCCTCTTTCTCATTTTTTTTTACCCCGATTAGAAAGAGAACGTTCTTTTCTGAAATGTTGTTGATTCTACATCAGATGGCATAAGAAAATAATAAGCAATAAAAGAAAACATCTAAAATAAGTGGTGACTTTTTGGGATAGGGGGATTCATTTAATATAATAAAAGCATTTTTTTTTTTTAAAAGTTGGTTTATTTCTCAGTTCAGCTGCATCACCAAGGAGCACCTGCGCCGCAGCCGCATCGCGGTCGTTCTCCGTCGCCTCTTCGGACACGAGAAGGAGACGCGGGAGAACAAGGAGAAGCTGCGGCATCTCCTGTCCTCGTGGACGAGGTCCGTCTTCAATCTGAAGGACAACTACTACAAGCTCACCGAAGACGAGAGGGAGGAGATCGCCAAGTTTCAAAACAGGAATGTGAGGTGACCTATCTTTTCTTTCTTTCTATTAACTGCTTGTAATTTGAACGGCACGCTAAGACGACTGTTCGGAATCTACCTTCAAGATAAAACCCGAGAACTTCGCTCCAGGGGCGGTTGAAACAAGAAATTTGCCCACTTAACGATCCGAAATTCCCAAATAAACGGCATCGTGTACTAGCTCAGTTGTTGTCCTCGTTATCTAACCATGGTTAAAAAATACGAGGCATTGGTCCGAACAGTCGCCAGTACCCCAATGTGCAACTCTAGCATGACGTTAATTAACCAAACCAAACTTAACGATTCGAAATTCCCCAATTCAACAGTGCTAAAAATTCCCGATTCAACTTATCAACTTTTTTATATAGGTTGAAATATTAAACAGTTCGCTCAAAAGTATTAATTTGTTGCACGCATGTTCCATGCACGCATCATGCAGTATCCGTTCTGGAGTCCATTTTCGAGATAGACCCCGAACCGTCGCCAATAGCCCATTGTGAGCTCTAGTGCGACGTTAATTAACCAAAACAACCATTCTGGGGTCCAATTTAAGTTTTATCTTACTAGTTGGGCAATTTCTAATATTCCATCGCTTTCATTTGCTAATAACATTAATTTTCATCTGGCATAAATTTTCCCAACTCATGGATTTTTAAAATTAGAAATTCCCAACTTTTAAGGTTTCTGAACGAAGGGAGCCCCAGTTGCTCCGTTGGTAAAGCGTTCAGCTACTAATCAGAGGATTGGTGGTTCGAATCCGTGAAATGGACTTGACATAAAAAAGTAAAAAAGTAGTGTTCTTGCGATCGGAGGGTTGCCAGCTTCGCTACAAAAATACTAGAAAGTCGTCCAAAATATCCCACAAATTATACTGGCGTGTATACGGGACTGGAGCACGATAAATCTGATCGGGGTCCAAAGTCCCGACGTCTATTGAAGGCGTTGGGTGCCAGTTCAGGTGTTTCCTCGTCATCTGACCATGGTTCTAAAATAACGAGGTGTATGTGTGAATGTGTTCCCGGGTCTTTAATTCGAGATTGACCCCGAACCGTCGCCAATAGCCCACTGTGCAGCTCTAGTGCGACGTTAATTAACAAAACCAAAAACCGGTGCGAAGGGCATGATGACAATACCTGAGGTTTTGTTTTGTTAATAACGTATGTCTGTATGTATTTTCATCTAAAACTAATAATTATTAGTGACTATCTAAAGGGTGGATAAAATATATATAAAATAAACTATTTAAATTTAGAAAGTAACGCAATATAAGCACTACTAAAAATTAAGCATTCTTGGTTTGTTTGGATATGTCTTGTTTTGCAGCTGAAGAGGTAACTTGTTTGAATTTTCAACTTATTTCAATTTTTTTTATTTTAATATGTAATTTTAAAGTAGAAAATGCAATAAAATAATTTTGGCCAACTTTTTGGGTCTAATATTCTTATGTGCGACGTGCATGAGATTAGTTGGTTTCACCCCAACTCCAAGATATATCAATGATCTAACCAAAACAGTGTCAAAATCCTTGAAGGACTTCGAGATCGGCGTCTGCAGATGAAAAAGACAAGGAAATGTGCCAGTTCTTTAACATTCACCAGTCCCTCTATACATAGCGGAAATATTTCAGCGGACGACGAAGAACCAAACTGCCAACCCTCCGATCACGAGCTCTCTGCACTCTCGGAGTCAAAGTTCGAACTCGCAACCTGAGCTCGTTACTCTAACCACTTGACTCCTTTTCATTTAGGAAATTTAGATTATTAAATGAGATTTCATTTTAGTAACACCACAAATTATTCCCGAGGTCAAATACAAAATATTATTAATTAATTCAAACAATTACTCCTGAACGGTTTCAAAGTTTGGGGTTCAGCCTCGTTGCAATGATACGGGAATCACGGAATTGTTTGATTTAATGGATTAGAGGAGCCTGACGACATTGCTTTCTATTTCATTTAGAAGTTTAAAATTCATATATATTCCAATAGTTAAAAAAAAAATGGCATCGGTCGTTCCAAACCAAAGAAGTATTCCTATCTTTATATATATTTCTCTTACGCGGTGATTGAAAAACGCTATTTTTCTGTACGCTGAGTGGCAACAGTTAGTTTGTTTACGAAATTCTGTTGTGCCCGTATTTTTATTTTGCCATTATGTAAGCCATTTTGACGATTAGTCCCTTCAATTCATTAGTAAATAATTATTTTGTTGATGTCAGCTTAAATTAGGAAGATTATAAACCCTATTACATTAAAAATAGAAGTTTTGAAAAACACTTTTCTAATCTTTACATGAGCGGAACATTGACGTGGCGCCATCTGTTGACAATTTTGAAAACTAGATTTCTATGATCTTCATTTTTATGACGTATTAACTTAGTTACGTACACACTACTGGTAGGCAAGAGTATGGTAAGCTTAACGTCAATTATGCCAAAACAAACTACCAATAATGTTAAAAATTAAACTAAAACGCAGGGAAGGTGTGAAAATAACGGGGAAAATAATAAATAATGGTAGAAATAAATAATAAATAATGGCTTGCCAGTGGCTCCATTGTTTTCATTTGTAGTTTTAAAAAAAAATTAAATTATTTTATATTGATTTACATGGCGAAAAAATGTATTGATGCCAAGATGAATTATAATTTAAATGTAGATTCAACGTTTAAAATATTTGGTAATATAATTAAAAAAAGTATTGTTACTAGGACACATTGTTATTGTGTCCTACCTTTTAGCGAGCGAAGCGAGAAGTGGTTGGCGGAGCCTCCTAGTTTATATGATTAGGTTATTTTTATGGTACACAGGCTGGTGTTTGGTATGCGTATTGTAAATAAATATTTTTTTTATTGTTCTTCCATTATTGTTTGAAATAAAAATGTTTTTGTTTTTTAATTCTTAGGTGCAACAAAGAAACAACACGTTTGCAAGGATCACCAGGTTATTATATGCCAGGTTACCAGGTAAGATGTCCTTACCCCAAATATAAAAATCGTTATTATAAAAAGAGATCTCATAAAATCGTTCTTAAAACGATAACATGATGATTCGTTTAGGTTTCCTGGTGACATGTTGTAGGGTGGGCTAACTGGTTATATATTGAACATTACTTTTATATAAAGTAATATTTACTAAAAACTTTTATGGAAATAGTTTTGAGATAATAAATGATGTATAACCTCAGTGATCAACACAAACCTGCCATAGTGATATAACGAAAAGGCCAAACATTTTGATTAAAATATCGCAATCTTAACACCAGCTGCCTGAACCGCGAAGTCGGAAAGCATAGCCTATTTCTTTGGATAGGACACCACAAGACTATTGACCCAATTATTAACCTTTTTAGTACTGAATTATTTGAAGATTTGTAAGCCCATGGGACGGATTTAGGTAAGGTTCAATTGATCCCATTCTTGACCGACCCTACAACAAATTGTTTGCGATCAACGCCCACTGGCGGGGGTGCCGCAAACATCAACGCCTGCTTCTTAAATTCAGATGACGAGTCAGCCTCGTCCACCGTAACTTCGTCCAGGTAAGCAGGTGACGAGTCTCACTCGTCAAATGTACCCAAAGGGTTAACAACAAAGGGGCAACTTACAAACTGACATAACGTAAGACTCCAAACATAAGCATCGGCAGTATTCTTGAATTAAATAGCATAATTATTTGAATGGAGTATGTAACTTTCAAGTTAAGTACTATATTCTATATTCATTTGTAGTGTAATTCTATAAGATTGTATATGTTTGTTCCACTTACCTTAGCAGAGGTTCTGAACACAGTACGAGCGTAAATAGTCTTTCAAGGATAAAAGTCTTGGTTCGTGTATTCATGACGAGAGTAGATTTCACTCTCGAAAAGTTGTAAGCAAAAACAACCATCCTGAAGATATGACCATAAAATGAAGTAGAATAAAGGGCTTGCCACACGTCGCGCTCGTCCAGAAATACCGACACTGGATTTAATTGGTTCTTGTGTCTCAGTGATGTTAAAGAAGTCGGGAAGAAATCTACCAATCCAGTGATGTTAAAAATGTCGGAATAACGAAATCCGATCAAGCACGCGGTCATGTGCCAGGTCTTAATGCTCGATGGGTTTCTTCGGATTTTTTCGAAGCTAAATACTCTCGTCTATGCCGATTTTTAGAATGATGAATTTATGGTAAAATAAAACAATTTTAAAGTTCTAGTGCCAAATTGTAGGACTATAAAAGCGAAATTGACGAATCCACGTATGTCGACTCTGCAGCGCTCGTGATCCTGAAAGCAAGGTGAATAGAACTGGAGATGATGACGAATTAAAAATGATTTTTATTGGTTTTGTTTTTTGTTAATTAACGTCGCACTAGAGCTGCACAGTGGGCTATTGGCGACGGTTCGGGGTCAATCTCGAATTAAAGACCCGGGAACACATTCACACATGCACCTCGTTATTTTAAAACCATGGTCAGATGACGAGGAAACACCTGAACTGGCACCCAACGCCTTCAATAGACGTCGGGGCTTTGGACCCCGATCAGATGTATCGTGCACCAGTCCCGTATACACGCCAGTATAATTTGTTGGATATTCTGGACGACTTTCTAGTATTTTTGTAGCGAAGCTGGCAACCCTCCGTTCTCAAGATCACTACTTTTTTTTTTACTTTGCTATGTCAAGTCCATTTCACGGATTCGAACCACCAATCCTCCGATTAGTAGCTGAACGCCTTACCAACTGGGGCTCGATTCTTATTGGAATGACATCACTTACTATTAGGGACCGTCACTTATTACGAATGGGAGGCTTGCAAGACCTAACAACGTATCGAATCGACCAGGTGATTTCGCTCAGAGGGGTGATCAGAGATTCGAGTGGTAGTTAGTTTTTCTTTAATGCTGTGCCGCTCGGGAAAGCAAGAAAAAACAACTATTTTACCTCGAATGAAAAGATTTATGAAAATTAAATAGCTTTCTGCTGCGTAATATGCAAATATACTTATATGTTAAGATAATCGTTTCCTATTCTACTCTAGTCGAATGTGTGCTGGTCCTCCGCAGGGTTTCATGAAAAAACAAAAGCGGAGCAAAAATCGCTGTGCGTAGCTAGTTTCCGTAACGGATCGATGCCGATGTATATTTTGAAATTCTCAAAAAAGGTGACGTAAATAAGTCTTTCTTTTCGGTACGGCTTTGTAAGATAAAACACATTAGTAAAATCCCCTTAACCCCCCCTTGGAATCAACTATGGAGATAAGTGACCTACCATCGTGTAGAGGAAGGTGGCTGCGCCCACCAGGTTGCCAATACTCTTCCCTCTCGCCTTTGTACCACGTGAGGAGTATAAGTTAAATTTCGACCAAAGAAGCAGCAAGTGCGCGTACAAAGTATTCACAAACATTACGATATATTGTGGGGACTGCGCCTGCAAGATATTTTGTTTGTAATTTAATGTACTTTTTAACAAATTTAAAACGAGCTAAGGAAGAGGATATCAATTGACTATTGTGCATTTTTTTTTAATAAGTGGTTTTTAAATAAAATTCTTAAGTGCCTTTGTATGTTTATTAACTATTTTCACTTTTAGCTTGCTCATAAAATTCAAGCTTAATTTTGGCTGTCTACTTAAAAATAATTGGAAGCCATTTCCACATTGTGTTGTTCCATATTCCGGTATTGTGTTTTACAAGCAATTTGCACAAATTCATGTATATACTGTATGGTCAATTTGTATATGTTAGCTGTGATACTAAAGAGATGTTTTACTACTTTAAAACGTTTCCATTTTGCTTCTACATACGTTTCTTTTGTTTGTTAGTATCCAAAGAAATTCAAGGAGACGTTCGAGAAATTGCTGGAAAAACCCGATACTATAAAAACATTGAGAGACAAGATGAAAAGATATGGTTCAAGTCACTATGAAAAGTTTTGAAACTCTTCAGGAATAAAGATATTTGTTAATACTATTATAAAATAACGTCCTAACAGTTTAAATATTTTTTAATGTGTCATATGGTTAATTCAAACGAAAGGTGCTTTGTATATAAATATACGATACTGTGCGGATACAAAGAGCGAACTCAACTGTAGTTTTGGGGAAATACATTCAACTTTTACACCAAAGTCAATCTCAACAAAAACATTATTTTCATCTCTGCTTTGATACGGTTAGAAGGGGCTAACTAAGACAAATTCTACTCTCTTAACTTGTCTTGAAAGCCTTATTCCAATTTTTGAGTTCGCCCTTTGTATCCGCAACGCATGATTTGTATGTTATGCCAAAATTGTGACTACCTCATTTTTTATTTAGAGGGAATTTTGCCAAGTGTTAAAATGTTGTAATACTATTTGCAATTGTTTGATTAAAATTAACATTTTGCTCGCAGTTCAACTTTTATTAAAAAGTCAAATTTTTTTAATGGATTTTCTTATATATCTTTTATAATGCAGTGAAATAGAAGCATGTTAGTATTAATTTATTATACTGTGAATATTAACTTGAAAGTTTCATATTAATAACTTCATATACTGGTCCTTTGAATTATTTATTTGAAAAAGCAGTCTGCAGTACAAAATATTAACAATGACATGTCAAAGAAATACAAAATAAACATGATGCGAATTACAATTCTTAAAATCCATGAAGTATATTAGTAGAATGTAGATTGATATTTTGCAATACAGCTTCTAAGAAAAAGTCTATTATAAATTACAAAATTCAAGGTAAACTATTTATATAAAACTTACTAAATTTCAAAGGATTGCCTTTAAAAATCCTGAATACATTTTACCCTAAAAGGTATGATTATTTTTATGGTATATCAACGTGAAATACAGCACCAAAGTTATTACATTTTTACAAAAGTATCTTAAGGAATAGATAAAAACTTTTAGGAAAGCAAGTGATTTTTGTACGAAGGCACTACATATTTGTAAACTTCTTGACTGTGCTAAGAGACAAGAATTGAGAAGAAAGAAAAATTTAACATTGTAAATAGACACCTCAGAAGAAATTGCCAAAGTTATAATACTGACTTTATAAATCATTTTTAAAAGTGTAAAACCTGTTGTAAAAAGATTTGGCAGCTTTCCATAAAATGTTTAAAACTTGGCTATAAATGTATACATAAAGTATCGGTTAAAATGTGGATGTTCTCTAGTTTAAAAATCATTACTTAGACACATATAAATGCATTAATTCCTGTGCTCATTTAACACTATTGGAAGTTATTTTTTTTAATGTCACATTCTTATATAAAATTTGAGAAGACAACATTAGTAAAGTCTGATGAGAACTATATATAAACAATTTTAAGTGTTATTAATATTTAATTTCTGCATCATATTCACTAAACAAAGTGGTACAAAATGTGCTAAATAACTCTGCTATTAGGAAGACTCATTAATAGCAGAAAAGGAAGGAAAAAAAACATTAAATGATACACATTTAAACCCCCCTCCCTCCCTTCGAAACCTAAAGTATTTGCTCACAGAACACAGTAAAAATTACAATTCGAATTACTTACACTGTAAGGAATTAGAGGGGAACATTCGATACAAACTAGCACATACACATATTTCTATACTACATGTCACTACATTTAGGAAAAGAGTCTCATAGTTCTAGTCGAGGCACTGCAGATGTTCAGAGTGCCAGACTGCAAAAAAGGGTTGTGCAAAAAACGAACAACCTAAAAAGTTCACAACCCAAAAAAATCCATAATTCCGTCCCGTGCGAAGGGACGAAACAGGTTATTGTTCTTGCTTCTTCCAGTCGTTGAATACTTTCGGGTAGGGTTGTACAAAATGAGAACTACTTTTTCTGGTAAAGGTCCTTTCGCAAGTGGCAGATTTTACATAATGTAATATTTTACATCCTATGGCATCGATTGGTTTCTCCTTAGACTGTCAGCACGTTGACTTGGCCATGCCCGTCCAGATCCACAATGGGCTGTAAAAGAGAATTTTTTTTTAGAAAATGTCACTCTGGATTGTCTGTCATTGTGTGTGAATAATATCAAATAAGCTTAAATTTACTGTTATACTTTGATTTTCAAATACGAGATTCCAAATCTCTCCCTTTTTGTAATGCTCTATTAAAATAGTTGCACAAAATTTTTGTTATTAAAAGACCTAAATTGATTTGTTATTTTAATATTTAGATGTTTGCATAGTCTTTTAATGAGATATGGGTGGTATTTTGCTAAAAATGAAAAATAAAAAGGCAGCCTAGAACAGAAGTTCTCAATTAGCATTAAGACACAGACCCCCTAGCTAATAGGACAGATGACCCCTTTTTTTCATATATGCTCATGAAAGTATGTCCACTTTCTGAACATTTATATGTTTCAATTTTGTTTTAAATGTGAAAAGAAAATTTGAAATTTTATTATTTCTTTTAATTTTACTACTCAACAAGTGCCTAGAAAAGTTAACACTACAATCTGAAGTTTAATAACTTTTAGTCTTTTACTTGTATATTTAGCATTTATGAAAACATTGAAATAGTCATGTGTTAGCTTTTCGAAATTTCCTTTTTCAGAAAGTCACTAAGGGCAACCATTTAATGCATTTGTCTATTTTTTTCTTCGTGACTGCACGTACCCCATAGCATCCACCTGCAAACCACAGGCTTAGAAAATATTCCCATGCCTGTATCACTGATTTTAATTTTTTAATACTTAAAGCAACTTTGAATAAATAGAAAAAATTACCAGCAATTGTAAAACACTGAAATAGAACACAATAGCATTTCTCTATTTTACGTTTAATAATTTACATAGCATGTACCAGCTGTTGCTAAATTGTATACAAAAATTAAAAACCAGTACTGAAATTCTGATCTGATATAATACAATAACAAGAGTTGGAACATTTGAATTAATAAAGAAAGTCTAGCATTATCCTGTAGCATTTTCTATTATGGTAATTACCAAAGTTAGACAGTGAATAAATGTCAATTAAAACAGGCCTTAAAATGACAGCATTATTATATTTATTTTCCTTTCAATATTTTTCAAAAGAAATTCGTACAACAGTAGCCCAGAGGCAAAACCAGATACATCCCAAAATTTAAAAATTGAGATTTTAGTATCATTAGATACCTCATCACATTCAATTTTTACCATTTTATAAACAAGCAAAGCCTTTATTTACTAATGAAAAAAAGAATAAAAGAAATGCCTCACAGTTGCAAAACCAGCTATAAAGTTTGAGACCTGTTCATGATTTTCTGGCTTAAACCAGTAACAAGTATACCAGATGCATAACCAGTTTTGCATCTGGTATACTTGTATATTTTTTTTCAAATACTCCCTAATATCCAATAAGCACAGTGTGGAAAATAAGAAAGATATGGGAAAAAGCAAAAAATTACAATGATACAATAAACCAATGTTCCAATACAAAAGTTTTACCAAACAGTAAGTGATACAAATGAATCTGTTACTCACCTGGCTGTCGTCTACAGTCTCAATGCCATCCACAATATATTTGACATGATGGGTTCCTTTGGATAGTTTTATTTTGGTAGAGAAAATATCATCTCTGAAATTAAATAAAATTTTTTAGACATACAAGAAACCCTAAATTGGTATATGTTGAGATTAACTCAATAACTGCCAATTCTGTACTTGTTTGATCACAAAATATAAATTCATTTCACAATAGATTTAACACATTATATATTTAAAAGTAATCACAGCAATAGAAAGTTTCATGAAGATGTTCATTCATGTCCGATATAAAATTGAATGTAAATTGCACAAAACTACAAAATTTTCTGTTTAGCAAATACAGGGAATTTCCTGTAACCCACCTCTAAACCCCTTTTTTTAAAAAGCTCTTAAAATCCTCTACATCCATTTCTTTAAATAACTAAATACAATTTGCCCCTTATCCCCCGTGTTCCTAACACTCTTTTCCCCGAAAACAAACGACTCTATTCCCATGATTTCTGCTGACTTTGTAAAGCTTTAGCTTACCCACACGAATTTTAAGACAGTTTCATCAGTCCGGAACTTTTTAAAAACAAATGCACCCTTTTTTCCTTGAAGATCCTCTCATCCAATCAACGACTGTATCCGACACAATCCCAATTTTCTCTACAGTTATAACTGAACAATTCCCTGTATGATGTTATTCATTGCTTAACTCTTGTCATGTATAAACTTACTCCTAGCTCCGAGGAATAAACCGTTCTGTGTTCTGTTCTCGCCCAGCCTCTTCGATGGCTTAATTACAACTTCCCCCTTCTCCTTTATTGCATATATATATATATACTAATTAAAAAAATCACATTTCTTAAGTTACTTTTATACCAATAAGCAATGTAATAGTATAAGATTTAAAGCAAGGATATCACAGACAATCTAATAAATCAAAATAATTTTTTTCAATGTCTGTTATAGTCTTAAGTATAGATATTTTGTAGAGCAGAAAATTTAAGTTATTACAATTGCGATATCAACGATAAGAAACAACAATGCTGCTGTGGTGGCCAGTTATCAAGAATCATAACATTTTACATGGTCTTTCTAAATTTCAATAATATATAAAAAAAAAATCCTTAAAAAAAACAGGCTTTAAGAAAATTGCACTAAAAAGTAAAAAATAATTTTTAATTTTAAGAAAAAATTGAAAAAAAAATGGAATGAATTAATATTAATTTTATACTTATTACAATGTTTTGGAAAAGTCTTTAGTTTTTGAAGTAAAAAACTCTTAAAAATCCATAAAACAATAGTTTGATGTAAAGAGAAAAATAATTGGCAAATATGTTTTTATGGGCCAAACTTTACTTACTGCTTGTGGAGTACACATTTATCTTCCCATTTGTTGAAATCCCCCGAAACTTCTACAAGGTCACCGCCCTTCTTCCAAACCAATGTGGTGACTTCAGTCTCAATTTGTTCTTCATTGACATCTCCGTTTTGATGACCATTTTCCACACCATTTGTGAGCTTTATTAATAAAAATTCATTCAAATATTTATAAGAAATTCATATAATATTTTAATAAATTTACAATTTCGATCAATACATGCAATAAAATAATTTAAAGATCATTACATTTGTTTAAGAACAAAAATCCCATTGAGCAATTGCAAGTATATTAGTTTCTTACAATTTTGAAATATGCCACTTATAAATTGTCATTTATAAACTAAAAAGGCAGTCAGAACAGTGATTTTTGAATTATTATCAAAATGGTAAATGTCCCTGGTGATTAGAATATCATAACCAACTTGTGTTTGTATGGTATTTTACATTATTGGTATGCACATTGTGTTTGCATGGTATTTTACATTAGATTCAACCTTAACAGTCAGTCCATTCTTCAGAAATATTGGATTTAGATAATGCATTCCTTCAAATAATAATTAATGCAAATTAACATTTAAAATGTTTCACTGTTTGGTATAATTCAAATAATTTCCCTAGGTAAAGTCCAGGATTTTG
The DNA here is from genome assembly GCA_963932185.1 of Troglohyphantes excavatus. Classification (NCBI taxonomy): domain Eukaryota; kingdom Metazoa; phylum Arthropoda; class Arachnida; order Araneae; family Linyphiidae; genus Troglohyphantes; species Troglohyphantes excavatus. Next base: position 41,933,016 of record OZ010671.1, read on the forward strand.
TTAAGTTGTTTTATAAATGAAACAATTTTCATTGGCTTGATAGAACCATACTTTGTCTGTACTTCCCAGACCGTAAAGTTAAATAAGCAGCAAATTTTGCCAGCCTTGCTCTTGATAATGACTATAAATTATATTAACCCTAAAATAAAAGCTGGAATTTAGACTTGTGAATTACCAATTTGTGAGCTATAGCAAAGACTACAAAACAAAGTTGGACCATTACGGGACAAGAATTAAAATTTCT